>OX387346.1:18237500-19437500 GCA_947563465.1 Archips xylosteana
AAGCAAGTGAATTTCTACACAGGTACCTATTTTAAAATAATTTTATTGTCGTGAGCGACTCCATAGCTCCCGAAGTTAAAATCAAAGTGGAAAAAGTAGACAGGAAACGAAAGAATGTAACTCGCAATGCAGTCAAGCTGAAAAACACTTTATCTATAGTGCGATAAGGTCGACTTCACAGTAACTGTTATTTGACCTATGATTTTTCATTTCTAAGTGGCAGGTGTTATTTATTGCTTTGTTAGCTGTTTCAAGCGAATAATCGTAATTAGAAGGTAGAATTGCGAATTTAATGTATGGTGCTATGGTCGTAAATGGGTTGATCTTAAGACGGTTTTGAATTTGTTGTCTCTTTCCAGCAGAAAACATAAGTCGCTCTATAGCTACACATTCAAGCGGACACATTTTAGCTTGGATTTTGTACCTGTCCCGAAATCTAGTTGTATTGTTGATCGAAGCACTAAAATAAATGTTCAACGAACAGTTAAGTCAATAATTATTTTATATTATTTGTTTTGTAGCGCCATCTAGTCATCAGTTAGGGAAACCGCTACATTCTACATCAAAGGACACGGGAGGGCACAAAGGCCACGCGCACGATAGAAGTTTCTTAACTCAGATGCATAAATACAATTTCCAACTTTCTTCCGGACTTCGGTTATTAGGTATAACATCAACTCTATTGAGGCCCTCTCCCACAGTTTCTTGTAGAATAATAACATCTCCAAAGCTGATGATTGTCCATTTGGACAATTAAGAAATTTGTACCTATCCATCATAAAAATGCACACCTGTAACTACCATCGCAGACCATTACACTTTGTTAGGAAGAATAGGCCATTAGTACCATTATTATGCCATTACGTAAGGTTCAAGGGCCGACAACGGTCAAAGCCAAGGCCGGAGTTACGATGCAACAGCCTATTATACTACCGGCCTTATAGTTTTTCTTGTGAACGAATTAATTAAATTGAACTTATTTTGTTTGTTTGCAAAGACCAACAAACATACGTACACACTCACGAACTTATGTATTTTATTAACCCCCGACAAAAAGAGGGGTGTTATAAGTTTGACTGCTATGTGTGTGTGTGTCTGTCTGTCTGTGTGTCTGTCTGTGGCATCATAGTTCGTAAACGGGTGAACCGATTTGGATGAGGTTTTTTATTTATTAGAAAGCTGGATTCTTGGCGATGTTTCATCAGAATCGGTTCAGCCGCTTCAAAGTTATCAGCTCTTTTGTAAGCTGCGGAAGGGATCTTAGAGGAAAAATGGGCATTTACTATATGTTCAAACATACGTGTAACATAATTGCGTTGGGGGTTTTTAAAATTTTTAATTTATAGTTATTATTAGCAAGATAGAATTAAATATGAAAGGTAAATTCGTAAATTTGTAATGTAATTCGGTTCAAATATATGGCATGTCGTAGCCGGTCATGAGTACGGACACTAAACGGAACGCAAGTGCGCCGCATAGCGGAGAACGCGGTACAAATAGGTTTTGGCGCACTTCGACAGAGTCGTGACGTTACCAGCAGCTTCGGGCAGCGACACTCTTGTACGAGCCGCCAAGCAGCTAACACGTCGTCACGGAACTGTCCCACGTTTTGCTTAGTGTTACCTAAACTTTGTTTTTAATCTAATTTGAGTAATCAGTACAGTAAATCGTGATTCAATTAATAACGTAGTATTCATTGCGCGATACCCAGCTGAGCCCACGAGATGTCTGAAAGTTCGAGCCAGAATCCTGACGCCCCTACGACATCAGAAGCGGGATCAAATCGTGCGATTGAAATTCGTAATGAGAAAAACGAAGATCAAGTGCCATGCCTGTGGCAAACTCGGACATAAACAAGAGGATTGCCATACTAAGAAGATTGAAGCGAAGAAACCACCTCCTGCTCCGGCCGCGACGAGTACAGGTCAGCGGCAACAACCTGGAGGCAGCGCTGTGGTTTGCTACAAATGTGGGACCCAGGGTCACATCGCCAGCCGCTGCACAACCAACGTGACCAGCGTCGCAACCCCGGCGGAGAAGCATGCCAACCTATATGAGGTTTAGTCCCCAACCGGAACGTTAAATTACTCGGGTGAGTCTTTCAAATTTCATTTTGACTCGGGAGCTGAGTGCTCGTTGATGAAAGAGTGTTTTGCAACTAAGTTTAGAGGCAAACGAATTGGCAATGTGGTTTCATTGATTGGTATTGGCAACAAAAATGTAAAAAGTACTTTGCAAATTTTATGTCGGGTAGAAGTAAATAATTTTGCTACCGAAATTTCATTCCTTGTTTTGCCGGATGCTTTTTTTTTAGGCAGTAATATCTTGATAGGACGTAAGATTTTAAATAACGGGTTTTATTTGAGCATGACTTTGGATAAACTTTTATTTTTTTCGCAAATTGTCAATAATTGTAAAACTACTAAATCCAACATAGATCTTGATTCTATCGACACTGACATACCCCCAAAATCTAGAAACAAATTACTAGAGCTTTAAAAAAAAAAAAACTTGTGGCAATTATTTTACTACTGGGGTGTGCCTTGTTAAGATTTGTGACTACCCAACCGAAATCTTATTTCATGTTTTACCTGACGCGTACCTCAGTAGCGATATGTTGATAAGCCGCGAAATATTGAGCAAAGATTTTAACGTGATTGTATCGTGTTGGCTAATGAATTCTCGTGGACAAAACCATGTGAGGTCAAAACTTGCGTTATTTTGAATCAAAACAACCCGGTTACTATTTTCGCGGAGGTAGACACTGACAGTTCACTCGAGAGTAGACGAGCACTTGAACGGTTGTTAAATGGGTACTCTGATTATTTTGCTCAACGTTTTCCAACTACCCGCGTGAAAACGGTTAAGTGCGAGATTTGTTTAGTTGATTCGAGTCGTACCGTGCTAAAGCGACCGTACAGGTCTGCCGAGAGTAAAATAATGCGCAAACGTGTGAATGAAATTTTAAACGCGAACATAATTAAGACCGAGTCAATCGCCATTCGCAAGCTCCGTGCTTCTAGTTGAGAAACAAGACCGTAGCAAAAGTATGTGTTAACGCGAAGTAAACAAAAACACAGTGCCGGATAGTTACTTATTTCCATTGATTTCGGACCTGATTTCCCGTTTACATGGTGCTAAATTATTTTCTAAATTAGATTGTGCTAATGGATTTCATTTGATACCAGTGAGTGACGTGTCGATTTGAACGTACTGTGTTTATTACACCGTTTGGGTAGGTTTGAATTTGAAGCGCACATATAAACACGCGCACGATAGGTTAAGGAGTATGCCAGAGATCCATGTACCATTTGAAGTAGACGAGGAGGAATGTAAAGTGCAAAATGAGGTTCTCGGTTCGGCTGGTCAGACCGTACCAGAGGCTTTGCCGTAGCCGTAGCCCGTTAGAAATCGGCGTCTGTTGTGAGCAGTCCGTGGGTACGCGGTATGCGGGGAGCTCTGGCGGAGGTCGGGTCTCGAGGAGACCGTAAAGTCATGGAGTTGACTCGGCGATCCCGTGGGGATGCGCGTAGAGTCATGGAGTTGACTTAGCGATCCTGTGGGGATACGCGTAGTGTGGGAGGCTAAGCGATAGCCTTAGGCCACGAACGGGATGCCTATTTTGTTGATTTTGGTGATTAATGAGTCTGTAATGTGAATAAGCTGCAAATGGCAAATAATGATGGTACATGGCGCTCTTGCATTTAAAGCTTAGCTTGTAAACAAATACTAAGTAGGTACGTAGTAAGGTGATATAACGTTTGCCGCCAATCATTGTGCTGTGTGAAAATACGTTAAATGAGAGTATAAGAGATGGCGTTTTGCGTAATTACGTACGTGGTAGGTAGTGTTAGATATGGCCGAACGGTATATTGTGCTATCGTTCTATTGTTTCAGAGTAACGAAAGCTAGTCCATTAGAGCTCTTAATAGGAAAGGTAGCGCGTCCTTTAGATTTGATGGCTAACGATAATGAAGACGTATTAGAGCTTAGTGCGCATGACCGTATTAGGAAGATGCCTGAGGGCCCGGTACCCATTGAGATTGTAGATGAAGCTGAGATATGTGATGAAGTGGTAGAAAATTAATTACGTGCCCGGAGTATCGATTCGTTTGGTCGGAGACTGTACCAGGATACTGTAGCCGTAGCCTGATAGAAATCGGCATCTGCCTTATAAGGTAGTCCGTGGGTAGGCGGTAGGCGGTAGTCCTGGGTAGTACAGTCGGATCTTGCCTTGTAGTAAAGATCATAGAGTCACGGGTTGACTCGTACTTCCCGTGGGGAAGGGTGTACAGCAAATGTGTTTGCTGGAGCTTAACAATAGCTTGGACCACGAATGCGATATCTGGTGTATGATTTACTGTGATCAAATTGATGTGATGTTACTGGTAATTGAAAATCACAAGGGTACCAGGTCTCAGTCACCTTCAGGTGTTATTTCTTAACCTAAGCTTTTCATTGAAAAGCTATGTTGTCTTTATTTAGACTTTGTTTATTTGAAAATTTCTGTTGTTATCATTCTAAATTGTTTTTTTCTTGAAGTATTAAGAGAGATACGAGTAGGATGGGCCGAACGGAAACTGTGCGTTTCATTTTCATTTTCAGATTAACACACGAGGACGTGTGTCGCGCAGGATGGCCGTGTCGTAGCCGGTCATGAGTACGGACACTAAACGGAACGCAAGTGCGCCGCATAGCGGAGAACGCGGTACAAATAGGTTTTGGCGCACTTCGACAGAGTCGTGACGTTACCAGCAGCTTCGGGCAGCGACACTCTTGTACGAGCCGCCAAGCAGCTAACACGTCGTCACGGAACTGTCCCACGTTTTGCTTAGTGTTACCTAAACTTTGTTTTTAATCTAATTTGAGTAATCAGTACAGTAAATCGTGATTCAATTAATAACGTAGTATTCATTGCGCGATACCCAGCTGAGCCCACGAGATGTCTGAAAGTTCGAGCCAGAATCCTGACGCCCCTACGACATGGCATTTATTTCTAACCTTCTTCAAAAGTTTTTCTTGTTACCTATTGTTACAAGCAAATGTGAAATTAAAGGTGACGAATCTTTTTTTACCCCGACTCTACATGAAAAGTTCGTTCTTTTATTGACATGTTTAGGGATTTCTTCTCAACGGCCATTTTAAATGTAGCCTGATTTTGTCATTACATAAACCCTCACAAACTATTAACCAAAAAATTTTTTTTCTTGATTACAATTAACTTTTTCTTAGAAGTTTTAGCGCGAAGCTGTTTTTGTGACGTATGTTAGTCGTTACTACAGACCATGAACTCTGCTGACCGTGACAATTAGAAATTTCACGCGCATTAGAAATACACGAATACTCGGAAAATTACGGTCGATATGTCTAGCTGTAACGAATTTTTTATGATACTATAATTAATAATTGTTAGATGATTATTCCTAATAAATAAAAAAGAACGGCTAATGGGGTAAGTGCAAAACTCGAAAACCGTTGGGCTGATACGGTAAATTTTTGTTAGTCAAATATTCGTTGAAGTCCTGGGAAGATTCTAATGAAGAAGAGAATAATCGCAAAAATTGCATAGTCCTCGCGAAATAGTGAAAAGCTAATTCTTCGCAAATAAAATCGAGGGGACTAAGTAGCTGGTTTCTAATAAAAACGTTACCTGATAGAGATCAATTAAAGATAAAAAGATGTACGATAAAAAAAAGACGATAGATACAAACGAAATTAAAAAAAAAAACTTTTTTGTTTCCTACCATTCTATGTACATATTTGCATCTAATCCTATCATTAGAAGTGGACCAAATTCGATTATCAAGATTTAAAGACAACATACTTATTTCATACTTATAAACACACAAATAAATAAAAGGTTTAATAAAAAGCCTTGTGTGATTTTGACATATGTCGTGACGTGAACAGGGTTGAAAGGAATAAAGAAACCAATACAACTTGTGCATTGTCATGATATGACCGATGTCCAAATGAGTTGATCTGTTAATTCGGCAAAGAAAACGTAATAAAGAAAACAATTACTTAAGAAAAAGGTTCCTCGAAGATTTTCTATTAATTTTGACTACAGTTTTACATGGAAAACAGAATGCCAATTTGAATCTATAGTATCACTATACAAAAGATATTGCCTCATCAATATTAGAAATTAATCTACCAATTCGTTATTCTGGATATGATAGACTTCGTAGGCAAATTAGCAAAAGGCAATGGTTCTAGTAAAACTCTTTCTTATTATATGTTTTAGTGTGCGTAACTGACGGTACCGACGGCGACTAAGGATCCATTTATGTTGCATACATGTAGGCAAAATACAGATACGATAACAACCAGATTCATATCAAGCCTCTGTCAGTAGACCTGACACTGAACCTTAAACTTTTACATTGCTCTTCAAGTCTGCAAATGGACATCCCCAAAATAAAGTCTGAATCAATCTAATACATTTTTAACTATAGTTTGAATCGATGATTTAAATGATGGTTACGAAAATAATTTACAATTTGCTATAGTCCACGATACCTACTATTAACGCAAAAGTTCATCAGCTTTTCCAAAGTTACTAAAGTGCATTCATTAATGTAAGAAAATTAGAAAATTAAACGAGAAACTTATGCATAATTCATTTATTCCACAATCATTCTTTATTGCATTCATATTTAAATTAGTATCACACCCACTTTGCCTGAACTTTCTCACACTATCGCCTCATCAGTGGATCGCATCGTATCGTATCATTTTATAAGATCTGTCTCAACATCATATAATTCTCCACGTTCAAGGCTTTATAGTCCACGAAGCACAATTTTATCCGTATAAAATCCTCTCAAATACTATCTCACACTAGAATTGAAAATATAAATTCGAGTAAGTAATATCCACTGCGAGCAAGCTATTCCATAAAAGTGTACCTGCAATGGGAGCCTGGCTGGGGGGACGGCAGCGGAATAATATATTTTGAAGTTTTAAACCTTGATAATGTGATATTAGGGGTCTCTGTCGTTTTACCAAATTTTTTTTCGTCAAATGTTTCATTTCCCAAATGTTTATTTTTCTAAAACTGTAAACTTTCAGGATTGTTATAAAACAAACCTAACCTAACCTAACCTACAGAATAGTCCTGAAATATATCCTGAATAGTTTACAGTTCCAGAAAAAATAAACATCTGGGAAATGAAACATTTGCCAAATGAAACATTTGACCAAAATAAATTAGTCATCTATTTTGAATGGGGTTTGCATTAAGAAACATTGACTGTAGTAAAAGTCTCAAAAATACACGATAAGTCACAGTCAGTGAGTAAATTTTAAAAAAAAACAATCTCCATTTAGTGTAAGGCTAAGTTAATCAGTGTCAAAATTTATGATACTGTCAAGCTTAAACTAGGTTTCACGATTAATAGTACATTACTGCAGAGGCCGTGAAGTAAGGGATTGATGGACGAGATTTGGGGTATACGGCCGAGTCGTAGACGAGGCCGGATAAAACGAGTCCAGCAATCCCTCTTCCGGCCGAGGATTGTATAGAGCTTTTCTCAAACATGCATCATCATCATCATCATCATCATCATCATCATCATCCATCCATCCAACCATCCATCCATCCGTCCATCCATCCATCCATCCATCCATACATTCATCCATACATTCATCCATACATCCACCCATACATCCATCCATACATCCATCCATACATCCATCCATACATCCATACATCCATACATCCATCCATCCATACATCCATCCATCCATCCATACATCCATCCATACATCCATACATCCATCCGTACATCCATACATCCATACATTCCATCCATACATCCATATATCCATACATCCATCCATACATCCATCCATCCATCACCAGTAGTTTAGGCGGTTTTATAGAAATAAAAGAAGATAGATTTTTTTTAATGTCTTAAGTTGGCTGTATGTAATTTTTCCTTTGTCAGTTTAGTGTTAGTAAGCAAATTTAAAAAGTTACAGCAGCGGACAATAATGGTTTTTCATACTTACTTTTATGGCCTAGGCCAAGAAGTAATGTAGGGAGCCATAAACAACAAACTTCATGGCTTCATTTTGTGACATTAACGCATACATTTCAAAGCATGTTTGAGAAAATGTATTTTTTAACCCCCGACACAAAAATAGGGGTGTTATAAGTTTGTCCGCTATGTGTGTGTATGTGTCTGTCTGTGGCATCATAGCTCCGATTTCGATGCGGTTTTTTTACCAGAAAGTAGATTTCTTGGCGATAGTTCTTAGATATGTTTCATTAAAATCGGTTCAGCAGTTATCTTAGCCGCATAATGGGCATTTAATTTATGTTCAAACATACGTGTGGCATAATTTCGTTGGGGGTTTTTAAATTTATTTCCAAACAAGTCATCTCAAAAAATACCTTCGCAGATAAATAGCCAAAACAATGCCCAACACCATATACTGCATTTTCGGCGAATTATTTTTCGCAAACTGATTCATTTGTCAAATGTTTCATTTCCCAAATGTTCATTTTTTCTGATACTGTAAACTATTCAGGATATATTTCAGGACTATTCTGTAGGTTAGGTTAGGTTTGTTTTATAACAATCCTGAAAAGTTTACAGTTTCAGAAAAAATAAACATTTGCGAAATGAAACATTTGCCAAATGAATCATTTTGCGAAAAGTTTTTCGCCGAAACATTAGTAAACAGCCTAACACTTTTCTAAAGTGTAAAGTTATAGAATCTATCTAGTATAATCTAGTTTTCCGTGCAAACACTACGAGTATCTCTCAAGAACCAGCTATCTAACTGTATCTTTCGACCGCGCTACTAGCTAACATTGTCGCCTGCCTCAATGCTTCTCGATAACTCCGCGTAACTTTACTGGTTCAAAGGAAGCGATATTTTAAAAGTGTTTATATCTTTACTAGCTGTTCCCCGCGCCTCTGTCTGCGATGAATTCGTTTATTGCTGGGAACTGCGCAGTTTTCTAGGATAAAAACTATCTTATGCCCTTTCAAATGTCATCCAAATCGGTTCTACGGTTTATTTAAGCGTAAAGAGGTAACAGACAGATAGATAGACAGACTGACACACTTTCGCATTTATAATATTAGTATGGTTTGTTTGTGGTGAGCATGGTTGTACTAAGCATGGTTGTGGTTGTAACTTGTAGTATGATAGCACGAATCTACACTACATTAGACCCAGAACAATGCCGTAAGCACTACGTGTTCAAGTACTACTGGCACTGACTCTACCCTAATAGAGTAATTAGAATTCATCATCATAATCGTTAGCCGAAAGAGGTATATTTCTAGATAAAGTCTTATTTAATTGCTACTAAACAAGGTTCTGTTAGGAATCTTACCAAACTAGGTGTTATAATCAAATGTCTGCTAGGAAATATTTCTTACTAAAAGTTCCATTCCAGCATTTAGTGTGCAAGTATTTTTCTAAAGTCGTATTTTATCATGTGTATAAATACAATTGGCATTTCACTTCCAACTTTTGTTCTCTAGACAGGAACTGCCATTATCGTAATGCATTGTTCCCCCGATGCTAACTTAATTGCCAAAAATAAACCTGCGACACTACAATTTAGAGACGCGAACTTTTACGAACTACTCGACAAATTTATCATTTAATTATAATATTTGCTACAGGAAACATTTTCCGTTGCGAAAACTAATTTTCATTTTGAAAAGTGCTCTCCTTCGTAGCCGGCTAGAAATTAATTTTCGCACAACAGTACCACGGAAATTGCCGGTGAAGACAGTTTATTACTACTGTGAAACCGTTTATACAGGGTGTAATCGTTAAGTGTAGCCAGGCAATTATTCCGTATATATGACAGATATCAGAAAACTTTAAACTGATATCAAAAGTACTTCACCGAATGAGTAAAATGACATCAATAACTTTTTATAAATAAAACGAGAAATATCAAAAAAATTGACACTAAAGGCTTCCATACATTGAATATAAGGTTACTAAGTAGTATAAATATAAGTATAATTATTATGGGGGACAATCTTACACAAATCGACCTAGTCCCAAACTAAGCAAAGCTTGTACTATGGGTACTAGAGTCGTCTAGTCGGATAAACATACTTAAACTTTACTTACTTTTTACTTTGGCTCACACCATCTCTTTAATATATTGAGAACACTGCTTATTTATTTTATGTATTTTGCATATATATGTTGTATATGGTAGTATATTTTTATTAGGTTTCTTTATATTATGAGTTTATGTATTGTATTTACTAAAAGTTGTATTGTAGCCTTTGCTTTGTCCGACTGTCTTATTTTTACTTACTCTTTGTCGGTCCCTTACTAAATGCTCCTTTCATCCACTCAAAGGTTGACTGGTAGAGATCCCTTAAAGGGATAAGTTCGCCTTTGTACATGTATTTCAACGGTTGTCAATAATGTATTTCTTTTTTTTTTTCCTTATTTTTGTACAATAAAGAGTTTACATACATACATACATAAATACTTAAATAGATAAATAACTACTTAAATACATAGAAAACATCCATAACTAAGAAATAAATAATATTGATTTCATTCACTTAAAAGATAGTTTTATTACTTTTTTAGGTTATAACACTATCCTTAAATATCAGTACCTAAGCTTATAATAAAATAACCTTTAAAAATAAGGAAATTAAAAGCTTTCTAATATTTTCGTACTAAATGTATGAGTGTGTATCAAAATTTTGGATATTTCTCGTTTTATTTTAAACAAGTTATTGATGTGATTTTACTCATTGGGTAACGGACTTTCGATATCAGTTTAAAGTTTTTTGATATCTGTTATATTTACGAAATAATCGTATGGCTACACTTAACGGTTACATCCTGTATATGAATCTTGTTTTGATGCAAATAATTAGCCAACACTTTTGATCACGCGATGTTTTCAAAAGTCTAAACAGCGGTTAATGCTGACATTCACAAAAGCAATACTTTCCGCGTGCAAATAACTCGAGAATTTGTGAGGGCGAGGGTGTCTTTTCATACGATTTGAAGGCAGACATGATAAATTATGATGAACGAGTCTTTTCATAACGCGTCGTGGTCGTGACAGCGCGAGGGCTTTGATTTCCAACGATCGACGGCTTTATCAGTTTTCGGCAGTTTTTTTACGCAAAACGGAAAAAAACATTGAAGTTTATTTTCTTAATGAAATGTAGTTTATTTATTTATTGATACATGTAGTTACATTCGGGTGGTAGGAATATTTTATTAGGTATTCTACATGCTACCCATTCAAGGTGTTGCAATGGTTAATTTTATGCAAACTTAAAATAGATATATTAAAATATTTGTCGCAAACCAGGTAAAAAGCGTAGCATCTCATAAATAAAATACCCAAAAAATACCACTTTAATTTAGACTTTCCAAAAACTAATCAAAGTTTAATTTTATTGCACTTTGTATTTTAAATTAATGTGCTTTCTTACTAGGATTGCATTATTTTATTTAAACTTGTTAATCTTGAAGTGTATTGCGGTGGCCTACAGGATTTTATAGCTGAACGTTTTGAGCTATATTAAGATCTTTGTAACCTGATGAAACAAAGAAATATATATATATGACATGATCTAATATGAGTTTCACCGTTAGGCGTGTTAGAGATTATGGGTCAAGGTTTCTTTGAAAATGCTCCTTCCCTTTACGTAATAATCTGGGAGGTCAAAGTTTGTGCGCAAAGCCCGAAACTATGCTTGGAGTCCTGCATGTGAATATTGTTTAACTCCAACTCTCAAAACTCTTGGTCTTAGTCACAGAAAAGGAATGTCATTTACGAAATGAAGTTGCTTGAGGTACTTTTTTTATACCATAAAATTTATCCGGAATATATCAGTAAGTTTGATTGAACAGTCCTGTATTTTTTTAAAGTTTTTACAGTCATTTATTCGACACATTGAACGATGTTCAAAGTGTACCGCGTCAAAGGAATAATTACATTTTGAATCAAAAATTACGTTAATAAACCTTTTTAGGGATGTTCAGTTTAAGTTTCCCAATAATGAAGTGATAGTTTCTGGTTCAATTTTAAAAAACTTTCCGATGGTAACTTAAAAATCAGTTAGAATCTTACTAATATTATAGACGCAAAAGTTTGTGTGGATGAATGTGCATGTGGATGGTTACTCTTTCTTATGCACGTAAGACTCAAAAAAAGACATATAAAAGAGCTCTTAACGGCCTACTTATAAAAATACGTTTTTGATTTAGATTTTCACGCAAAACGGTTTGACGGATTCTTATAAAGTTTGGCACACAGATAGTTTATAACCTGGATTAACATACAGGATACTTTTTATCCCGGAAAGCATAGCTCCCGCGGGATAGCGATAAACGAATTCTTCACAGACGGTATCGGGGGCAACAATAGCTAGTAGATTATAATTTTATATTCTCATGTTTTGTTAAGTTAGGTTAGATTTCATTTGAAACGTAGGAGTTCTGATTCCAAAATGAGAAAAGAAACTCAACATCCTTTTCAACCTAAGTTTACAATACTTAACTTAGTTTACTTAGAAATTGTCTAACCGTGCGCGTATATTTAATCCACCCTCTTTTGTCTTTTGTAAGAATGCAATAGTAATTAAATAGATTGCATCAAAGTACTATCTAAGGTTTCATCGACCAGAGGCTTCTTTTTAATTAAGTGATACTTAACACTCTTTTTAACTTCTACCCCAAGTTAGCTAGATATCTTGGCGGGGTAATGTGTTCTATAATGTGTAGGATATAAGGTAAAGAGTCTTTTGTATTTAAATTGTGGATTTGCATTCAGCCTAACTGGTTTTACGGACGTCGTATATCTCGTATTACGAGTTTCCATTTTACAGCGTCGTTTTATGTGTAATTTAGGCGACATTCCTCCTTCTACATATTCAATTATACTTATAATACATATAATATTCGCAATGCGGAAACAGTATATTTTCGATAATTACAATTTAATTTTCGGTAGGAACGTGTGTACGCCAAATTCACCAATTTTATTGCTTTTTCATAAAATATTTCTGACAATTGAGTAATGCAGTTTACAGTTGAAATACAATGACTTGTTACCTGACCGCTCTAACTTTTCCCAGGATTCAAATTTAAAATACCCGAACTCTCCTTTTTATCACGATTCTATTTTAAAATCACGATTTTTATTACCACAAAGTTTGCGCTATTTATTAAATCTAAGATACTTTTCGTTTTCAAAAAATCTTATCTTTGTCGCGCTGTGAAAAATCTAAAAACTCTGAAAAAACTAAATGGTTATTAAAATAACACTCTCGCGGTATTTTCTTTTAATTCCCAAGGCCAGTAATATTCTCGTACAATTCAAAAACCGTTGCAATTAAAAGGGAATCCAAATTTACTACAAAAACTTTTTAGGGGATCCGTTGTAGCTTCCGTTGGGAGGCTTTTAAACTGTCCTCGAACTTTATAGACTCATAGATCAATGGAGACGGTACCCGGCTCCCTTTCCTTTTGTAGTACAAAGTGACGGCGAATTATCGATAGTCTCGCAATCGATAAAACATCGAAACGGTACATTTAAAACAATTAAGTTACTGATATCATTGTTGATTGCAGAATAACCGACTTTCGAGGTACAGTTAGCTTTTACTGGTTTTGTAGACAATTTACCACAATCTTTTACCAGTGAAATACGACGTTTTACCTTGCTTGTATTTTTGCGTAGTGTGGTAACAAGTTATAACGTTGTAATTCGTTGACATGGACCTCTACAAACTAGGTAACACATAAATCCGTAAATTACTTATTTTGGGTGACGGTCGTCTCAACCGCTGTCAGGCCGATTTTTATGTGAGATAGATCCTGGCCTAGCAACAGTAGCCGTTAACGTCATAATTAAAAAAAAATCTGGCTTCAAGTTAAATCAAGTTAAATCTTAATCTAAGGGCGTGATAGCGGTTGAAACACTGGTAGAATCACCTATTTGGACAATTTTTAATAACACTTTTGACCAAATCGTGTTAATGTTTAATACGCATTATTTAAGCAACGTAGGAAAAATATTAATATAAAGCTAACTCTAAACAGTACCGTCGTGTTAATTATAATTCTAAAGGCGTTGCGTATTATTTTGAAATCGTAAATTAACTTTTGAATAAAAAAAAATATTGTAAACCAGCAACAGATTATTAGATTAGATAGATTATAGTGCTACTAGGTATACATAGATATTCTGGCTTTGCCCTGCCTTTATATTCTGGAGATATGCATGTTTGTAAAGAGGCACATGTATCTCTTCAAAACAGCAAAAGAAAATTCTTCTAGAGTTCAGCGGAATCCAGGACGACTCGTTCATGTTTGTGTGCCTCGGACTGCGCTCTACACAAAACATTGCTTTGTTATGTGCATGAAAATTTTTAACAATCTGCCGGAGTGTGTACAAGTTCTACCTCTAAATAAATTTAAAAATAAGTTACTACAGATACTGTTAGAAAAAACCTACTACAGTGTAAAGGAGTTTCTCAATTATCCTTAAGCCTAAAATAAAAAAAAATATTTGCATGCTTTAAATTTGAAATAGCAGAATAAGCTTCCTATTGTCTCAATACCACCTAATGATATTTTATGTAACTACTTATTCTTTGCAAATAAATATATTCTATTCTATTCTATTCTATAGAAAGTACTCTACTCAATGTATTAAAAGTTTTCAGCATTTTAGATATTTCATTCCTACTCAATATTGCCGACTATGTGTAAGGTGGAACGAAACGTTATGAGTGAAAGAGAAAGAATGAGAGAAATACTGATGAATGAGCGAGATGCAAGATAGTTGAGGTTGAGGGATGTATGAGAGTGATAGCAATAAGTTTTTAGTATGTAAGAAAGAGATACCAATAAAAAGATTATGGCGGAATCTGAGTTTCAATTACTTACATGGCGCTGCGGCAAATTATTCGAACAATATAGTAATCCAGAGTTATTTCCATAGATTGATAGTAAAATCTTTGAGTTTATTGGATATACGTTACATATCCGTAAAAAGATAGGTGAAATACGTTTTATTTCGCGAGTATCTTCGAATTAGGTTTTTCAGCATGGAAAGTACGAACGTGGCCGACCTACAGGAGTTCACGGTCGTGAGCTTAAAAGAGGAATTGAAGTTAAGATATCTGCCTGTACACGGAAATAAACAAGAATTAATTAGCAGATTGCACAAGGACAACATAATGAAGAGCGAAAATGGCATTTTGGAGGAGTATCAAAGGGATCGCACAAAGAGGTTATCAGAACAATTTGAGTTGAAAAATTTACAACTACAAATCGAAAATATGAAACGGGATGAGGTAAACGCACCAACATCAGGTAATGTAGATAATTCCACACTTTTACAAATTTTGCAGACGCAATCTATTATATTGCAACAAATGACCAACCCAGTCCAACCTAAAATTCAAGTTTTTTCAACATCCGATACCAGTCAAGCTATCCCATTATTTGGTGGTAATAGAACAGAGAACGCCATTGATTGGGTTCATCAAGTCGAAAGAATCTCTAATCTGGCTAATTGGTCTGATAGTTTAATGTTGATTAACGCTGCTATGAGGCTTAGGGGACCTGCGAGTGATTGGAATAAAGCAATAGGCAAAAACATTGATAGTTGGCAAGAATGGAAACAAAAATTGTGTGACAGATTTTCTTTAAAAATGTCATTTGCAGAGTTTATTACATACCAATCGAGGAGAACATTGAGACCTACGGAAACATTAACGGAGTACATTTATAATAAAAATGCTGTGTTTGCTAAATCACCTTGTACCATTCCAGATGCGGATAAAGTTTCTTTGATTTTAGAAGGAATAGGAGACAACCGCTGGTCGATACCATTGGCTACGCACTGTTGTTCTAGCGTGGAGGAGCTGCTGACACATGCTGTTGCATTAGATAACATAAGGAAAGTTATACCAAGAGATAAGTTTAACAGTAATGTAAGTACAAGCCCGATTTCTCACAGTAATGTGGATCAACAAAAGTACAATAAATTTATTCCAAAATTTAACCCAGAAACTAATAACAAACAAGAACAAGTATGCTATCGTTGTCGACAGAAGGGTCATGTTTCATACGACTGTAAAATGCCAAAAAATAGCCTACCTTCTACTGAATCCACCTCTAAGGTCAACAACCAAAGAACAATAGATCATAAATTCAACCAACAACAACCATCAACAAGCTCAAATTTTGAAAAGAAATATTTAAATAAAAAACATATTGGTTGCATACAGAATGACATCCCCAATGTAACATTGATACCTGCTAGAATAAATGGGTCATTAATATTAAATGCACTTCCAGATTCCGGTTCTGTAATTACGTTAATTGACAAGAATGCCTTACCACAGGATACACAGATCTACCCATGGGACAAAGGAGATTACAAAGTGGCAGGAAATATACTTACACCTATTGGATGGCTGTCTGCGAGGGTCGAAATTGGAAAAATTGATTATGTAATGCCAAGAATTGCTGTTTGTGACAACCTGCCAGTACCGATGATCATAGGGAAAGATTGGCAATTTGCTGTATATGCCCGTGTTATTCATGAACCAGATGGTAAAATATGCATAATAACGCCTACTCATACAGAATGCTTTCCTGTTAGTCAAGATGAATGCGCATCTGTTGCCTGCTGTATTAACACCAATGCTCCTATAAAAGAGGTTTCGCTTGCTGATAAAGAAAAAATTTTTGATTTGGTTTCTCAATATGAAGACATTTTTAAGCATGATGACAATGATATAGGAAAATTCCCTGACTTTGAGCTAGAAATTAATTTAAAACAAGAAAAGCCTATCAGCTGCAAGCCTTATAGACTACCAGAACCTGAACGCTTATTTCTGAAACAAACTATAGAGAAATGGATGGAGCAGAAGATATGTAGATTGTCAACATCACCATATGCTGCACCTATGTTCAGCATATGGTGATGTAGTGATAGATATAACTTAAAAAGCACCTATTTAAACTTAACCCCCTTTTTACTAAGCCCCCAGAGTTTATCGATACTCGCTAGATAAGCGACTATCAGCGGCGCGTCATTATATTGTTCGCTTTGTGCTGTCAGGGGCCTTTGGACATGTTCCTGCTAGTTTGAGTATCCGATGAACGGCTCTAAATTGACCCGAACAGGTTTGTAGAGTCAAAAACGTTTTGGTATGTTTTGGTAGGAACGCTTGGACAACTAATGTTATGTTTAGATAATTGTTGCTTGATTAGGATCAGTCGATGCTCAAGGCACCACTTTTATTTTGCTAGTTATCTTTCTAATCTACAATAAATAAATAAATAAAATATCGCGAGACCATATACACGACTTGAACTAGTCCTAAACTAAGTATAGCTTGTATAGTCGACCAAGAAATACGTTTACCACCCTAAAGTTCAATGTCGTTTGTACGATTGAAAACATCAAAAATCATTTTCACGTACAAATCAATTCGACAGTCGACTTTATTGTTTTTTTCTGATGTAGGAATTGTCACGAAAAATAGTAAAGCACTTACTTGGTCATCTACTATGGGTACTAGGCGATAGATAAACATACTTATTTAGATAAATAAGTAGGTACATAGAACATCCATGGCTCAAGTAGGTACAAACCTTTTCATCATCATACAAGTGGCTGCCGCTATCAAAATCTGAACCCGGGACCTCTAGCTTCGTAGTCAGGATCACTAACGGCCCTTCGGGGTCAACTGGGTCCACCGAGCACTGAGCCCACGGGCTCAGTTGACCACTTTAATTTCATTGCGGGCAACTCGACCCACTTCATCGGGCAATACAGCCCGCGGGTTCAGTCTACCACTATGAAGAGATATACTGCTTATTTATGGATCCGCTGAGCCCGCGGGCTCAGTCCACCACTATCTATAGCTTAAGAGTCTACTCAGCCGACGAGTAAAATTTTAAATTACTGCAGAGGTCGGGAAGTAAGTATACTAGATGGCCGAGTGCAGTGAGGCCGGATACTTCTAAGGCTGCCTGTCCACTGAAAGAGCGGAGACGTGCGGATACGACTGTTCAATGAATAAAAAACTAAACATGAATGTTTGCCTTTATTTTTTTTTGTATAAGTGCCTAGACCGAAGAGAATAGAAGTAGTGAATAGACCCTTAGGCGGTAGATAGTGGGTCTCTTAGCCCACGGGCTGAGTAGATCCTTAGGCGATAGACAGTAGTGGATTGAACTCGCGGGCTGGGTTGTCCGATCAATGGGGTTGAGTCACCCACAAAAAAATACTGACAACTGAACCCGTGGGCTCAGTGCTCTGTGGGCCCAGTTGACCTTAAAAGGACCAATGGCCTATACGGTCGTCATAAATTACCGTCAGTTACAATTGTCAAACACAAGCCAAAAAAAAAGATTGGTAAAGGCCGATAACATACACAAGAATCATATGATGGCACTTCACTTGGCGTTGCGTGTTCGCGTTGCGCTATTACCATCTCCGTCTTTCACGCTAGAATCGGCATAGTGCTCCTCTCTCGCACACGCAACTATTTCGTGAAATACGCCAAGTGAAGTGCCAGCATTACTTACCTTACAACTTCCATTTAACAACTTGTAGAGTCGCCGATTGTAAAAGATTATCTTCATCAGTTTTCAAATACTTTGATTTAAAACTGCAAGCACGTGTTACCTTTGTAAACTATATTATATTTATTTATTTAAAATTAATTTATTTAGTTTAGAAAGGTGTCGATTAAAATTGGGAAAAAAACGTGATTGTGAAAATAAGCTTCAGTAAAAAACCATACCTAAAGAGAAAAAAGCATGTGGGAAAAAATTTCTACTATGAAATAACTATTCTGGTAATTTGATCTAACCCGACCCTGGTATGTATCTAACAAGAGGTCAAGTTATACCAGTTCTGGAAAAGTTAGGAAATAATAGAGACACATAACATACCACTTTTAGTATTTGATATTTTCGAAAAAAATGTCTATTATCCCTTAAATAACAATTGTTATAACTTCGCCTCTCACTCGGTACCAGGTATATAAATATCAAAATAAAATAGAACCATCTCCAACAAGTCGGCTTGAGCGACTCAGTGAAAAGCGAAGTTGACACTTTATTTTATAACCTCTATCAAATTAGTTATCTCCAAAATCTCACACTAATTAGATTTTAAACGATCTTTGTGTTAATTAGGTTTCATCCCAGAGTTTTCTCACGTCTCTCAACAAGTTTAACAGTAAAGTTAAATTAATGAATAGGTGTTAATACCCGGTGGGAGCGAGTCTGACACATAGTTCTAAAACCGTAAAATATATGTGAGTTCCCAACACTTCACTTCAAATGTATCTACTAGCTTTTAAGCTTCAAATCATCACCATCATATCAGCCGAAGGATGTGACTGCTGAACATAGGCCTCCCCCAAGGTTCGCCAAACAGACTGGTCCTGAGCCATCCGCATCCATCGCGTTCCCACAACCTTAAACAGGCCTCCGCTCCATCTTGTTGGAGGCCTATTTAACTACACTGCATCCGTGGCCCCATCAGCCAACAGTTCTACAAGCGATGTGCCCTGCTTACTGCCACTTGATTCTGGCGATTCTTCGAGCTATGTCGGTGACTTTAGTTCTTGCGAGGATTTAATTATTTCAAATGTGATCCCGCAGAGAAACTCCGAGCATAGCCCTTTCTATCGCCCGTTGAGTGATTTTGAGCATTCTTATGAGGCCCATCACTGGCAACACACACTGGTCAAAGATTTTAGACTTGAGACACTGCGGTATATTGGATGACAATGCTTCATACCTACCATAAGCTTCAAGTACTTCGACAGTGTACACTGTATACTCAGTGTACATACATTGTAGACATTCGCGTTCGTCCACATACACTCGGTGTAAACACTGTAGACATCCGCGTTCATACACAAATACTCTACAACTCTCTTTGTAACGAACGCCCCGTCAAATATAGGGGGGGTGTTATGGGTTTAACGTGTATAACGTCAGCCACAATACCACAACTAAATATCCCTCTGCCAAACGCAAGGATCAATTTAGTTTTTCTGGTTGATTGTTTTAAGAAAGCCAGTTTAGTCACAATGTTTCGACTGACGGCTACTCTACCCTTGTGTTGTTATGCGAGCATTCACACAAAACGCTTCCCTTCATCTTTTGGAATGAATAAGAACTGCTAAGGAATAGAATTCGCTTCCGTCGACTGTTTTTCCGGATAAATACAATTTAGAACTATTCAAGGGCAGAGGGAATGGGCTGTTACGACTAGTAAGATAAATTTCCGGCCTCATCAGCAAGTGAGTGAGATAGAGGTCGATCGCCGGTTAATTTTAAATAGAATAAATGTAGCTGTCTTACTCTAATTGCGGAGTAAGTAACAAAATTGACTTTACTTCATATTGTGATCTCGATTCATTAAATCATAATAAACTCTCCATACAAATTGAACGGAGAGCAACCGTTTATTTTTGCGCGTCAATTTATATGATAAGGTAAGTATTATCGAACCATTTGATTCCTGAGCGTGTTGCCAACTTATTGTCTCAAGAAATATTGAAAAAGTCAGCCGTTTCTGGAAAAATGGCTCCAATAGTCACTAAATTTTTAGGAAAATGGAAAAGTAGTTGTAATGTATTGTATAAAACACATAAAAAAGGCACTGACGTAGTTCCAAAAGTCGCTAGATTTAACCACAAAGAAGCTAGATTGGCAACACTGTTCTGATTCACACAGTACGTTTCATAATTAATTCCCATGTCAAGAAATGCGATGTCACGACTGTTTCGCTGAAAAATTTCCACAGTGAGGACACGATTCATTTGGTTCGTAGTAGCAAGGTAGTACCTATAGTCAGGTTGGTCTGGGAACTAGTAATGGTGCAGCTATTTGCGCCGCACAAATTACTCTGTATCCCGTTACGAACATGGCGAGGTTGCCGTCGAATGCATTAAAAACTTGTTCAGCTTTTTATAAGTTCACAATAAAGCTACACTAGATACAGGTTTCGCGTGAACGTCGTTAATTATTTCAGTAGTTTGTTGTTTAATTAAACTTTAGTAGTATCAAGTAAAGCTTTCTCTTGAACTCAAGGACGGTAAGTGATGAAGATGAATAAAGGTCTTTTCAAAATACCCAAATGCCAATTCAATGAGATACTGCTGCCACCTTTAGGAAAGTTCCGCCAAGTACCTATCAGTTACCCGTATTGGATTTAGTGCCCGAAGAATCATTCGTCGATCGGGAGCAGGCTACAGAGCCTCTAAAACCATCACAAAGTTACTTGTTTGTCTGTTTTTAGGGTTCCGTACCTCAAAAGGAAAAAACGGAACCCTTATAGGATCACTTTGTTGTCCGTCCGTCCGTCCGTCTGTCTGTCAAGACCCTTTTTCTCAGGAACGCGTAGAGGTATCAAGCTGAAATTTATATCAAATACTCAGGTCTACTGTCCCTTGGAGCTGTGAAAAAATCAAACTTCTTAAAAACGCAATCAAAAGATACAGCCGTTTATGACGCAAATTTCCGCATATTTTCGAAACTCGCAAGGGAATCAAAACCTACAGAATCTTGAAATTTGGTACGAAGCAAGGTCTTATAGCACAGATAAAGGAAAAATTGCGAAAAGGATAAATTATTTTTTGTCTGTCTGTCTATATCACTATATCAGTAACCAATCTATTTATGCCGCAAATTTTCGACTCTCGCAAGGGAATCAAAACCTACAGGGTACTTCCCGTGAACTCAGAATCTTGAAATTTGGTACGAAGCAAGGTCTTATAGCACAGATAAAGGAAAAATTGCGAAAAGCATAATTTTTTGTTTGTCTGTCTATATCAGTAACCAATCTATTTATGCCGCAAATTTTCGACACTCGCAAGGGAATCAAAACCTACAAGGTACTTCCCGTGAACTCAGAATCTTGAAATTTGGTACGAAGCAACGTTTCATAGCACAGATAAAGGAAAAATTGCGAAAACCGTAATTTATTAGTTACATCATTATGACAAAAATATTTTTAATAATTTTAAAGTTACTACCCCTTTCCTCATGAACGCGTAAAGGTATTAAATTGAAATTCATATCAAATACTCAGGTCTATAATACCTTTAAGCTATAACAAAATCAAACTTCTATGTCAACGCAATCAAAAGCAACAGCAATTTAAGCCGCATATTTTCAAACTCGCAACTACTCGCAAGGGAATCAAAACCTACAGGGTACTTCCCGTGAACTCAGAATCTTGAAATTTGGTACGAAGCAAGGTCTTATAGCACAGATAAAGGAAAAATTGCGAAAAGCATAATTTTTTTTCTCTATCTGTCTATATCAGTAACCAATCTACAATGATCCCACACTGCACACATTTTGCTTAGGAGCAGGGGTCTGCTAAGACTGGATGTTCATAGACATAGTATGTTCCAGTTAAAATGACGAAAAGTACTTAAAACCAACATCTATTGTTTAATTGTTATCTTCAAGTGGGGTTGTAAAATGCAGGTGTATCGATCGGTAGGCCATACTTCGGTCAGTTTTATTACGTCTCTTTGTTATCTTTTCCTTTCATATTCAGCAACAAAAGATGTTGTAAAATCCCATGCTAAGTGCATTTTCGTCATTTTAACTGGAACGTACTATACATATAAATTTGTACGGACCCTCGGTGCGCGAGTCCGACTCGCAATTTGCCGGTTTTTTTATTTATAGGATACATTTGGCGAGTGTGATTTTACCAACGGACATCCAGGCGATGGGAGCGTCTTTACCCTTGTGTGGTTAGTATTCTGCACTGCTAAGGAATGGAATTTGCTTCCAGCGTCTGTATTTCCGGATAGATACGACCTAGGGCTCTTCAAGGTTAAAGTGAATAGGCTGTTACTGAACCAGTGGGATAAACCTTTGGCCTCATCTGCACTTTCCATTAGGTGAGATACGTGTAAATCACGGATCAGTTTTATATAAGACGAAAAATTTTAATGCAAATATTTACTAGTTAGTTAGCCGCCTTTTGTGTCCCACTACTGGCCGAAGGCCAGTCCTCTTTTGCTCCATTCTGGCCTATCAAATGCGAGCTTCCGCCATTCCACGTGATATAGGTAATTATATCTAGATCGTTCCTCCATAGACACATACGCACCTAATACATCTACTACATCCATCGCTAGGGACCCATTCCGTGGCAACTAGGGTCCAACGTTCTGGGTTCATTCGACAACCATGTCCAGCCCAGTCCCACTTCAACTTGGCCGTCTATACACCCAAGTCAACAATACGAGTCTTTCAGCGCAATCATTTACTTATCATCACAAAACTTGAATAACAGATGTTCAAACCACGATAATTAATTAATATTGTAACGGAATGTTCTATACTAATTTTATCAGTTTTAATAAATTCAACTTTTTGAGCGCTACCCGTAAGTCATCATCTTGCGCTCACGCCCGTTAAACGCTATATAATTAACACATTACGTAACGCTGCCATAGCGCCCGAGGTGTTATACGTCCTTCACGGTGTGCCCACATCCCAGACGTGTCTGGCACGTGGACTGCATCGAGAGTGAATGGTCGCGGTCCGCCACCCAAGCGGACCATAACGCACGGTACATGCGATTACGTAAACAAACACAGCGTTGATTTGGCACACTAAGAGCGCTTGTGCACTACAAGGAATTTTACTATCCGGAACTCCCGTTTTTCACGGTCCGATGTGGCATGAAAAAAACGGATGACTGGTTTGTGCGGGTCTATAATGACTCCCATAAAATTTTAAGTCATAATGTATCATTAATCATAATCAACGTTAGTCATACAGTGATTTATTTCTGAAACAATTTATTTTTCGGAATTGTTATAAAACAAACCTAACTTAACCTACTGCATTCTATAAGATGGCATTTAAAAAAGTCCTGAAAAAATACCGTTTCAGAAATAAATCACTGTATGACTAACGTTCGTAATGATTATCTCATTCGGCTGCCACTAGAGGTCGTTACTTGTACCAAAAATCGTAATTCACGAGGGGTAGTCACTTAAGTTTTTATTAATAAAATTGAGGGTCGGTGGAAAAAAAAAAATAATACGAGGAGAGAATGATGCTGTGATCTGGCTCACGATATTTAATAGTTTGAACCGAAATAAATGTGATTTCAGTGGTTATAGTTTGTGCAAGAGTATTCGTGACACGGGGTAAGTTGTAATGTTGTAACCCAAATAAAGCCTTGTTAAAAACTTAATTTACATTTCTAACCACTCACTTGCTTTTTGCATTTGCTGTCATTTATGGACAAGTGATTTCAAACATTCATTATCATGACTTCAGGAATAAATTTGATTAAAATAAATAAATAAATTGACAACTGTTGTTGCCGAAAGCATATGAGTGGATATTATAAGCCATACGTTTAGGTTCAACTAAATTATTGTCATCCAGTATTCGACTTGCAAGAGTTGACTTAAGCAAACTTTAAGAGTTGATTAAAGCATTGTACTAGTCACCTTTTAGTCTGCCAGGGTCTTGTCTAGTGTGCGACTAAGGGTTGCTACTTGTTTACAGCTTTTGGAAATGCCCCTTTGACTACGGCCGATTTTTGGTGGCTGCTCCTTTGTCACGACCTGGACAAAGCGCCTTTAAAATACTGCGTTGTGGAGCGGATAGCGATCAGTTAATTCGCACCTCTGACGACTAGTCACTGTGGCTTAGTGGCACGAACGGCAGCTAACGATATCACTCGCACTGTGATTCCGAGTTCGAGACTCTGATTTGTGGAAATCTTTTAGTTTATAATTTTTATTTTTTTATGTTTATATTGTTTTCCTTATCCTGCCCTTGTGTCCTATATCTGTTAGGAAGGGAGCTGAAGTGCTCAACATATGCATTAGCCGATGAATTAGAAATTTAAGTTTTTGTCATCATTAAGCGTTCGCGCTCAATGCGGAACTAGGTCAACCGAGCAGGAATATTTTGTTAATAAAGTGCTTTACATAAATGTTTGGCGTTTCATAGACAGTGCTTTAGTCCTTCCGCTCACTATCACCCACTTGAACCCGCACCCATGACATTGGCGCCTTACGGGGTAAAGAGGGAAAGGAAAAGGCATTGACCTATCTGGTCAGTAAAGCACTATATTAAATGTCATAATAATTAGTATTGTATATAGGCTGTTTATAGTAACCAACTATAATTGTTGTTATTGGTTATCTACATTGTACCTTTTAAGGATTTTACTTTTTGCTCAACACTTAATAACTCCTTTTATCTAGTATTCGGGTGAACTAATCAGGAGAAATGGATGTTAACCATTTACTCAAAGATGAACTGGAGTTTGAACTGGCTTGCAGGGGTGTTCATGATGTTACGACGGTTGTACCCATGCGTAAAATATTAAGAGAGATAATAAAAAGGGAATCGAGTGGTGACTCATCCATTTCTCTGAAGGTCCCCAGTTGTTGTGTCGACAACCCTGTGTCCGAATTAACCGTTTGCGAAACAAAATTTAAAGCTCTGACGGCAGCTCTGATTGAAATCAAAGGGAAGCCAGATGATTACAGTTGCAAGCGCATCCATACCCGTCTCTCTCACCTTCTTAATCGCGTTAAACTGATCATTCCTGTAGACAAAGATCACGTTGATAAGCACTTAATTATTTTGAAAGAAATTCAGGATGCCATTGTTTCGATGGAAACGTTGAAACATTTAGCTGAAGAGGAAGATACGGGGGCAATCTCGGAACATGATAAGGAAATTCTGTATAGATCTCTAGGAGATGAAGCTAAAAACATAATTGAAAATTTGGAGATGGAAGGCTCGTCAGAAAAACATACCCATTGCCATGGCAGCTTAGACCCACCAGACAATGCTGCGGGGTTCGACGCAAACAAACACGCATCGAGAGGGACGCACCAAAAGATATATGCCGAGAGCATAGACTGGGTCCAGCAACCGCAGTTTGCTGATGGTACAGCTAATGGACGTCGCAGTCATTTTCAACGAACCTCAACATTCGAGAGAGAAGGTACCAATAGGAAATTGGTCCCAATAAAAGACTGGGGGGTTAAGTTTAATGGAAAAGCCTCAATGAGCATCAACGCCTTTTTGGAACGCGTGGGGGAGTTGAAGGAGGCCCGCAATGCCGATGACAGTGACCTCTATCGTTACGCCATCGATTTGTTCGAAGATGATGCACTCATATGGTTCCGGGCTCATCGCGATAGTGTTTCGTGCTGGGAGGAATTGGAGAATTTACTGTTAAAAACATTTCAAAGACCTTACTATGAGGAAGAATTGTTGGAAGAAATAAGAAACCGAACACAAAGTAAACATGAAAGTATTTTAATCTATATGTCTGTGATGCAGAACATGTTCAACCGTTTACCAACAAAGCTCTTGGATTCTCAGAAACTGGCAATCTTACTGAAAAATATTCAGCCCGATTTTCAAAGAGCAGTTTGCAGAGACCACTTCAACACGGTGAAAGAGCTGACTGAGGTGCTGAGAGTTATAGAACATACCAGAATTAATTGTGAAAACTTTCGCGAACCCAGCACGAGTCGCTCTCCTATGGAGCCTGACCTTGCATACCGAGGGGAGGAAATCAATGCAATTATAAATAAATGGAATGCTCCCCACAACCCCCGCAATAAAGATACAATGAAATGTTGGAACTGTCGCGAGGTAGGCCATGCCTTCAGGGACTGCAAGGCTGAAAAACGTAGGCTGTTTTGCTACAAGTGCGGCAAGTTTGGATCGACCGTGGGGAAATGCACTTGCAGCAACTCGGGAAACGCCAACTCGGGAGACAAGCCTGCCGAAGGGCTCCCGAAATAACTCGTAAAGCTGAGGAGTGGCAGGACTGGTTAGAAGTAGTAGCGTCCTTCTTTAAAACTGGAGAAATATGCAACATCAATAACAGAACTCAAGATAAACGCTACTATGCTTCGTTTAAGATGTTCAGCAAAATGTTTTCGGGTCTTTTAGACTCAGGTGCAACAATTTCGGTCATCTCAAGTAAATTTTGCAATGATTTGTCCTTGTTTGGAGTTGTGCCACAGAGCATTCAGCGCCAAGGAATATCCACTGCTGATGGCACCCATCATAACGTGGATGGCGTGGTAGACTTACCCATTGAATTTTTGGGTAAATATAAGGTCATTCGTTTTCATATAATGGACAAACTGAGCCATGATATAGTGCTAGGAATGAACTTTTTCGAGCACTTCAACCTATCAATCAACAGCAATAGCGCATGTACGGACATACATGACAGTGAACAAATCTTAGAGGTAAATGACATGCAACCCGTCGTATCCAGGGACGAGCTAAACAAGGAGCAGAAAGCAGCATTAGAAACTCTGGTCCAAGAAATGAGCGAAGAGGTCGGCAAGGGTATAGGTAGAACGCACCTGATAGAACACACAATAGAAACAGAAAACCACTCTCCTTTGTGTCAAAGACAATACCCTTTTGCGCCCCCAATCATGAGACAATTAGAGGAAGAAATAGAAGACATGTTGCGTAATGACATAATTGAGCCATCTCACAGTCCATGGCGATCTCCGGTATTGCTAGTAAAAAAAGCGTCGGGTGAAAACAGGTTGTGCTTAGATAGTAGACAATTGAATAAAGTCACTAAAAAGGATTCATACCCCCTACCTAGAGTGTCAGTCATTTTAGATAGTTTAAGAAACGCGCGATATCTGTCTACGATAGATCTAAGATCGGCTTTTTGGCAAATTCCCCTAAATCCAGAAAGTAAGGAAAAAACGGCTTTTGGCCTGCCTGGAAAAGGCCTTTATCAGTTTAAGGTTATGCCATTTGGTCTAAATAATGCATCTCAAACGCAACAACGTCTCATGGATCGACTGTTTCCACCAGAGTTTGAGGGAAAGATATTTGCCTATCTGGATGACATCGTACTGTGTGACAGCACCTTTGAGGAGCACTTGTCGTCCTTAAGGTGGATAAAGAATCGGTTAAAAATGGCGGGCTTGACCATTAACACAGATAAATGTAAATTTGCCCGTCCTTCGCTTAAGTACCTTGGTTACATCGTAGACAAAGCAGGCTTACGAACAGACCCAGACAAAGTCAACTCAATAATAAATTATCCTAGGCCAGCAACATTCACGGAACTCAAAAGATTTATAGGTCTGGCGAGCTGGTATCGACGTTTTGTTGAAAACTTCGCCATAGTAGCTGCACCACTACATGAACTGACTAAAGGGAGTAAAAAAGGTAAGCAGATCATATGGAATGACGAGGCAGAGACGGCCTTCGTAAATCTGAAAACTGCGCTAACCTCAAGCCCTGTCCTAACCGTTCCCAATTTTTCGTATGAATTTCACGTACAATGCGATGCGTCCAACAGAGGCACCGGGGCCGTACTCTTTCAAATAATTAATGGAGTTGAAAAACCCATTGCCTATACAAGTCGAAAACTATCGGAACGAGAGAGTAAATACTCAGCATCAGAAAGGGAGCTATTAAGCGTCATACATGCTGTAGAGCAATTTAGGCCCTACATTGAAGGTAGCCACTTTAAGGTTATTTCAGATCACAGCGCATTGCAATGGCTCCACAAAAATAAAGATCCTCATGGCCGCTTAGCGAGATGGGCCATGCGACTTCAACAATTTGATTATGAGATCGTCTTCCGGAAAGGTAAACAAAACGTCGTGCCAGACGCACTATCGAGAGCCGTGAATGTTGAGGACATATTCATATTAGAAATTGAGGACGAACACAAAGACGAATGGTACAAGGACCAGGAAAGAATGCTTTTTAATGGCACGCATTCGGAAGACTGGCAAATAAGCCAGGGCAGATTGTGGAAATATTTGAAACTCAAAGAATTTCCGGATGAGAAATGTAGTTGGAAATTAGCAGTGCCGGAAGCCCTTCGTATTCAAGTATTGCAGGAGTGCCACGACGATCCGACAGCTGGTCACTTCGGAATAAAAAAAACAGTAAGTAGAGTACGGCAATGCTACTACTGGCCATCACTTATAAGCGACGTAAAGCAATACGTCAGACAATGTGAAACGTGTGCCAAATACAAAGCGTCACAGTTACCGCCAAGTGGACCGATGGGTCGGTATCGGGAGGTGACAGAGCCATTCCAGGTTGTTTCTATGGACTTGATGGGTCCCTTTCCACGCTCTAGGTATGGTAACACTATGCTCCTTGTGATTGCTTGTTGGTTCAGCAAGTTTTGCCTTCTGTTTCCTTTACGCAATGGCAAAACTTCTAACATCGTGAAAACTTTGGAAGAACAAGTAATTCTCTTATACGGCGCTCCCGGCGTGCTAATCTGTGACAACGGAAAACAGTTCACATCCAACCACTTCAAGGAGGTTGCAGGAAACTATGGCATTAATGTGTGGTATACCCCATACTATCATCCACAATCTAACCCAACTGAGAGAATTAATAAGGTTATTGGTACAGCGATCGCCTCATATGTTAAAGATAACCACAAGGAGTGGGATAAATACTTACCACATATTGGTCATGCTATAAGAACAGCTGTGCACGAAGTGACAGGAAAAACACCGTCATATTTATTCTTCGGACGAGAAACCTTAATTCAAGGACAAAAATGTGGTCAATTACAAAATGGGGATCCTCTCATATTCAACAGAAATAGCTATGAACAAAACGTAAAGTTAAGAAATGAGATTTATGCAGACGTTCAGCATCGACTCAGAAAGGCCTATGAAGAAAATAGTAGGCACTACAATAAAAGACGTCGCACCTGTGAATATCACGAGGGTGACATGGTCTGGAAACGATCCAAACTCCTGTCAAATGCAACAAAAGGGTTCATGTCGAAATTATCCCCAAAATACGACAAAGCTATAATAGCAGAGAAAGTTTCGACCGATGTCTACAGGTTGGTTAGTTTAAGGGGAAAAGATTTGGGAAAATGGCACTCTGCTGACCTTAAACGAATGTTATGAATCCGGGACGGATTCTATGGAGGTAGGGGGATATTGTAATGATTATCTCATTCGGCTGCCACTAGAGGTCGTTACTTGTACCAAAAATCGTAATTCACGAGGGGTAGTCACTTAAGTTTTTATTAATAAAATTGAGGGTCGGTGGAAAAAAAAAAATAATACGAGGAGAGAATGATGCTGTGATCTGGCTCACGATATTTAATAGTTTGAACCGAAATAAATGTGATTTCAGTGGTTATAGTTTGTGCAAGAGTATTCGTGACACGGGGTAAGTTGTAATGTTGTAACCCAAATAAAGCCTTGTTAAAAACTTAATTTACATTTCTAACCACTCACTTGCTTTTTGCATTTGCTGTCATTTATGGACAAGTGATTTCAAACATTCATTATCATGACTTCAGGAATAAATTTGATTAAAATAAATAAATAAATTGACAACTGTTGTTGCCGAAAGCATATGAGTGGATATTATAAGCCATACGTTTAGGTTCAACTAAATTATTGTCATCCAGTATTCGACTTGCAAGAGTTGACTTAAGCAAACTTTAAGAGTTGATTAAAGCATTGTACTAGTCACCTTTTAGTCTGCCAGGGTCTTGTCTAGTGTGCGACTAAGGGTTGCTACTTGTTTACAGCTTTTGGAAATGCCCCTTTGACTACGGCCGATTTTTGGTGGCTGCTCCTTTGTCACGACCTGGACAAAGCGCCTTTAAAATACTGCGTTGTGGAGCGGATAGCGATCAGTTAATTCGCACCTCTGACGACTAGTCACTGTGGCTTAGTGGCACGAACGGCAGCTAACGATATCACTCGCACTGTGATTCCGAGTTCGAGACTCTGATTTGTGGAAATCTTTTAGTTTATAATTTTTATTTTTTTATGTTTATATTGTTTTCTTTATCCTGCCCTTGTGTCCTATATCTGTTAGGAAGGGAGCTGAAGTGCTCAACATATGCATTAGCCGATGAATTAGAAATTTAAGTTTTTGTCATCATTAAGCGTTCGCGCTCAATGCGGAACTAGGTCAACCGAGCAGGAATATTTTGTTAATAAAGTGCTTTACATAAATGTTTGGCGTTTCATAGACAGTGCTTTAGTCCTTCCGCTCACTATCACCCACTTGAACCCGCACCCATGACACGTTGATTATGACTAATGATACATTATGACTTAAAATGTTATGGGAGAAAAGGGGCACCGGGTTTGTGCACTTGTCCGTCTTTTCTCGGAGGTGCGGCGCGCAATTAGGGCGTTTGTGCACTACAATGAATTTTACTGTCCGGCAGTCCGAGTTTTTACCGGTCCGATATGGTACGCCATTAAATGTATAGAGCGCTTGTGAACTACAATGAATTTTACTGCCCGGCAGTCCTAGGTATACATTTAAGGCATGAAAAAACGGACCATGAAAACTCAGACTTCCGGACAGTAAATTTCATTGTATTGCACAAACGCCCTTAGGGGTCAGCTTCAGCTCTCTTTAAAAACTACGTGCCACGCATTTACAGCACGTGCTTTTTACAGCATGTTTTTTTGGGATTACTGTTACACAAAAGCTATTGCAATAGTAACAGTTGTTCTATGCAATTAGGTTTAACGATCTTAACTTTACTTATGCGTTTCTAACTGAGCGGAGAAAATTGCGAATTCCAATTACTTAGGTACTTTTACCTCCACAACCTGTACTAGGCTACTACCATAAGCGGTCCGGACTTACCAAATTTGGATTCAGTACTGTAAATTGTATATTTGCCGTGATAACGATGTGAGAGCAAGAATTAAGAAACGACCGAGTAATGACTAACAATTCAAATATAGTGACGATGAATATGTTGTTAAGGCTTTGCCGTATTGAATGGATCTTTCTCCGTCAATTTTCCGCGATGGAAGGAATACTTTTATACATGTGCTAACAAATAACACTCGCGAAATGAAGAGCTTGTGTATGGTACACAGTAGTCAGCCAGGCACCGGTGTCAGCCGTATATGAGTGCGAGGAGTACGAAAGATAACTCTCGTGCTCTTCCCACTCGAGATCGACAGAGGCCGACTATCGCGAGGCCTGGCTGCCTACTGGGTATTTTACCCTATCTGCTCGATTATGGTGTCAAATAGTATCCAATTAAAATATATACAGCGAGCTGTCAAAATGGCTTCCGGACAGCGATCGAGCATTAGCTTTACTTTACCTTTTCGACACAATAAAACTGTCATTGATAGACTGCGTATTTATTTGTGAATATTTTGTTCCAGGTACTTGTCGCTGACGTGATAATAAAGTGGACAACGCCGTTTTAAATTGAAAATAAAAACACAACGCATCCAAGTAATTAGGTACATCATCATTATCATTTCAGCCGATAGACGTTCACTGCTAAACATAGGTCTCCCCTAAGGCTCGCCAAACAGATCGGTCCCGTGCCAACCGCATCCAACGCGATCCCACAACCTTAACCAGATCGTCGCTCCATCTTGTTGGAGGCCCACCTACACTGCGTCTTCCGGTCCGTGGACGCCACTCGAGAACCTTTTTGCCACATCGGCCATCAGTTCTACGAGCGATGTGCCCTGCCCACTGCCACTTGAGTCTGGTGATTGTTAGGTAGGTAGGTACTGCTTTGTCAAAAACTACAATACTCGGGTCAGGTAGAAGCCTGTTTACTTATGCAGGAAAAAAGTTAATTTACCATTACATTGCGATGTTTGATCGACCTCTTGTAACTCGCTAACACCATAGCACGTAATGTAACACGATTTTCCTAGGTGTGACTAGCAGGTAGGTATACCTTTGGGCGAAAGTTTAAAGGCTATTTGTTGTCATTACAAAAACCTTAATTTCCTCTCCTTTCCAGCACTAAGTATTTCACAAAACTTCTTTGATTTTTTTTTTTTTTTTTTTTTTATTGTCTCGGTGATTTCATTTTTCATTATTCAATTAAGTCCGCGCAGGATTGTATACTTGGCAGGTGAGGTATAGTATTTACATATGTTTGAGTGATTATTCTTTGCTTTTTTATAATCTACAAATTATTTATTTACGCATGTAGTCTTATGTAGCTATTAGTGTGCAGTTTATTTATTTATTTATTTATTTATTTATCTATAATTACAGCGACCCGGGTGTCACCAACGGTGCTGGCTGAAAATCAGCGCTGGGGTGCTATAAACGCCTCAGCATTATGCTGAGCCAGTGTCTGATTTGCAACCGCAATGACACATTCTATCTTTAGCTTTCGTGTTGTCTTTTGTTTTGTAAAATATTGATGATGATTTCTTTCTTTCTTTTTCTTTCTTTCTTTTTCTTTCTTTATTTTTCTCACATGTACCTATCTTCGACAGCCGTTATAAAGTCAATCCTGCTAGGGCTTCCAATCCCGGGATCCCGGGATCCCGCGATATTTCTTGACTTTTTTCAATACCGGTATTCAATAACCAATACCGGGATCCTGCGGTATTAAAAATAAAAATGGGAAAAATAAACCATTCGTTTTTTTCTACGATTTACTAACTTTTAATATTACGATCTTTTAATGCTCGATTTGAACAAGAATCGATTCTAGTATGTTCGATTGGAATCGAATCGGAGATCGATTTTTTTAAAGAGAATCGACATGCCTAGATGACACCTATCTGTCACCTCTACAACAATAGAGAAATATTTAATATTTTTCACTTCTCATGCTACTTTAGTCTCTGCATATCGGGACTAAAGCTCTCTTTTGATCTCTAAGGATTAAAGTTTTTTTTTTTTTAATTTACTTTGGAAACCCCTAAACTGCCAATCACGGTGTTTGTGGATGGAGGATTATTGCCATTTTCAGTGACTGGGCATAGACAATTTTAAAGCTTTTCACAGACCGCAGCGCGCTGCGGACGCTCCGAAGCGCTCCGTAGCGGCCTGCGCTTCGGTCTGTGGAAGCCTTTAGTGCGTGGAAATACCTAACCTCAAAATGACAACTGTATAAAAATATTTTCATATTATTAAGTCCATGAATATTAAAATAATAATTTCGTGAAACACGATGAATAATTAGGAATATTAATCGATATAATTATATTAAAGATAAATTCATTTTATTATGCATAGGTACTTAATCCAATTAGCTATGAAATAATTTTCAAGTTTGAATCTGTTGGCTAAATATGCAAACATTTAAAGCGTCACTCAACAACAAAAAAACCGCGTAACAAATTTAAATTGCTATTTGAATTCTGAACAGACGTCCATTGCTCGTATTGAGCGTACGTTTTATAAAAGTAATATTGTAGATTAGTATACCTAAAACATCGTTTTTTTCCTCACATTCAAAGTGAAAAGTAGAGTGTTTAACGCGAGACTAAACTGCCATAATGACACGCGAATTATAGCCACCCTCGCTCTGCTCGGGTAGCTAAAAATCTTGTGTCATTATGACTTGTTTTAGTCCCTTGTTGAACAATCTACTATTATATTTCTCTTGGCAGATGTTATGACATAATATTGAAGGTGCCATGTGTTGGGTCAGTGTCTTGCACAGAGACGTTTAGCTTATAGTAGACCTAGTAAGTGCTTCATCATTTTTTTGACTGTACTCAGTACAGTTAGTTTTCGAACCTTAGGGTGGTAAAGGAATTTCTTGGTAGACTATTATACTTACACAGGGCTAAAAAATACACCGGAACTTTTGAAGGCATTAGAGTTCCAGCAAATTTTCCTTAACCAAGGCATTGACCCCGATAATTCCGAAGGCATATTCCCCAAATTGCTACCTTGGGCAATTAGTGAATTAAACCCGAACGGATTTCCTCAGGGATTTATTTGTTCGAAACGGATTTATAAAAAAGACTTTTTACAGTTAATTAAAATTCCTAAGGTTGAATGGTGTACTATTTAGTCTAATTGTTTCAATAAACGACTGTCTTTTTGTTACTCAAATTAAAATAAATGCCTTTGAGTTAAAAAATATACCTTGACTTAGGCCGGTCATCTTTAGGTCATTCAAAATACTTAAACATAGTTGAATATTTTATGGATTACTAAAACTAAATTTAACCTCTCGCCTCGTACCAGGTCATCGTTGAGATTTGGGACACCCTTTATACCCCATGAAGCGCCCCGTGGACACCATTTGTTCCTCAACTTTTTGTGTCGGTGACAACCACCACCACTACCACGGGTATAAAAGTTAAGCGACAAATGGTGTTCATCGGAGGCTCCAAGGGCTCATGCAAAATTATAGCTTCTTAGCACTAACAGACTTTAAGCTCAGCCGCTGACGGCCATACAGGCAAACTGTCGTAGCGAAACTTCGTAGTCCTTTTAAGACGAAACCCTAAAATACGCGAGTCTATCGATCTTGGCCGCTTTTTCATTTCCCCGTAAAAAAACACTTCCAAATCCCCTAATTAACTCTCCTAATCTCTGAATCCCTCTAAGCCTTACTCGAATCAGTAATCACTTCGCCGCTCCATTACTTTCTGTAAGAAAATCAACACGTCTTCAGTCTCCGGATTAACGTGAAAGCCGATCCCTGTTAACTGATATGTGATTAATCAACCGTCCGGATAGCCGGCTGTACGTCCGGGTCCTGATAATCCTTAGCGGCCGCTAATGTGATGGGACGCGCGAAGATATCGGATTGCTTTGTTTATTCGATTTGAACGAGAAAGTACGAGGGAGTAGAGTATCTAGCTGAGGAGATGAACTCTGGCTACGGAATTGTACTGCACAGAACTATAAGAGGAAAAGAAGCGTTATCGCGTGTAATTCCTACCACAAAGACCACAAATCTAGTAGTGGTTGATCAGATGAACCGCTTGCTCGTTTTCCTCCCTCTCATAATAAAAAAAAATCAATGACGCTATTGCCAACAGCCGTGTCAAATGTCATGCCTGTAAAGTCGGTAGCGGCAGCGGTTCAGGTTTTGAGATTTTATCCCGTGGGAATAATGTTGTCTAATGTTATTCTAAAGGCCCAGCTGTCTGCATACCAAGTTTCATTTAAACCCGCCTAGACGTTTTAGCGTAAAGGAGTAACAATCACATACACGCACACACGCACGCACGCACACATACACACGCGCGCGCACGGACACACTCCCAGACTTTCGTATTTAAAATATTATTAGGAATAGAATTTCCTTTGTTTTAAAAGGCTAAGTTGTCTTTCTCAATTTGTGTAATTGTGTATCTTGCCCGGAAAATTGGAGAATGTCAGGCACAAGGCAGGCATCTAAGTTAATTTTGTAAAGATAATAAAATCAAATCAAGCAGGTAAATAGGTAGCAATTTCTTTTTAGGTGTAACATCTCTTAACAAAACAACTGAAGTGCGTGTAGAAATATTATAGAACTAAAACAATTACTTTGCTCACCCGCGACCTTACAATAGTTACGTTTATGCAAGAAATGTGCGTTCATGCAGTTCCTCCACCTCCATACTGTACGAACACACACAAATCACATAAACACAACCATCACCACCACCAAGCTACACTGACGCGTTTCGAACTCAACCAGAGCTCATCTTCAGAGTAACCACCTTGTGTTGTGGTACAGTGTGGAGGTGGAGGAACTGCATGAACGCACATTTCTTGCATAAACGTAACTATTGTAAGGTCGCGGGTGAGCAAAGTAATTGTTTTAGTTCATTAATATGGAAGTAACGCCTGATTCAATAAATGAAATATTATAGGTTTCTCGGTAGGTAATATGTTTTTAATTATTTTGTTTATTTTCACTGAAACTGTACAAAACTCACCTACAAATTGAAATTGAACTTACTGTCTCTATACTAAGCTACTATTCACTTTATAGTTTTTACTTGCCATTCAGTAAGTATAAAAAATCAATGATAAAACAATAAAAGGCGTGCGTATCGGGTAACCTCCACCGTGTGCCCAAGAGCTGGAGTTCCCTTTTGGATCCGTCCGGGGGGAAGAGCGGTGCTTGGACCGGTGCACTCTGGACATCAGTCAATGATTGGCCAATTATGGACATTCATTAGCCAATGTCTAATAATCCGATACGGGGGTGTGTAGGTACAATAGGCTAGTTTCCTAAAAAAATCTAATTAGTTCGTCATTTAAATTATCAAAAAATATTGGACACGTATTTTTTCTTTTGTCAATTGAACAAAAAATGACGGAGATATTGTATGTTGAAGTTCCGCGTGACGTCACGATTCGCTACACTTTTTAGCGAACCGTGACGTCACGAGCCCCCACTCCCGAACTTTGTCGCGCTTTATCTTTGTCGTTTTTTGTTCAATTGACAAAAGAAAAAAAATGTGTTCAATATTTTTTGATAATTTAAATGTCGGACTAATTGTAATAGTGTTTTTTTTACCCAGGACACTACCCTCAGCTGACATTTTTATTAAAATGTCTTCTATTGACACTGGTAAAAGAATACTTCGGGCAATTGTTCATAAAAAAAACAATTCACTGCTCTCGTCAGGCTGTCGTATAATAAAAGTACAATGTAAGTATTCAGACGGCAAAATAATATCATTTAAATGAAGTCACATTAAACTTGATGTATACAGGCCATATTTTACTTCTAGTTTCGTTTTAACGTCGGAAGACAAAGCATTCAACCCATATTCAACCATGGCTAGGTTGACTGACCATATCCAAGGCCACTGGGTTCGTACCGTACATTCCAAGTTGGATCACCGATCGCAACGATCTTTTATCGAAACAATCGAATCGCAACTCATTTGCATGCGTCCTTTTTTTTGTATTCCGACCGTTTATCGTGTATTTTAAACGATGTACAATTGTATAACTCTAACAAGCAAGAGTTATCTAATCACGGTGCCTTCAAGATAATTACTTTAATATCGGGATGATTTCGACCGTTTTGACCCATTTTATCAATATTTCGCAAAGTAAGGAGATGGGTGGAAAGAAAAGGGGAGGCCTTTGCCCAACAGTGAAACGCCTAAAAGGTAATAAAAAAGTATTATCACACCTAGACTTAGTCACGACGATATATCGCTCAAATTACCTCGCCGAATTGACTACATTCAATCAAGGGTTAATATGGTCGAAACTTTGAGATAATCAGGAAAAGTACCTGGGCGACCGAGCTCTGCTCGGGCAGAAACTCGGTACCAAGCGTTTTCCCAGAGATAAAACCAAGCTAGATCAATTTTTCATCCCCGAAAACCCCCAAATACCAAATTTCATCGAAATCGTTGGAGCCGTTTCCGAGATCAAAACACCGGAGGGGTGGGGGGGGGTGAGAGGGGGGAGGGGATGCGGGGGAGGGAGCGCGGGGATATTAAAGGGGGGATGAAAATTTCATTGATTTTGCCGTAGGATGCACCGTTTTCAAGATATTTGACAAAAACACCAGAGGGGGTGGGGGGGGGGGATGAGTCACGTTAAACTATCGTCCGTAAACCGACTTTACAGACAACCGGCTTTTCCTGTTCTGTGCTCCCAATAGGAAACGTGCACATAGACGGTGCTGCCAACTGGTGCCATAAGGGTGCCATCAATTTGAAAGTTTTACCTTGATAAGTTTGTTTTACTGTCCGCATAGTGTCTCTTCTGTCGCATTAGTGCTGCCGCCTATAGTTACTGCACGTTCCCTATAATACTTTTTCTAACAAAAAGTAACTTTTTCTCACAAAAAAGTAACTTTTTCTCACAAAAGAAGAAACTTGACGTTTTCTCATGAAAAATAAACTTAAAAAAAAAAAAACTAAAAATCTTGAAAAAAAACGTAGATTCGAACCGAGGTCGGCTGGATCCGCGACCACCCGATTTCTAATGTGCCATTATGATCTGCTCGCAGTTGGCGAAATTTAGCTTTATATTCTAATGCAAACAAAAATAGCCGGAAAACACGAGTAAAAGCGATTTTCTGAAAATGAAACATAGCTAGATCAGTTTTTCATCCCCGAGAACCCCCACATACCAAATTTCATCGAAATCGTTGGAGCCGTTTCCGAGATCCTGATTATATATATATATATATATATATATATACAAGAATTGCTCGTTTAAAGGTATTAGATAAAATATCATCCTGATTAAGTCCAGATAATACCACATTAAGAGTGAAAATCGCGAATGTTTCAAACACTGACTGACTAGTAGAGATCCATTAAAGGGATACGTTCGCCTTCGTACGGGTGAAGTGCAAAAAGGTTGACTGTTTCTTAAATCGTAGTTGACCATACAAAACGCCTATTTGGAAAAGTTCCATTGTGACACGAAAATTACCCATGCAATTGTAAATTTCAATACTAATTTTAACGGCCGGCGTAGTAGGTACTTCACCCGTATATGTATTTCAACAATGTGTGTCTTTCTTTATTTTTGTACAATAAAGGGTTAAAAAACATACGTACATAATCCCCTGGGGTATTTTTGTGTGGGTTGATTCTTCAAGCTACATAAGAAATAGGTTGATTGTGTGTTCAAGAGAATTCTGTCAGAGCGCAATATGTTGCGATACCGTTCGGAACCGGTTTTGGCTGAATTTAATAAAGTCTTCGCATTTTTACGATTCCAATCGTAAAAAATATTGTGACTGGCTCGAAATAAAATGTATAGCAATTTGGGAGCTTGGAGGATGTGTATAATCGTAAATTGAACAGGACGGGTACTTGCCCCAATTAAAGCAAAGATGTATTAAGATTTGGATATTATGACGGTCTGAAATAAGTTATTTGGTTGTTTCCGTTGGTTCTACTATCAGACTAATTCTTTTTGATATGATTTACTTTTCCAATTTCAAAAGACTGAGGATTAGCTGTTGCCTTCGGCTTTAGGTGCATACTATGAGAAATTGAGAATTTTGCATTTTACTGCAATAAAACTAGCCTCTATGTTAATCGATGATGGAGTAATTTTCTATTCATAAAATAAGTTCTAGAATCAGTTTATATATACGTAGTAATTCCACACAAAGTTTTTCTATTTCCAGAGTTCCGCAATACGCCGCATGCCTTTTGGATAGGAGTATTCCAGAATCACTCTGACAAAGTGGTATATAAAATTTGAAAAAAAAAAACTGTCATGTTCCCATACATGTAAAATGGCGCTGAATATTTGTTTCTCTTTTACCCCATGTCGAGGTCGCTGGAAAGATCTTTCAAAAATATAGTAGGCTTACGAATAAAAATTTTCGTTTCAGTAATCCGTTTGAGAAAAGTTTTATGATGCTCATTTTTTTATGTAAACTTGTTGTACATATGTTGTTTTTGGATACGTGGAAAATTCACAGCAGCAGTAGAAAAAATTTAAAAGGAAAAATATCACAACCCACAGAAAAATCTATACCCACTTGTAGAATCCACATAGTTTGTGGGTTCTATAAGTTTAGTATCTAATAGTTGATCAAAACTTAATATTAAATATTAGCTACACACGCACACGCACGACACGCATTTGGTTTTTAATATTATAGATGGTAAAGATAAAAATCCAATATTTTAGTATAGCAAAACATCATCATCATCAGCCGCCGCAGCAGACCGCAGGTTCAGGGTGGATGCAAATCGCTTCCAATCGTAATGATTGGGCAACAATGAGGGAGGCCTATGACCAGCAGTGGACGTCCTACGGCTGAAATGATGATGATGATGATGAGATGGTAAAGATAAAAATCCAATATTTTAGTACAGCAAAATATCATCTCCACTTCTAAAAAATTCATGTCATCGAAAGCGTAACTGAAATGTATCCAATACCGTGTTCCTATGGGGGACGTAAACTTGAATTTTATATTGGGGGTCGTCCGGGCCGTCTGGCCCAACATAATTCAAATTAAGCACATGACAGGGCCGCGCTTCTGGCCACGTGGGGGCTGCCACGTGGCGCTAGAGTGGTTGGATGTGGCATAGTCGCAAGTGATGCAATATTGATGAGTAATTTGTCATTGAGAGAGGATTTTCTTTACTCCTTGGTTCCCCATCCAAGTGTGTTTGTTGTGGGTGAAATGAAACAAGCTACCTATAGAAATTATTATAGATATAGGTAAGTAGTCAGGGAAGGGCATAGGGACTTAGGGATATAAGGCATAGGGTGTCGGATAAAGTGACATTGTAGAGCTGTTCCTGTTAAATGTTCCGGTAGAGTTCGAAGCGATTTTGTTTTTTTGCGTGTGGTACGACTTTGAGCAAGGTCCCTCCGGTTTATTGCCATCATCTTACTTGCTAATCCTGCCGCCAAACATTAGTGCTTGTGCTGCTGTGCTCCAGCGTGGAGAGTTAGACAGCTAGTGATTACTAGCATTTGAAGTATTCTATTCTAGACTGGAAAAGTAGCTGCAATACTTAGGTGTAGCGGATGTCCGTCATTGTCCGTGATTAGGGCTTGGTACCTCATTTTTCATCAGGTGACTGATTCTCTCGTTTATCACCCGATATCATAAAAAAGACTTTGACATACCTACCTGAACACTTAGGTTCGTTTTCTTGACATATTTGGATCAGCTAGAGATGTTTCAGTCAATACCTATTTCAAGCAATCACGCAAATATCCGTTTTTTAATTATAATATTAGACTCTATTATTAGGTACATTTTTATTTACATAATTAATACGTCGTATTTATTTATTATTCACATCTTTCACTGCCGACGGCTGCGCCGAGTGGCCGAGCTGCAAGAGCGCTGGCGCGCAGTTCATAGTTGGCTTTACTTTCGAACCAACTTTGAAATAGAATTACAGATTGGTTAGAAACCTGTCGGGCATACGTCGATTAATAACACGTGCGTCGGTTAATTACATCTGCGTCTCACGGTACATTTCATTCAAAGATAGTAGAATATCGCATAGAAAAAAATTACCACGTTGGTATTTTTTTCACACTTACAACCCTTAGCAACTACGGCTACGCAAGGAAATGTATTCCAAGAGAAAGAAAATACTATAGTCCAATAAAAGCAATCGCACGTACAAGCTGACTCGCATCCGAAGTCCCGACATTTTTGGAAATATAATAAGACCATATCGCTCTACCTCGTTGGCGCCGAAATGTTTCAATATTCCCCGCGAATGCTCCAGACACTTGTTTAAATGCTTGTCCTGAGCCGTGTCTCAAATGGAATTTTGATTATAAATTGTCGCTACATAATTCGCGTTACGCTGCCTACGTGATCGCTGTGTAATATGTGGGACTAATTTACTGATAAGCTATGGGTTCAACATCGACACGACAACTTCTAAGCACTGATTACAGCAAATACGTTACATGACTGAAGTTTTGGCTTGCGAATAAGTTGTCTTCTATTATCTTGTGTGGGACTGATTAACGGGCATTCTTATTTGATCCTTAGGGTTATTATAAGTACGGTCGGGGTAAGAAAATGTTCGTCACATAAAGTTAATATTTGCTTGCACACAGAATATTGCATTGACGTTACTCATTTTTCAAAAAAGTGCTAAGAGTCTAGAACTTTATACTTAAAGGAATCACTGTGTATAAGGTATACGAGAGGTATGTAGGTACGTATACCCTCAAACTGTACAAAAATAAAGACAAAAATCTCTATTGACAACCGTTGAGGTACACGTGCAAAAGCAAACTTGTCCTTTTAAGGGATCTCTACCAGTCAACCTTTAAGTGGATGAGAGAAGCATTTAGCAAGGGACCGACAAAGAGTAAGTTAATAAAGTTAAAACCGATCAAGTGCTTTAAAAATAGTTAAAAATAGTTTAGTGACTCAATTTAATTTTTAGCTTTGTTATTTTTTTAGTAGGTATTTCTTGCTACAGCGGCCGTCTCAATACATAAACGGTGAAATTTTCAAGTATCTAGATAATACTTAAAAAGGCTGTAAAAAAGCACGTTTCTTGTGTGACGACCCCGTTTTATTTTTAACTTTATTATATAGCGGCCATCTTAAGGTTGCAGGAACGCGTTGAATGCGGATGGCAAAGGACCGATCTGTTTTGTGAACCTTGGGGGAGGCCTATGTTCAGCAGTGGACGTCTTGATGATGATATAGCGGCCACGATAAACGTAGATACTTAATTCAACTTCGATGTTTAAAAGAAAACCTTCCCTTTACGTTCAGTTTCAGTGAATTTGTTTATTCGCCTTTTTATGGTTTACTATTTAGCGTATCTTCACCAGCTTTGCATACATATAGACTGTTTAGGGTAGTTTTATTTCGGGAAAATGGGGGACATCCCTCCTTCCCCGCGGGGAATTTGATCGACGCGAATTCGCGTGAGGCAAGCACTTAGATAATTTTATTTACCTTAATGCCGTATGTTAAAAAGATTGACTATGATGTTGTTACTAAATTGAGAGGCTTTACCAAGCCGTGCCAAGATTGTATAAAGCGTTCTAAAATAACACGGGAATAAGCAGGTGGTTGGGTTACTTGGGACAGCTGAGGAGATTCCCTACCTTCCTTAGTCTGAATTCTCATGGCATATACTAGGTCAGCGTGCTCCTCTTAGATCATATCTTCGTTTACCACCAAGAGCCACACTCCTACAAACGCATGTCTATCGATATAAATAGAAATGGATCACTATTTCTCTTGGTCATACCATAACTTGAGAATGACTAACGATTTCATTCATCTTTGTATCTTCTGGATCTTACTGATAAAAACCCACGGGATAAAAGACACATTAACGACGGTGATTAAAATTTGCATGAAAGTATTCCGTTACGACACGAAAGTTAAACGCAGTATTTATAGGAAATTTAGGAAGATAGAAAGAAACACAACAACACGAGACACGTGTCACAACGGAACTTTTTCCAGTCAGTCATTTTGATATTCATAAATAACGGATTTTTAAGGTAACAAAGAAAAAAAATCGGAATTGAAAACCATTTTTGGAATCAGTTAGAACACGCCGATGTGACGAAGTAACTAACGTTCTTCCCTGGGCGTCACCAAATAAATTTGTGGTGCTGTAGTGGCGGGTTATCACGAAAAATAAATCCGTCACACGACGCCTATGAATAATTCAAGAGCAGCAGTTGATGAGGACAGACGTGCTGCCAACCCTTCCGACGTTTTTCCCGCTTAAATCGACCTCAAACCGTACGAGTATCTTTTGTAATTACTTGTCTACGCTTACGAGTGGGTTGGGGAGTTTCGTCGCTGTTAAAGCAAGTGGTTATGGCTGCAATTTTAAAGGTTTAAGTGTAAGACTACACTAAGGGTGGTGGGTTTGAGCTCACGCTTACGCCTTTTTAGGGTTCCGTACTCAAAGGGTAAAAACGGGACCCTATTACTGAGACTTCGCTGTCCGTCCGTCTGTCCATCTGTCCGTCCGTATGTCACCAGGCTGTATCTCACGAACCGTGGTAGCTAGACAGTTTAAATTTTCACAGATGATGTATTTTGGTTGCCGCTATAACAACAAATACTAAAAACAGAATCAAATAAATATTTAAGGGGGCTCCCATAGAACAAACGTGATTTTTCCCCCGTTTTTGTTCGATATTGATAACGGCAGCGCAGTAGACGCTTGAAATATTCACAGAATAACTATTAAGTTATATATTCTCTTTAAAAATAAATTATTAAATTAAAATAAAACAGTCAGCGTTTGCTTATTTGTTAATTACAAGGGGTTATGTGTGAAAAAAAATAAAGGATTGTTGTATATAGTAGTAGCATAACGTGCCCATAATAATTTAAACAAATTGACATTAAAAATTAGAAAAACAGGTCAAGATGTGCGAGTCGGACATGTAGGCTTTCGTATCTCAGTACAATGTTTAAAAAATTATAAAGATCGAGTTAAAAACGTGGAAAAAACACGATTTTTGTACGACGACTCCCTTTAATTTTTAACTTTATTTTATTTTTAGTATTTGTTGTTATACTGGCCACAGAAATATATAAGAAATCGGTGTAAATTTCAAGTGTATTTAGTAGAGAGTATACTAGTGATAGAGTCTTGTGACAAACGGACGGATAGATAGCAGAAGCTCTATAGTTAAGTTAACTTAAATAGGTATGTCAAGCTATGCAATCGAACTCTATAGTTAAGTTCAAGCCCCTCCAGACATACGATCGCTCCTCACACGTCAGACTCTGATTAACGACCCTGACAGACCCTTTTCTGCAAGGACAGCCGTCCGCCTGACGTGAAGGTACCCCTTTATTCTATGGCCATCGATGGAACGAATGCGAGTGTTGTTAATGGGGATCCTTACACTGTGAAAGGGTATATTATTATGTTGAAATGTGAGATATGTTTTGTTAGCAAATATATCTTTAGTACATTTTTGTGAAAAGGAAAAGTAACATAATTAAGACCCCGTGTGGTGTCAGGTTTAGAATTACAACTCTCCATTCCTTCCGTGGATGTCGTAAGAAGTGACTAAGGACATAGGTTAAAATATTTGTAGGCGATAGGCTAGGTCACTATTATACCACTTTTACCTTTATACCTAAAATTGCTAAAAGTGGTCTTAAAACGTAAATGTAACGTTTCCTTTGCTCTGCTACCCCTTTTGGGAATACTTTATATTTTCACTTCAAAGTGGCCCTATGTACGTAACTATAATAATTAGAAACTTCAAATTTGGCATGCAAGTACCTAGGTGATTAGTAAAATGCTAACTTAAGGGTTTTCGGAGAATTTACAGGATTTATATATTCAATTCAATGGGACTCTATTTCGCTAACCATTCCTTTAGAATCATAGAGGTGCAGTAAAAAGGGTTTTTATGGAATTTCCCGCGGGATAAAGATCGAGAGGTGGCCATGAATTTTATTTGTCGGACGAAGTCGCGCGCAAAAACTTGTTTATTATAATATAATTGTCATTTGCGAGACAAGCATCTACTCCAGCCTGTAAGTAGTTCTTCCTAACTGGTCCTTGCGGCTGCGCGAGATTGCTGTCTTTAGCAATTAGCATGGCGACGGCTAAATTATTGTACTCAACGTAAAATTTACTATCCACTATTATCCTTTGTGGCTGGCTTTATTCTAATTAGATTAGCCTTTAAGCTACTACTCTTTACAGCTGGTAATTGGAATAAACTGCTCAGAACGTGGATGACCAATAGCAATATTTATGTTTTAGCCGCGACGCGAGACCATTTCACAAAAACATCGTGGCTTTATTCTGAAGTTCTGTGGTTGCTACTTGTGAAACTTTCTCCCCGAAATCAGTCCCTCCACCCATAGCAAATATGTCCAATTAATGCATAATTCTATTGTACCTAAGGCCAATTTTCGTATCACAACGGAAAAATTTCACACTAATTTGTATAAAATTTTTTGAATTCCACCCTTAAATAAAAAAAAACACATTTATCTCCATTGTATGATTAATTTCTATCACACAACGATACTTTTTTAAACTATTATCAACAAATAAAGAAAGAAAGAAGATAAATTATTATCTTAATAATAATAATAATATTACCTCCCTGCTCTATAAGTCCGGTAGTACCACAGAAGCGAAAAATTACAGACCCATCACGTGCTTGCCTACGCTGTACAAGCTCCTTACATCCATTTTGAGAGCAAAAATTAACACGCACATTGTTGCCAACAACGTTTTGGCCCCTGCTCAAAATGGATGTAGGGTTGGGTCTCGTGGTACTAAAGAGCTCCTCCTCATAGACATGACCATTTGCCAACGAGTCCGGCGGAACAAAGGGGCTCTCTCGGTCGCCTGGATTGACTACAAGAAGGCCTATGATTCGGTGCCCCATTCATGGCTGGTGAGGGTCTTAGAACTGTATAAAATTGATGCAGTCCTGAGATCTTTCTTAGGCGCTTGCATGGGACAGTGGACCCCAGTCCTTCGTCAACCGGGGGAAGGAGACGGCCCCTCTGGCCCACAGGACTCTATCAGGATTGAGCGAGGGATCTTCCAGGGTGACAGCCTGAGTCCTATGTGGTTCTGCCTAGCGCTGAATCCGCTCAGCACCCTGCTGAAGGATTCAGGGCTAGGCTGCCGGCTTCGAAGAGGGGGTGAGGTCATTTCTCATCTGCTCTATATGGATGACCTTAAGCTATTTGCACCAAATAAACATGACCTGTTGGAGCTACTGAAAACAACAGAAGTTTTCAGTAGCGCCATCAACATGGAATTTGGTGTCGATAAGTGTGCGGTTATGCATGTACAGCGGGGGAAAGTTGTAAATTCAACAAATTTGCAGCTTTCTGATACAATGTCCCTCAGATCTATTTCCGAAGCAGAAACCTATAAGTATCTTGGTATGTCACAGTCATTGGGTATTGAGAGTGAGGTCGTAAAGCAGACGGTGAAGGAGCGCTTCTTCTGTCGTCTGACAAAAGTACTTAATAGTCTTTTGTCAGGCGGCAACAAGATGCGCGCCTTCAACGCCTGGGTAATGCCCTTGCTCACTTACTCCTTTGGCATACTAAGGTGGACTCAGACTGAGCTGGATACCTTGGATCGAAGAGTTCGTGTACTACTCACTGCGCATCGCTTGCTTCACCCGCGCTCGTCTGTTATGAGACTGTACATCTCGCGGAAGTATGGAGGTCGTGGCTTTTTAAATGCCAAAGACCTCCACAACCGCGAGGTGTATAATCTCAGGGATTATTTCCTAAACAACGAGTGTGGGGTACATCGCGACGTAGTAGCAGTAGACAAAAACTTCACCCCGCTTTCCTTGGCAAACGAGAACTGGCGCCGACTTAAAGTAATGAGCATCGAGGACCGCAAGGCGGTATGGAAGAGCAAGGAGCTACACGGGCGGTTCTACAAGGCACTCACAGGGCCAGATGTAGATCTGCTTGCGTCGGTGAACTGGCTACGTTTCGGGGATCTCTTCGGGGAAACCGAAGGTTTTGTCTGTGCAATTGCGGATGAAGTTATCATGACGAACAACTATCGGAGGTATATCCTGAAGGACGGTACGGTCGACATTTGTCGGGCATGCCGCCGTCCCGGGGAGTCACTCAGGCATATAATTTCCGGTTGTGGTCATCTTGCTAACGGTGAGTACTTGCACAGACATAACCTTGTAGCCAGAATTATTCACCAGCAACTTGCTCTGCTATACGGTCTTGTGGACTTTGAAGTGCCTTACTATAAGTATATACCTGCGCCAGTTCTCGAAAATGGTCGTGCCACGCTCTATTGGGATCGGTCTGTTATCACGGACAGGACTATTTTAGCCAATAGACCTGATATCGTGCTGACAGATCGATTGAAACGCCAGACAATGCTCATCGACATCACCATCCCCCATGACGAGAACCTCGTGAAAGCTGAGAAGGACAAAGCCAGCAAGTACCTTGACCTAGCTCACGAGATAACCGCCATGTGGGATGTTGATTCGACGATCATTGTCCCGATAGTCGTTTCTGCGAACGGTCTGATAGCGAAGAGTCTCGACCAACACCTCAAGAGACTCTCGCTAGATGGCTGGATCAAGGGTCAGATACAGAAGGCGGTACTCCTGGACACTGCGCGGATAGTCAGGAGGTTCCTCTCTCTGTCGCCCTAACCACCGATAGCTTAGGACCCGCCTCGCTGCCGGTGGCACCCTAGGTTAGGTTTTTATAATGATTTTACGTTTTGTATGTATAGTTTTATATTTTACTTTTTGTATAATTATTGTAAAAATCTAACCTAAGAGAAAAATATAAATAAAGAGAATAATAATAATAATATTAGGGGACAATCTCACACAAATCGACCTAGTCCCAAACTAAGCAAAGCTTGTACTATGGGTACTAAACGACGGTAGACATACATATATAGATAAATAAATACTTAAATACATAGAAAAAATCCATAACTCAGGAACAAATATTCGTGCTCATCACACAAATAAATGCCCTTACCGGGATTTGAACCCAGGACCTCTTGCTTCGTAGGCAGGGTCACTACCAACTAGGCTAAAGCGGTCGTCGATATTTATAAACTTTTACAAGACACACAAAAACAAGAAAATACACACAATTTCATACAAATAAACAAAGATCACAAACAATGGAGTGATAAATATGTACGTACACAATTCTGTATGTGTGTCCCCGCAAAAGTGAAATGGTCGCTGACTCTCAGCATTATGCTGAGGCGTTAGACGCATGCAGCGCTGATTTTCTGTCAAAAATCATCATCATTGTAAATGGTTGCTGAAGCGATAAGGCCGTCTATTGCTCACCTAATATATTTTTTCCATGTACTTGTTTTTCTGTATTGTTTTCTGTGTGGTTTACAATAACGAGTCTTTGTATTGTATCAACTACTTAACAACGTTGAACTTCAAACCAACCCTAAAATATCAATGTCAACTTGCCTACTTTCCCTACAAAAGTGAAAGGCAAACAATTTGCCGACAAAACTTAAAATGTTCCAAAGGAGCAATCTCCATATCTTACGGGTGCCAATATCGTCGCATTGACCACCCTAGGTGGTCTAGGTGTAGATAAAAGTAGGATTGCTTTGGCTGTATTCTGGAATTTTATTTACATACTAGTTTTTGCCAGTGTCTTGCCCCGCGCAGAGATAAAATCTATAGAAAGAAAGAAGATATTTATTCACTGTCACAAGAAGACACACAAATACCAGAAAATACACATAATTTCACGCAAATAAACAAAAAACACAAACGTGATAATAATAAATAATTACACACACATTACTGCATGTGTGAGTCCCCGCAAAAGTGAAACGGTCACTGATTCAACATTACGCTGCTACTCTCCAACTTGGAAATTAAAAAAAAAAACAAAAATAAAAGGTCTAGAGGAATATTAGTGCCGTTCGCAAGACTAGCAGCTTGCTTATTTGGGACTATTTCGTGACATGCGCATTTTTATTGTATCTTGTTTTCTCCATTGTTGTCATGAATAAAATGTTTTCTTTCTTTTTAGTGTACACGCGCTTAAGCTCTATCTTGTCTACTTCACATTGAAACAAAGATTCTCTGTTGACCCACAATAAAAACGAAAAAGGAAAGCGTGCCCTATAAAAAGGGCAATGTCGTTTGAATTTATCTTTGTACTATAACCAAATGATCTTGTTTCAAAGGGCAGAAAATTCAAATCCAGTAAATTATACCGGCCTAAAGCTTTCCATTGACTTTGGAGTTATGACTTATTAAAATTCATCTGCTTATTTATTTGAAATAAGATTTGTTAGTCCGAAAATATTCATATTTACTTCAAATTGTTGTGGGAAATCGAAATGTGAATGGTTAGTCTGCAAAACGTTGGCAACGTTTAGTAAAATTATAGCTCGTTTACATTTTAGTTAGTTACTTCTTTTTGTATCTTTGTAGTTTATTTAATATTTATTTTGTTTTTAATTGCCAAGAATCTCTTATTAAGTATACATGCGGTATATTTTATAACGAATTTATACAGCGTGTCCCAAAACATAACGATAACGTGGTACCGGGCGAAAGGTAATTATTTACCCCCTGTTTTATCATCCATTGATCAAATTTATTTGACGGATAAATTTGATGCCATCTCTGTTTGTTTTGTTCGAATAGACGGAGACGGCATCACATTTATCCGTCAGTTAAAATTAATCAATGGGTGGTGAAACAGCCCCTTAATATAATATAACTTAATATAATAAATTTCTTTGTAGGTGTGTACAGGTTTCTTTCCATGTTGTCCTTCACCGTAAAACCCGTGGAAATAAGTGGTAAATGTCAAATATAACTTCGTACATGAATTCTGAAAAACTCAGTGGTGCGTGCCTGGGAATTGAGCCCACAGTCGTCTGCTCAACTCACACCACGGAGCGACCACGGCTTTTTAGCTTTTTATCGTCTTATTGTAGTTATTAGTAAAATGGAACTTCGCAAACCGACAGTTCAAGCAGTGTCTTCCTTATCTGCTCGCATACTGCAAAAGTGAACAATATGGCCACCTAAATGGTCTAATTTCCTTGTCTCCCAACGCGCGCTGTACGCGCGTGTACCATAAGCTTCAGAAGTAACGTCCCCAGACCTTCATTAGACGCGGTACATTCGAGGATGAAATATCGGCCGTGGGGTGGCTCCGTATCTGCAGGGCTTTGATAACAGACGCTACACACAGGCGGACGACGTCCCGAAATTATCTTCTTTAAGAGGGTTTATACCTGCTGAGCTGGCAACGTTGCATTTTTGTTAGTTTTTCACGATTATTCCATAAAAATTGAATGAAAATTAAAAATGTTTTGAATACAAATTGTTCTAATATATAAGTTAATGTGTCTAGTGCAATAATAATTCGTGATAAGACTTTTATTTACTTTAAAAACCGTTAGGTAATAATTTGTTCGTTTTTAAAGAAAATAAAAGTCTATCACGAATTATTATTGCAGTAGACACATTAACTTATATATTAGAACAATTTGTATTCAAAACATTTTTAATTTTCATTCAATTTTTATGGAATAATCGAGAAAAACTAACAAAAATGCAACGTTGCCAGCTCAGCAGGTATAAACCCTCTTAAGTTAAAAGAGAGGTCTTGAGTCTAGAGAGGTACGTACCTAAAATTTTTGTCTACTTAATTACTGAAGCTTAAGGTTTGCCAAAGTGTGATAGAGCGCAGTATATTAGGTGTGAAAAGGATAGATAGATAGAAGCGAAAAAACACGCATAGCTGACGTTGGGAAAAAGACTGCTAAGCTAAAATGGGGCTGGACAGGTCTGTCGCACAAGGGTTGTGGGTGAGGCCAAATAGTGGGCTAGCACAGTCACTTGGCGAAACGAAAACCAGATTGATTGAAAATTAAGTATTCAAAATATGTATGTCATCATCCCTATTCTGCGTAAATCCTCAGACAAATGACTGAAGTACGAGTATAGTCCGCGACTTAAGAGAATGAACAATAGCCCTCATTCGTTAATATTTTTAGAACTTAGTAATGTGGTCATGTGGTCAGCCCGCATCTGGTCACGTAGCGCCTACCAGGTACGCCCATGCACGCCAGCTTGCGGTTGTTTGTTACGCCCTTTTCACTGCACATGCGAAAAGTGCATCGCTTGTGCAATCATCACGTACTAAAAAGTCATCTCTCTTTTGCTGTACGAAGACGGATATTATTATTTTTACCACCCCTACAAAGTGTTTAAAAAGTTTGATTATAGATCTGTGTAAATATTTTTCATCGGATTTTTTTATTTAAAATGTTTGGGCTCCGACTTGTAGGTATTAAAATTTACAGGTTATAAAGTTTTTGAGAAATCCTCAGTCACATGTTTTACCCAGTACGCTTTGAAAGTCGATCTAAATAGAAAAAAAATGTCAACTACTATTAAAAAACCCTAAAATATTTTCAAGGGTAATAAGTAATAACTCAAACTAACCCAAACCACCTGCTTTAAAATTCCGAATTAATTTAGTATGTTTTACGAACATTTTAAGCAGCAGTGTGTCATCATTTGCACCTACAAACAACGACCGGGTGATTATGGCCCGAAACACTAGATAAAGTCATTAAAATATGCAAGTTACAGGTTTCCCGCTCGCACCCCGCATAGTTAATTAGTGGCAAATTCACTTATTAATTTACTGCGAGCCGCTACCAGCGTCCCTTTTCGAGTCGTGATTTTGAAATTTTGAATACAGCGAATAAATTACTAAAGAGAGTGAATTGTGGACAGGAAATGCAGGACAGAGACAAAGCACCATACTCGTAAAAGGGGAAACGTGTCGGTGGAAGTAACAAAAATTTTACGAGACAAATAGTCGCGGCGAGTCTTGGCGCTATATTTTACGGAGACGTTTCGTGAAGCGTAAAGATTTTTCGCTGCACAATGTACCTAATGCGAAAAACAAATTACACGGTTCTCACTACATTATGGAGACGTCTTGTTTTGAAACCGAGAAATGGAAGTGTAAATCTTTTGGAACACGCACTTTATTTTGTTTACACTCGCACTTAAAGAGCTGGTCTTTCCGACGCTCATTATTACTACTAACTCCATGACGTGGCTTTGCTCTCGTTTGAAACATTGACAATTTTAGCCGGAAAGAAATTATGGTAACATGTTTAAAACACAACTATATTTAAGTATCCCACGTCTCAATTCAAATCGCTGTTTATCTGTATACCAATTTTATTTAAAAAGTTAAAGCAGCCAATTTAAATGTAACCTATCTCTCGAATTCTAAGATACAGATATATTAAAAAAAAACTTGGAATATCAGAATAATATTCAATCAACTGCAAAAAATTTAGTAGCTTTGAAATTAATAAAGCTAATTCAGGGGTTTTTAGCAGCTCATAAAAATTATATCAATGGTGGTGTCAAAAGGCGATTTTCTCCACAATTTAAAATGAGAATCTTCACCAAAAAAAAGGATCAAAGAAACACGATCGAAATCAAAATCAATCACCTAATTACAAAAGCTTTGTTCAGCAATCACTTACGGCTCGCAATGATGGGGGACAGTGACAAATGAAGGCCCAGAGCCGTCCCAGCTGCACGCATCAGCGGCTAATTGCTCTCAATGCATTAACATTTATAATAACGACAGTACATTTTGTGGAATTTTCATAATTCAGGATTACAAGAGGGACATTTTGTCAGATATTTATGTCGAAGCGACTGAGTTGCTAAAATTTTAATGCGCTATAAATTATCATTTTGTTCACTGATTTGATACTTGTCTTTATTTACGTGAACCTAATTTTTACCAGACTACAGCTAAATCTAAACTAAGGTTTATTAGAAACTTTGTTTATGTATACTACTTTGGGAAGGAGCTGCAAGCTGAGGCTACATTAAATAACTGATTATGAACGAGATGAATAAGAACGGAAAAAACCGACCAAGTGCGACTCGGACTCGCGCACGAAGGGTTCCGTACAATTATCTATAAAAATCACGTTTGTTGTATGGGAGCCCCATTAAATATTTTTTTATTTTAATTTAATGATTTATTTTTAAAGTAAATATATAATTAAATATTCTGTGAGTATTTCAAGCGTCTACCTGTTGCCGTTATCAATATCGAGTAAAAACGAGCAAAAAAATCACGTTTGTTGTATGGGAGCCCCCTTAAATATTTATTTTATTCCATTTTTTAGTATTTGTTATTATAGCGGCAACCGAAATACATCATCTGTGAAAATTTCAACTCTCTAGCTATCACGGTTCCCGAGATATAGCCTGGTGACAGATGGACAGACACCCTTGGGTACGGAACCCTAAAAACTGAGATTGAAGGCTGTTAAGATATTTGTTTTCAATCTGTGTATTTAAAGAGTTCTTGAATGATTTATTTTACGTTTCTTATTCGTTTTAACCCAATGCAATCTTTGAATTAAAACTACCTACTATGAGACGCATAATACGTCATTTTTAAAATAAGAAACATTACGGTGTTAGTATAATAGTCGAGATATGCCCGATATGTTCCAAACCATATCACTACTATACCTCATACATATCTCGTCTACTTACGGCACTTTCACACGGGCAACGTCCCGTTTTTTGCGGGTTCGGTTTTTGCAGGATCCCGTTTAGTAGCATACGTGCTACTGTGGTAACATTCACACGATCATTCGGTTTACGGTCCTGCAAACCGAATGCTCGTGTGAATGTTACCACAGTAGCACGTATGCTACTAAACGGGATCCTGCAAAAAACCGAACCCGCAAAAAACGAACGTTGCCCGTGTGAAAGTGCCGTTAAGTGAGTGGCTTGTGTTTCTTATTTTACTAATATATGCATGAAGTTAAATAAAACTACAATAGAAAATATAAATCTTCTATACCTACAAGACAGTTGTTTGACTTATCCACTGCTAGAATGCAAAGCCTAAATCTGTACCTAGAGACATAAGTTTGACTTAAGTACAGTCAAGGAATTTAATTCCCTCATTTCGTAAAAATTTCGTTAATCATTCGCAATGCATTAAGGTCGAAATTGCAAATCCAACACGTCAAAGCAACATCGTAGCTAGCTCTTATGGTGACAGTTTGCTGTACGATATTCAAACTTAGGTGGGTTGGAAATTAAATTATTTGACTGTACATATTTCCAGAAGTCATAGAGATGCACTTACTACGTATGGAACTAAACTATTTTTTATTCTTACACGAGGGAAAGCCACTGCCACAAGCTAACCAAATCATAAAAAAAAAACAACCTGCCTTAGCCATCATTCTATTAAAATCAACACAATATCTTCGTAGTTCGATAAGGCTTCGGCATTTTTAAACAAAAGATGAAAAAAGGATGACAGCTTTTTCCGTCGTGAAATTTTTCACCAGTAAATTTTAATTATGAGATTCTCGACGTAATTTAAGCTCTGAGATCATAATAAGAACAGTGTAACTGCTCTGTCCAGACTACCAAACTTCAATGGTATTAACATGAATCCCAGACATTAATTAAGAAATTAATTGCAGTACATTCTGCTTAAAACATGACCTAGGGTGCATGCGAATGTTAGTATTATTCAAATATCACGATCTTTTCGAGAGTACGGGCTCCCCATACTTTCATTGGAGTTTAAACGAGTTGGGAGTTGGAATTCTTAGACTTAGTTGATTTTTTTTTATTCGTCGCATGATTGTAACACAATGACTCACGTATCCACACAACACTATATAGTATAAGAGATGTTTTGCCGGTTTTAAGGTCTAAGATAGAATACCTCATATGCCGGTATTCCATCTGCTGGTTTACTCTGCACTCTGGAACACAGCAGCGCTAGTACTGCTGCTTCGTAGTAGGATTGGCGAGTAAGATTGTGGTAGCGATTAGGACTGACTTTTGAGCCTTGCCGCCCGCAAAATTACTTCAATGATCTATACATATAATAAATTTGTAACAAGTCGGGGTCTGTACATTGAAGATATTTGATAAAAACTGTCACTAGGGCTATTTACTAGCGCAATAGAACCCAAAACAATGTTTTTTAGAATTAAGTATTGTCTGTTTGTCTGTGCGTTTGTGCGCGCTAATCTCAGAAACGGCTTAACCTAGAAGGATGCGGTTTTCACTGATATGTTGGTATTTTCTTGGATTAACATTTATTAGTGTTTGTTTCATTTGAATCGGTTCACAAATAAGAAAGATACGTCTATTTTAAGAATTTATAGAACAGTTTTTAGAAGTAGTGACTTGGGAGTAGGTACGGTGGTGAATGTGAACGCGGGTGTGCGGGGGGGGGGGGGTTCGGTGGGGGGTCGGTGAGGGGGGGGGGGGTTGTGGGGGGGTGCGGGTAATTTTTTTTATATCGAGGAACTAAGGAGAGCCATAATTGATGATAAAGCAAATTGATAAAAAAAATAAGCTGCCCAAATTACTAATTCCACGCGGACGGAGTCGCGGGCAAAAGCTAGTTAATTAATACTTTACACTATCCCTTGAACGGTCAACGGACTCACTCAGGGTGGCCAATTATTTCTTTAGTAATATTATAAATGCGGAAGTAACTCTATCTGGCTATCTGTTGCCTCATTTAAATGGTATGGAGATAGTGTGAAACTCTAGAAAGCATAGTATACTTTACTTTTCGTTATTAATTTCGTTTTATTTTACTTTGATTCTGATTTTTAATTAAAATATCGATTAAAATTTTTAGTTATAAATTTAATTTTGATTTAGGTAGAATCCAATTTATAAATACTAACATTATTTTAAGATTGTGTGTATACTAACAATAATGAAAACAAAATGAAATAAATAATAATGAATAATAAATGAATAATATGATATATATCATAATGAATAAAATGTATTTAATGTCACTGGAATATTTGCATTGTATTGTAATGAAATCTATCTATGTAATCTTGAAATAAAATTTCATTTCATTTCATTTTATTTCAGAATCTTGCTAATAATCAACAAGTAATGGTCATTCAAGTTAAATTACTCCTTTGAGCAGGTCCAGTCGTAATACATATAATTATTTATTCTAAACTATTATAGTGTGCCATAACCATAAATTGAAATAGACATCATTGGCGCTATCCCAAAAAACTGAAAAACTGCCAAAAAATGGCAGTTTCCTTTGAACTGACATATTGTGTTAAACTCTGGTCCAAAAGTTGTCTAAGTATTTGTAACTCGGTATAACGTTACTTGTGTTATGATTATGATTGATCAGTCATATTGTGTAAAAATATATAATTTTATATTAGCTTTTTCAAAACAACTCTGTTTGTTCAGGACATTATTCACTCAATACATTGTATGGAAACATGGAAACGTATGAGTAAAGGTTGTGTTTGAGCAATGTGTATAATTAATTTGTAATCTGTAGGGAGCAGTCGCGTCCACTCGCCTCTTTAATTAATACTTAATGTAGGATTGTAAAGCCCTTTATTTCTTTTGCGTTGTTATTAAAAAGTTTGTTTTGTTACAGATTTTCGACGCAGAGTGGCTGTAATTCAAAATGTAAGTAAAGTTTTACCTGAATATTCTACAAGTTCGAAAACTGAATGCCTCCACTCGCGTGAAGTATAGGTTTATAAATGTAGCGACATAATACTATTTTTTTCATTAACATCGAAATATTACTTGTTTCAACCGATTTTTATTTTCATATATAATAACTAGCTGTTGCCCGCGTCTCCGGCTGCAAAGAATAGGGGTATAAAAAACAGCCTACGACCAATTCTCAGACCTAACGAGTAGGTATATAAAAAAGTTTCATAAAAATCAGCCAAGCCGTTTCGGAGGAGTTCGATAGCAAACACCGAGACACGAGATTTTTATATATTAGATTTAATACTCAACTGATAGTATAAGGCACTTTATAGCTAGCAAAAACTAGTGTTACGAAAGTATTAAAACTCTGCTTAGAGCATAAAACAAAAGTGAGGAGCCAATATTTTCTAAAAAAAAAACTGTCCCTTTCCAGTGGGTCTAAGATAAGATAAGTGACATGAACATGACATTGTACTTATGCCACGTCAAAGACAAAGAGATTAATGTTAAACATTCTCACGTATTTGACCTTCTTCTTAACGAAATTTGAAAAGAAAATATTAGGAGGCCATACAGTGGTTATGGTTAACCAAGCATTACTCGTTGAATTTAATATTTGATTATCTTTTAGCAAAATAGCTGGGATACCAGCCTTAAACAAATTAATTATATTTAACCTGAAGAAGCCTTTCTTAATGCTAACGGGAATAAAACAAAACACGGAGTATTAGACGTAACAGTGTCAAGTATGTCTAGCTAGTCCTACATTATTCATACCGGTGGACAACAGTATCGCTTTTGTAAATGCAAGCTATCAACGAGTAAAAAAAGTAGCCTCATTCGTGTTGTCGTTGCCAACAAATTGCTTACTTTGTAACATTGAATAAGTATAAAACAGGAACTGTAAGATAAAATGCTAAATAACTCGGAATTTGACTCGTTTACATTTAGTTTAAGCTTGCGGCACTACATTTTAAAGTCAGATGAAAAAAAAAACTCGCAACGTCGTCCGTTTAAATTATTTAATAAACCCTCTTCAGCTCCTTTAAATCGAATTTATAAAAAGTCCTTCAAACCAAACTTCCTTCAGTGAAACAAGACGAGTTCTGAAAGAAACCAGACTGCATTCAAACCCTTATAAGATTTCCTCGCCCGTCAAAGACGGTGCTTTCCGAGGGAAACGAATTCATTCACCATTCATTACTATTAAAAAAAAACTGTATAGTTCATTTGACTTGCTTCGTTGGACGTTAGTTTGACGGCAACTGTAAATAAAATAAAAAATACTGTGTTCCTAGTACAGTCGAGAAAACTAAGCGTACCAGGATGGAACCTTTCTGTTGCAAATGTCATGGTGACAATCCCTACATCTGCCAAAGAAATCATCGAGAGATTGACTGTGAAGAGGTTCCACCTTGGTAGGTATGCGTTTCAGTTTCCTCAACTGTAGGTACAGTAATATAACTATAAATTAAAAATTTTAAAAACCCCCAACTCAATTATGTTGTACGTATGGTTGAACATAAAGTAAATGCCCATTATGCGTCTAAGATCCCTTCCGCAGCTAACAAAAGAGCTGATAACTTTGAAACGGCTTAACCGATTTTGCACCCGGGACCTCACGCTTCGTAGTCTGTCAGGTTCTCTAAAAGCTATCCGGTCGTAAAACACTGAGAAAACTACTCACACTCTTAATCTTTGAGTTTGAGATTTGCATAAATATTTTTCTATAACGCCATTCTGGACAAAAATATCCACATCCTGACATCACACATTCCCGAAAACATCCGAGCTCGCTCCCCGCACCCAATTTCTCTGCAGACCAAAATTACGTCAGTTTAAGGAGCACCGCCGAACAAAATGAATTTATCCAAACTGGGATGAATGGCACTTGCGCTCCAATTACATGCAAATTAGCCCCATCACAACTTGGTCGGGTTGTAGTATTACACGACTCGTAATGACATAAAGGGCATAACTTGCTTTATGAAGGAAGAGATGATGAATGCGTAAGTCACGTTCATGTAAAGTTACCTATAGTTATACAACTTAAGAAAGGTTCCTTTGCATGTAGTAGTAGCGTATCCGTACAGACAAGTTGACGTTCCATATTCGAAAAATGATTTAAGTTTCGTATTTGTTCTGTACACTACTACAAACAAGAAAAGCCTTTCTTAAGTTTTTATCTATATAAGTTTTGTTAAAAATTTCATTTTCATAGCAAGCTTTTTTTTGCTGACAGTCCTTTTTGTTGACTGTACTTGCATTGTCATCCAACCTACATAAGTATACAAAATTTCAGGTGAATCCAACCACTGGTAGTGGGTCAAATTCGACTTCTAAGATTTGACCCAAGAATAAAACAAACGGGGTGAGCTTTTTAACATTGTAAAAACGTTTTTATACTTACATATATTCTGAAAAGGTAGGTATATAGAAATTATTATACCGCGTTTGGAATGTGCTGTAAGTAATATCTACTTAAATATATATATACATTTTAGATCATCTGTCTGTTACCTTTTCAAGCCCAAACTGAACCGGTTTAAAATAAATTTAGTACCTATAGAGATAGTTTGAAACTCTAGGACTGACATAGATCAGTTCTTATCCCAGAAAATTACAAAGTGCCGCGGGGTAACGATAAAAGGATTTTCGCAGACGGAGTCGCGGGAATCAGCTAGTTTTCTGTAAATCTTATTCAGGTCTACGCCCTCTTTATTCCTTTGCAAACTCTATGGTAAATTTCACTACAAGAACCGGTTGAACATAAAACTAATACTAGCGTGTTAAAAAACCTCTGATACCAGCTGTTAAAACTTAAAAATCGGCAAAATTCCTAACTTTTAATTGGCACTGTGTGGAAATATGCACACGGCTCAGACTCTTTATTTCTGCACGTTTGAACAACATTTCTGACTAGTTCACCAAATTTATATACGTTTTTGAGTTCTAACAAGGCACGTTTATAGTTTCGCTATCTGTGTCTGTCCATCCGCGGCTTAGCTTAGAAACTGTTAGTTAACGTTAGAATGCTGCAATTGTCTCTTCTATCATATACCGTGTTGTGTAAAAATTACAGGTTTTTCAAAGCCAACTTTTGACTCAGAATTATAGGCGATCAAACGTATTATCAATCACAATTAAATGAAAAGGACTTAGAGGGCTTAACCATTTAAAAGGTCCTAGTTTAAAGACATAGGTAGTATTTTTCTTGTTAAATTTTGCTAAGCAAATGTTTAGAGACGTAAGTTAGTTTAACATTAATCTTTGTCTTTGATGTGGCACGTCAGTGTCATGTCACTTATCTTAGACTAACGGAAAGTGGCAGATATTTATCTTTAGAAATTAGTGCACATGGCTGCTCCCTTTTCAGTCAAGTCAGAGTCTTAGTATTTGACACTAACTGTTGCTAAATGTTAAGTATCTTATACTTTGATCTTCAGTTGGGTATTTGATTATGTACCAAGTAAATATATCGAAGTTAACCGAATAAAAAAGGTGTGTAAAGGTGTATGTTTAAAGTGTATAGCATACAGTTATATCCTTGCATCCAATATATTACATCGTTTTCATTCGTGAATGAAAATGCGAATTGTATTAAATATTAAAGTAACAACACTAAAAAAACAATGTCTCAATACAGTAATAGTGTAGGTAGAACATAAGCACTTCCTGTTCACTACTCGTAAGATCTTTGTTATTTACACTATGTTCTGGCAATAAATAACTTTGACTTTATGTCTCAATGTATGCATCACAATACAGATTATCGTTACATTACATTATGGATCAGAGAAACAGTAAGAGAGAGATTCCAAGCAAAGTTGTTATCCAGAGACCCGCATACTTCGTTACAGATTTTGTCGTGTGTTTAATTTATTCGTACTCGACAAAATGGTCTCACTTCAAGAACCTTTTAGCTAGTTAGTGTCCCCAGCTCAAAGAGCAGCCGGATATGCTAATAATTGGCTAAAGACTCTAAAATTGGCTAATTTATTACTAGGGCTCTCAAGTTTCAATTGTTAGACCAGTTTATTATGCCTACTACACAACACTAAATGGACAATGAACTGTTTTATGTTAACCTTTAGGGCACTAGAGTTGGTGAAGCAAATGAAAGTAATAAAACAATTTAGAGAACTAATAAATGCAACCGTGTATTCCAGTATTAAGCGTGGAAGAGTAGGACAATGTTGCCGCAATATAAAAATAATGTTTCATTTGGTGTTGCTATACCGATAGAATCGATTTAGTATACAACAATTAGCACAAATGGCTGTAATCGATTTAGTACTGTGTGTGCTTCTATACTTAATTCGATAGTATAAAGTCTTCAACTACACCAAATAAGTTCGCTTTCGCGTTCGTTTCTATAGAACAAACATACTAACCAAAGTAAATACAGAACAGTAAACCATCTTCAAACAAAGATACATCGCGTATGTATGTTTGAAGATAGTTTACCAACTGTTACTTGTTTTACAAAGTAGGTAACTACAGAACAGCGCACTAAGACGTATCGGTAACCATGACCACCACAAAGCCGTTATATCGGCAGATATCTTTAGCTTGTTATATATACTACACTCTTTCTTTCATTTTTCAAGGGGTACTTATGGGTACTTATTATATTATGCACACTTATGTCAAAATTTCTTACATTCCAACGTCATAATTACACGTACAAAGTGCTTTATAATTAATTGTACTGATATTATAAAAGCATAGCTTTTATTTAACTTGCAATATATGTATGTATTTATGTACCTATGTATGTACGGGTCAAAATTAAATCTTAAAAGTAGAATTTAAATAATTTCCAGTGGTCTGATTAACTTGAAATTTGGTATACTTATGTAAGATGGATGACAATTCAAGTTCAGTCAACAAAAAGTACATTCAGCGAAAAGCTTGCATTAAAAATGAGATTTTTAACTAAAACTTACAGGAGTGTTTAGTAGAACTTGCCCAGCTGTCCGCCAAAATATTCCGGATTAAATATATGAGGTACATACATACAGGACCCAAAACTCAACGACACCCTGGTATTGTGCGAGAGGTCAAGATATATCATTTCTGGAAACAATAAGAAAAAATTATGATGATTAAAAAAACGTCCTTAATTTTTCATACAATTTTTTGTGTCGGTTTTGTGAAGTGCCAAATCAATTAATTATACCCACAGATTATACCTATGAAATAGTCACAAAAGTGACTCAAAAAATAATAGTACATTACTGCAGCGGCTGCGAAATAGGGGATCGCCGGCCGAGTAGTTATAGATGGCCGAGTGTTAACGAGGCCATCCAGTGATACGAGGCCGGCAATCCCTGTTCGTGGCCAAGGCTTGTATAGAGTTTTTCTCAACATGCATCATCATCATCATCATCACCATCGTCATCGTCATCGTCGTCGTCGTTGTCATCATCACCATCACCATCACCACCACCATCATCATCATCATCAACATCCTCATCATCACCATCACCATCATCAACATCATCATCTCATCATCATCATCATCATCATCATCATCATCACCTTCATCATCATCATCACCCATCATCACCATCATCATCACCATCATCAACATCATCATCATCATCATCTCATCATCACCATCATCGTCAACATCATCACCATCATCATCATCATCACCCATCATCACCATCATCATCACCATCATCACCATCAACATCATCATCATCTCATCATCATCATCATCATCATCATCATCATCACCTTCATCATCATCATCATACATCATCACCATCATCATCACCATCATCACCATCATCAACATCATCATCATCTCATCATCACCATCATCATCACCATCATCATCACACCATCATCATCATAAATACCATCACCATAATCATCACCGCCATCATCAACACCATCACCACCATCAACATCACCATCACCATCATCATCACCCATCATCACCATCATCATCATCATCAACATCATCATCATCTCATAATCATCATCATCACCATCATCATCATCATCATCTCATCATCACCGTCATCATCACCATAATCATTATCACCATCATCATCATCACCATCATCATCATCATCATCTTATCATCATCATCATCATCATCATCATCACCATCATCATCATCATCATCTCATCATCACCATCATCATCACCATCATCATCATCACCATCATCATCATCACCATCATCATCATGATCACATCATCATCATCATCATCACCATCATCATCATCATCATCATCATCTCATCATCACCATCATCATCACCATCATCACCATCATCATCATCATCATCATCATCATCTCATCATCACCATCATCATCACCATCATCTTCACCATCACATCATCATCATCACCACCATCACCATCATCATCACCGCCATCATCAACACCATCACCACCATCAACATCACCACCATCATCATCATCTTACCTTACCTTAAATAAGCGTAGTGGCAGAATCTCATAATGAACCAAAACGCAAATATTTTATTTATTTATTTATTTATTTATTTCAGACAACATAGATCCATTTTTTGTTAGTAAAAGCTTACAAGCTAAGTTAGTTCAGTTAAAATTTATAATCGAATATTCATAATCCATAATATGTGTCAAACTTTGAATTTAACTAACAAATAAAACTTAAGAACATAACTAAAATTGCATTAGAATAAAAATGAAATGTCCAAATTAAAAATAACAATTAAAATTTAAAAACAAAACTAAAACTAAATAATATTGCTTATAGTTTTTTTTTAAATGGCTAAATGCTATGATGCCATAGACCTATAAACGTCATGATATAAAACAATAGACGATTACTTTGCTGGCCTTGGCCAGCAATGTTGTATGAAGTTCCATTATTGACCTCTCGTCTAGCCGCACACCACGCCGCGCCTGCATTGTGACACTTCGTGGCGTATTATAAGGAACATAACGTCAACATTTCATAGCATATTTGAGAAAAAAGTTTTATGTATCTTGTCCGACACAACGAAATTACTACACCGTTATTGCATTCTTCAATCCTCTTTCAGACGTTGGAAAGTAGCGAGGAATCTCCTACGCAGCTTAATCTAGGATTTACCGGGGTCTTTATGAGCTTTTCTATCTTATACTCGCAGTCTTAGTAACAGTTCCTTATCGCTCTTCTTGGTAAATGGAACTGTAGGTATCTACCTACACTACGTACATGATGAAATCAAAATGGTGGTACAAAATAAGTGTTTCTATCACAGTTAATGCTGGACAACATAATGCATTATGTCAATTGTTAAAATTAGTATGATTAAATTTAGGAAGTTCTATACCAATAATATAATAGTTCAAGTTAGTTATCTTGAAATCACAAAGTCAAATGTACGGAGACCTCAAAATTAATAAAACTAATTAAAACAAATGAGTTAGTGCATTATATTGTGCAGCATTAACTAAGTAAGAAACACTAATTTTGTATCAGCATTTAGAATTCACCTTTCAATACTCCGATACTTTTTCAAACCATCCGTCTCGTTGTAGAGTTTATTATAAAGTTGATTTTCTGAGAAATTGTCATTGAATACTCGTATTTTGTTTTTTTTTTTACATTTTGTAATTTAATACGTGTACGTATGTACCACTTTTCGAATAATAAACAAAAATCAATTACAGTAGTAACTGCCATGATCCCAGCTTACATACGTCCCACTACAGGGCAAAGGCTTTCTCAGAATGACAGGGTTTGGGCCGTGGTTCCCACCCGGGACCAGTGCGGATTGGGAACTTCAGAGACACCATTGAATTTCTGTGCAGCTGCGTGCTAGTTTCATCATGATTATTTCCTTCACCGTGCAACATTACACTGAGCCACTGTCCGATTTACAATCGCAGTGACACACTCTATCTTTATTGTTAGTGTTGTATTATATATTTGTAATAATATTGATGTGTCTTGTGTTGTTTTACTGTAAATAAATGTAATTTCCTTCTTTCTTTTCTTTTATAAATGTAATTTTGCATTTGAGAGGTCATAGATCACACCATTAGGCTGCCACGGCTTTTTGAATAAATATCAGCTATTCTAAATCATTATCAAAGCCTATTCTCAATACCGGGTGCAAGCACGAATATCTCAGTCCCCAGTTAAATCCAGGTTCTATTTGCCCCCGCTGGGATGCACTAAACTGTCAACGTCTAACCCAGGGTTGCTCTCTGTATTTATTAATATTATCTACAAAGTTTATGCAACAGACCTTAACATAACGAGGATTAAACATAAAACAATCTTGGTACCGGCTATCCATCGTTTGCTTGAATTTCATATACCATAATGTATCGTTTGTAATAATTTTCATTTGTCATAAAATAAAAATAAAAACTAAACTAACTAGAATAAGTACTACTAGTACTAGTTATAAGTAAACATTTACAAAACCCGGAAAACAGCACGCTTCTATGTATGGAAATTATGAGAAACGAAGTGACACCCTTAGTTCCAAGTTCCTACAGACTACAGAGTTAGAAAAAAATTATGTCAAACATGACAGTGTTTTAATTTCGACAGCAAGGCTTAGCTTACAATTATTAGTTCTACATAAATATAATGCACCGCGCATAATTAATTTAATTAAATTCTTGATTATCTTTTTCTTCTTAAGAGCTATATTACATCAGCTAAAAATACTCTTAAGTTATCAATTAACATGTTAAGCAAAATAAAACCCAGATCCACCTTTAATTTTTCATTAATACTGCAAATCCTGCATATCATAGGATCGAAGTCACTTCCCTCAAGTATCTCGAAACTGGAACAAACTAAACTTTCCCTCGCACGCAATTACTAGATAGTGAATAAAAAATTACTTTGTGCCAAGGTCCTTGCGGCACATTCTACTTGGCATTGCTGAAAGCACTGCTTGATGGTTTAAATAATCTTTCCGGAAACATAAACGATCTTTTTCGGTGTTAATTTACAAACAATGTTTTAATTTTGATCTGAGTATGCAACAAGCAATGCTGCTGGGTTCTCTATCGTTGGTCCAAATAATATGACTTAATTTAATGTATCGTTTCCCATCATTTGTTTTTAAAGTAATTTATTTCTGTAACAGTATTTTCTTCAGACTTGTTATTAAACTAACCTAGCCTACTGGAACCTGAAAACAATACGCTTCTGTATATTTTGTGGCAAACGTCGGTATATCTGGCAAGTGAAATCAGGACAAATGAAATTATGGCAAACGAAGTGATCCCCTGTTGCTTAACGACAAGATTGGATTGGCGAGTATTTTTGTGGTAGTGTTCCGGAAGCGCCTCACCAGTTAGACTAGACGTCTACTGCCGAACAAAGGCCTTCCCCTTAAAACGTCATAACATAACAAACGGCAACTTACCGTCTGCAGAGTGGGGCTACTACGGAATTCGTAGTTCATATTATGCCGTCTCTTTCACCTTTCTGTTTAATATTATTGCGTGAATGGAACGGCACGATACGAAGTTCGAAAATCGAACGTTCGATCGTTCGAGCGTTCGTTTGCTCGTTTGCCCCCTATACCATAAAAAAAAAAACGAATTAATATAAGGCCAGGTCGCCGATCACTCTCGCGATATCGTTGATCCGCCCATTAGGAGGCCGATTCATGGTCGTCACTCGAGCATCTTTCCCCAACGGCAGTTCATCGAATATTCTTTAATCCTTAACTGGAATAAATTTTTGATGACCCTAATTCCAAAGATTGGCTATAAATATACAAACATACTGCAACGAACACAGCACCCTGAGCTCTCCGCTGCAGATGCAAGCGATATCCCCGAATTATAATATAAACTACCTTATTTATCGATCGCATTTCATCTGTTTTGCTTCGCGACAGCATTTTTGATTTCATATAAGAAGCTTTTGTTACGATTTTGAATGAATGATGTTGATAGGATAGTTATCGATAAATAGTACGATCGCGTTGGTACCGCATCAGTTTTATAACTAGCCTTTTCCCGCGATTTCATTCGCGTGGACCAGTAAAGTCTGGCCAGAAAAGAAATGTCTTATGTATAAAGAAGAATTTACATGCAAGCAACATAATTGCAAGTTGGTACATCCAGCTATCAACTTACCAGATTCCATCCATATCATTTTAATCATTAACTGATTATATCATAGTTCTACCGCAAATATTTACCATCTCATGTCTATTCTCTATTTGTCTGTTAAGGCTCAATTGACTGCTTTAGTCTTGCTTTAGTTGTAGCTGAGCAGCGTTAATCCGAAACACATACAATCCTTTTTCAGCATGTCCGCTGTCAGAGCAAAAGCTGTTAGCGACAGGTGGCACTGGCCATTGATAAAGTGACAACTTGAACGGACGTGTTGACTCGAACATGCTAAGGTCGCAAAAGGGTTAGATATAGTCGACAAAGAAAGTCCTTTACCACCCTATGGCTTAAAGTCAGTTACCACGTTACAGTATAGGCTACTTTTTACCACGGGAAAATATTTCATTCCCACTGGAAAACACGTTTTAATCTACTTCATCGGGGGTGAAGCCACAAGCATCAGCTAGTTTAAAATATTTGGCAAAAAAAAGCAAGAATTTATGGTTTATTTAATACATTCTTAACACATCCATCCATTGTAAATAGAAGTACTTATTATACTTCACAAAAGAATATCGGAGCCACGTGAGTTTTACATAAAGAGGGTTTTACTAATACAAACAGTACAATACAAATATTTTTCGTTCAATTAAACATACACACATAAAAACGCAGATTTATTTTCAATTTTTTTTATAATTGATGAAATTTTCCATCTTGACATTTGACTATTATCCCTACCACAAAATACAAATTTCGAGACTCTTTGTGTAATTATGTTTGTCTGTAGCATTATAACTCCTTAGCTACAACAACATCCTTGTAATACGTTAGGGGTAGTGTATTAACCTAGTATGTTTAGACGATATTTGAACAAACACATTAATAGCGCATCGCTCCTGGAGCGATCTGCAGGTTGGCTTTTAAAACTAAATCGTTTCCCGCTAAGTGCTGTCGAAGGCAGAGCGGCTATACAGGAGTCTACAGACCACAAGTACTCTCCTAATCGACTTAGTAAAACTGTTCTACAAGGTGCTATTTAGCAAACTATGCAACGGCTTCGTAACTCGCTCACAAATTGTTATTATAGTGCTGAGAAAGGCATTAATTCAGTCTGTTTTAATGAGGAAAATCTGCAGTGAACCTAGAACGCTTTTAATTTAATGTCAATTTTACATTAGCGTTGCCAACAATAGATTGAATTAATAGTATCGTGACTTCGAAAAATAGTCACAATATCGATAGGCCTATCGATACTATCAATAGGCATCAATATTCAATACTATCGAAAGGATTGCTATTTTATAATCCATAATATCGATAGTATCGATACTATTGACGGACTTATTTCAACAAACAATTGATACTATCGAAAGTTCTAAAAACTATATTGCTTGAGTATTGAAAGAAAGAAAGAACAACATTTATTTATAACAACAATAACACGCACACAGGCAAAAATAAGAGTACAAACATAGACAAAGACATAGATAGGTGCACATATTAAAGCTGTTAAAGCTGTTATTGATTATAAAATATCAATAGTATTGATACTATCGAAAAGCAATACTACCGGTAGTATAGACAGCATTGATGCTTATCAATGGTATTGTTTTATAATTACTATCGATAGATATGCAACGCTATTTTACATTGCTTTTTATGCCATAATAAAATGTAATTTGACAAGCAAATCACGTAAATATTTTTCCTTTTTCCTCGCCCTAAGACTTTCTATTCACACGCATGTTGACATTCTAGACCCCAGTTATGATGCTCTTTGAGATCCTGTTGTTTTTACTTAAGTTCCCGCTCATATTTACATCCTACGTTCACGAACATAATTGAATTTGAACCAACACATGCGTAACTCCTAAGGATCAACGCGATACGTTAACTATGCAGCATACGAGACGACTTACCACCGCATTTGCTAGTATAAACACTAGACCGGTTGAGTACTTGGTTTGTACGTACGTATGTTACCTACAAGTAAGTGCATCATCGGTTTTCATCTGAAATCGTGTTTCGAAGCGGTTTATACGGATTAGTACACAGAACTATTAGGAAGAGGAATATAAATGTTATTGTGTGTTTCCTTCTACAATCTATTCTCCACTTTTCGGTCTCCCGTTGTCAATGAACCTACGTTTTTGCGTGTTTTCATAAACTTTAGTAGACTACGGTACTCATCATTGAAATGAAAGTGGCCTTATTGCAAAAACTCATTCCTTGACTTGTTAATTTATTTACAGACTGAGCGAGGAAAAAGAATTGGTGAAGCCAAAAAGTTGGATCGTTTTAAATGTTAGTTAGTAACCATACCAAACGACTAACTGGAAAAAGTTCCGTTGTGACACGAAATTTAACCATACAATTGCTTAATCTACTTTTGGGGCACAATGGAAAACTTACATTATAATGTTAACTGCGGTTTAGCTTTTTGCACTCCACCCGCATGGCAGTCTTGCCATAAGCGCAGTCACTTTTTAGCGCCCGTGATATTTCTATCCCTGTTATTTAATAATACCTAATATTCTGTGGTTTAGTAAGATGCACGATGTATCCCTTTTTGGCATCTCATACCGATGTTAATTAATGCATAATTAAATTTCGACGTTGCCCGTTCATTAGCCTGTCTATTTAGAAACTGTTTTTATCCTGACTTAGCTACTTAGTGGAAAACCCTTAATGGACTGTGCAAGCGACTAATTAAAACTCCTCCAGGAATACTTTCATCTCAAGGTAATAAGGGTACAAAGAGACCTCCCTTTTTTAAAAATATGAAGATTCCGGTCTGCTAAGTATTTAATTTAGAACATAATTTACATGGGTGCGTAACGATGCTCATAAAAATATGCAATAAATAATATAGTATTAGTCGCAAATAACGCTCACTTGACATGATTGACATTTAGTATAATGAATAATAATGATCGTTTAATGTAAAAACATATTAATACAATAAACTTCAAAAGTTATGTGCATTTAACATTAATTTCGTCTAAAGTACAGTCGGCGTAATCATTTTCGGTATAATGAAATTCAAAACAATAAATTTTAGATTTAGTACCTGCCAAAACGAAATGCTGCCAGAAAAGCACGTTAAGTACTAAAATATAACGCAAATTGCTTTCAAGAAATAACTCTGTTTTCACACTAAAAAAAATTGAATATACCACTTGACAGTTGCAAAATATGGCATGTTACAAGTAGTTATATATAACAAAATATAAGTGATATTCTAAACAATAATTATACAAAATAAATACATTATATTTATTAATTATTCAACACATGCTGAGTAGAGACCCTTTTTCGGTGACAATTGGTGTCACTACCTTAACAAACTTGTGTTATTAGTTGTTAATGTTGTTTTCTACTGTTTGGTGGTGGTACTCTTGAAACCTGAAATAAAATATTTTTCACCTCACTAGCTCGGAAAGCCCTTTTTGTTTGTTTGACATCTATTGAGAAAATCGCTTTTTATCCACATGTGAAGAAAGAGTTTTGACATTTGAAGGCAGCTTACGTGATATTTATTTGACAGCTAACAAAACGTAAAACGTTAAAAGTGCTGAATTTTTAACATCACAATTAATGAATTGCATCGAATTAAAAACACTAAATACAGTCTTACAACTTTATTTTAATTCATAAATATCAGCATTCATCATTAACCTTCATTCTTGTTGCAAAAACGGATAAAATGTTCTGACAGTCCAAGTAAGTCGATGTGCGAACAAAACGCATCCGAAATAATAAAAAAAAACTTAAGTCAAAACTTTTCAATTAATTATTTTGAGTGAATAAATAAATAAATAATAATTGATAGTACAAACCCTTTTTCTTATTTTCCTCGCTGTAGTGAGGTGAAAAGTTTTGTGTTATACACGGGTGAAAAGTTATTTTACGTCTCGTGTGTTGAAACACTCGCTATCGAAAGGATTCTATTTTTGAACCACTCGCTTCGCTCGTGGTCAATCATAGAATCCTTTCGATAGCTTGTGTTTCAAATGGACACTCGCAGGTAAAATACAACTTTCCCCCCTTGTATAACAAATAACTATTTCTTTCTTTCTTTCTTTCTTTCAATTAGGTACATACCAAACGTAAACTTAAGTAAAATTCGTTTGGAAAATATATTAACTTATGTTTTTCTGAATAAAATTACATTAATTATTTGTATACCGATCATTACACACCCCATTTCAATAATGAATACCCGTTACTTTGAAACATTACAAACATTATTTTGATTTGTGGAAGTAGGTACATGAAAAGCAACAGTTTACAAAGTTGCAGTCCAGCTTTCTGTGTTAGCGTCCTTTGGCCATTTCACTGTATTAGCGTAGTATTTCATCTAAATGGAACAGTATACCCCTTACAGCTATCTAAGAGGTTCTGCTGAGTACCTACTCGTTCAAGATGCATAATGCCGAACCAAGCGAACATTGATGCAACAGTCTTAGCTGTCAGTGCAATCACATGCATCGTCGCTTCACGCAAAGCTCCAGCTATATGGATTCTGCACAAATGCTGAATTTCCTGTACAGTCAAATGCAAATATATGTATCGATTCAATTCACATAATTACTACGTACCTTAATACCTTAATTCAACGACAATAAGAGAAATGGGACATTTATGAGCAAGCTGATGCACCCTCATTTTTACACTTGAATGTATCATAATGAACAAAGCAAAAAAAAATTAAAACGTTTTTCTAAAAATAAATCCCAAATGGCTCTTTTACATGTCTACTTTTTAACCCCCGACACAAAAAGAGGGGTGTTATAAGTTTGACCTTGTGTGTGTGTGTGTGTGTGTGTGTGTGTGTGTGTGTGTGTGTGTGTGTGTGTGTGTGTGTGTGTGTGTGTGTGTGTCTGCGGCATCAGGACGTGGGTTTTTTTTTATTTGAAAGCAGGTTTCTTGGCGATAGTTCTTAGATATAATTCATTGAAATCGGTTCAGCCGTCTCAAAGTTATCAATCAGCTCTTTTGTTAGCTGCGGAAGGGATCTTAGACGCATAATGGGCATTTAGTTTATGTTCAAACATAAGTGTGACATAATTGCGCCGGGGGCTTTTAATTTTAATAATTTATAGTTATTTATACTACTACTGCTTTCGGAAAGGTCATAATTGCCAAGAATAATTTCCCGCAATAAACTTGACAAAATTATACTCGTAATACAATTTACTTAACTAATAATAGAAGCAAGACTAAAGCAAAATGTTTACTGACATGACGGTACTAGATTTAAACGATTTCACGGCTCGAAGAATCAACGATACTGTTCAAAGATATTTATTCGTGCTCATGGATCAGAACAGGATTTTGATTGTTTGTTTCATCATTGTCAACACCTATTATTACAATAAAGTTGTTCCTAAATTGTTAAAGCTAAGAGTTCAAAACGTTATCGATGGCTTTATTAGAGAGTTCAAAATTCGATGTGAAAATGAGACGTACAAACACCATTCAGCTATTCCATATCGTTGATCGCCATTAGCCCACGCCGAGCCCCACGTTTGCTTTGCAAAGCTGCTTAATTATAGAGGCAATTTGTGGATGAAGCTCTCAGACCAATTCCGACATATCTGCCGACCACGCGTTGCTGCCAATCTAACTTGGCCTTTCGCATCCGCGATTCTGATCGCAATTTAGAACGTGATATAGCCAATGTGTAACCTTTAGGAGGTCTCGTTGCTGGTTGGGCAACCTTTTAGTGTTTTAGCGGTTCTTGGGACGTTTTGTACCTATTGGCTATGGACAAGTGTAGCTGCTGTCTGAACCGTAAACCGCATTATTTATTCAATCACTTGGACGAGCGAGATTACAGCCCCGTTTTGGAATGTACTGCGCTGTCAAACTTGAACGTTGGAGCTGTCGCTAGTCCAACTTACGACTTGAGGATTTCTTCATTCATTCCGTTCGGATATCTGATAACTTGAATCTGAGGATTCCTTTCCTCGGTGAGTTTAAATTTTATTAATGTAAATTTTATAAAGAAACCGGTCAAGTGTAGGTTGGACAATGGACACATACACTTGTTGTGTATAAATTTAAAAGCCATCAAGAAATAAGTATATACATCACAGCATTTCTATTAAAAAAAAAAAAAAAAATATTTTCTACTTGCGGATGTTCTGATATTCGTCCTTTTTTCTTGACCTGTGTTATAAGAATATATACTCAGCGGCAAATCTAACCGCCCACTTTACATACATGTTTCTAAGGAAAAAGGGCGATTAGATTTGCCGCTGAGAATATTTCTTTATTCCACAAACGACGCGGACTGCATCGCGCCCCTGTCCCACGTCTCTTCTGTGTGCCTTGTGTCTTTATAGCGGGTCTATAATGACTCCCATAAAATTTTTGTTCCGAATTTTCAAGACCATAACGTTTTCTGTCATAATTTTTCTTTGTCATATTATCGGAAGTCATAATATTAAACAACATAAATTGGAGCTACGATTTTCTTAAGTCATAATTATTGTAAGGACAAATAAGTAAACTCATATCATTCAGTGTCTAGAAGCATCACACTTCATAATATTAAAGGTACTAAAGTCACTTGTAATAATTATTGCAAGGTCTTTTTTCGCAGGTCATAATTATTTTAAGGCACAATATTACTTTGTAATAACATTCAATGTCATGGTTGTATGACATTTCATAATATTAAAGGTAATAATCCTTTTCTGTGCTGTCATAAAAAAAATACCTAACATCGAAGGCTAAGGCGGGAGCTACGCTTACGCTTCGCTCCCGCCTTAGCCTTCTGAACCTAACCTGTCCGAGTCGCTTCTGCCCTGAAAGTCTTGCTCGCTCGCTTCGCTCGCTCGCTGCCAGCGATATGTCTTACAATGTTTCTGAATAATTATCAATGTTCCTTTGGATGTTATAGAATTCAATGTAGATGGTTAGTGCATTTTAGGTAATGAAAAATTATGACTAAAAACAATTATTACTTTAAGATATATGCCCTATAACGTTTCTGAATAATCAACGATATTCCCTTAAATATTATTGATATCAATATTATGACTTTTTAAAGTTATGATCAATGGGATTATGGCTCATTGCAGTTAGAACTATTAAGCGATATGCTTTACAAAAATTATGATCATCGATATTTATGAGCAAGAATATTATGGACATCAATTTATGACTTTCAAAATTCGGATAAAAAAGATTATGGGAGAAAAGGGGCACCCCTTTATAGCAATTACAGTTTTAATTATCGTCGGACAATATCGTCAATTACATGTCGTATAACCACACTTAATTCAACTACCAACTTTGTAACACAAAATCAGGGAAAGAACTATACCTAAGAGGGTACACAAATAGTACAATTGTAAATGTATTAGTTGCAGCGCCGTTCATGGGGCGTGCTGCGGTGCAGTTTGCCGCAGCCTTTGACTCGGAACCACTGTTTTATACCCACAATACAATATGTTACAGCAAATGTACCGGAAATGCTAAATTATATATTTCTTGGAAACATGGGCGGCCGAATAGCGTACAGCATCGCAAATATGAAACAGGATTTCGGATAAAATTTTGCTGCGGAAACGCCTGAATTCTGGGCCATGGTATGTCTATGCATTATGGACGTTGAACATTAATGGCATATTTGTCGTATTTCAGAGTAAAGTTCGAACTAAATTAATTTTATCTGCTAGAATAGTTGTAGTGCCACCAGGTTCTGCATTTTTTTATATCTTTTTTATTTAATTTACCTTGTTATTACGTGTGGGTTAAATCTTGGAAGTCGAATTTAACACACTTTCACTGGTCAGATTGACTTAAAATTTAGTGAACAGTCAACCAAATAACTATTTTAACATTTTTTATGAATGAATTGTGAGTGAAAATAGCATTTCATATTTTAAGCCGTGTCGACTATTCATATTTAGGTTGGACGACAATTCAAATATAGTCTACAAAAAGTTCTATAAATGAACAGCATCGTCGTTTGCTTTCTTTTTCTTATGAATAGATTACGAAGAAACAAAAGCCGTGAATGCAACGAAATAACCTGAAACCTTGACTTGGAAAATAAGGTAGATGAAACAGGAGCTGGCACTCATAAACCTTGTTATTTTAATTGGTTAAAAGTATTTCTCTGTTCCGTAACAAACTGCTATGGGCATCTTAACAGCTGCTGGTATTATTTCGCTCTTAAGTTAATAAGGGAATGGTAATTAGAAAGCCTATGAAATTGTGGTAGAATTATAATTAGGGGTAACTTGAATAATGCTATACAAGTGACTAAAGCAACCTACCTAGGGCTCTACTGTCAAACACCAAAACTTTTAAATCACCAAAGTATCAGTTTCGCTTTCACAGAAATTTACTAAGTGGATGTCACCAACGTGCATGCCGCCATACTGTTTTTCGAATCACACGATCAATTTTGTTGTCCACGTCGTTGAAAAAAATCTGGCTATAAATAAGTGTGGCACATTAGGACCGCGTGGCAAAGCCTTATTAAAAATTTAAAAAGTTCACAAGGCTTCCTTAATATTATCAACTGGCATGCCGGGAGACAGGATGACGGAGCCTCCGGCTGTGATGCGTTTCCGGTCCAACTCGTCTGACAGCTTGGCCATGGCTTTATCCAACCAACGACGGGACGAACGAACTCTCTATAGCCACGTACATTGCACGGTCGAAACGCTACAATACAGTGGTTAAATGACCAGTGCGCGTAATGAATAACAAAGTCACACGCCGCGCCGTCGTCGTGTCCAGGTGCGTTGTGTTTGATTAACCCGCCATTGAAGTGCATTCAATGTGAAATATTTTAAGATAATACTTGTAAGTATAGTATAAATCTTCCCAGGTGAATTTTTTGCTTCGAGCCATTACATTAAATTTGAACCTTAATACTATGACGATACCGTTTGTTTTGAAAGATAAGGGTTCGAAGCGAAAAATTGACCTGGGAAGATTTATACTATAATAACTAATAAGACCCTACCTGCTTCTTCCTATACCTATTGTGCTTGTTGTTGTTTTATTGTTTGTTTTTCTTATTGTTCTTGTTATTGGCCGGTTGCTGGTGACTTCGTCTGCAAACAATCCATTTATCCCTATCCAACGGAAACTATGAAATTTTCTGGGATAAAATTTATTCTATGCCCTTCCCAGGGTCTAAAACAATCTGCATACCAAATTTCATCTAAATCGGTTAAGCGACGAATAAACGAACATACAGACAGGCAGGGTTACTTTCGCATGTAAAATATCAGTAAGGATAGAAAATTACCTTAAATAATAATTAACATTATATCTTGAGGTTAATTTTAATTGTATCACCTATTTATTGTTTAGCTAAGCCTTATACCCAACCAGGCCTTATTACCTATGTTTCTCGCCTACTCTATTACTCATTATTTCCTCAGATTAACAGTTCACATTTCTATTACGTTCCCAAATAATAAAGTCATTACAACTCGTCACGACGCACCACAATATTATCAAAGAATGTAACAGATCTCTAATCATCACTAACAATGTACTTCACGGCAATTTAGTTGATAAAGCAATCCAATTTAGAAAAACGTGAATGCACCGTATTACTGACCATAACCACAAAAATATAAGTTACGAACAGCAGGAGGAAGTGTATTTACACTAATAATACGGCTTACCTCGTTCCGATGTGAACTGTAAAAGAAACAGAGCACCGGTAAAAAAACTTAAGCAAAGCCCCTCTCGTAGTGGTAGCGTATCCGTACAAACAAAGTACCTAACGTTCCATATTCTAAAAGGCGGCCAAGTGCGAGTGGGACACGCGTACCAAAGGTTCCGTACAGTCAAGGGCAAAAATACATGTATACCATAAATTAAAAAAAAATACCAGAGGCCATATTAATGAACTAAAACAATTACTTTGCTCACCCGCGACCTTACAATAGTTACGTTTATGCAAGAAATGTGTGTTCATGCAGTTCCTCCACCTCCACACTGTACGAACACACACAAATCACATAAACACAACTATCACCACCACCAAGCTACACTGACGCGTTTCGAACTCAACCAGAGCTCATCCTCGGAGTTACCACAACCGTATGCTATGCTACCAAATGTTAAACAGTAGTTTAACATTGTTTTAGTTCATTAATATGGACCTCCGCAAAGTAACGCCTGATTCAATAAATTAGAGGCCATATTGTCTAACGTGCGGGTGCTCGCGATACTATTCACCATGTCTTTCTGCCTTTACTCTATACCGTACCTATGACGGAAAGAAATCTTATTATTATATATTAGCTGTTGCCCGCGACTCCGTCCGCGGAGAATAGTATTGGTTTGTAGTACATGCTATGTATCAGAGATGGCGCTGTATATTGGTTTGTAGTACATGCTATGTATCAGAGATGGCGCTGTATGTGAAAAAAGATTTTCCCGCTTTTCTGTTGAAATTTTTCCTGAATTTTCTTTGCTATAAACCTCACGGAGCCCGAGACCTTTCCAACGAATGCAAAACCGTGGAAATCGGTTCGTGCGTTCTGGAGTTATAGCGTCAGGAAGGAAAACCCGACTTATTTTTATATAGTAGATAATTATTTGATAATTATTTATTATTATTTGATATTTGAAATGTTAAATAATAAAGCCTCTGACTAAGATCATAAAGTACAACCCCAGGCAGAAAAATTACAAGTTTTCTTTTCCTGAGATCGAATCACGCTTGACCGGTTTATATTGTTTGTTGGCCTTAACACTTTTTTATTTAATATTTTTTTATTATTTCTTGTAGCGGCCGGCAACAGAAATACACATTATGTATAGATTTCAGCTCTATTACGGTTATTAAGATACTATGACAAACAGACAGACGGACATTAGTAGCAACAGTAATAGGGTTGCGTTTGTTACACTTCGAGTCCGGAACGTTTATAGTTTCGCCATGTCTGTCTATCCTATCATCTTGATAGAAATTAGAGAAACGTTTCAGAGACACCATTTACCTCTACGAGGTTTCTGACAACATTCTGCTTCATTCTGTATGTGCGGGAGCTTGCAGCTAACTATAGTTGACTCCAATCATCTCTAATGAATAAACTCATTCAGACACAAGCACGGCTTCTCACTTCTAAGGATTGACTCCGTTTTAACCGATTTCAAAAAAGGAGGAGGATCTATGTTCGACTGTATGCATCTTTTTATTTATTCATATGTATCGTGAACGTGTCAACAAACAATACATTTTAATTTTCAGTCTTGAAATTTCGGTGAAAGTTAATTAGACGAACTTTTTTGATCATGTATGTATAAATACATAATGGGTTAGGTTAGGTTTATTTTTTATATACTTTTCCTTGAAAGTTGTTCTGAGAAAATAGCATACCTATGTCAAATGATCATTATATATTTTGTCCATTATCTTTAATAACCGTTATGTCATTTTATACGTACCTCCTTCATCATATTAAATGTGTTTGGCTCTATAACTTTTTCAACAAATATCTGGTTAACCGTAGCAAAAACAAAAAATAACTGAACCTACGTGCGTGCAGGTAAACGCGGGCACAACCGGTCTGAGTCTTGTATTAACGCAGATTGCTTACCAAATTACACCCCTGACACCCCCAAACAAAAACCAGCAATGAAACAAACGACACAGCGTTCATATTCACTAACACGACCAAAGCGTTTCCGAACATAATTTAATGTGGTTTAACATCTTATAAAGTATTATAATATCATCCCGAGGGAATAGAAGAGTTTCACGTTAATTTTTTTAATATTTTCGTCGTAAATTTGTCTGCGTAGGGCGTGTCTCGGAATGCAATAAATATAGGTACTGAAATTTACTAACAATATTTTTCGATACACTTACTCGCAGAAGAGTGGTTTTCAAATATATCGTTAACCAATAGGTAGATGGAGGGTTTTGAGTCTGATTTGAGTTTCGTACTTCAGAAAGTACAAGATGGACGGACGATCTAGTAAAGCTCGCAGGAACTATTTGGTTGTGGGGCTTTTTAGGGGAGGCTTTTGTCCGGTAGTGGACATTTTTCGGTTGATATGATGATGATGATTTCGGAAGCAAAGAAGGAACCATTGTCATGATCGCTTCATTGTCCGTCCGTGTGTCTCGAGACTCTTTTTCTCAGGAATGCGTCGAAGGATCGGGTTAAAATAGAAACAACAAACAAACAAGTTTTATAATTGTCTTATAGAAATCTAAATCCATGCAGCCAAAGTCACGAGAATAGCTAGTTTATAAATATGTCTCTAGGTATTTTACATTCAGTAAATTAACTACTTCATTAGACTAAGTTAATAATTATTAATAACGATTTACATTTTATATCAATACGTATATGTAATAGAGTGATTCCATCCCGAGGGAGGTAAACGAAGTTATTCTCCATTTGATATTATTAGAGCGGGTTATCTGAATTTCCTGAAGGGTTCACTTCATTTCCTGCAGCCGCCCGGTGACAGGGCGATCCTTATTTCACTGGACCGTTCTGGAAGCGGGTGCGACATGTGTTTAAGCCATTTCCTTGGCCAAATAATAAAAAGGGCTTTCTTTAAATTGCTAAAACTACTAAGAACATGTGTAGGTAGAAGTATACATTCAAGTTTTTGTTAACAGGTACTTTTGGCTTATATTTTTCCCAAATGATTCATTTGCCAAATGTTTATTTTTTCTAAAACTGTAAACTTTTCAGGATTGTTATAAAACAAACCTAACCTAACCTAATCTATAGGATAGTCCTGAAATATATCCTGAATAGTTTTCTGTTTCAGAAAAAATAAACAGTTGGCAAATGAATCAGACCGGGAAATGATTTTCGGCGTAACGGCCCAGTACACCTCATATGCCATAATGTATCGTTTTACATAATTTTCACTTGACTTAATTTAATTTATATCTGAAACAATATTTTCTTCATAATTATTATAAAACAAATCAAACCTAAATTATCTATTCTATAAAATGACATTTCAAAAAATTCTGGAAAATACACGCTTCTACAGGGTTATTTGTAATTCACTAGCATCCTTTTAACCCTAAACTCCTACCACTTAAACAAATGTTTTTTGTTTTACGGCTTTTGTCATAACTTAATATTTTTGGTGTAATAACGTTTTGAAAATTTGATTCTGCCTCTTATTTTTACGATACTCTGTGTATTTGTATGGGAAAAAAAGTGCTTCATTTTAAAAAGTCGTAAAACAAAAAACATTTGTTTGAATGATAGGAATTCAGGGTTAAGAGGATGTCAGTGAATTAAAAATAACCCTGTATATGTTTTATGGCAAACGGTTGTTGTAGTGGCAATAAAATACACATTTGATAAGGGCTTGTGTCGGACAGATGGATGGACAAGTGTGATGACATTATAATAGGATTTCATTTATGGCCCTGCTGGTTTGAAACCCTAAAAATGGCATGAAAATTAAGTCAAACGGACCCCTGTGATTTCAAAATTAAATGTACAGTTTAATCAAAAATATAACCTGAGGAATAAACTTTCTAAGGGTCACAGAAGTTCAACGGAGTAAAGGCCAATGAATAATATAATACAACTTACTTATGACCCTTTTAGCAAAGGTCGTTCATCACAACTTCAGTACATCCGCCTAATTTATTAAATTTTCTATAACCGATTAATTGATTCTACTAATCCCTAGTTTCGTTTCCATTCAAAAGTTTGCCAAATGGAAACGAAGATGTGCTGTAAATTAAAAAAAAAACACTGGCAGGGGAAGCTACAAAGTGTCTCCGTATTTCTTATAACTTAATTTTTCATAATTTTACTTGTCATACCAACGTTTACCATAAAATATTTAAATACCTATACTTTTTAAACTTTCCTGATTTCGTCTTTCGTCAATTCGTGACCACGGCTGCTGCAATGTGGCCGAAACATCTAGGTAAATAAATATTGTTTGTGTGATAAGTCCCGTTTGGTATAAGTATAACAAATATTTAAATAGGTGCTCTTTTCAAGTTTTTTTATAACTCCAATCTTACAGAATGCAGTAGGTTAGGTTATTCTAACAACAGTTTTGGTGAAAAGACTATTCCGGAGATAAATTAAGTACTTTATGACTATGAAAAATGATAAAAAATTATGAAAAATGATACATTATGGCTTATGAAATTCGAACAAACGATAGAAACCAGTCTAAGAGCTTGAAAAAATAGCCTCGCCCGATATTTTCCCAGGCTCAGCTTTCATAAGTCAGATATAATTTCTAACTTTTTTTTCAAAATTATACCGGCTGAAGAGAATTGCTGGAAGCCGACAATACAATTTCATTACAAAGAACCTAATTTCTGACCTCATTCACCCACTCGCTTCGCACAGTGCAAATTCATTTAGGTTTCCGAAATGCTATCCAGAGTTTCATGACCTGTTTTGCATTATAAAGAGGCCTGTCAGACCTGTTAGTAGTCTAGACCCGTTCTGTCCTATTTCTAACTCAGTGCTTGCTTTACTTAGTGACGTACAGACAGAGGCTGTACACACTATCCCGGACGCTTGTTTCTTTGTGTGATGAATACCCTGTTTGAGTACTTATGTGAATTAGACCGGCATAGTAGCTTTGTTCTTGTTAAAGACAGTTTTGATGATGAATCTGCATCTATACCTATCTACTACTTAGGCCTGCGTGTCTGTTGCAAACTAGGTAATTATGTCATATTGCCTGTGCGCCACGCCTTACGTGGCTAATTAGCCCGATGCGAGAGCGACATGATGTGCGGCCTGACAAGAGAAGTTAGCGGAGATTAGTGCAGAACTGCCTTGATGTAGTTTCTGTCTCCGTCAGCAAGTACCTTGAACCAGGCATCATCGCAATACTTGTAACCCTCCAATACACGTTTGCGCCAATCAACGCGTTTTCTCGCTAGCATTTCCCAGTCGTAGTGGTCAATTGTAAAGGTGGTCATATTTCGTTTAGTGCAGTCCTTAAATCATGTGTAAATAATCTAAATACTTTACTAATGAGTACCGAACCTCGGTCCTTGCTATTTTGCGTGCCCCACGATAGTATTCGCGATTTCTTTCTGAAATCATCTTAAACCGGTTGATAGAAAAAATGCGACGTTTTTTTTATAGGTTAGATTTTTGGCTTGTATTTGTACGTAACCAAAGCCCTTTAAACTTTCGTCGTGAAAACTCTTAGGCATTCACGTTCTCCCAATTAAAAATGTACGCATGCGTGCACAGAACTTTTAAGCTTTTAGTTAAGCATAATAGTTTTCGTTCGTGTTCATTAGACATTTTTACCTTTAATGGGCTTCCGATTGTTCCCGTACAAAATACGTATTTACTACATATGTCTAATGTGAATCATTCACAAAGAGTTTGCTTTTGAAAACTGCAGTTTACATCCATTTAATTTTTAGCCGGCAAAGTTTCGTAACTCTTAAACGTATTGGAACAGTGCAGTATTCTACAATTTAGAAATAATCAAATTAATACAAAAACCTTTCGAACATTAAAAAAACTAAATGTTAATTTTTTTAAATAAACAAATTTACACTTAAACCTATGTTAATAGGTTGCCATATTGATTAAAAAAAATACCAGATTGTTAATAAATATAAACTATGTTATATTATAATAAATAGGTAGATAAAGACAAACAAATGTTTACCGTACAGAAACTTAACAAGCATTTACATAAGGGCAGCCATAAGGGCAGCGGCAGCAGCAGAAACGGCCGAAATTGCCAAGTTAGGGAAATACAGTGGTCTCGGCGCCGAATATAATTTTGTACCTTTTGGCGTTGAGACCCTTGGTGCGTGGGGCCCTAGTGCTCTGAGTCTCTTCAAAGACTTGTCTAAGAGACTCAGAGATACCACAGGAGACCGAAGAGCTGGCAGCTTCCTCGCTCAACGCATCAGTCTTACGATCCAGCGAGGAAATGCTGCCAGCGTCTTCGGTACCATGCCACAAGGGCCATTTTTAGATTTAATTTAGTTTTAGTTTAATTTATTTTAATATAGTTAGTTTTAATTTTTAAAGTTTGTTAGTGTTTATACTTAGTTAAGTTTTATTCGTTGTTATTTTGTATTCTTAGTTTCATTAAATTATTACTTTTAAAATAAATATTAAACACACAAGCATTAATGAATGGGGGAAGTCAGTTTTTCTTACGTAGAGAGATAGTACTGTGCAATTCAAATCACGTGTGTAAAATAGCCTTTCTGTTGGAAATATCATGAAAATTGTAAGGCTGCGTAAGCTTCAATTCATCTGATATAATTCAGCGCAGGCCGATTCTGTACCTAATAGAGAGCCGAAGGATAATCCCGGAGTCCAATTTGTCAAGCTTCCGTAAAAAGACGCTCTTCCCGGGAAAAGCAATATGTGTGAAACTAACTATGCCCTGGTAACGTGGCAAACATGTAAGTTGACAGTATGGTTTATTGGATATATTTAGAATTGTAATAAGTTGTTGGTATTCACGTAGCTAAGTTATTAAATAATATTCCAAGGTTTTCTAGAGCGTTTTATGTCCTTATTTTTTGTAGTGCCCTCTCAGAATTGAGAATGCGATCGCGTTTGAAATCAATTGTAGGATACAATTGACAACCATTCAGATTTTTGAGCCTCTCGTTTTATCGGTTCTCTGTACTTGGTTTGAAAACTAAAGACTAATACGCTGATAGTTTATTTTTTTTACCAGGGTTTGTATTTAATTTATTATTATTCATTGATTTGTTCTCCACATTCGGTAGGTCTGAGAATAGGTCGTAGGCTATTTTTATACCCCTATTCTTCGTAGACGGAATCGCGGGCAACAGCTAGTTTTTTATTATAAATATTGTGTAGTGTGTAGGAAGCAAAATGCTTTCTAATCGTATATAAATTTAGAAGCGTTTTCAAAATGAAATGTTGTCAATTATTAGGTGCCATCAACTCTATGAGTTGGCAAACCATTTTGTGCGCTTTAATGATTAAAAAATTAATCAATAGAGTTCTCAAAAAACCAACTACATATATTTAGTATAAAGAGTATTCAATTTACGGTCACAACACGATCTGAACTAATGAGGGAAGCCATTACCAACTAGTGACCAAAACTATAATTTACTTTTAAAGAAAAAGGATACCGGAAATTTGTCTTCAAATTTGGTTATATTATTTTTAAAAAAACACACATTTTTACTTTTACTAATAACCAAACAAGTATCGTATTACTAACCATAAGAATCCTTACGGAGTTCACCATAATAATACCTTAAGACGGATTTGGACAAAAACCTCTTGACCGACTTCCTGTTACCGCATCAAATAACCAGAAGTCACTACACTAAAACTTTATAAATTGTATATCCGTAGGTTCAATTTTTTTTATCGCAACTTTTGCTCGTCTGACAAGTTTTGTTTTTTAAATAAAGAATACTTAGACTGTACGAGTATGTGTCAAGTTGACGCCGAAAATCACGTCTATCCAGCAGGCTTATTGTCTAACGCGCTGACTCTTGCTTTCGTAATCACTATTTCTTTCTGTGAAACGGTATAAGAGGGTGACAGAAAGAAAGAAATGGTAAAAGTGAAGGCAAGCGTCTGTGCGTTAGACAGTAGGGATGCAGGCGGTTCTCAGTGTTCTCACACAAAACCGCGATGCGATGCGATGCGGCGCCGCATCGCAGGAACTAACGATGCGAATTGCTGCGATGCGATTTCGTGCGGTGAGCGCAAGGTTCAAGTGACCACGTGACGTTCACGTGACGTTGCGCGTACCGCACGAAATCGCATCGCAACAATTCGCATCGTTAGTTCCTGCGCATCGCATCGCAGTATTGTGTGGGATTCCTATTTCTTTGTGTCAAACGGTATAAAATGATGACAGAAAGAGATAGTGAAAGCGAAGGCAAGCGTCAGAAGCGTTAAACAATACCGCGTCTGTATTTCCTAATACTGCTTACAAATTTGCTTCACTCGCTTTTATTGGCTTCCATGTATAATTATATGAAGTTAGTAAACTCTTGAAAAAATAACCCTTTGAATTATTTTTATAACACGACAAACAGCCGCGATATCGCGTTTCAAAACAGTCGACAACTCTCTACCGAATACTTCCTTCAAACCTGGCTATATTACTTCCAAAACGAAAATGATGAAAATGTAACCAAATATAAAATCACGTGAGGCGCCGAGTGCATGAACCCACACTTGACTTCGCAAGTGCCCTCAGGACGAATTTACCCTCCGAAGAATACACCCTCGAATAGAGAGCATCTCCGCTATTTTACCGTTTCTTACAAAATTGTAGGGCTTTGTCAGCCAGTGCTTTCGACCATGTTTTTACTGAGAGCAGTGAAGTGAAATGGGTCACGGTATACAGGGAAAAAATATTGTTTCTCCTGTGGCCTAAGTTCATTTCAAGTCACAAATAAATCATTGATATATCAAACCTCATTTCCTCACAATAATAAGATGCTAATAAATTAGGTACCTTTACTTCAGGAGATACTTAAAGATAATTAATTTGAAATAGAAATTAAGTAAAAATATATTTGATTTTGGTTAGTTTTTATTTTTCGGACTAAATAAATAAATTAAAATTCTGTCCAATTCTGACCATTCTCTGATTCTTATATCAGCTAGTAGTACTACTCGTACCTATTGTATATAAAATTGAATCGATATCGTATAGCTACTGATCACTTATTTGCTCACAACACTATAACTATCATACTAGTTCTGCCATCGCATCGAGAAAATAAATGATTGTAACTACTATAACGACACAAACTAGGCTCTGCATGTGTGTCTCCGCAAAAGTGAAACGGTCGCTGACTCAGCATTATGCTGAGGCGTTAGACGCCTGCAGCGCTGATTTTCTGTCAGAACCGTCTGTGACTCACGGAACGATACACAAATATACTATATGAACTATTTACCTATATAGAAATAAATTAATAAAATGACAATAAAATTGATAAATAGTATAGATAAGTAAGTAAATAAGTTACAATAAAGAAAAAGTAAACGAAGAAGATATATTTAAAAACAACAGGCTGGCATATCAATGTATGGGTGCTGGTTTTTACGGATAGGATTTTTGGAGCGTTAAGAAGTGATCCTTCAGCTTGCGCTTGAAGGTGTACTTTTACTTTTAGCACAGACTTTTAGTAAAAAACTTCAGTATAAAAAATAGGTTTCATCGGAAGTTTCTGTCAGCCAATTTCATAACGTATTTAATAGGGGGTTTTCAGAAAAAAATGTACCCGTTTTGCCTTAATTATCCTTAATTTTCCATACAAAATTTATTAGTCAGTTTTGTGACGGTCCATACAACATGTATGGTTAACTGCGTCACAAAACTGACAATTAAGAGAGGGACACTTTTTTTATTGCTTAAATCGATAGTGCTTGTGATTCTGAGTAGAAATAACCCAAAATTTGTAAGGTTTTTAAAAAAGTACAGGGTAGGTACACTTTTTTCTGAAAATGCCCAATAACACACATTTTGTGACTAAATAGTGATGTTGCTTTTAAATGTAAGTTGCAACATTTAAAAGTGGTACAATACGTTTACTTTTAGTTTACCACTGACAGATGGCTTGCCTTCATTTCATTTCCAACTTTAACACCATACAAATAAAGTAGCTATTACAAAATCTGCAAACGTGGGTAACAGTATTCTATAATTGGCTTTATTTGTAGGTCGTTAAAGTTAAATATGAAATGAAGGCAAACCATCTGTCAGTGGTAAACTTTATGTAATTTTACTGTACGCCATGTTGATAGTTGCGAAAATTGTCTTATAAACTCGTTCATATCATTATCTCAAAGTTAGTAGATATCGTTTATGCTAGTTCAAATGCGTAAAAACAAAAAGCAGATGATCAATTTTAAAACCATTTGTTTCGTGTTCAGATATTATTGGTCGTTTTTCACAGAAATAATCGACTGGCTCGGCGCTACGCCATGCGTTTCAATTTAACAAATAAGATTTTGTAGCGACATTCTTATCTTAATCAGGTCGCCTTAGCGTCTATTCGGTTCATATTTTGTTTACATCCCTTGCTAAGATTAAGAAAATAAGGTTTGTTCGGTAAACATCCAGTTTTAAGAATTTTCTCGCCTTGTTTGCTGAAAAATAATGAACCCGGTTCAAAGCTTTTCCTACTTCTGTAAACAAAAAAAAAACAAACAAATGGTGATTAGAGGAAGTTTCTTCCGGAGGAAAAACGACAAAGAATAAATTAAGATACTCATCATCATTTTCATCATTTCAGCCGAAAGACGTCCACTGCTGAACATAGGCCTCCCCCAAGGCTCGCCAAACAGATCGGCCCTGCGCCATCCGCATCCAATGCGTTCCCGCTACCTTCACCAGGTCGTCGCTCCATCTTGTTGGAGGCCTACCTACACTGCGTCTTCCGGTCCGCGGACGCCACTCGAGAACCTTTCGGCCCCATCGGCCGTCAGTTCTACGGGCGATGTGCCCTACCCACTGCCACTTAAGTCTAGCGATTCTTCGAGCTATGTCCGTGACTTTAGTTCTCGCGCGGATTTCATCATTCCTAATGCGATCCCGCAGAGAAACTCGAAGCATAGCCCTCTCCATCGCCCTCTGAGTGACCTTGAGCTTCCTTATAAGACCCATCGTTAGCGGCCACGTCTCAGTGCCACAAGTCATCACTGAACGATAAGATAATTAAGATACTACGAATTATTATTTTATATTAATAAACGATTCTTAATAAAATCAGTCTAGTTACAAGCTTTACTTCAATTTGTTTAAAATAAATTTGGTGAAACAAAACACGAATAAGTTAGAGGGGTCTATAATGACTCCCATAAAATTTTAAGTCATAATGTATTATTAGTCATAATAAACGTTAGTCATACAGTGATTTATTTCTGAAACAATTTATTTTTCGGAATTGTTATAAAACAAACCTAACCTAACCTACTGCATTCTATAAGATGGCATTTAAAAAAGTCCTGAAAAAAAAGATCGTTTCAGAAATAAATCACTGTATGACTAACGTTGATTATGACTAATGATACATTATGACTTAAAATTTTATGGGAGAAAAGGGGCACCGTAAGTTTTATGGGAAAAAAAAACTAATAACGAAAGTTCGACGTGTCAAATCATTTTCTTGCAAGAGTTTCATTCGTTTTTATCCCTTATAAAATAGCCACTGAACTACAAAATATTTTTTTTACAAGCTTCAACCTGGGCCTTTGCCTGCGTTAGAAATACAATACAATACAATGTCCTTTATCTTCACGAGTAACCAAGTTTGTCCTAAAAAAAAAGTTTCGGTAACATTTTTAAAGCACAACTTTCGTTCGTACAACGCCATCTATTGATGCCTACCATAACTTTCGTGGACAGCGCTCTCTATTATTGTTAAGCTAAAATATTATACCAAGGGAAACACATTTTAGTATTCTGTCTCAATTCAGATTGTTTTTCTCTCTATACGCATTGATCCAAATCCGTTCAGCCTGTGGTTCAGCCGTTATCGCGTGATTGACTAACAAACATACAAACTTCCAAATATCCAAACAACTCACTAGCATTCTCATTTATAATATTAGTAGGATAGGATAGGGCAGGATTTATTACGTCCATATTCATCCCACATTGTATTTCAAAATTATATGGCAAAGCGCGTAAAAACATACTCACTAGTTGATTGTTATCGAATTATAACAACGCCCTTAGGGTAGACAGTGAGTGCCGTTTAATAACTCCGAATCATCAAATAATAAAAATCCCCGTTACAGGAAGATAACAACGAAATATCGGTATCTACGGCCATCTAATAACCGCGTATTACAAAGAGAGGAAACATGTAATCTGCAGTAAAGATCGTCCCTTATAAATCTTCACACCTCTATATCCACGATCATTCGGCAAATTACACGTTCATAACACCGACCAGTTTACGTTGAGCTGCGGGAAACTCCGAGGCTCTGTCTCAGGCCTATAGAAACCCATTGGCAGCGAGGTGAGGGAGGCCAGGTTAACTGGAAACAATAGCTGCATGCGTCTATTCTGGCGGACAATACGTTGAATGAAACGCTCCGCACAAAGGCTGGAGCTGGAATCCGTTTGAAGCACGCTGATTGGGTCTTCGTTGAAAGTTTTTTTTTAAGAAGGCACAGAGTCTACTGAGTCCTGAAAAAGAATAACAATACTACTATTTACTTCTCCGCCACATAAGTACATAGCAGTAGTACAGTCAGCTTCAGAAGTCACTGAACACTTTAGTACTTTGTCGCTAAAATCAGTTATACTGTAAATATTGAAATATGTCACGTTAATGAAAGTGACAAAGTACTAAAGTGTTCAGCAACTTCTGAAGCCGACCGTACAAGTAAATGTACGTATTTTTCCTTGTACGTATAGACTAGTGAAGCGAAAACTGGTACCTATCTGAATTAGGAAAAACATTTTGAACTACAGTTAATTTTGATATTCAAGTTGCCTTGAAATTATTCCGGAAAAATTCAACAGATGATTATCATCATCATCATTTCAGCCGAAATACGTCCACTGTTGAACATAGGCCTCCCCCATGGCTCGCCAAACAGATCTGTCCCGTGCCCTCCGCATCCAACGCGATCCCGCAACCTTAACCAGGTCGTCGCTCCATCTTGTTGGAGGCCTACCACCACTGTTCCGGTCCGTGGACGCCACTCGAGAACCTTTTTGCCCCATCGGCCATCAGTTCTACGAGCGATGTGCTCTGCCCACTGCGACTTGAGTCTGGCGATTCTTCGAGCTATGTCGGTGACTTTAGTTCTTAGATTGCGCGGATTTCATCATTTCTAATGCGAACCCGCAGAGAAATTCCGAGCATAGCAACAAATGATTGAGTTATATTAAATTGTAACATTAGGTGTACCTACCCATGAGATTTTTCACCGAAATTTTGATTCAAAATGTAGTCACGCTTTTGATGCGGTACACTTTGAACAAGGTGACAACCGCAATTAGAAAATTCCTGAATAACATTTACAGCGGTATTTAGTCAAACCAACCATCTGCTGAAATGTACTGGATTTAATTTTAAGACACCTTATGTAGCGGGAATTTTTGACATCAAAACTATTAAGTACAATTGATACGATTAATAATCTTTTTGATAGAAATAGAGAAAACATACAATTAATCTATTTAGTCACTATAACGTATGACGATACATATCACGCTAATGATAGATAATGTAATAATAACGGACACAGACCTATTCTTATGATGAGGACATGTTGGGCGGCAATACACTCTATATAGATAGCTGCCTCTCAAGTCCAATTTCACAGAAAACTTCACCAACACAGAAAATGTTGCCACAAAAGAATTTAATAGAAAAAAATATTATCCCTCTATTCTCCGATAAAAACCTCAAAGGTATCCGAGATGAAAGACGTGATTTCCCGGATTATCATCCTTTAAGTAAATCAATATTATTAGACGTCGCCGTAAATATAACCTGTCTATTGAATTCGCTCCCTCCGTGGTTTAGGGATATGAAAAGTAACTAAGGTGTATGTACGGGATCAGCAAACCCTCGGCCTATTCAGAACATCCCCTTTTACGTGAATTTCTCACGAAATGGCCTAACACAAAGAGAGTACGAACACCGCATCATTCATGAAGATGTTATAAGTAAATCCTATTATTTTCAATACTTTATTTAATACATACTTTAGCTGTATAATACCAGACAAAAGGAAACGTATCTGATATAAATTTCTTTCCTAACATCATTTTCCATTGCTCACGTAGTTCGCGGAAACAGAACGGCAAGTCAGGTGGCAGTGAACTGAAATACAACTGTTTTAAAACCCCTCGCAATTTTCCGGGTGGGATTACAAAAGCAATCCTTGAACAATAACAGGCTCTTCAAATAACCAGTGCAGGATACCTGGGCATTGTGCCCGCCACGCCGACGCTTCAGACCACTCAAAGTCTCTCTTAATTAAGGGGGGCAATACTCGAATGCTTCTCGCCAGCACCGAATGGGCCCATTCAGACGTGTGCCGTCTGCGATGAGATAACGAAGCTCTCTCGGTTATTACACTTCTGTTTCTTTCTGTGCACGACAATTTGTGTGTGAATCCTCCGTATACGATGACAAATTTGCTTGATTAAATTATTCGAGAGGCTGAGCCTGCGCCATTGCCTCCGCGGAATGAGTATGAAAAAAGATGATTGCTCTCGTATAATGACCGTTTTTTTCCTTTAATAATGGCTGCCGTGCTGAGTCTTTCATCGTTCGAGCTTACATATTGTTAAATTACGACGCGATGAGTATTAATTCGCTTTTGAGTTACAAATATTGTGCGTCATATTTTATTACATTGAATGAACATAATTTTTTAAATTTCGTTTACACTCTTGGATCATAGACAGCGTGAGAAACAAAAGTTTTCTCTCGTGTGGACATAAAATTAGCGGCTCAGAGTCAGAAAACTTAAGACGCCGACTTGACTAAAAACTATTGGCTGTAAGACGCGAACAAAAAAAAATGTTTATAAATGACCCTCGTAACAAATGTTTGGACAAATGAATGAATACAGTATAACGCCGTTGCATGAAGCCTAGTATATAATGACTTTGCATCCGTTTGGATGCGTCTTAAATTTCATACATAATACATTCTCTTCATCTATACATATAATTATACCTATATCTTTCAGGAAAAGATTTTCCAATAAAACTTCATAAGCCTAACACGGAGAACTACCAACTGCTAATTGAAATTAATGACCTCCTAATTTTTTATGAATATAATAAGAACCCTTATCGTCATCCATAGGCTACTCACTCGCATTATAATTGAGTTAATTATACTAACAATCAGTGAAGGCATTTTTGAGTCATGTATAGACTATATTGAGAAAGCCAAAACTCGTGTGCTAAATCTTGCATAAGGTAAAGAAAACACACTGCTGATACCCGTATTTTCGAAGAAACTATCTTCAATTTTTGAAAACAAACAACTTTAGTTATAAAAATAATTCAACACCTCAGCGTGTCCTTACGTTTTTCCAATCGATATGCCGAGTATCCGGACTAAAACACCAAGTTTTACGACCAGTAAGGTCCGCGTCGGGTTTAAAGTCGGAAGTACCGTTACTGGCCTTGCCTATACTTGGCGAACGGGATAGTCCGACATGGCTGTAAGTCTAGAAACAAGTATCTACTGGGAGACTTGAGATTTATTTAAAAAAACAAAACATCGCCTTTTTTACAATAGTTTTCTTTCATTCGATTTTTGTTTAAGGTCAAATCTTGCAAGTCGAAATTCACCCACTTCTTATGATCGAATTGATAATTATGTATATAGTTTGAATAACAATGTAATTTTATTATAGTGATCGGAAGGTATAATTGATTGATTCATGTTTTTCATGTCTCTTGCTTTTCACTTTTTAGGAGCGGATTAGCAAAGTAAAAATGTTGCGGTTCAACAAAAACAGTCAAAAAAATGTAAGGAAAAAGCTGACATTTTTATAAAAAAATTTACTGAAACTGATACACAGTAAGAAGTTACCTAGATGTGATTTAGTTCAAGTGGGTTTTTTTAGTAAATGGAAACTTAAACGGAGTCAAGTTTCATAATGAAAATTTACTACTCAACCGTATTTGACACATATTTTTAGGTTACTACTTAAAGCTGTGGTTTGACTCACAATTACCCAGCAAATAACTATGGTAATCAATATATAAGATATTTAAAATTCAACGTTGATAATAATTGATCCGAGAACGACTAAATAGCAGTGGCGAAGGAACTGTACCTCTACTGTTTTTCAAGAAGAGGATAAAATGGGGGTATGTGTTTATGTTTTTTTCTCTGGCTCCGGCTTTACTTGCAGAATTTTTCACGCCCCGCCACTGCTAAATAGTTTTAATATATAAAAACAACTTCTAAATTAAATATAATTGATATTGTTGATCATGAAACTAGAATAAAAATAACAGTAGGTATAGATCTGGACTATGAACAAAACATGTTTGTCTACACGTGGCCAGCCAAGGAGGTTTCACTTGTATTTGCTACTTGTCAACTGGGGATTTATCTCTATTTGTTCTAGGGAATCAACTCTGTGCCCTCAATATAAGTATTCAATAGCCATTAGACATAGTGGAGTGTACAGTTTGTTCAAATAGTCGTGAATAGGTATATTAACATTAACACGCACTTCCCGCCTATTACAATATTGTCGTTTTTATCGCTCTTTGTACTTTGGGCGATGTCCGAATTATGAACACAATGAAGATTCAGTACTTATAAACTGTTAAGTTCTATCGTTCTACCATATTAGGTACAAAAAGTAGACTAAAATTAAAGCTCCTCTCTGTCTTATTTGTATAATGGGTCATCATTTAGAGTTCGATGCATAATTCAAATCAGACTAATTTGTAAAGCTTCAGGAAACTCTAAGATACCAGTGTAAAGTAGATTGGTATGGTAGATTGGTATGTGTTTTCATTTATTTCTAGTTTGTGCGCGCTAATCTCAGAAACGGCTTAACCTAGAAGGATGCGGTTTTCACTGATATATTGGTATTTTCTTGGATTAACATTTAGTGTTTGTTTCATTTGAATCGGTTCACAAATAAGAAAGATACGTCTATTTTAAGAATTTATAGAACAGTTTTTAGAATTTTAGAAGTAGTGACTTGGGAGTAGGTACGGTGGTGAATGTGAACGCGGGTGTGCGGGGGGGGGGGGGTTCGGTGGGGGGTCGGTGAGGGGGGGGGGGGTTGCGGGGTATTTTTTTTATATCGAGGAACTAAGGAGAGCCATAATTGAAGAAAAAAATCAAATTGGATAAAAAAATAAGCTGCCCAAATTACTAATTCCACGCGGACGGAGTCGCGGGCAAAAGCTAGTTCTAAAATATATATTGTCACTGTCACTAATGAATATAACCTAACCTAAGATAGATTATTAACCGACGCATTAAAATCAGAGTTAGAAGCAATATTGTACAAAACGAGAAATGTGTTGGCACTGGCAGCAATAATTAACGTATTTGCTGTTAACATCAAACTGTGCGGTTTTGTTTCGAAATAGATATTATAATTAAACATTCTATTTCATGACACAGCACGTCATGATACTAATAATTTATCGTTTCTACGTACAGTCGCGGAATGAAAAGGATCGTCACTTTTCGACTCTATGTCAACGAGTTATGGTCGAAAAGTGACGAATCTTTTCATTCCGCTACTATACATAATTATGAGTTTCTATTTCAAACTTTGTTGTATGGGATCATTATAATAATGTCTTGGATAACTTACCTACTAACTCATAGTAGGTAGTTGTTTAAGGGTTTTATATGGCAAATTATCACTGAGGTAGAAAGTTTACAGAGCCCCAAAATAGCTACAAGTCTTACACAACATCGGACTCATTCTATCCTCAGTTACCTATCGTCATCTCTACAATTTTGTTCATCTGTAAATATATAAAAATTAATCCCTAATTCCCTTGGTCACGCCATAACTTGAGAAAAACTTTACCAATTTCAATCGTCTTTTCTTTAATGATTTTTAATAGGTAATTTGTAGAAGGTTAACAAGGAAAAATCTGAAATGCTACTTTTCGGCAAGCTGTGTAGTCATAATTTTACTTAACCGCTAAGTGTGCCTCTCTAGTGGACCCAGCGCAGCTAAGCTTCCATTGTCAAACCTAGATCGCCAGGTCGTTGACCCTGCGCGTGCGGCGTATTTACCTTCCTCGTACGGCGATGAACGATGATGTAACCCGCTAACGGCGACGGCACAGTCTAAATGATTTATTTGGACTTTTTAAGTACCACGTGGTTTTAAATTGAATGTATTTATGAATGAGTTTTTGCTGTGCGAATTACGCTTGTGTACATCGCATGTGGTTTGATAGCAACGGATTGTTTATAAATGATTGGAATAGGTCGTGTATTGCCTTGCCTTTTTGTTATCTTAAGGTTATGCTTGTGAAAATAACATCAAGTATACTGCAAAATAGGCAATATTTTCTATAATTATACACGTATCAGTGTATATACGTATATGCTATAACTTTGCTATCAAATCAATGCTGCGTTTAATGTTGCTGGAGGCTAAAAGCGCACCGTTAAACAAATACATTTTCATCGAAGCTGAAATAACATTATTTACATTTCACGAACAATAAACAATTGGCATTGTACCAGTAAAAAATTAAACAGAATCAAATAATTGAAATAACGCCTTTATATATAGGCGCTAGTATAAAAAAATCTGGTCGTTGAACGAGAATTGCACTACCTTGAGGCAATTCCTATAATACCTATCAATGCGGGACATTTGTGTATTATATTAAAATTAGTTGCAATGATTTCGTGTGACTACCTATTATAAACTGGAATAACGGGTCGTAAATTACCACAGCCAAGAAAATAAATGAAATTTTTGAATTTAAAAATCTCCATGTTAAGTGAGTGAGACAGATGCTTGCAGGGAAGATTTGGTCTCATTTTTTTCATTAGCACACCCGTGTAGACTTGGGATAGCTAGTTTCAAATAAAACATTTGCTTGTTTAATATCCGCGAAAACATTTATGTTTAATGCACAAACCGGCTTCTGGCACAGACCAATAAAGTAACTCCATAACTAAAGCATCAAGATTTACTAGAACTTAAATTTAAAAGAACATAATTCACATTTTATCGCTCGAGTTTTAAAACTAAATCATAAGATTAAATGCAACTTCATAAGGACTTGGCAACTCCGACTGCATTGAACGTATTCTAATGGGTTAAATTTAAAATTCCCTGTAACTACTACCTTTGGACGACTAGCCTGCAATCATAGGCTAATGACCTCGGTCGATAATGCTTCGTTATATAGATTGTTTTTTATCGACCACTAGCCACTGCTGTAGGTTCTGTAGTGTTAAGTATATTATTTATTTTTATTTTATCTACCTCTACAAAACATATTTTAGAAACAGCGAAATTTGTGCTGTACCTAGCTATTGCGGGAAGGTTAAGGAAGGTACGCTGTGGTTGTACCTAAGTGTAGAGTCTTATTGTAGATGTAGTAGTGAATTGGACACAAAATCACAGTTCCACGTAAAATTAATGAGATCATTATAAAATTATTTAAAAGCGAAAAAGTTTTTCGGGTACGCCGGTGGGATTCGAACCCACCCAGGTTGGGGCGCATACCCAGGAGACGTGGGTTCGAATCCCACCGACGAACCCGAAAAACTCTATCGCTTTTAAATAATCTTAGATTCGGTAAGCAGCCGTACTGCTAATAAAATAAATAATATCATTATAAAAATTAATAACTTAAAGTTTTAACTCATTATAATTGTGTTCCAGACGGTAAAGGTCGCAAAGTCAGTAATATGTTGTACGATGTCGACCCTATGAATAATATGAAAAAACTATAAAGATGTTTTCACTTTTATTTAATGCGTTTCCTATAATACAATCGAAAAGACTATGGATCAAATTCGAATATCAAGATTACATTTCAGCGTGTTGTTTTGCCTGAATTTTTAGCCTAAATCGCCCATTGGCATTTTTATTTCAGAGATAGTATGCAGCCAATTGATATTATGAAAGATTAAAAAAATTTATAAAGTCCTCATGATATTCAGAATCAGAATCATTACTTCAGTGAGCCACAAAAAGTGTTTTATTGTATCAGCGTGACTACGTTTAGATCGAGAGGTTACAAATAAGAATAAAAGTTAATACATAATTCCATGAAACTGTACCGCGAACGTGCTTAAGTTGAGAAACCGTAGATATTATGCTTCAGATCATTTAAGCCTTCCTTTTATCAACGTTGTGTATTTTATTTATTTATAAATTTCAGCCTTTTATATGTAGGTATACCGCTTCCTACTGCTCGATAAATAGTGATGCGTTGATTGACTTTCATCCATTTGGATTGTAGAAGATTTTTACTACAAATGACACAGTATGCGAAACTGTTCTGTTCCTCGCTGAGTTTTGAATAAAATAGCACCACAAGACACCAATCAAAAGGCTCAAGCCGTAATAGTAATACTATACCCGGGTCTTCATCACGACATGTTGCTAAAACTATCTTTACGTTTCCCATCTTATACTCTACAGGTAAACTCTATAGTAGAGTTTACAAGTAACCATGGCAGGTGTAATGGAGTAAATTATTAGTGAAAGTTGTGAAAGATTAAAACGTTATATTGAACTCCTAATAGCTTTCGGTACTCTAGTAGCTGCTGCTGGTATAATCCAAACGACTTATTTCAGTTAACCGTACTTTTCAGTAATCCTATAATATGCTATTGAGCCATCGTTCTTCGGCCAGTAATAGCAATAATATTTTTATCATCCCCGGCCAAGCTGAGGGTTTATTTTACAAAGTACACGGCGCTATAAAAGCGGCGGCGGGCACCGAATGAAGACGAGGACCCCAACGACCTGTACCGGCTTATCGAGATTTTGCACTTAGTCCAAATCCCTTTTTAATCTGAGCCTGTGCAGCGATTACGAGTTGGTTGTCGGCTAGAGCGACTCGATTAAATTTTAGCCAACGTTCTACTTTCTTGAACTGTAACTGTATTGTACTTTTAGGGTTCCGTACCCAAAGGGTAAAATCGGGACCCTATTACTGTGGCTCCGCTGTCTGTCCGTCTGTCCGTCCGTCTGTCACCAGGCTGTATCTCATGAACCGTGGTAGCTAGACAGTTGAAATTTTCACAGATGATGTATTTCGGTTGCCGCTATAACAAAAATAAAAATAAATAAAAAATAAATTAATTAATAATATAAATAGTGCGCCACCGTGCGTCTTAGATTGAAATTTTGCATCATAAGTTGTTAGATAGGTATTAGTGTAACTATTGCATGATTTTGTTAGTAAACTTTAAGCACTGCGGAATGGAGCATCGAGACAAACCACTCTGGTTTAACGATGACCTTATAAATGTATATTGTTATGTAATTTTGTTTATCTCTGTAAATAAATAAATTATAAATAACAAATACTAAAAACCAGAATAAAATAAATATTTAAAGAGGCTCCCATACAAAAAACGTGATTTTTTGCTCGTTTTGCGCTCGATATTGATAACGGCAACAGTTAGACGCTTGAAATATTCACAGAATATTTAGTTATACATTCACTTTAAAAATAAATAATTAAATTAAAATAAAACAAATATTCAAGGGGGGCTCCTATACAAAAAACCCTTCATGCGCGAGTCCGACTCGCACTTGACCGGTTTTTATATGTAAAAGTCGATTTTAAAGAGGGTAGATCAGAGAGAGAGAGAGAGGGGTAGGTGGGGTCGTTTTTAACTTACTGGACGAATCAATGAAAAAAATATGTTTGTGAGAAACATATCCTAGGATGCAAATAAAACTTTTAGTCGTTACTACTTTTGGCATAGTTTTACAAAAATCTTCTGACGAAGATATGAATTTACTGTTCGTTACTACATTTTTATAAGCATTTTTTCAAAAATAAATGACCAAGATAGCATTTCGGACAGATTCACGGAGAAACGGAGTATTTTACTTAAGTTTACCAAAAACATAATAACGATTGAATCATCATTAACATTAAAATTCGTAATTGGACGTCGAATTTGTGATAGTAAGTTCTGTAATTTCCTGTATGGGTCCAAAAAGTCAATATTGATATGATAATTAGTATTATGTTAACTCAGCTCAATATTTAGCCGGTATTTAGTAAGAGTAAAGAGTCACGTGAAATTACTCATTTTATGTCGGTCGGGTTCTCGTATAGAAAATGTACAAAGGAAAACAAGTGATGTTAATAAGACTAATTTAATAATGTGACATTAGCGCATTGACGGTAGCGCTTTCTCATTTTTCCGTCAACTTCTTTCGATACTTGTCTTGTACATCAAATTGTACATACATTGCTTGGGCGCCGCCAATTTGCCAATGGTGATTGAGGCGTTGACACGAACATGTTAAAACATTTTCAAAGCGAGACCACGAAAATTTATAACCACCGTATATTTTGCGCTACCAAATTCGAAGAATATGTCCATGTACGTACTAAACCAGTTACTTAGTATTTCTGAATTTAGTTCAGGGACATATTCAGTGATTTAGGTAGCGCAGAAGATATGACAGTTGAACAACTTCGTGGCCTTACAGTTTGACAGCCTTATACATATAGATGCTGAAAAGTAATAACGTGTGTACCCATAAAAACACGAAAATGTATATTTGCTCTACATTTTATAAAAACGACCTATGTGACTTGACACTTTCACGATATCAAAAAATGGTAAAAAAATACATTCCTAATAAAAAAAATTAGCGGCATTTTCTCAAAATGTCCATGTTACCTTCAGTTGTCACTAACGCTCGTTACCTAAATATCAGAATTGCAAAATACTAGATTGCCGACTTACCCTATTTCTAAAATACCAAATTCCCAGAATACCAGACTTTCTTGTCACCATGTTTTTCTTTATATCGGATTGCCAAAAAAGCTTGTTTTTTAATACACCATGTTCCATTCAAAACCGAATTTCCATAATACCAGATAGTGAAATCACCAGGCTCGTAAAACACTACCCCCTGGTTTCCCCACGACGACCACGACCTGCCTGACGAGCCTGGTGATTTCACTATCTGGTATTATGGGAATTCGGTTTTGAATGGAACACTAAGTAAGTAAAAATATAAAAAGAAAACCTTGCAACTTGTTTTTCTTTACGGAATAAAAGCAAAATACATTAGACATGAGCTAAATCGTCCCCTGGTGGACAGAGCCATTTTTTTAGCTTGTAATTCAAGTTTTATTCACTTCAAATGGTCCTATCAACTTGAATTTGGTATAAGTAACAGCTCCGATGGCATAGCAATGCTCAAATCATAAGTAAACGAACACTAGAGACTTAACGACAAAACTAGTCGTGAACTCACGTCCTAGTCGTACAACTTGTACGTTTCGTTCGTTCCGTTTTGTGGGCACACATCACGTCTTCTTTTAATTAGAGTAAGTAGTGCACCCACGACAAATGACAGTCGCAATAAGTGTTGGTAAGAAGTAGTGTTGTGATAGAATACTATGAACGTCTATCTACTATTATGATACTATGACCGTGTGGCGAGCAAGACCCTTTATAGCGAAATAAACGGATAACCCACGAGTTTAATCGAGTTTAGCTCGACATGTTTCGGACTAATTTGTAGACTTTCCTCTCGGAGCACACTCCGCTGTACAGTCAGGGTAAAAAAGGTTCCCTTAAAGTTTACATTTGCTTGTACCAAGGCAATGTCAGTCCTCAACGAATTCTCTGCAGACGGAGTAGCGGGAAACAGGTAGTCTAATAATTTAAAAATTAGTGAGCAACTTCTGAATTTTTTAGTAAATTTCAAACATTTGAAGGTTCAGATTGATTTCTGAAAAGGAAACTTTCCTGAATAGAAAATCTGTATTCTCCCCTCACAGCTCTAGAAAATAGAAAGCAAACGGATTTTTAACCCCTTGCCACATGATTTCCTACAATAAGCAAAGTAAATTGACTCGTAAGACAAACGACGCGGCGCCGCTATCAACCACGGTCGGGGTTACCAGTCGTCAGCACCTAGATTTAGCCATACATATCAAAACTCTACGTGAATTTAGGTTTTTTGTCAAGATTTTCAGATATTATGATTTGCGACTAACAATCAGCTTTATGCGCGATATTAAAATTGGAATTGGTGAAGAAAAACAGGATAATCCTGTGAAACAAATTAATGGTGTTTGTGCAGTTCCCAATTCGTACTCGGCCCGCGCGGGAACTATGGCCCAGGCCTTTTCGTTATGAGGGAAGGCTTTTGCCCAGTAGAGGGACGATCGGCTTCATCGCATTGTTTTTCTGTTAAACTGACTTTAAATTGCAATAAAAAATTAGTGGTACCATTTGACAGTGTAATTATAGGTTCTAGATACTTTTATTCGATAGACTCGAAGTATTCAAATTGTAAGATAGAGTAGTACGACAAAAGAGTAGAAGTTAAATGAAGGCGCCGCGTTCTGTATTTGAACAGTTCCGCATTGAACAGCTAGCAGCGAAAGTGGATGAGTGGCTGTGGTTGCTCAAAAGGACCTACACAATCTCTTATCGATTTAGAAATAGACACGTGTGTAGATGATTTTCAGGACCAGAGGCCATATTGTCTAACGCTTCTGTCGCTTGCCTTCGCTTTCACCGTCTCTTTCTGTCATCCTTTTATACCGTTTGACAGAAAGTGATAGTGATTGCGAAGGCAAGCGTCAGAAACTTTAGACAATAAGCCTGCAGAACCGCTCATCCAATTAAGCTCCAAACGCACAGGCAGCTTGGGCGTGGCGGTGCGGTGGCAGTGACGGTTGTGATAATCTAACATGTATGAACGAGTTCGCGGTCCAGTACCGCACAACCGTTCATACAAGTTAGAATATTACAACCGTCACCGCTACCACACCACGCCTCCGCTATCTGTGCGTTAGGAGCATTATGCTGTTGACTGAACATGGCAACAATTATCCATAAAAGATTCTAGTTTCTTTTCCATCTGTTTTCTATTATTATATGACGTATTCTAATAACGACGACCAATGACCTAGTGGTTAGAGAACCTGACTACGAAGCTTGAGGTCCCGAGTTCGATTCCCGTGTCGGGGCAGATATTTGTATGAAAAATACGAATGTTTGTTCTCGGGTCTTGGGTGTTTATTATGTATTTAAGTATATATCTATCTATATAAGTATGTTTATCCGTTGCCTAGTACCCATAACACAAGCTTTAACTAGCTTACTTTGGGACTAGGTCAATTGGTGTGAATTGCCCCGTGATATTTATATTTATATTTTATTTATTTATATTTGTATGAAAAAATACGAATGTTTGTTCTCGGGTCTTGGGTGTTTAATATGTATTTAAGTATGTATCCTTCTATATAAGTATGTTTATCCGTTGCTTAGTACCCATAACACAAGCTTTCCTTAGCTTACTTTGGGACTTGGTCAATTGGTGTGAATTGTCCGATATTTTTATTTATTTAATAAAGATATTTCTCTGGGCTTTTGAGTCTTGCGCCTGGTAACCCTGAGCGCGGTTCCCATTCATCAGAGCTAAGCTCGCGACCGCGTCGCAAGTCGTACGTCGTACGAAGTTGTTCGTCGTACGAAGTCGTTCGTCACTTGCGTGAGCCGATTCACAACTAAATCGTAAAATTGGAATCCGTTTTGGGGTTACGTTGCGTTTTAGAGCCTCGGTAAAGATGCTACGTGACACAAATCTGGTCAGAATGATGATGCCATAAATTTTCGCTTTGTTCACGCTTTAATAACCCGGCAGGTTTTTATTAAATGGTTTTATAACAGAAATTCTCACTTAAGTTATGAACTAGTAATAATATTCTAAAGATTTTCTGTTGGTGGAGTCATTTTACGGTACATAACTAGTAAAAGTGTCTAAAGTGGCTAAAGACTGAGCTGAGCTGGCTGTAGAGTGTTTCATGTCGAGATAAACTCGTAAGGGGAGTAATCCGTATTATTTCATTATCAGTCTACTATTCTTTGAATTTCCTTTAAAACATTTGACCTTTTTTTCTAACCCTAAATAAAGTCAAGTTGTGTGGCCAGCTGGGCCCTGCGTCAGACTAAAAGAAATTCACTGCCAAATGAAATCGTTTATCTTCAAACGGAATAACGCATGATGTCTGCCATTCAGCATGCAGATTGGCCTTTTTCAGCAAAATTCTCGTTTTCTTTGTGTGGGGAAATGGAGATATCGATGCTCGTTCAAACGTCGGATGTTAAAGGGCCACCGTTTTGTTTTAATTAAATATTTTATTCTTTTAATTCAAATTTTTTTAGAATTCTGTATCTCAGTACCTAATTGAATCTTTATACGATCATGTTAATATCTATCTGTCCTTTGAGATTTTTTAACCGACTTCAAAAAAAAAGAGGAGGTTCTCAATTCGTCTGTATGTTTTTTTTTTTTTTTTTTTTTTTTTTTTTTGTATGTTTGTTACGCGATTACTCCCTCAATTGTGAACCGATTTTCAAAATTCTTTTTTTGTTTGAAAGAGTATACTCCTGAGGTGGTCCCATTGGCACCAAGTCAAGATCTGATCATGGGATCCTAGAGAAATCGAGGGCAACCTTCAAATTTTACAGGCAAACCTATGGTGATTTTAGCATTTTTAGCATCAAGTGAAGTATTTGCATTCAGAAAGTATCATTTGGAAAATTGGACCTGCTGAAGAAGACTGTAGATGGCCAACGGAACTCCTCAACGGGTCAAATCTTGCAAGTTAAATTTGAACCGGTTTCCAATTGAGCTGAAATTTTGCAGGCACATGTAAATTGGATGACGATGCAATATTATTATGACATGGAGCTGATCTGATGATGGAGCTGAAAGATGGCCATAGAAACTCTGTAATAAAGCGATACGACCGCATTGAGTTTGGGCTCATTTGATTTGTCTTGACGAGTACTTTGATCCTAGATGGTAACTATAGGATCTGAAGATAGAGTTAGAAGGTGACCATAAGAACTCCGTAATAAAACGACATTACCCCATCGAGTTTGAGCTCATTTGATTCGTCTTGAAGAGTACTTTGGTAACCAGGGTCAAAAAGTACAGTCAGCAAAGAGTGCCTGTTGTATCGCATAATGTTGATTGTTCTAAAAATTTCTGGCCAAGAATGTTTGGCATACTGTTGAAAGTCCTAAAGCATATTTGTTCGTTCTTTATTGATAACAAGAACATCGGATTACCTACAATATTAATTGGCCAAAGCAGTCCTAAGAGTTGTGTAAGTCATTCACCTAAACTATAAGTAGGTATGGCACCTACAAAGAAAAGGGGGCAATAAAAAATACCTACAAACCACCTCCCGTTTAACTTGGTTAGGTTCGTTAGTTACCTTGAGCTCTTTAAAGCGGAATAGAGGGGGGGCTCGGGGGGCGGAGCCCCCCGCTAAAAAAAATACTGTCAAACCGCCTCCCGTTTAACCTTACCAGATTCGTTAGTTACCTTGCGTCTCTCAGAGTTAAAATTAAAGCCTTGGTACTGGAAGGGGGGCTCGGGGGGCGGAGCCCCCCGTAATATAAAACACCTTCAATCCACCCCCTGTTTAACCTGGTTAGGTTCATTAGTTCTCTAGTATCTTACGTCACTCAGAGTGGAAATTGAAGCCCCGCCCTTCGCGGGGGGGGGGGGCTCGGGGGGTGGAGCCCCCCGCAATAAAAAATATTCTCACACCACCTCCCGTTTAACCTGGTTAGAGCCCCCCGTAATAAAAAAAAACCTTTAAACCATCCTTCGTTTAACTTGGTTAGGTTCGTTAGTTACCTTGCGCTCTTTATAGCGGAATAGAGGGGGGGCTCGGGGGGCGGAGCCCCCCGCTAAAAAAAATAGTGTCAAACCGCCTCCCGTTTAACCTTACCAGATTCGTTAGTTATCTTGCGTCTCTCAGAGTTAAAATTGAAGCCTCGGTACTGGAAGGGGGGCTCGGGGGGCGGAGCCCCCCGTAATATAAAACACCTTCAATCCACCCCCTATTTTACCTGATTAGGTTCATTAGTTCTCTAGTATCTTACGTCACTTAGAGTGGAAATTGAAGCCCTGCCCTTCGAGGGGGGGGGGGGGGGTCGGGGGGCGGAGCCCCCGCAATAAAAAATATTCTCACACCACCTCCCGTTTAACCTGGTTAGATTCGTCAGTTATCTTGCGTCCCTCAGAGTGGAAATAGAAGCCTCGGTACCGGTAGAGGAGCTTAGGGGGCGGAGCCCCTCGTAATAAAAAAATCCTTTGAAACCACCCCCCATTTAACCTGGTTAAGGTTAGTTAGCTACATTGCGTCCCTCAAAGTGGAATTAGCAGCCGCGTTCTTGGAGGGGGGCTCGTGGGGCGGAGCCCCCCGCTAAAAAAAATAGTGTCAAACCGCCTCCCGTTTAACCTTACCAGATTTGTTAGTTATCTTGCGTCTCTCAGAGTTAAAATTGAAGCCTTGGTACTGGAAGGGGGGCTCGGGGGGCGGAGCCCCCCGTAATATAAAACACCTTCAATCCACCCCCTGTTTAACCTGGTTAGGTTCATTAGTTCTCTAGTATCTTACGTCACTCAGAGTGGAAATTGAAGCCCTGCCCTTCGAGGGGGGGGGGGGGGGTCGGGGGGCGGAGCCCCCGCAATAAAAAATATTCTCACACCACCTCCCGTTTAACCTGGTTAGATTCGTCAGTTATCTTGCATCCCTCAGAGCGGAAATAGAAGCATCGCTACTGGAAAGGGGGCTCGGGGGGCCGAGCCCCCCGTAATAAAAAAAAACCTTTAAACCATCCTTCGTTTAACCTGGTTAGGTTCGCTAGTTACCTTGCGCTCTTTAAAGCGGAATAGAGGAGGGCTCGGGGGGCGGAGCCCCCCGCTAAAAAAAATAGTGTCAAACCGCCTCCCGTTTAACCTTACCAGATTCGTTAGATACCGTAATTTTACAAATAACTTAATTAAAAAAATCAAACGGAAGTATGACCGGGAACTATTAGAAAAATCGGCAAAAAACTCTAGGGATCTTTGGAATACAATTAAAACAATAACTAATTATAAGGCAGGTAAAACTAAAAACACTGATTTATTAAAACATAAAACAACACCATACGAAACAGTTAATTATACGAACGAGTTTTTTACTAATATTGGTAAGAAACTTGCAACAGAAATTATTACCAAGCATAAAACCACAACGTCAGAAAGTCTTCCACAAACCCCTAACACCACATGTTCGTCTTTTGTATTACTTGAAACGGATGAACACGAAGTTGCAAGCACGCTGATGTCATTGAAGTCTGACAGTGCACCGGGCTTTGATGAAATACCCACTCGTTTTCTTAAGCACTGCAAGAATGAGGTTGTGCCCATTATTAGTCACCTTATTAATCTGTGTTTTGAGCAAGGAGTTTTCCCGTCCTTGCTCAAAAAATCTCTAGTAACCCCGGTTTACAAGAGTGGGGAGAGAACTGATCCAAACAACTATAGGCCAATCTCGGTATTAACATCAATATCTAAGATCATTGAAAAAATCATTAATAAAAGACTAACTAATTACTTAAATAAATTTAACCTTCTTTCAATTTCACAATTTGGGTTTAGGCATGGTAAATCGACGGAGGATGCCGTCCTAAAACTTGTATCGTTAATCTCCAAGGAAGTTGACAATGGAAACAAATGCTTAACTGTTTTCCTTGATCTAAAAAAAGCCTTTGATACAGTCTCCCTCCCCACTCTTGTAAACAAACTAGAGCGTATAGGTATCAGAGGGTTGCCATTGAAACTGCTAAGAGATTACTTAACAAACCGTAACCAAAAAGTTAAAATCGGCAGTTATGTTAGTGACGATTCAGAGGTCCATTTTGGAGTGCCGCAAGGTAGTGTTCTCGGTCCGACATTATTTCTTGTCTACATTAATGATCTCACTGATATTTCTGTACAGGACGGGCATGTCATCTCGTATGCTGATGACACAGTGGTAGTTTTCTCTGGGAAATGCTGGGACTCAGTGTATAAAACAGCTGAAAATGGTTTGCGAAGGATGAATATGTGGCTAATCTCTAACCTTTTAACGCTCAACACCGAAAAGACAAAATATATATGTTTTTCCAAAATTAACAATGCACAACCCCAAAATAACCTCACTCTTAAATTTCATAACTGTAAATCAGAGCTAGTCACACACTGTAACTGCACACCTTTGGAAAAAGTCACTCTAATTAAATATTTAGGTGTTATTATTGATCAAAGATTGTCTTGGCACCAGCACTTAGAGTACATTACAAATAGGATACGTAAACTCATATGGATTTTTAAACAACTTAGGCACATTACTAGCACTATCCTAATAAAACAAATCTACAAAGCTCTGGCACAATCCATCATGTCTTACTGCATTGCTGTTTGGGGGGGTGCTACAAAAACTAAATTCTTAGAAGTTGAGAGAGGGCAGAGGTGTTTACTGAAAACCATGTTTTTCAAGCCATATAGATATCCCACAGTGGAATTATATAAAGACTGTAATCTTCTTACCATACGTAAATTATACATAACAACTGTAATTCTAAAAGTGCACAAAAAATTAACTTATAAAGTACCCGATAGGAGTCGTAGAAGGATGGTCGCAGCTGCACCTGTGCCCTCTTGCAATTCTGTATTTGCACGAAGACAATATGAAGCCCAATCGGCATACTTATACAACAAGATTGACAAGGTACTGCATATATACCCTTTAATAAGTTACGATTGTAAAGAAGTTGTGGTTAATTGGTTAACTGAACTTAATTACGAAGAAACGGAAGCATTTTTGTTCTCTCGGCATAATTAGTTGAACATTGTAATTTATATGCATGTTTGTATAATGATGTGTAATTATTTTAATCTGAATTTACGAAACACACACAAACCCATACATTATTAACGCACGTGCATACACACACACATACACACGCACACACACATACATGTACACACACACACACTCACACACACACACACGCGCACGCACTCACACACTTTAAATACAACTTACAATTTAAGATAATTAATATAGCTTAAGTTATTATTACTTAATTTTTAAGAATTAACATTAGTGGGTAAACTAGTTTATTTCTTTTTAGTCTACGCAATTTAGTAATTTAAAGGAAGAGCGAGTCCTCCTAACACAGGCGTAATACGCCTACTGGGAGGCCTCTCCATTTGTCACCCTACCCATTGTTTGTGTGGAATGAAATAAAGAATTTTTGATTTTTTTTTTTTTTTTTTTGATCTTGCGTCTCTCAGAGTTAAAATTGAAGCCTTGGTACTGGAAAGGGGGCTCGGGGGGCGGAGCCCCCCGTAATATAAAACACCTTCAATCCACCACCTGTTTAACCTGGTTAGGTTCATTAGTTCTCTAGTATCTTACGTCACTCAAGAGTGGAAATTGAAGCCCCGCCCTTCGAGAGGGGGCGGGGCTCGGGGGGCGGAGCCCCCCGCAATAAAAAATATTCTTACACCACCTCCCGTTTAACCTGGTTAGATTCGTCAGTTATCTTGCGTCCCTCAGAGTGGAAATAGAAGCATCGCTAATGGAAAGGGGGCTCGGGGGGCGGAGCCCCCCGCAATAAGAAATACCCTCAAACCACCTCCCGTGTAACCTGGTTAGGTTTGTTAGTTATCTCGTATCCCTCAAAGTGGAAACAGAAACCTCGGTCCCGGTAGAGGGGCTTGGGGGCGGAGCTCCCGTAATTAAAAAAAACCTTTAAACCACTTCTCGTTTAACCTGGTTAGGTTAGTTAGCTGCCTTGCGTCCCTCAGGGTGAAAATAAAATCCCCGCTCTTGGAGGGGGGGGGGGGGGGGCTCGGGGGGCAGAGACAACCCGCAGTAAAAAATCTGTTAAACCATCTACCGTTTCATTTGGTTAGATTCGTCAGTTATCTTGCGTCCCTCAGAGTGGTAATAGAAGTTTTGATACCGGAACGGAGGGCTCGGGGGGCAGAGCCCCCCGCAAAAAAAAATCTTCAAACCATTCCTTGCTTAACCTGCTTAGGTTCGTTAGTATCTCGTATCTCTCAGATTGGAAGTGGTAGGCTTGCTACCAGAGAGTTGGCTCGGGGAGCGGAGACCCCCTGCAATAAAAAAATACCTTCAAACCATCCCACGTTTAACCTGCTTAGGTTCGTTAGTTACCTTGCGATCCTCAGATCGGAAACAGAAGCCGGGCTTCGTCTACTGGCTACGCCTTCGCATCTTTTTTATACCAAAGCAACTAAAAAGCCAAAAATAAAAAATTTTAAATAAAAAATAGAACCGCCTTCAAAAACACCCAAAAAATATTATTTAAAAATTTAACCGACTATAATGAGCATTATAATATCTTTCTACTAATCTGTTTGAAGTCGGGCCTCAGCTCGAGACAGCAGGAGTGGACCTAGTAATTAAATTAATAAATAAATATCCCGGGACAATTCACACCAATCGACTTAGTCTCAAAGTAAGCAAAGCTTGTGTTATGGGTACTAGGCAACGGATAAACATACTTATATAGATAGATACATACTTAAATACATATTAAACACCCAACAAACATTCGTGTTTTTCATACAAATATCTGCCCCAACGCGGGGACCGAACCTGGGACCTCAAGCTTTATAGTAGTAATTTAACTTACCTACATAGATAGATACCTACTATCTATTGGGCGTCTACTACTCCTGCTAGCTCGTGCTGAGGCCCGACTTCAAACAGATTAGTAGAAAGATATTATAATGCTCATTATAGTCGGTTAAATTTTTAAATAATATTTTTTGGGTGTTTTTGAAGGCGGTTCTATTTTTTATTTAAAATTTTTTATTTTTCTCATAAACGCGTAGAGCTTTAATTTAAAGTTGATATTGAACACTCAAATCTGTAATCCCTTATCTACAGTGAAAAATTTAGGTTTCTAAGTTCACGCGTCCAAAATATTTTTAATGTGTTACATACTTTCATACAAAACCGTGGGAATCAAAACTATTTATTGTGTACTTACATCTCCTTGACATGCAATTATGAAATTTGCCAAGAAACAAAGCGTCACTATATAAAGTAAAAAAAATCTAAAATCTACCAATCCACAAAAAATCACTTCGTTTTTTCGGAAATACCATGAAACACGAAGTTATTTTATTGCTTGTTTTTATATGTGTGTGTACCTAAGCTAGTAGAAGAGTTCGAACCGCACTTGAACAGTTTCTACTCCACCACTGTGTTCCGATTAACTAAACTGGTATCGCCGCGAGGCTACTAAGTCGAGTTTAGTTTAAAAGTAGAAATAACTGAATAACATAGTACCAGGGTAGCATAACAAGTCTGGTATCATTTCGTAGCGGCGTACAACGGCCCTCGAGGCGCTCTCAAAGCGAGTGCTTCTCGTATCGCGGACACGGACACCCGGCTCCTAACCAGTCACGCCCTCTTTCCAGAGCCTTTACAATAGACGTGTCTCTATAGTCTATACTGTGGTATCCTAATACCTTGCTATGTAAATGGTACGTGCAGGATAATAAGAGAATTAGGAAAGGTGCCTACGTGGGTGCGTTAACAATGCTCTCACCTGTCTTTGCCGATTTGCATAATTCAAAGAAAACCCATTCAGTGTTTCAGTGAACATTATGTACACAAAGCGGTCATTAATCTGCATTCATACGCGAACGCCTCGTCCCGCCGCGACGGGCTCATTTGTCAAAATCACTGGGTTTTTGTCCGTTTCGCGCCCATTTTCCTCCTCATTAACTTTTAAAATGAAGCATTTAACAACAGAACGTACGAATTTATCAGTATAATATTTATCTTCTGTTGCAGATGACGATAAAGTGAAGTGAAATCTTCCCACGTCGATATCGTAAAAGGTAAGGTGATAAAACCGAGCGGTACCGAACCGTCGCTTTGCATGTTTCTTGTGCTCTACGCCTCTATAACTATTTTTACGTCACTCTTAATTCTGGAGTAAATTTAATATACACATCTAAATTTGAGACCAGTAGCCGATTAAAAGTTACAATATGGAGATTGAATAACTGGATTGGTATCGTTTTATGTTATACGGAGGGTCGTAAAGTGAAAAGTTATTGGTGCTTTCCTGATATAATTCCCGTTTTATTGGGCGGGTACTCTTTTACTCGCCGAGTATCTCGAATTAATGATATTATTCAATTTAAAAAATAACATCAGTTGCCTCTTAAAGCAGGCTAATTAAGATTGCTTGATGTAATGGCATTTCGAAGTATGGGTTTGCGTGTAAACCACAAACCACTGGTTGATTTGTTTGTGTGGATTATCGTGTTCTTAGTAGAACAGGGCAATAAAATATCACATTTCTCTTTAAATGTGAATTTCTCATCTCGTTTAGTTTAAATTTTCTCAATCAATTTAACGGTAACACCTCTTTGAAGTATTAAACCACGTTTTTCTGTCCAATCACGTGATCCGATGGTATATTGTCTGGAACATCGGACGACGAGGAATTAAAATTCCTTGCTGCCCAAAAACTCGGAGTATAAGGAATTTTACGCGGTTACTTGTTATTCCACTTCGGTCCTTACAAAAGGTTACGCAAATCTTCGTCTCTAATCTTAGTCTCTAAGCGACTACTGTAATATAAATTCATAGATATTTGTATACATGCACGTTTGACGACGATATGTCGAAAATCGTTGGGCATCGAAAATTTGTGAAATTTTTGTACAAACGGTCTTACTTCAATCATCGTTAGAGTCAAACCAAGCTAACTCTGCAGAGAATAATAATGGTAACACTGTAAATCTACGCACATTATGTACGTGATCTGACGTTAAAATACAGTGTTACCATTATAATTCTCTGCAGAGTTAGCTTGGTTTGACTTTAGCTGCTACCAACATGCACACAGAATCAAAGACACCATTACTTTGTTTAATAAATTTATTAGAAGTCACGGGCAAAAGCTAGTTTACAACAAAAAAACAGGTAAACCTTCTATTATTTATTACTTAAGTTACTTGAAGTGACTTTGCTTGTTGCAACTCCTTGGAAACTGCTCTAACTAAACTCAACACCTCTTCTCATCTTATCGAGAGTTGAAGAGCATTTTAAGCATCTTCCTAGTAACTCTTCTTCCGTTTATATTCCCATGGTTACTTCGATAACCTGCCCTGATGATGACTTTTATAGTCCCATAAACTCATGTCAAGGTTTAGATATTATTAATGACAGGTTTTATTTAGTTCTAACCATGTTAATTAATGTTGCGCCATAAGGTTGCGCCTGGCCCCATAAATAATATCTTATTGCTACTTGAACCCTATTTATCTACGATTTCAGTCATAAAAATCATGCTGTGAAGTCGTTTCTATTCAAAATGTATACCGCATTCGTCTAAAATGTATCTTTATTTTCTTTAAAACTGACCTTTTTTTTCGCTCTCGATCTCGATGTGGTTATGCAAATAATAAGGTTTGCATTCAGATATTTTACTTTTATGGTTGAGATAATTTGACTCCACCATGATGACATTTAGATAAATAAAATATTGTCATAAGTTTTATTTTATTAAAACGGCGCACGTTATCAAACATACTTACCTTAACAATATAAAGTGAATAAGAAATATGTATTTACGATTTAGGTACGATTATTTTTCTCAACTAGATTACCGTTTATCACTTTTTTTTGATGAATTTACATTCATTAGCGTACAAAAATTATGTGCGCTTTGTACTTTATTCTTCAAAGGTGTTATTTATTTTATTTTATTTATTTATTTATAATTTTTTAGCGGTTTTGACATTTTGATGCGAATGCTAAGTATTTGTTCAAAATTATTCAGTTTTTTTCACTCTCTTGCAATGTTGTCACATACAATTTTGAAAAGTTGGTAGAATAAAATCCAAAAGTTAATAGAAATAGGTAGAATTGAAAATGAAAATAGGTAGATCTACCACTTTAGTTAAATCAGTACCTTTTTAATGAATGAAAATTAGTGAAAATGTTTGAAATTATTTATGGATGGTGCTTTTACATGTTTTTGTTAAACAATTTCAAATGATTGGAGTTAGGAACACCACTTGTAAAAAAAAACTTTGTGTGTGCGATTATTTATGGGCGAGAACAGTCTCTCAACATTCACACTTCTATGATGAAGTGGACAGAAACAAAGAAATTGTTTGCAACGGAAATGTTTTGAAAAAGAGGTAGATTAGAGGCCGCGGGTGGTAGAGAGGTAGACCGGAGGCAAAATAGGTAGATCTACCAAAAAGTTGGTAGATGTGACAACACTGCTCTCTTGAAAGTGACTATTTTTGACATAGGTACTTGGTGTTAGAATTTAAGAGACGATTTGTAATATTCTAGAAGCTTCTTTTTCTAGCTACCAAACACTGCAGTCACATCTCAAACGGTGCAGGATTCGCAAAACAAATAAATTCAATACGGGCCCGATAGATTTATGCCGTTCCCGGTATAAATAGCGATAGTAGGAATGTAATGACCGAGAAGGCCGGGATCGAACCAATTCCGGGATTTAATTGATAGCGCCATTAACACGAGGGTGACCGCACGACAGGTAAATCCGGGAGTCCCAGGACAATTCAGTGTCAATAGAACGTCTTAAAACAGTTACGTTTTTAATAACACAGATTGTGAAAAATTTTGACATTAACATTTAGTGACGTCCACCAAGAAAAATTGAAATTCAATGAAAAAATTTAAAGCAAGAAAGAATATACATTTATTTACAACAAAACAAAAATTAATAAAAAAAAGACATGAAATAAACAATAATGCTTTTTTAACTCTTAAATAACGCATATAACATAGATGTTTTGTTTGCAATTACGATAGTACTTTGCCGATTAGGTATGTACCAGCAGATTGATTAATGAGAAGTAAGTAATAAATAAACAACACAAGAAACAACATCAATATTACTACAAATAGATAACACGAACGATGAAGATGTAGTATGTCATCAGTGTTGTCACATCTACCAACTTTTTGGTAGATCTACCTATTTTGCCTCCGGTCTACCTCTCTACCACCCGCGGCCTCTAATCTACCTCTTTTTCAAAACATTTCCGTTGCAAACAATTTCTTTGTTTCTGTTCACTTCATCATAGAAGTGTGAATGTTGAGAGACTGTTCTCGCCCATAAATAATCGCACACACAAAGTTTTTTTTTACAAGTGGTGTTCCTAACTCCAATCATTTGAAATTGTTTAACAAAAACATGTAAAAGCACCATCCATAAATAATTTCAAACATTTTCACTAATTTTCATTCATTAAAAAGGTACTGATTTAACTAAAGTGGTAGATCTACCTATTTTCATTTTCAATTCTACCTATTTCTATTAACTTTTGGATTTTATTCTACCAACTTTTCAAAATTGTATGTGACAACATTGTATGTCATTGCGGTTGCAAAACAGAACGAGGGACGTAGCGGAACATTGCATAGTGAGTCCCAAATAGCATACTTTATATACCTAGAACAAATCGTATTATAGTAAGAATAATTGCCAAATGTACTACATAAAGTACAACCAATTTAATCATTAAAGAATTTTAAATATGTTAAAATGATGTTCAAAATTAGAAAACTTATGACTCTCTTTAGGTCATAAGTACCTACAACTACATCAGTTAGAAAAGTCACTCATGCAAGCACTCACTCATGAGATTAAAATAAAAGTCTTGAAATTTGTTACAGCAAATTTGTATTACAAACTAAATCAAAAGCAAATTCAAATATAGGTAAAAAATTAAACAGTGAACTATTGTTTTTACCTTGCTTCTCCGCTACCCACCGTTTACTAGAAATATGTAAGTGCGACACATTTATGATTACATACAGAATGCAGAACGCGTCCACCACTTCTTTCACATAATACAATATTATATGACCCACAGCCTCAACAATATTTAAATATTGCACTCTTCTTCTCGCTGGAGATCACTTCTCACTATCTTACATAATTTAGTTGAAATAATTTAATCTTGGCCTTCATCTTCCACTCTTCTCTTCGATCATAGGGCATAGTGTACAATGCATAGTAGAGCTTTTTAACTTTTATTATGAAACTTTCGTAAATATTTCATTGATAGGACCACTGTATCCGCTCCTTGGTCACCCTACGACTAAGTTTTCCACCCCCGGGCAAGGGACTAGTTGCTTCTCTGGCAGTTAATCTAACGACCTATAGCTGACCTTATTGTTATGTCCTCATATCCAAGTCATGTCTCAAACAACTAGCAACATCCATCAAAACAGTTTGTAGAATTAAGAGACATTTCAATATTGAAACAAGGCTTTATCGCGTCAAAACCTTGTTTGCTTATCTCAACTTTTCGGCCCAATAAAACAGTGTTATTTGGAAATACATGCATATCCGTTTTTACCGATAAGATTGCATTAAAACAGGATATTTAGTGGTATAATACTAGTACCAAGCTCACCTAACTTAAAAGTTTCTATTAAATTTTATCATAAAGAATCCAACAAAATTTTGGTCTATTTTTTTCCTAATTTATTTCTAGGTTTGTTACCATTGTTTAGGACTAGGTACGGCCGGCTATTTAACTTTTTTCATGGTTTTAACTAGATACGTCACGTTAAATCGACATGGAGTTTAAGTTATTTTTCTAATTTAGAAAATCAATTTATTTATACAGACACGTTACTACTACATGCATTAGGTCTTTTAATTTAGTTTTTCATCTATATATTACTGTGTAGACCCAATAAACCCAATTATGTCACGCCGTAGGACCACATTTGGCATGCAGGCCACATATACGATTTGCTGTATCAGATACGACAGGGCGATTTAGACAGGCTGCGTGAGTGTAGATGGCCGGATAACAAGGAAGGTATTTCCAATACCAAACGTTTACCAAGATACGCTATATGGGTTTGTATTTACCTAAATCTGACTCTTGTTTCTCCGTAATAAACATGTTTGATTTTTTTATGTAAATGGGAGGAAATTGAAGAGATAGGTCGCCCTCCCTACACGCCCGAAAATCTATTTACCTACATATCTAATAGACGAACTGGAAAATCACGTTACTTTTACTGTTTACGTTATATTCACAATACAATACAATACAAATATTCTTTATTGATCACCAAAAACAGTACAGTGACATTACAAAAATTAAAATTCAGGTAGACAATAGGCGGTCTTATCGCTAAAAAGCGTTACTAAGGATTTTTTTAAAACGTATGAATTCATAACCAATTTATATTTACGGTCGTGTTCTTTGTCACCTGTGGTGTTAAAATACACAGTGGAGAAATAAAAAATAATTTTAATACAAACATCCTTTTTTTTGCTGGTTGTACTTTTTATTGACTTGTCATCTAAATGAAATATCCGTATAAATTTTCAAAGTCAATCCGATCAATACAAATGGGTCAAATTCGAATTAAAAGATTTGACCTTAACCAACATTATGTAAGTACTAACAATGCAAGTTACATAACAGCTTCTAAAAATAACGAATCGTTTAAAGTAAATATTTAATACTAAATTAAGCATAGACTGTTATCCATTGTCTCCTTTTATAAGTCCTATATAATACCATTTTAAAGGTGCCCATTTACTGATATTTCAAGGTCAGGTGTTAAAAGGCCACGACCCTCATATTTTGACACAATTGTGTTTCGGTAAAGTTATAAATCACTAGCTTTTCCACGCGGCTTTGTTCCCGTGAATCATTAGATATGGTAATTGAAAATTGAAATTCCGTAAATTCTCATTGAAATTTCCAAATCACATAGGTAGTGTTCTTCATTTATTTGCATAGTCATGATGTAATGTTTATTGTAATTTATGTTAGTCATAATTTATTCCCCGTCATAACCGTAAATTTTTCAGAAAATTTTAAATGGTCATCCTGTAGAACTCTATAGGTTAGGTTAGGTTTGTTTTATAATAATTCTGAATAAATAGTTTCTGAGAAAATATAGAGTTATGAGAAATGATGAATTATGCGTAAAAACTTCGTGCAACCCGATATGGACCCAAGAAGAACACCTAGGCTGAAGATGATGATTTAGATTTATGTCATGTAGGTATTTGTATATATGCACGCACGCACGTAGGTACACAAATACAGTCGCATTTATAATTTTATTATTAGTAGAATTCTTAATAATAAAATAAGGTAGCCGTACAATATTCCCGACCTTATAATTTTACTCTGTAAAGGTAAAGTCCTCAAGGGAAAGCCCTTATTAAACGTTTCAGTTATTTATGTTCTGTTTTAACGGGAGCTATTTTTATTCCTGTCTTCTTGACAAAACTGACAGATGAATTTATATAATCTGGCATTTATATGGTATACTAGCTGATACCCGCGACTGCGTCTGCAAAGAATTCGTTTATCGCTATCCCGCGGGAACTATTCAATTTTCCGGGATAAAAACTATCCTATGTCCTTCCCAGGGTCTCAAACTATCTCCATTCCAAATTTCATCTAAATCGGTTCAGCGATTTAACCGTGAAAAGGTAACAAACAGACCGAAGGACAGACACACTTCCGCATTATTCGCATATTGGTATGGATTTCATTTACTTTCTTACGTCCTTGTTGTACGTCCCAATTATAGATTTTTGGTTTAGTGATAGTTCAAAGCTGTGTACCAGGGGGGGCACACTTACATATATCATCACTTTTCATGCGACTACAACGATCTCTGGTGTTTGCCGAAGAACTAAATTAGCGGCCATCTTGGTTCACTTGTCAAACTTGTCAGTTGTCATTCATCGGCCATGGCCATGGCGTACCAAATTGTACGGTCAAGGACTTTAATTGATAGGCCACTTGCCAATGTTCGTATTTTAGCCGTATAATGCAAATCGGGTTTAGCCGCTTATACTTCGTATATGCTGATTTGAATTAGACGGCTAAAATACGAATAGTGGCAATTAGCCTATCAATTAAAATCCTTGACTATACATTGCTATAGGTACGCCTATCTATAGCTGTACATCACTACCAACATATACATATAGATAGGTATACATCTATAGAAACGTCACATTAGTTCTTGAGCAGCCGTAGGGTGGCAGCACCTTCCATACATGCATATTTGACCATAGAGTTGCCACTCTTGTTCATATAATATTACAATACTCTTTGCTGTGTACTGTACATCTTAATTCAGGGGAAAAACTTTTTCTTCTGTAACCTTTTCAACGCCCAGCCTTGCCAAAACGTAAAGCTACTTTGAACCTTATGTCATTGCGTCGTTGCCGTTCAAAAGTCGTTTTACGTTTAATTACATACTTTTTTTATTTAGCCTCCTTTGTGTCCCACTGCTGGGCTAAAGCCTTTCCTCTCTTACCTATCAAACCTGAGCTCCCGCCATCCCACGTCATAAATATCTAGGTCATCCCTCCATCTCCCTTTCGGTCTGCCTCTATTACTACATCCATCGCTAGTGACCCATTCCGTGGTAACTTTGACCCAAAGTTCTGAGCATACCTACCTACATTACCTACTATATTATTATTGTCATTGAGAGTGTAGAGTTAAAAATAGAACAATTTCATCTGGCCTAATATAATCCGTTTCTCACCTTTACCTACAGAAAGTAAACAAACAACGAAAATTTCCAACAACTCTCTAAAGTCTGCTGTTATAATTATGAAACTTTTGAACGTCCAAAAGCCGGTTAAATTTTAACATAATCCTATTGCGTTTAATCAGAGCCGGTAATTAATTATGCAGTGTCAACATTGTTTAATACGGGCAGGTGTAAAGCGATACCCGGGCACATGGAAACTTGGTGAAACCGGGAACACGGGAAAACCGGTAGGAGGTAATTTGAACGCTCCATAACACCGCCATTAATCTTCTGACCGAGAGCACTTATAGTTTTCCCGTTTTTTACTCAATTTCTTTCAAAAGCTTTCCGCCCGTAACAGATTGTGTTTCCAGTGCCAATATTCGGTGGGAATACAGCAATTGAAAGAAAAATTGGCGAATTCTTTACGGCTCAATGAAAATAATAAAGGTTTTTTTTATTTCCAGACTGTGTTACAAAATGATAGGCAAATAAAGTCTTATTGATATTATAAAAAAAGTTTCACAAACTGCTGGCTGGATGTATGGCTTGTTACTCTTTCACGCTAAAATGGATTTTATTCCAGAAATTACATAGTTACCGCGGGATTGCGGTAAACAAATTCTTCGCAGGCAAAGTCGTGGGCAACAGTTAGAATGAAATAAGTTAAATAAGTAATTTTTGCTCGTCAGGTAATACCATTTTATGCTTTAGAAACGTAGGTAGAGACAGTGTTTGCTTGAAAAATATACATATTAATAACGTGTAAAAGGTTTTGTCTATTTATTTAACGGATCTATCAGCTTCGAAAAGCGATAATTGCCCATAATACCGCGGGGTGTTAAAAACCGGCTACAACGTTAAATCCGGATTTAGTTTGCTTGTTTAGGATGTTCAGTTATTAGCGGGATGTTATCCCGCTCTGTTTGCTTTCCGAGGATCTGTTCAACGAACATTTTATAATGCCAGACGACCGTAAAAGCTGAGAGGTTTATTTGATAACAACAACAGCAATGTCTAATTTGCATTCTTCGATATGGATACATAAGCAAACAAACACTGGGGTATTTGCAGCTCGTGGTCCTAAAATAATATGTACATTGCTCTATAAAGGTGGTCTCGCCTTTTCGCCGATAAGTACCACAAGTTGACTATACGTGTATAAAATAATTACGAGCGGGTGCGCCACCTGATCGCAACGATAATGCCCGTCTGGAAAACAAAACAAAAGTGTTTTAGCGAACTCTCTCAGTTCTCCACAGTCGGCAGCCGTTACAATATTTCTAAGCGATTTAGCTGACGCCTTCGACGTCTGGTGCTTATTATGCACCATAACTCGCGCCCCCCGGCGCTGTAGTTGTAGTCTTCTGTTTCCATATTTGCCAACTGATATCTATTTACGTTATATTGCATTCTGAATCGTCCTCGCAGCGATATGAAACTTAGATTAATGTTGCGACGCTGTGTACGGTTATGTTTAATATGAAGTGGAACTATTTTATTACTTCATGCAACAATAATAACGTCAGTGATTCATTCCCTGACATGAGTTAAGGGAGCTATATGAGCATCGTAGCAGCGTTGTGTCTAAGTTGCTGGAGTACCTATAGTGCTGTGACAATTTCATTTCGATTTTCTTCGAGTTATTTATTTTTCTAACGGACTATTTCTGCTAGTTTCTGATGTCTTTTACATCTTAAGCGATTTTTTTGCGTTAGGAGTAAAACAAAACATTTTGAGGTCAATACAAACCATCACATCATAACTAGTTTGGTAACCCCGCAATCTATAGCTACTTGGATGATTCTACTCGTATTGTGAAAACCCTGCTTTGGCGGAAAGAGAATGGGCTCAGCAAGGCTCTGACTTGAGCCAGTTAACTCGTTTGTATTATCTTACAATATCGTCACTTTGTTCCAGGATGCAAATGGAGAGTGAGAGGGGTTGTCGGGTGCGGCGGCGCTGCAGGTGAGCGGTGCCCGCGATGGCTGGCCGGCTGACGGCCGCTCTGGTGGTGGCGCTGTCGCTAGCAAGCGCGAGCGCATACCTCGTGCTTGTGCCCGACTCCGCCCCACCCGGCAGCGCCGTGCTCGACGCCGCAGTCTATAAGCTCGGCTCCGAACGCACTTACACCATAGACGTCCACCGCACTGCCAACTTCGTCCACCACGTCCTCCGCGTCAACAGAACCACCGGCCTCGTCACCCTCCGCAAAAGACTGCGGTGCGACGGCGTTCTCTACCCCAACCTATTCACCTTCTATGTCGATTCCACTTCAGAAAGAATCCGTGACATCGATTATTATAGCTTGCCTGTCAGAATCCTGGTCACAGGCGAAGATTGTAATCGACGGCATGCTGAATTGTATGATATCGATTTCGATCGCGTTTACGATCAGAGCGACTCTGCTATGCAGTACGAAGATGAGCAAGTTACGCGGGATAAGAGAGCTGCCATTTATCCGGATATCATAGACTGGAGGTTGTTAGAAGAGGAAGAATTGGTGTCTAGTCATTTTAATGTTCTGTCTACGGCGTACCCGTGGTCGAATTCGATGTTTGAAGACGTTGCTAGTAGAAATAAGAGTAGGAAGAAAAGATCTCATTCAGTTGTACCCTTTGATATGGCCATAGATGTGAAGATTGCTGAAGCCAAACAGTGGATATCGGAGACGTATGCCAGCTTCGCTATACCGACAACGGATCGGTGGCAGGGGATATGCTTAAAACGATCCCAGTTTGTGAACTCACTGACGGCATTCTTGCCTCGGACGGTGCAGAAAATGTGCAAAGTTCAATTCTTGGATGTGAGTGACCCTCGGTTTCTGATTGAAAATAGTCAAGGTGATCTAGTAGCGCGTAATGATGAGTGTATAATGGAACCCATGTGGAAAGTGTCGGTGTTGTTTACGTTCAACTGTGACAGGACTAACATCGTTGATTCAGATCACAGGTTAAAGATAGTATACCATCATCAGGAACTGAACGATACCGATATAGCGAGGAGAGTGAAGAGGGAGCTGAGAAACCAATCACCGTATTTTGAGCAGGCACTATACGTGGCGTCTGTGGCGGAAGAGCAGCCGACGGGAGTTGTTGTCACGACAGTTAGAGCGCGGTAAGTCTACTCTAAACATAACGGAACAACTAGGTAGAACAGTTTTTTTTACAAACAGTTAAAATAATGAATTAATAAAAAAAGAAAATAATAATTTTGACTCACAAAGCTGCTGAATGTGTTAATAGTAGCGGTTGTAGCAAAATTTCCGCAGCATATTCAAGACTAACGATTTCAAAAGTGCCAAGAGCCGTACGTGAAATTCCAACTAAAAATATATCCCCGTAGAACAATTTCATAAGCCGGAATGGCTCCCTAGCCTTAGTTACCCGTTTCTGCGGCGAAACGTTCCAACAACTTTTATTCAACAAAATTGTGTTAAAGGGAGCTCGGAAATTTACATGTTAGTTAACAAGGTGTGGTTTCTTTGGCGCCGTACGAAATACGTTAATAGAATAAACGAAGTAACGCTTAATCCGTTTAATCCTGGCATTGAAGCCACGAATTAGCAACACTAAGCAGACAATACTAAAAGCTCATTCGAGCTTATTTCAACTAGGTACTTCATCTGAGCTGTGAAGGCTTTTGAATATTCAGTGTATCTTGGATATAAGCGAGCGGCTTAAATTAACAAAACGAGGTCACTGAGTTAGATACGCGAAGATATAACGATTCAACTATCCGAAGTTAAAATATGAAATCAAGTCTTATTTTAGAGCTGCTTTGCTTTACAATAAGTAGGTAGTTAACTACATAATGGAGCTTATAACAATAGGTAATAATAATAAATTTATTTCAGATAGTTTTACAATCATCTATATTTTGGTTATAAAGTAAACTTTTTATTTGTTACGGAGATCTCGGAATTTTTTGAGTTTTAGCACAAAAAAGAACTCCGAGCAAAGCTCGGTCGCCTAGATACTTGGCTAAGGCTTATTAATTAATTACCTATGCTAATGGCTAAGTCCACTTATGTAGGTGACTATTTAAACTTTACTAAACGTGATCTTGGATTGCACTTATTTAATAAAAAGAATGGAACTAGGATTTGACAATAATCTCAAATACCGCCAAACTGTTACGCCTAGCCAAACGATAATTTAAAATAGTAGAAGAATATTTGTAAAAAAATATCGTGTAATGAAAATACTACGTCAGCCTCAGCTTCATAAACCACCCGGTTTAATTGACTGCAGCTTTTATGAACTCATCTGTTTAACACCGAGGCTAGGGTCCGCAGACAATGGCTCAATGACTACGGTAATATGGTTTAACGTGGCAATTTATACAGATGACGCTGTGGTTTTTGTCAGCATTACAACGTTACTGTTAGGCTGTGAGATGCATTCTTTCATGTGGTTAGCTTCGGAGAACAGATCACATTGTCGCATGTGTATGATTTCTGATGCGATAGTTAATGGGTAACAATGGAAAACGCTTGAGAACTTAATGAGTGGTTTAATTGCTTAAAAGAAAAAAGATGGGGTTTGTGATGAGCTCAATCCGTATAAAAATGTGGCCTATTGAAGTTAATCAGTCATCTTCCAATTAATGGCACGTCATTGGCCGACAGAGTGACCCGATACGTATATAGGATATATTATAACCGTCCGAACTGTAAGGCATATTGTTTGCTGTCATTTTTTATACATCTCCTGATATTAGCATAAGCATGAAGGCTGTTATTAATGAATAATCAGTCAAAACCGTTTATAGCGACACCAATTACAACGACATATTGGATGTAACGACCAAGAAAAAAAACCAACACGATCTTATATACCAAAGTAACACTGTTTACAATGACCAACCGTGTTTAACGACCAAATATTGCTGTCCCTTGAATGTCGTAATATACGGTTTTGACAATAACTATCCATTCGATTACGACCAAGAACTTTCGTCCAAGTTCACCCCACTTACCATCATGTTTGATTCAATTCACCGTCAACTGTCGCTATACATCAGCTTTCCAAGAATCAAACGCAAAACGTCTCGCAAAAACGTTTTAGCCCGATTCATTTGTTATGCAGCCCTCCAACAAGATAGATGCTTTTTACGTCAATTGACTCTGTCAATGTCACCTCGGGCCCTCCGCTTGGATAGATAGGTAGTTCAGCCAGATTCCCCTAATGCATGGAAACGCACAATCAAATAAATTATTCTCACACCATAATCTTTATAAGTGACGTTATTACTCTGCAGTATTACGGAGTAGGGAACGGGAATTCCAAGTATTGTAGGTAGTAATGATGATGAAGTACAGTTTTGTACAATGTTTATTAATGCCATAACTTTGCGCCCTACTCCCATTTGTTTTAAAAATTTAATTATTACAACGAGGCTTACTTAAAACGCATTAACTTATAAAAATTCCTAACCGAAATCAAACTGAATTGAAATAATCTCAACTCCCGCCTATTATACGTACGTATGTCCCACGGTTAGGCATAGACTTTCTTTAGATTGAGAGGGCTAAATAGGCGGCGCTATAGATTGTTAGAAATCATATTTCGATCGAGAATTTAAAGCAGCAGAAAGTTTGTTATTTAAAAATCCGCATATTTTTTTTATTTTTTTTTCATTTAATCGTTCCTTGCTGTTTTATTGCGTTATAGCTAGTAAAGAGTATAGCTAAAAACAGGAAATTTCACTTAGGAAAACACTGGGTTAAATTTTCATAATAAAGTTGTAAATACACATTTATCTCCAAAACGAATAACCATAGCTAATATTGCTATTTTGATAGCTCATACTGCGGTCGTTACAGCGAATGGGCCATCCATCACGGAAACTTATTACAACTATTTGTCCCATCAAATAAATGTCGGAATATTTAAGTTGTTCATGGTGACATTAGATTTAATAAATGGTATTTAAGATGTAACAAAATTTGATGATACTGTAAATAATTAAAAAAGAAATTCAAAGTGGGTGGGAAAAGTGACGGCATTTGTCTAAATCAATAGATTTCTGAAACCATGGCGTAGTGTCGTTGAAATTTATAGTAAACTTGCTTTTGCCCGCGTAATCGACTCATGAATGGACCGAATGTGCTTAACGCATTGTTGTAGTGATCTAAAACCATCTTCGCATTATTGTCTTCCAAATGAAACCGGTTTGGGGCACATTGGACAGAAATATTTTTTGTAATACTTACCTTTAGACAAGATATCAAATAAACTGACTCATCAACGTTCAGTCCCAATTCTTGGACCTAGTAAACTATCATTTTCCTTTTTATGATAAAGATAAGAAATAAGAATGGATTTTAAATTCTGATGGATTTCTAAGTTCCCGTGGGATAGGCAGTTTTGCATCGAAGGCGTAGTCGTGGCTGTAAGCTAGTCTATCTGTAGGTATTAATACAATAAAGAAATCAAGTTTGTTTGTCTTTATTTGGCATACATGTAAATGCGCTTCAAGCAAAAAATTTAAACGAAAATTTATATTATTATTAATATTTAAAAAAATCATACCATTTACCCAAACAGGGATCCAGAGAACAGCCCAGTGACATACTCAATGTCGAGTCTACTGGACTCGAGGTCTGCGGGTATGTTCGCGGTGGACGCTCGAACCGGGGTGGTGACCACTCAAGCCAAGCTCGACCGGGAGAGACTTGACGTACACTACTTCAGGGTCGTGGCCCAGGACGACACCTTCCCTCCACGCAGCGGAACTACAACACTGCAGGTAAACATGAGGAGTTTAACTAGACCAAGGCACAATTGCATAACAAAGTGCAACTAATATTACAAGCGGAACTCTCGCTTCAGTTGTATTAAACTACAATAGAGAAATATTTCTCTAGGCAGATGATACGCCTGGGACCTGGGCTTAGCTACAATAGAGAAATATTTAGGCAGATGTTAACTTATATTACAAGCGGAACTCTCGCTTCAGTTATATTAACTGAAAGGGAGTTCCGCTTGTAATATAAGTTGTACTTTGTTATGAAATTGGGCCCAGGAAAGTAATTTCAAGACAAGACTTTCCTGACCTTGCCGCTCGTCGGGTATATAGTGTACCTCTACCGTCAATCAAATCTAGCTTCGCCAGACATATACCCCCGTACTACCACATAAACATTTACAACAAAATATGTAAAACTTTAAAAAACTCCAAAGACCTGTCTGCTACTAAGCTAAAGAGTGCTATAGAAGAGCGTCTCGCTAAACTGAATTACCAAGATACTGAAAATCTCCTTAAAGCCTGTTGGTCAGTTGGTCTCAAAGAGTGTTTTAATTCTTGATAGAAATGGGACCTATTGGCATTAAAAAAAAAAAAAATCTGTCGATTTTCTCGCTGACTGTACATTTTATCAAAAATCTGTGAATGTCGATTGTCATCACTCAAAAAGTTGGTAAAGGTCTCCTAAGAGCATTTTCGCGTAACAGCAAGGGATCTAGTAGCTGCCCTAGCTGCCCCATCTCAACTTTCCACCCTGCATAATGTTAAAGCAGACCCGCTCACCTCCACTTTTACATAAATCGACATAGGTGTGTCACAAAAACCCACAAATACAATTTTTTTTATGTATGTTTTTATGTAAACTCTATTGTACAATTATAGGATCATTGACATGAACGCAAAGTAACAAGCTTTAATTATTTAAGAGAGTTATAGTCTTGCATTAGTAATGTCTAAACGTACCTACTATTTGTTATTGCGTTTATTATTATTATTATTTCATGATCAGCAAAAATGATAAAACATTAGTATTTTATTTTTATCATAATTCACGCTATAAAACTTTTGTGCTAGTTGTAAATACAAGAGTTTGACGCGCGCTAACACGAGGGCAGCGTCTGGTTCTTTATGGGTCGTTGTCATATTAACGACGTTGTTAAATGCCAGGACTTCCTGGACCGTAGTCTGAGCACTTATTCAAGTTACGAGTAACGTAATAACACTAATAATTATGTCCTGTTACACTTGGAAGTATTACGCCAAGGTAAATTAAATATTAAGGACATATTAGGCTAAGATGTAGACGTCTTTATATTATTACTAGCTGACCCGGCAAACGTTGTTTTGCCATATTACGGGTATAAGAAATAGCCTACGACCTATTCTCAGACCTACCGAATACAGAGAAAAAAGTTTCATAAAAATCGGTCAAGCAATTTCGGAGGAGTTCGGTAACAAACTCCGTGACACGAGATTTTTATATAATAAATTGTTAGACGATTAAGGTAAACGTACCAATGCTAGACACCTCAACGCCCAGTAGATGACAGCCATCTGTCACCTCTCTTACTATGGCATAAGATTGATGGTGCCATGTATCGGGTCAGTGTCGAGCACAGGGGCGTTTACCTTATTTAGTAAAAATTTGGTTGATATTTTTTTTAGCTTAACTCGTGATCTGTCATAAATTCAACAGCAAAATGTAGATAACGGACCGTGAAAGTCTAAAGGTTCTCCATCGTTTACCCTAATTTTATATGGCATAATGTATCGCTTTCCTTTTCATTTTTCATTAAGAAAAAATATTTCTTCAGAAATGTTATTAAAACTAACCTAAGTAGTAGGACTTATTCTATGAGATGATATTTACATCCAGTAGCAAAAATTCCTGAAACATCAAGATTCCACATAATATATTTTATGGCAAACATTGCCTGAAGTTTCGAAATCCAACATTTCTGTGTATATTCCAGCTACAAAAAACCTGCCCTTTTCCAAAACATACTCTAATGTCATCTTTTGTCTGAAATCTGTATTCTGTGATCGTTAATAGTGCTAAGTTATCTTCTACAATCCATCTCATCATCATTCACCTTTTAATCCATTCGTTCTCAGACTTTCCTTCTGCATACAGTTGTAGATTTTCAACGGATTTCAATAGTGTTTTCTTTTCTTTGTTTTTGTAAAGGGTTCACACACATAGAAACATAATTTTCAGATTAACGTCCTCGATTGCAACGACCATTCGCCGGTGTTCGAGATGCAGCAGTATGAAGCCTCGGTTCGGGAGGGAGCAAGCCCGGGAACGACGGTGCTCACCCTTAAGGCCGCTGATCAGGACATCGGGAAGAATGCGGAGGTGAGTTCTTAGAAGAATAGGAGCCTTGGAGTACTTGGGTAGGTATACTCGTATGCCGAGAAGTTTAGAGAGATCTCCCTCCAGGTATAGATGTTATATTTGGGGTCCGAAGTCCGAAAGAAGAAAGTTGGACATTGTATCTATGCACTCGAGTTAAGAAACTGCTAAGCGCGATGTATAATGTTACATTGTCTCTATTTGACAACGAGATGTCGCTAGGGTAGCTACAGGCACTTTAATACCTTTGTGAAATTACAAGCGTCACCTGACATCCGCTGGGTGTGGAGGGAAATACAGTGGACGACTCATATTCATTTATGCGGAATACAATATCACAATACAATAAAATTACTTTTTATTGTATACCATATAAAAAACCAGTATATGAAAAATATATAAGGTAAGCAATAGGCAGCCTTATCGCTTCGGCGCGATCGCTTTTACCATCACCGCATCAAGCGAACGTCATGGTGCACCCGTCAGTGTAGAAAAGCATTAATGCATAGATAATAGGTAGATAGGTTGGTAGTAAAGGCAGTTTATTTTTCTAAAATTAGATTGAAGTATCCGAATAGTAAAAATAATGGACACCTTCTAATCGAATGAGCGTTTATAAATTAATTCATTCTATTTATTCCAGGTCGAATATTCAATAGAATCCGTATCAGCTGACAAACTAGATCCTGACATTAACGACTCCATAGACAGCAACGAGCAATCCGACCAGGACGTGTTCCGGGTGGATGGCAGGAGTGGTGCCTTGTTGACCAGAGCACCGCTGGACAGGGAAAAGGTGGCTCGGTATACTGTCATAGTGCGGGCTACGGACCAAGCGAGCCCTGTGTCCGACAGGCTGTCTAGCACGTAAGTATCATCATAAGTCCATAGATTCAGTTTTCATAGAGACTCCGTCTTTGAATATCCACTGACACATACGGTAACAACATTTGGTATAACTGTAACTGAGTTTGTTTTATAAAATAAACCTAACCTAACCTTGCCCAATTCATATAATAAAGAAAAAAAGAAAAAACACTTACTTACAACAACACATCAATATTATTACAAAAAGGACAACACGAAGAAAGATAGTGTGTCATTCCGTTTGTAAATTGGACACTGGCTCAGCATAATGCTGAGGCATTTATTGCACCCTGGCGCTAACAAACAAACAGAATTAATCATAATCCTGTAAAGTTTACTCTTTGAGTAAATCGAGTTATATCGAATGTAGTGCTATACCAAATGTCACAGTTATATCAAATGTTATATCTATCGAGCCGCACCCCACAAACGGTACTTGCCATGGACAAATTTTCGATAATCTGTGAAAGTATAATTGCGAGGTAGTTTACAGTGTGCGAGGAAAAAAATGGCAATCTTTATCACATCTCTTCGTTTTCTTGGCCTCGCTTGCGCAGCATTCTCTCTCTTGTTCAGAAGTCCTTAAACTAGTTACAGGCACTCAAAGACACATGAATTTTAACGTATGTGATATACTTACACATGTATGTTTTCAGCGCAACAGTCCACGTGAATATTCTGGACGATAACGACAACTATCCGCAATTCAGCGAAAAGACTTACACTGTGACCGTCGAAGAAGACATCAACGTCAGTGACAACCCTGTCGTTGCCAGGATCAAGTATGTCAAACGATAGAAAAGGCGATTTTATATTTTACCTTGCACGGTCATTGGGTAGCCCACACGGCTCAATGGGAGAAGAAAGTGTATGACATTATTGGCCTTAGGTACTACAAAAAACTTAATTAACCACGTTTGGACTTGCCTAAGTTTTTGTGGTAACAGAGTAGGTACATGTTGGTGCATATGCAATCCGTCCCAGGGGGGCTACTCCGAAATTCGAAAATATAAGTTCGTATCACATCTTCTTGCTCGTTCTTGTATTAAATACTATTAGCGTGAGAGGAATGGCACGATTTTTGCACTTCGTAGTATAAGGCCAGTCCTTAAAATATGGTGCTGAATTTTGAGCTTTATGTATTATAGAAAGAACATTGATTAGAGAACCATTTGCATGGATTTAGGACTTTGATATAGATACAACCACTTCTATATACTTAATACCTTCGTCCATAAACCGTGCATTTTCACGGTTGCTTATTATCGTGAATGGTGGAATATTAAATCGTCCAGTGCCTGTGCTTTATTATTACCCATCGATAATCATTTTCTGACAATCCCCCGAGTAAATCTTCGCTGTAAAGATTACCGGTCAGCCCAGCTATCAAACTGTGAAACTGTCCATAAATTAAATATTGCATAGCAACTTCAATTTATACTGTATCTTTATAGGTGACGCCTTTATTTAGTCGTATATTGTAAAGTTTAGACCATCCGTCAAGCAAGTTGCATATTTAGAAATGTCTATTTACAAGATGTTATATTTGCCGTAGCTATTGTGCTCGTTTCATTAGAATCTATGAACGTTTCTTGGTATTTATTCGGGACAGGTTAATAAATAATATAAACAGAAACATATATTTTTAAGACCAGTTCCAATAATAGAAACGTTTCAAATGTTTGATGTTAATATTTTCGTTTATGATATAGTTTTAAACAAGTAGCACTTTTGAGTTTGAAATAATCACAGGTTATCTGATTAAATATCAAAGCTGACAGCTATTTTCGGGCAAAAAACCATCCAGTTTTGATTCTAATGCGGCTTCAAAAAATTACTGTATAAAATAGTCCACAAATTCATCAACTGTACCGTCAGGTTATTCATTACCAAGCTGGTCAAGTTTCTTTTTACGTTTTTTATCCATCAAATCTTGCAAGACGAATTTCCCCCACTTCTAGTAGGTAATCGAACTGTCTTAAAAATTAGCACGAATATGGGGCACAGATTAAGTAGGTAATAGTTGGTTTGGATGACAATACGTGCACAGTCAACTAAAAGTGAAGTCAGCAAATAAAAACCTTGGAGCAAAAATTTTTTTTTTCAAGAAATATCTTTCGTTGGTCGTTCTCAAATGCCAATTCCAAGCGTTTATATAATGTTTTAAACTTTCACGATTCTCACTTATATATAACTAACTAGCTAACCCGGCGAACTTTCTAGTAGAGGCAAAAAAAATGTCCTCTTGCAACGCGTTCGCCGCTCCTTGCAACTGGCCTACGCGGCTCATGTACTTACATTGCGTCATCCTTTTTCGTGTATGCAGCCGGCGTTCATCGATTTATTAGACGTTGTCACGTCAAAAGTTAAGGGCCCTCAACATTTAGAGGTATGAAAAATAGATGTTGACCGATTCTCAGACTTACCCGATATGTACTCAAAATTTCATGAGAATCGGCCGAGCGATTTCGGAGGAGTTTGGTAACAAACACCGCGACACGAGAATTTAATATGTAAGATATTCCTCGGGACTTAATCACGAACTATTTATTTCTAAGATTACGGACGTTTCGACCAAAAACTCAACATAAGTCGACTCGTGACCAAACATCGTGGTAATTTTTGCAATAAATGGTCCGTGATCAATTCCTGACAAATATTAGTTTCAAGCGTTTGTGGACATACCATCCTTTAAACTAAGATTACTTAAAGTATGACCTTTCTACAGAGCGACAGACGCAGACGCCGGCGCAAACGCAGCCATCCGCTACGCGATCATCGGTGGCAACACTCAGATGCAGTTCTCCATCGACAGCCTCAGCGGCGACGTGTCGCTCGTCAAACCGCTGGACTATGAACAGATGAGGAGCTACCGACTGGTTATTAGGGCTCAAGGTATTTACTTTGATCATATACGTCACGAGGCAATCCTAAAAGACTTTTCGAGTTAGTCATTTTAAAACATGGTAGGTTGACGATCTTATAAACTGGCTGTTCCTAGTTGGACGAGTCAGCAGCTTTTTCGCTCTTTGAGGGTCGTGCTTATATCAAACAGTGGATAATACCTATTAAATAGCATTTACGTTTGTATTTTCCAGACGGTGGTAGTCCGTCCCGCTCGAACACAACCCAGCTGCTGGTCAATGTCAAAGATGTGAACGATAATGCTCCACGTTTCTACACCTCGCTATTTCAAGAGTCTGTCAGCGAAAACGTTCCTTCGGGATATAGCATCGTCAGAGTAAGTTTATTTTTTTAAATAAATTGGGGATACAGAGAAGCTTGCTCTCTTTTATGAGGAGGTAAGCCGTGAAGTCGTACAGTTCTTGCAAGTCACAAAGGCGAGCGGGCTGTATTTGTGGTAAACATGTATGACTAATAAAAAAAAATGACTTATAAAACTACAAAATTATCGTACGACACACTATACTACGCATAGTACCACAAAGTGCATATACACGTTCAAACACTAGTAAAACCCGCTCGCCTTCATTGCTTACAATACCTAGGTATAAACAGGGCTCGAACTTTTAGTGCCGATGACGTTGAATCACACATAGGATGATTTCAAAATTAAATAGTCTTTTTCATAAACAATTACCACTTATCAGCCTCTTTCATAAAGCGATATGGCCAGTTGAAATGAGCAGTACCTACCAATAATTTCTTTGAGTGGCATTGTTATTCAGATAAACTATAAATTAATAATGATAATAGATTTGACAAAATATTGATATTGTCAAATGTATTTTATTATCATCACATCTACTTTTATTATGGTTACAAAGAGTTTTATGAAAGCTGTAGACGGTACGGATACCATGAGAATTGCTAGCGTTGTAAAAGAAAAATTTGAAAAAACTAGCTCGTTCTTTTCAGTGTTATTTTAAAATTAGTTTAAACAATTTACTGCAATTATTACGTACTTTGTTATTTTAATCAAAGGCTTAAAATAGCGCACGGTGAAAAATGCTTTTAGAATCGTAAATGTTAATTCAACCTTTTTTGTTAAAAGCATTGCGCTCATGACGTGTATTATTCGTACTGGCCGCTATGAATTATTAAAACCACTAGGGTTCTGGTATATACTAAAAATGATTTAAAACAAACGAACGTCGACGTGAACTGGCGCTAAAATTATAACATTTCTGATTCAGAAATAAAAGTTTGATTTAGGTCATAATTTAAATGTTTAGTTTAGTTTCTTTTTTGTTTTTAGGTACAAGCTTACGATGCGGATGAAGGAGTAAATGCGGAGCTGACGTATACGCTGATTGACAAAGAATTTGGGCGAACTGAGATACCTATTACAATAGACCCACGATCCGGTTGGGTGTACACCAATGGATTGTTGGATAGAGAGGTGCAATCGAAGTATCAACTACAGGTTAGTTACTAAACAATACTAATATTTTTATTGAAAGTCAACGAAATACATAGTAAAATAAATATGGTAATATAAAATTAACTATAATATACATAAAATAGATCGTTACCTAGTGAAAATCAAATAAGGCAACAATTTTATTTTTTTGAATTTACTTTTTAAATGATCTAACTGGATTTTCTCGAAATTAAATAAGTTGTTTTACTGAATAATTAGCCACTTTCTGAGTAAAATCCTTTGTTGCCCTTTGTATTTCCCAGACATCGGGTTAGATTTATGAAAATGGTGGCCTTTACTCAGAGCGGGTCACAAATAGCACGAGCGAGACTGATAGATACAGAAAAAATATTTTTTAAATTGAGATATACAGACAGACATATACAATTGGAGGGGGACGTTGGCCTTTTTTTCTCGTAAAGGGGGGGTAGTCCATATAAGGTTAGGAACATATGATTTAGATGTACTACGTCTAGGCTTTCACTAGACATTACTTTTTCTGTCACCGTCTAAAAACCTTTTTCTTCACCAGGTAACAGCAACAGACGGTGGCGAGCCGCCTCGCTCAGCGACTGCATCAGTCGTGGTGGTCGTGCAAGACGTAAACGACAATGACCCAGTATTTTCACCGGCGCAGTACGACGTGCAACTGGCGGAAGATGAGCCACCGGGAACGCCGGTTGTCACCGTCACTGCAACTGACGCTGATGAGGACAACAGGTGACGTTACTTTATATTACTACCGAATTTCGGGCCACCAATTCAGCTAGGCAGCTTCTGGTGTTGGTGCCTGAAAAGATATCAACTTCGCTGTAGTTTAGTTTGATTTGTAGGAAACGGATAATGAGAATACCGCTATCATCTGTAGCAACAGTCGGTGAGCTAATTAGAAGAAAATATGAGGTGATAGTCTGGACTACACATAATATAAAACTACCACCAATGTCACATGCTAGGTTAAACGTTATCAAACAACACAATAGGTAATGTTTCAGATCACTAGATGATTTAAGGCAGCTTGTTCCAGCTTCTATATAATACTTGTCTTGTGTCGCAATCTTTTTTTGGTTATTATTATTATATAAACCATTCTTGAGCCTAGGTAATTATGATTTTCAATGCAGAACAATTTAACTCATTTCTTAATCCTTTTCATAGGTTACATTATGAAATAACTGGTGGTAACACCCGTGGCCGCTTCTCCATAACCTCCCAAAACGGTCGAGGTCTTATTACCGTAGCGCAGCTTTTGGACTTCAAGCAGGAACGAAGATACGTTCTCACTGTTACGGCCACCGACAACGGTGGCAGATCCGATACCGCCATGGTCCATATCAACATCACTGATGCTAACAACTACGCGCCTGTGTTTGAAAACGCACCTTATACCGCATCGGTAAGTGCAACAATATACTGCGTTCTTTTGCGTTCAACAAGACAACTTTATCAGCTAATAATGACATGACAATTTTCTTTTAGGTTTTCGAAGACGCACCAATAGGCACTACAGTCTTAGTGGTATCGGCTACAGACAGTGATGTTGGTGTCAACGCACAGATTTCCTATAGCCTCAGCTCCGAAATCTCTAACGAAGCCGTGACGCACCATGAACAGGAGTTTGTCATCAACGCACAGACCGGAGCTATCACCACCAATAGGCTACTTGACCGGGAAACCATGAGCGGTAAGTATCTGCAGCTTCTTATAAAACAAAACACTACCAACATTGAATATCCCAGAACCTCGAAAAGGATACTAGAACACAAGAACGTCTCCGTGTCAAGCACACTTCAAGCGAGCTACACAACCTTTTATGCGGAAGTGCCATGTCATCATTTTTGATCTTAAGTAGCACACTGCGTTTTTTCTCTTGTACCTAGTCTCCTGTTGTTAAAATAATCTTGTCTCAGAGATGATATTTATCTGTTTCATTATCTTAAAAAGGTAAATTTTTCAGGATACCTGCTAACAGTAACAGCACGTGATGGCGGAGTGCCTTCTCTCTCTGACACCACGGATGTCGAAATATCCGTCGTGGATGTGAATGACAACGAACCAATGTTCAAACAACAGCTGTACAGTGCCAGTATTATGGAGGACGCTTTAGTTGGTAAGCACCTTCGAGATGTTCAAAATTATTTCAAAAAACAGAAGCTGCATCTGCGTCTAAATAAAATTCAACACATTTTAAACACAAACTATTTATACTCAGGTACATCAGTGACCCAAGTAGCGGCAACTGACGCAGACGTTGGGTTAAACGGTAGGGTCCACTACGAGTTGGACCCTCGTGACCGCGAGGAGGGCTCGTTCGTGATTGACCCAGCATCCGGCGTCGTGCGGACCAATAAGGCCTTGGACCGCGAGTCTGTGGCGACTTACGACCTGAGGGCACTGGCTATTGATGGTGGCACTCCATCACAAAGCTCAACAGTAAGTGCTGGCAAATGTTTCATTTGGCAACTGTTTATATTTTCTGAAACTGTTAAATTTCAGGATTATATTAAAACAAACCTAACCAAACCAACAGGCTAGTCCTGAAATATATCCTGAATAGTATAGTTTCAGAAAAAATAAACAGTTGCTAAATGAAACATTTGCCAAATGAATCGTTTTGCGAAATAATTTTCACCGAAACTGCCCTGACTTAAACATTTCTGTGGCAATAAGCGGCGAACCTATTTGTAAACATTTACAGCTTACAATATACCCTTAACACTCTAAAAGTATCGAAGATCTGCGTGCAACTGATAGAACAGTTTATTAGTCTTAACTTAACCAATCCGTATCTTAAACATTAATGAAACGAGTTGGACTCGCGCACGAAGGGCTCCGTACAATCTATATATATAAAATTCTAAACTGACTGACTGACTGACTGACTGTTGATATATCAACGCACAGCCCAAACCACTGAACCTAAAGACTTGAAATTTTGCACATAGATACCTTATACAATGTAGGCATCCACTAAGGAAGGATTTTCGGGAATTCCCACGGGAACGGGAAAAAACGGGATTTATAGATTCGATTCCGAGTGACCGTATCTCAGTAACTATAATAACTAGACTCTTCAAATTTGATACACAAGTAGGTATTACAATAATGAATACATCAATTTCAGGATTTTTCAAAATTCTCACGGGATAAGGAATAAACGGGATTTATATATTCAGTTCAACGGAATCCTATGAACTATAATTAATAGACTCTTCAAATTTGGCATAGAAGTAGGTAATTATAATAGTGAAAAACAGTTTTAAGGATTTTCAGAAATTCCCACGGGATAAAGAAAAAACGGGATTTATCGTTTTACTGGTCGTAGAAAGCTGAAATTCGGCATGTAGGTTGCTTAGGGAGTGTAGAGGAGCATTGAGAGAGGAATTTCCAAAATTCCCACGGGAACGGGAAAAAACGGGATTTATATATTCGATTCCGAGTGACCGTATCTCTGTAACTATAATAACTAGACTCTTCAAATTTGATACACAAGTAGGTATTATATTAGTTAAAACATTAATTTCAGGATTTTTAAAATTCCCACGGGATAAGGAAAAAAACGGGATTTACATATTCAGTTCAACGGAATCCTATGAACTGTAATTATTAGACTCTTCAAATTTGGCATAGAAGTAGGTAATTATAATAGTAAAAAACTGTTTCAAGGATTTTCGGAAATTCCCACGGGATAAGGAAAAAACGAGATTTTTCGTTTTCTGGTCGTAGAAAGCTGAAATTCGGCATGTAGGTTGCTTGGGGAGTGTAGAGGAGCCTTGAGAGAAGACTTTCCAAAATTCCCACGGGAACGGGAAAAAACGGGATTTTTCGTTTTACTGGTTGTAGAAAGTTGAAATTCGGCATGTAGGTTGCTTGGAGAGTGTAGAGGAGCATTGAGAGAGGACTTTTCAAAATTCCCACGGGAACGGGAAAAAACGGGATTTTTCGTCTTACTGGTCGTAGAAAGTTGAAATTCGGCATGTAGGTTGCTCGGGAAGTTAAGAGGAGCATTAAGAGAGGACTTTCCAAAATTCCCACGGGAACGGGAAAAACGGGATTTTTCGTTTAACTGGTCGTAGAAAGTTGAAATTCGGCATGTAGGTTGCTTGGGGAGTGTAGAGGAGCATTGAGAGAGGACTTTCCAAAATTCCCACGGGAACGGGAAAAAACCGGACTTTTCGTTTTACAGGTCATAGAAAGCTGAAATTTGGCATGTAGGTTGCATGGAGAGTGTAGAGGAGAATTAAGAGAGGGTTTTCCAAAATTCCCACGGGTACGGGATTTTTCGTTTTACTGGTTGTAGAAAGCTAAAATTCGGCATGTAGGTTGCTTAGGGAGTGTAGAGAGGAGAATTGAGAGAGGGCTTTCCAAAATTCCCACGGGAACGGGAAAAAACGGGACTTTTTGTTTTAATGGTCGTAGAAAGCTGAAACTCGGCATGTAGGTTTTTTGGGGAGTGTAGAGGATCATTGAGAGAGGACTTTTCAAAGTTCCCACGGGAAAGGGAAAAACGGGATTTTTCGTTTTACTGGTCATAGAAAGCTGAAATTTGGCAAGTGGGTTCCTTGGGGAGTGTTGAGGAGGATTAAGAGAGGGATTTCCAAAATTCCCACTGGAACGGGAAAAAACGGGACTTTATGTTTTACTGGCCGTAGAAAGCTGAAATTCGGCATATAGGTTGTTTAAGGAGTGTAGAGTAGCATTGAGAGAGGACTTTCCAAAATTCCCACGGGAACGAGAAAAACGGGATCTTTCGTTTTACTGGTCATAGAAAGCTGAAATTTGGCAGGTGAGTTCCTTGGGGAGTGTAGGGGAGCATTAAGAAAACATTTCCCGAAATTCTTACGGGAACGGGAAAAAACGGGATTTTGCGTTTTACTGGTTGTAAAAAGCTAAAATTTCAAAATGCATAAATTTATACTGTAAATAGGCCGCAAAGGGCTCTTTAACCGACTTCTAAAAAAGGGGGGGGGGGGTTATGCATTCCACCTTATGTATTTTTTTATGTAGGTATGTTCACCGATTTCTTGGTCAATTGTGGACCTGCTTGCTTGCTTGCCTGTATGCTTGCTTGCTTGATATCTTGGTTCTTTGGAATACTCATGGTACACGCGAGCGAAGCCGCGGGCAAAAGCTAGTTATCTATAAAAATCACGTTTCTTGTATGGGAGCCCCCTTAAATATTTTTTTTTATTTTAATTTAATGATTTATTTTTAAAGTCAATATATAATTAAATATTCTGTGAATATTTCAAGTGTCTACCTGTTGCCGTTATCAATATCGAGCAAAAACGAGCAAAAAAATCATGTTTGTTGTATGGAAGCCCCCTTAAATATTTATTTTATTCCATTTTTTAGTATTTGTTGTTATAGCGGCAACCGAAATACATCATCTGTGAAAATTTCAACTCTCTAGCTATCACGGTTCCCGAGATACAGACTGGTGACAGACGGACGGACGGACGGACAGCGGAGTCTCAGTAATAGGGTTTCCGTTTTTACCCTTTGGGTACGGAACCCTAAAAAAGATAGATTGAAAAAAAAATTCTCAGATTTAGTAGTCCATAACTCAAATTTTTTTCTAAAACAAAGCACCTACTTGTCATTACTACTTAAAACTATTTTTTTTTATCCCAAAGGTAATCGTCCATATCAAAGTGGAAGACATCAATGACTCACCGCCAGTATTTGAGAGTGACTGTCTTACCTTCTATATTGCCGAGAACAGCCCTATCGGCACCACTGTCGGTGAAATTTACGCCCACGATCCTGACGAAGGACCTAACGCCGTTGTGCATTACTCCATTAAAGGTAATTGTCAAGGCTCGAAACATAATAAAATAGGAATTATTAGCGACCGAGATTTTTTAACTATTGAAATATTTACAATTTTAAATCCGGTTCGAAGGACTAGCTTTTAACAAATGTTGTGTTCTGCAGGTGGTGATGACTCAAGTAGTTTTTCACTAGAAACCCGCCAAGGGTCAGACAAAGCAGAACTGGTATCAATGGTGGATCTAGACTACGAGAGTCCTAGGAAGAAATACGAGCTGATCATCAGAGCTGCCAGTCCTCCGTTGTGGAACGATGTCAGGGTTGAAATTTTAGTGACAGATGTGAATGACAATGCGCCTGTGATGAAAGATTTTCAGATTATTTTCAATAACTACAAGGATTGCTTCCCTGTTGGACCGTTTGGAAAAGTACCGGCTTATGATGCAGATGTTACGGACAAAGTAAGTGAATAAGCTGCAGATGTATCTCTATTGAAACCTAGATTTAAAGCAGAAATGCCCAATTCGTTAAATTTGAATCATTATTCTTTACTATATAGTGAACCACGTTAGCGTTTTTTTATTACTTGTTGATTGCAAGATCACAGTTCAAAGAAAATATTTGATCTAGTTGCAATTTTCTATCCAAAAACATTTTGCCCGTTTTCAGAGTTTGATAAGACTGAGCTTCAATAACCTTTATAAAATGTCTTATATAAAACATATTTTTACAGCTCCAATACCGCATTCTATCTGGCAACAACGCTAACTTGGTCCTCCTGAACGAGACCACTGGATCTATGACTCTGTCGCCCCAACTTAACACCAACGTCCCAAAACTGGCAACCATGGAAATATCTGTCAATGGTAAGTGTTATTTAAGGTAACATTTTAAGGTCCAATATAAATACTCGTCTTAAAATATGTAGAGCCTACAGAGAGGTCATTGAGAAAAGCTTAGAATTAAACGAATTCTACTGGTCAGCAGTCCATTCCTAGTGCCCAAATTAACTTATTCAGGAAATGTGTATAACCTTGTTAAGCACTCTACTGTTGTCCTTTTCAAATTATGTGCCCTGTCATTTGTAACTTTCTTTCCCTTACATAACCTAATGAATTCCTTGTTCAAAAGTTATTATCTCTCATGTTTTTCTTCGACAGATGGCGTAAACGAAATAAAGGCAATGATGCAACTCTCAGTGCGGTTGATCACCGAAGAGATGCTGTTCAACTCTATCACAGTGCGACTAAACGACATGACAGCTGAACAGTTCTTGTCTCCTTTACTTGGCTTCTTCATTGATGGCCTCGCTGCCATCATACCCTGCCCCAAAGAGAACATTTACGTGTTTAGTATACAGGTAAGTCAATATTAAAAATTTGTCTGGACAAGACTTGGAATTTTGTACCAATTGTTATTTTTCGGTTCTCAGACCATAATGTTTTATCACTAGATGAAGAAGTGAGATTCATTTCTAATGTTATATTAGAAATAATAAATGATCTGATACATTATAATCGGCTGAAAAAAAAAACCTTAGCATCTCATTCTCCCCTTGAGTAACCATGAGGATATTTTCAATTTCGATAGAAAAAAACGGGACGGGATTTTTTTTGCTTATTGGCTTTAACGTGCGGCGCAGTCATTCGCCTTCATTATGTTATTTCTTGTTTCACAGGACGACACAGACGTACACGGCAGCATTCTGAACGTATCGTTTTCTGCTCGGAGGCCGGATGCAGAACTTGGAGTAGGCGGCGATACAGCCCCGCACTATTCGCCCACGCATCTGCGCGAGCGCGTATATTTGCACCGCGCCACGCTGGCTCGCCTTGCTACTGTACAGGTAAAATCCCTGGACATTGGGGGTTTAGTCCACAACAGTTTTCTTCAGCAGAATTCAGTCAGAACTGTGGTCAAAATAAAGACGACCTATCCGAAATTAGCAAACCTTTTTTGAATTTAAAAGTCACTGTGAGTTGTGACTCTAATAATATAATTATGTCCTCCATTCTATCACATAATCAAAATTAAACCAACTTATCTACTTAAGTACTTTGGTGACTAAGCTTATTTCGCTAGCTTATTTGCTAGCAGCAAAGCATATTCTGCGTTTTGACTTTTGACTCGCTCGAGTCGCTCACCTGTTGGTCGCAATTCTTACCTAATTGAGTGAAATTACACTTTCCATGCACGTTGTCTATTGCCAGGCAACATACAACACCGCAACACCTCATCAGTCTCATCACATCACACATCTAACACGCGGTAGCGGGGCAAGCCAAGTTAAGGAACTGGCGATGCAGTGTGTTTTAATGAACCTTCATGTTTCTCAGGTTTTGCCTTTCGACGATAACGTTTGCGTGCACGAGCCCTGCCTCAACTACGAGGAATGTCTCACGGTGCTCAAGTTCGGCAATGCATCCGGCTTCATCACCAGCGACTCTGTGTTGTTCCGACCCATATATCCTGTCACTACGTTCACCTGCCAATGCCCAGAGGGGTTCACAGGTATATAAATATAACGTATTAATCATAAAATTGACGCATTGATTTTACTTATTGGCTTATGATTCATGGATTTGCAGTACCTATTGCCAGACATGTTTCAGACAAACATTTTGCAGAAATAACGTCTTCGTCCAAAATTAGTTAATGCAGATCAGTATTACTCGAATAATTAGTAGTAATAAATATAACTGCTTATTTCCACATTTAAAATACCCACCATGTAATGAACCAAGTCAAAGTGCTATACAAGCCTTTAACGGATTGGCCTCTAAGATTGGGTCAAATAGAGGGATTATAGAAAAAAAATATTTCTAACCACAGGTTCACGGGAGCATTATATGTGTGACACTGAGGTGGACCTTTGTTACTCGTCGCCCTGCATCAACAATGGCTCCTGCATCCGACGCGAAGGCGGCTACACCTGCGTCTGCACACCGGGATTCACTGGTAACACTACGATACAGTTTTACTTATTATATCTTGTAAATGAACTGAAACAATTACTTTGCTCACCCGCAACCTAATAATAATAATTAATTAATAATAATAAGTAATTGTTTCAGTTCATTGATATGAGTCCTTACACAAGAATTTTAGCTAATACTGTCCTGTAGGTATTGTTATTTCGTATCATTTAACCTCTAGTTGCTAAGTCTTACTTTTCTAGGCATTCGTTCAGCAACACTCCTCATTATATCCTCTTTGTGATCAGAGACGAGGCTTAGTATAAAGCATATTTTTAAGCCTTAACTTTTTTTCTCCAGGTGTGAACTGCGAGACAATCCTAACCAAAGCGTCTTGCGACCTTAACGGCGACGGCACCGTCTGCCGCGGCGGTTCCCAATGCGTTGCCAAACGTGAGGGAGGAATCCTCTGTCAAGGCTGCAACATTGACGAAGCGTACACTACCGACATGTGTGAATTGAGGGCACGGAGCTTCCCTCAGTCTTCGTTCCTGACCTTTCCTGGACTGCGTCGACGGCATAGGGTCCATTTGAAGCTGAAGTAAGTCACTATCGGAAATTTTACTTTCCAATTTTGTTTTTTTTTTTTTGTGAGCCTAGCCTACCTAAATCAATTAGGTACTTACTTAATTACCATTTTGTAAAAAAATTATCTTCGACTAAGATGCAATGGACTCAACGCGGACTTCGAGCTCTTTTGTTTCCACGAGGCTGTAGCCTGCAGCCCAAAAAGCCCTAATAGATCCATCCCTGAATATATTGCAATAATAAGCGAAAGAATCAGGCTACAATGTTTGTTATTCTCCCAAGAAGATTTTGTACAGGATTTTATACATAGAATCACAGCTCATGGCAAGGTTAACTTTAACTCATCAATGATTTTCCTAGATTCGCAACACAAACTACATCAGGCCTGCTACTCTACAACGGTCGTTACAACGAGCGACACGACTTCATTGCGCTGGAGACTGTCAGTAGCGGCGCCGGTCGTACTGGGGGGCCGGGGGTACGCTTCACGTTTGCGCTTGGAGGGGGGAAGACTGAGGTCACAGTTGCGGGTAACGTGGCCGATGGCTCGTGGCATACTGTCGAAGTGGACTACTTTAACAGGGTAAGTTTGATTACTGCAGCAATCTTTGCAGCAAAAATACGAGCGATACTTTATCACGCTAGAGATCGTCAGTAGTAGCACCAATGTTTTTTTTTATATACAATATAGGCTTGCGTTTGACCACAGTCACGCCTTATGGAAAGCGAAGATGAGGCCTACGATGGAGCACACTTGCCTAGTAAATGCTCATCCACCCTAGACTTGAATTTATGGGAATAAGCAGGAAGAAGGTAGTTGAGCGCGGTGTTACGCGCGCCCCCAAACAGTTCAAACCGTTCAATAAATACGGGGTAATGTAACCGGTACGCGCGCGCTGCACAACTGCTCAGACCCTTCCTCCAGAATGGCTTCTATAGACAACAGGCCGGAACACGACGAGAGTCGTTTGACGGCCTGGCTCAACCTATATGGTGGTGACCACCACCAGAGTGGTAACTTGTAGGGTCTCGAGGGTAAACCTACGGACGCAAGCGATTACAACGTCCAAAAAAAATAAACATGATGATGATAAACACGTTTACTTATGGTTCGTACGAGTATTAGGAGGTTGTGTGGAAAATACCAAATATCTGTATGAAGAGCCTAAATAAATTTATGAAAATACAATTTCGAGACTGTGTGCTCAAAATCTGCACTTGCCTTAGGATTTGCAATCTACTTGTACGGAGTAGGTACTTAACGGTTCAGCCTCTGTTTATTGCGCGATCGAGGCGCTCGCCGCACTGTGCCTACCTGGTAGTAGACGCAATGAACAGACAAAAACCTCCCCGCGCCGCCGCTCGCTCGTGCTAAATAGTGGCCAAGCCGCAAGATTTCTTCTTCTTATCAGAGCCTAAGTATGTATCAGTACCTAAGCCGTGTGACAGCAATTTTTCCCTTTTACAGACGGCAACCATGACCTTAGACGACTGCGACAAAGATTTATCACTCGCCGGCGCCGCAGACTTCGGCATCAAGTACGCATGCGCCAACCAGACCAGAAAGATCCTGCCGGCGCGCTGCGACTTACCCACCGAAACTTGCCATAGGTATGAAAAGTATGGAACTTGTCCTAACATGCATGTAGATTTTCAGTAGTTGGCATTATGGTGGGATTAATATAGCTCGACCCCTGACAGTGATGATCCCTTATTTATTCCAACAATCCCAACATAGTACGTACCGTGCCGTTTGTATTTGAATTGGTTACAATCAAGCTGAAATGTTAAAATCCTGCTACGAACATTATTATTACATATTTCTACAAATATTAATAAAAAGTATTATTATTATTTATTTAAAATATGGCTTCTGTCTTATTTATGGACAATTTCGCCAGTGTCAAAGTAAGCTCTCTTTGGGAGCGACGTTGTACGGTGATTGTAGTTTCTGCAACTTGATAGTAAAATTCCAGAAACCACGTGGAGACAGCTTGCGCATTAAAAAATGACAGACACGAGAGCAATATAGAATTTTGTGATCACTGTTAATTGAGGTTAATCGCCGCATAAAACACTATCAAAATTATACTTCAACTAGCCAAAGAAACAGAAATACCAAAATTAGATACTGTCTACATCCGCCATGTTCAAATGCTACAAATCGAATCTAATAAAAAGTAACTTCAACTATGCCAAATTTACTTTGCAAATTTAAGCAAAATTTGATATAGAAGACGACGACGACGACGAAATTGTTGTGAAATAAAAATGCCTTGTTGAATTTCTTGACAGTTTCTTCTCAACGATTTTTTCCGAACCTAAGGTAGATTTCTTGACGTCCATAACTGCATGTTATACTTAGCTTAAATTAAATAAAAATGTTTCATCTTTACTTTGGGATACCCTAGGTAATCTTTTTAACTTCATTAGTTTCTATTAACACGGTATAAATTGAAGTGTCCTATGCCGGTCTATATTTATATAGGTATCCTTATTTTATCAGGTTCCTGGATCTTACGGGCCCGCTGCAAGTGGGCGGTCTACCAAATATCCCGAGTAGCTTCCAAGTGAAGAACAAAGACTTTGTCGGCTGCATCTCTGACTTCCACGTCGACAACAGATTCATTGACTTGAACAGGTACATTTATAACCGTTTCATCACTCACCTGAACAACTCTAATAACCTCGGTCTGTCAGTTAACAAGTTCAACCATGAAGATACACATACTGACGAGGTCTATAATTTAACTTTTACGCCTTCCTCTTCAGTCTAGTAAGAAGCGACGTTACGTGTATTTGAAATTGGCAGCAATACTCCAAAAAAATCAGATTTGTGGCAATTTGCGAAAGTTAGCGGATGCGACGGGATTTTAAGGAAGGCCTATGTCCAGCAGTGGATTGCTGGCCAATGATGACGATGACTCTTAAAATACGGGATTAAAATGATACACAAATAGGCAGTCACATTTACAGGCTTAAAATTATACAAATTTATTACGCCACGTTCGTATTGAAGTATTAATCTTATAAAACATTACCTTGTCTGACAGTGACAACGCAAAAACCACTGGAGCTAGAGGTGCACTAATAAGTAGTGAAGATCCAAAATTTTTACGGGACAGGGAATTTATTTGCATTTGTTCTTTCACGGGGGCAAAACGGCGGGAATAAGCTCGATTAACCTTTTCAAGGCTAACGACACATATATCCGCACCGCAGGTTCAACGCCAACAACGGATGTATGAGTCACGACGAGAAGAGCGATAACAACCTACATGCATTTCTGTAGGGTTCAACTTCGCGTTTGACATTCCGATGTCATGGCGTATAGTGACAGCTGTCGTATTTGACAAAGCGTTGAATTAACCTACTGGCTATAAGCTACTGGCCCACTGACTGTCCTGTTTGTCGCAGTTTTGTAGCGGATAACGGTACAATAGCGGGGTGCTCGGCGAAGCGTGCGCAATGCGGCTCCGCGCCGTGCTACAACGGCGCCGCCTGCGCAGACCTGTGGGACACGTACCGCTGCGACTGCGCCGAGGGACACACCGGGAAAGACTGTGCTGAGAGTGAGTTTTTTATGCATAGGCTTGCGTTTAAACGAGGTTGTGACGTAACTCCTTGAACGCGGGAAGTAAAAATCTCCCTTGTCTCAAATAATACCAATATTACAGATTAAAATAAAAATACAAAAAGGTAGCCTAAAATCTGGCGCAGATCTGTGAAGCATCCGAGAGGTTAAGGTGGAGGACGCTCTAGTCGCTTGATTAGAAAATGCCCATTCAACCCAAAACTTTGAAGATTGCAACATTCAGAGAACACAGACGCGCGCAAGAAAAATGAGTCTGGTGACGAAAGTGTACCGCAATCGTCCCCGCTGAGCTTCATCGCTCGCCTCTCTGAATGCTAGCTAATAATGAGAAGAGCCGTTCCATATCATTGTTAAAATTGCCGTGCCCACGTTAAGATCGTCTGGTGCCCACCCTAGAAAATTCTATGGCGCAAAATAGGATAAAGTGATAGATATGCGACGCGTAGTGTTTTTGTATTGGCCTGAACTATACTAATCCCTTTTTTGCACAGCAACGGCCCCGCCATGGCGTTTCAGCGGCGATGGTATGCTTTCCTTCAACCCGCTGCTACGCCCCATCCAACTGCCGTGGCTGAACGCGCTGTCACTGCGAACGCTGCAGCAAGATGCTTTCCTTATGTCTGTGCAAGTTGGACAGAACAGCTCCATCCTTATCAGTGTAAGTTTCCAGAAAATTGAATGAGTTTTTCTTGATTTAACTACGGACCACCTTCACACACACCTTGTCACACTTTGTTACATTTTAAATGTTAGTGAACTGGGTACCTTCCTCAAGTCATCCTATAGTCTATTCTTCCTTACTTCAGAACTGCCCTGCACAGTTGTATTAGATGAACTCAACAGCACTGACAAATAGTTAGAATAAACCTATATACCTATTTTATTTAAACTGGTTGTATGGTTTTTATTATTATTCTATGACCTGTTCCGAAAATACTTGAAAGAAATCGGTAAATTTAAGATTCAATTCTGAGTGGTAAACATTCTATAAGACTTGTTTCATTTGGAAACCAGTAGTACTGAGTGGTAGTTTTTATGTTGTTGAGGACGACCAGCGCCGTTCGTTAGAACGGCAGTTTTTGCTGATTAGTGACCATTTTGTGACACGCACATTTTTTTTATTTGATTATTGTTTTTCGCCTTGTTGTCACAAATAAAAATAATTGTGTTTCTTTCTTTATTTGTGTTAGTTAGGGATCCACTGCATAATGAATGGTTGTAATCTCCTGGTATTAAAATAAACTATTCTTATTCTTATCCTCCAGCTGAAAAACGGTCTACTCCATTACGCCTACAACGGGGAGACAATGTTCCTCCCCACCACAACCCTAGCGGACGGCAACTGGCACCGCGTCGAGATCAAATGGCTCGGTACTGACATTTCTGTGGCCATTGACTATGGCCTTAGGACAGCACTGCTTCCGATGCTGGCCAATAAGGTGCAGGGACAGTACATCGGCAAAATTCTGATTGGCGGCCCAGATACTACGGCAGGACTGTTGGCCTCTGAAATTGGATTCTTTGAAGGCTGTATACAGGTAGGTACATTCATATTTAATTCTTAACTTCTAATCGAATATCTTCGTAATAAAACTCATTTGCCAACGCTCGGATTGGTGTAGATAAGTAGTCGAGGTATGGCCTACATGTCTCGAAGCAATCGGTTCTTTTTCAAGGTTTGATGGTAAAATTCGGTTGTTACAAGTGCGTTTCTATTTCAGGATGTAAGGGTGGGGACGGCTCAGAGCTTGTTAAATCGCCCGACTGTTAGAGAAAACGTGAGAGATGGCTGCCAGTCTAGAGCGGACTGCATGCTTTCTATCTGTCCACCATACGTAAGTATTCAAACAAAAGTCACCAAATTATTTACCGCTAAATGTTGTCTAGCACGTTTTCCTTTTAAAATACAATAATATAACCAATGTTGGGGCCATTGTGAGTTGCTTCTAGATCTTCTTCAATAAGAAATCTATTTTATTGTTTTACAAAAATGAATATATTAAAAAACATAATTTGAATGAGTAGTACCTATATTTTATAAATTTCACAAAGAGACAGTGTCCGCTTTGGCCGCAGAAGCTACTTATAAACATAAAAACAGAGCCGCTCGCGGCAAAAACAAAAACTAAAATAGTTCCGCGGACCGCCGCGTGCGCTCACTAGCTCTCTATTAGATTTACATTTTTAATTTTCATTCAATTTTTATGGAATAATCAAGAAAAACTAACAAAAATGTAACGTTGCCAGCTCAGCAGGTATAAACCCTCTTAAAATACTTGCTTGCAATATTCCCAAAGTCCTGTCACGATTCACACTGGCCATAAATTTCCAGAGCAAATGTGAATCGTCCTGGGACACAACAAGTTGCGAGTGCTCGCGCGGTCGCCACGGCCCTCAGTGCGTGGCTGCGTGCGATCTTACCCCGTGCGGCGAACACGCTCGCTGCGAACCCAGCGACGACGATAAGGGGTACCGCTGCATATGCGAGGAAGGCTATCTGCTTACTAGTAAGTATATTATAATGCGAGGGGTGCCTGGTCAAACCCGATAAATAGAACACTATGTAAAACATCTAAAGTATACCTAGTATATAGATCGACCTATTCGCTATCGGGTTTGATCATGCTCCCCTTGTAGAACAAAGTGTGATTATGAATTTTAAAGCACGAGAAGAATTATTTGTGGAACAAATACGAATTATAGTATGCCTCGCCTGGATATTTATTTGTAAAATCAAAAAGATTAAGCAAATAAAAAAGCCCCACGTTGGGCGCCACTTAACCCTTTATAAGGCAGCGGGAATATTTTTCCCACCATACTTTTTTGCTATTTTTTCGGAAAAGAATCGAGTGATCGTTTTTTTTTCTATGGCAACAAATTGTGGATTTCTTACTAACATTTTTTTACCTATGATTTATGAGCGGTCGTCATACTATTTTTTTAGTCTGTGACAGTTACAAGTTTGAAAACAAGTGAATTTCGGCACCTGCTGTTAAATCTTTATGCATCTTCAAATATTGCGACTTTCAAAAGGCAATTTATTATTAATCTTATTTTCTAATGTATGTTGTATCTGAATTCAGTCGAATTTTTCATTATGAAATTACGACTTTTTTTTACACGCTTTTGTTGTGGTGGTAAGTATATTCCCTCTGCCTGTGTGGCCATTTTTTATGGTGGTAAAAATATTCCCTTTGCCCGTGGTGTGAGCATGTTGTGCATATTTTCTTTTTTGCTTATTACAGACTATCTGGAAAATGAGTAGGTAGGAGTAAAAGAATACTCAACTATATAAAAATAATTAATGGATTGGAAGAGATATTTGGTCTCCCCGATGATCCCGATGTATCTGATGATGGTTTTGAATCTAATGAAGACGAGGTTCAATACAGTACCGCGAAACTTCAAAGAATTCTAGAAAACTATGACGAGCCCAATAAGGGGCCTATGGCACCAACGCCCGATCCACCCAGTAGCTTAGCCCAATAGCTCTAGAAATTCAGCCTAACTGTTCACCTGTTGATTTTCCATCTACACCAATACCCCAATCCCAATGCGATCGTCCTAGGCGGGCAACAAGACTTAAAGTTTTACCCAGTACATCTGATACTCAGCAGACCTCAGAGCCAAGGACGAAATCACCGATTAATGTTTATAATGATTCGGAAACAGATGACTCGGATGGCGATGAAGAGACCTGGAAAAAAACTAAATAGACCACATATCGACCAACACTTAGCGTTCAGAGTCATTATAAACATTAACCGGCGATTTCGTCCTTGGCTCTGAGGTCTGCTGAGTATCAGATGTACTGGGTAAAACTTCAAGTCTGGTTGCCCGCCTAGGACGATTGAATTGGGATGACTGGGGTATTGGTGTAGATGGAAAATCAACAGATGAACTGCTAGGCTGAATTTCTAGAGCTCTTGGGCTACTAGGTGGATCGGGCGTTGGTGCCATAGGCCCGTTATTATGCTCGTACACCACGGGCGAAGGGAATATTTTTACCACCGTGTTTTTTTATTTTTTTTTACCTTTTTTTCGATTTTCTGAAAATTAATTAAAAGAACAATCTAGAAACATAAATAGTTTTATTGTATCAACTCTACATGCTTATGCCTTATAAAGGGTTAACGTTTCAAACCAATGACAATTCGGTGACTCAATAAGAGTGTACTGATAGGTAGAATGTCGCTAGATGGCGTTAGTATCGTCAGGTCCGTTTGACGTTAGTCTGCTTGCGATTGGCTCATTTAGTTATAAACCAATCACAAACGTGACACGACACAAATGTCAAAGTTGTCAAACGGACCTCACAACACTACCGCCTACTAGCCTATTACCTTTGATCAATTATAACTGTAGATCCACAGTCGCGCGCCCGAAAATGTCCGAGCCAAATGAGCGCCACTTTGCTAAAAGTGGCTTTCTTTTTTCTCAGTACGTTGCGTGAAATTGTCAAATTTAGCTGTCAAGTGACAACCGAAATTCGACTGTAATGAAGTAAAGACTAGGTTCAAATTTCTGTGTAGGTGATGATTTTAATTGTTATGCAAACAAATAAAAAAGTTCGGACATTTTTTGAACGGGATTTTGTTCGGCAATGTGTATCTTCCTTTGATCAATTATAACTGTAGATCCACAGTCGCGCGCCCGAAAATGTCAGAGCCAAATGAGCGCCACTTTGATAAAAGTGGCCTTCTTTTTTCTCAGTACGTTGCGTGAAATTGTCAAGTTTAGCTGTCAAGTGTCAACCGAAATTCGACTGTAATGAAGTAAAGACTAGGTTCAAATTTCTGTATAGGTGATGATTTTAATTGTTATGCAAACAAATAAAAAAGTTCGGACATTCTTTGAAGGGGATTTTGTTCGGCAATGTGTATCTTCAGTTATAATTGATCAAAGGTATCTTCAGTTATAATTGATCAAAGCCTATTACAGAAACCTTCATTCTTAAAGGAAAAACTGTTTTTTGCCAGTTAAACCCGAGTTAACTAGTATCAAAAGGTATGGAACTGTCATCCGTAATCCACAGTTAACGATCTAATTTTTTAACCCTAGACCGTGCAAGTGGCCCGTGGTGATTTTTTGTTAACTTGTGTGCTCTTGCAAGTCGATTATCATCTACTTCCAGCAGCTAAACCAATCGTAAAATATGGTTTGCTTATCTATGTGGATCCGGTAGTAACATTTAATTAAACTACCATCAAAAAACTCCCATTTCATTACAAGCAATGTTTATTTTACCCTTAGACGAGGGATGCATTGAGCAAGGATCGGGCGAGTGTCCCGGGGGGTGGTGGGGCGCGGCGGCATGCGGCCCGTGCGCCTGCGACCTGGCTGCCGGGTACCACCCACATTGCGACCACGGCACCGGACATTGCCACTGCAAGGTAAGACCAAAACCCTTCGCACATAAAGCTACGCAAATCTTCGATACCCGACGACTTACCGACGACGACTACTTTTAGACGACCAGATGGCCTAGTAGGTAGAGAACCTGACTACGAAGCTTGAGGTCCCGGGTTCGATTCCCGCGTCGGGGCAGATATTTGTATGAATAATACGAATATTTGTTCTCGGGTCTTGGGTGTTTAATATGTATTTAAGTATGTATGTACCTATATAGGTAAGTATGTTTATCCGTTGTCTTGTACCCATAACACAAGCTATGCTTAGCTTACTTTGGGACAAGGTCAATTGGTGTGAATTGTCCCGTGATATTTATTTATTATTTTATTATTTATTTTTATTACCAAGCGACTCATCCCACTGCAGGGCACAGGCCTCCTCTCAGAATGAAAAGGCTTGGACCGTAGTTCCCACGCGAGCACGGTGCCGAGGCTGGGCGATCACACACGCCATTGAATTTATTCTCAGGTGTGTGCAGATTTCCTCACGATGTTTTTAATCACCGTAAAGCTCATGGTAAATTTCAAATATAATTTCGCATATAAATTCTGAAAAACTCAGAGGTGCGAGCCCGGATTCGAGCCCACGACCCTTTGCTTGAGAGGCAATAGGTCAAACCACTAGGCTCCAAGGCTTTTGGTCTCCAAGCGACTACCACAATATAAATTCATAGAGGTTCGTACACAAGCACGCGTCGCCGGCACGTATCGAAAATTTGCGTAGCCTTGTGCACGAAACGCCTAACTGAAAAGAAGCAGAGGGAAATAAATACTTTACCGTCGAATTTAAAGAAGAACACGTGTAAATATGTCAGACACTGCAAATATATTAACTAACTAGCTTGTGCCCATGGCTTTACCTTCGCGAAAGTATAAAGAATACGCTTGTTCCTTATACTATAGGTACTAGACTAATTGTAAGCTCTACCTACTAAACAATGTACGACCACACAAATGTTTAATTAACCAGTTGGTGAGCCATCTGTGAGTAACATTATCAAGCTGAATCTCACACACCGGACGAGTTTTTCGTCCACCATTATTGACAAGAGATGGCGCCAAAATCCTAAAGTTAAAGTTTTATTTCGTAAGTATTCATTCATACATATTTTCTACTCTTCAACAGGAGAACCACTACAAGCTTCCCGGTGCGACGGAATGTCTGCCGTGTCAGTGCTACGCGGCCGGGTCCGTGAACAGTTCTTGCGAAGCTACCACAGGACAGTGCTACTGCCGTAGTGGAGTCATTGGCCGCGCGTGCGATTCCTGCGCCAACTTGTACGCCGAAGTCAAGCCCAATGCGGGATGCGAAGGTAAAAGATTAGGTGGTTTAAAAAAATATTGTAAAAACAACTGGAGGTACAAAATGCGTGTTTGGAGGGATTTCGACTCTTATCAGTAGGTACTATTTGTATTTATAGGTTTGTGAACGAACAGTGCATGCTGAACTACTGCAGAACAATCACACCTATGTACTGTTGACTTCTATAACATGACCGAAAATTCAAACCTGAAATTCTAGCTTTTAGAAATTATTTAGTGTATTTCCCGTGACTTCTTCTGCACAGAATTCGTTTAACGCTATCCCGCGGGAACTATGCAATTTTCAGGATAAAGCTCGTATCATCATCATCATCATTTCAGCCGAAAGACGTCCACTGCTGAACATAGGCCTCCCCCAAGGCTCTCCAAACAGATCGGCCCTGTGCCATCCGCATCCAATGCGTTCCCGCTACCCTCACCAGGTCGTCGCTCCATCTTGTTGGAGGCCTACCTACACTGCGTCTTCCGGTCCGCGGACGCCACTTGAGAACCTTTCGGCCCCATCGGCCGTCAGTTCTACGGGCGATGTGCCCTGCCCACTGCCACTTAAGTCTAGCGATTCTTCGAGCTATGTCCGTGACTTTAGTTCTCGCGCGGATTTCATCATTTCTAATGCGATCCCGCAGAGAAACTCCAAGCATAGCCCTCTCCATCGCCCTCTGAGTGACCTTGAGCTAAAGCTCGTATCTCCATACCAAATTTAATCTAAATCGGTTCAACGGTTAAGCATGAAGAAGTATCATACAGGCAGGTAGAGTTATTTTCACATTTACAACGGTATGGATTATTTATTTAGTTTAGGTATATGATATGACAAATGCCTAATTTATATTTTTGTTTTCACAGTTGTCTACGATGGATGTCCGCGTTCGTTTTCGAGTGGCGTTTGGTGGCCGCGCACTAAGTTTGGAATAGAGGCATACTCTGATTGTCCTCCAGGTATTTAATCTCACATCTTACTGAGGCTGAATAAATCAATTTCCCTACATAATCTTAATTGGTTTTGTTTAGGTACCAGCGGTAAAGCGACACGAATGTGCGACGAGACTCAAGTGGTTCCATGGCAAGAACCCGATATGTTCAACTGCACCACTTCTACATTCTATCAACTCCGAAAACAGGTTGGTGATTAATAACAATCAACTGCCTACTATACCTCCTGAGGTAACGCGTCTATAATTTTACGAATGACCACTTACGTGGACACATTTTTGTTTAAATAAAAAAGGATTCTGATACAGTTCCCAGCAAAGGCAACTCGTTTTTTTATTTCACCAGATGTGTTTTTAGTGATTTGATAAAATCCCTGAAACTCAAAAGGCAACTCGTTTTATCACTTCACTAGACACGTCCAGATATTTAATAAAATCGCCCAGTAGAGACGTTTTCGTCGGTTTACTAACTGCAAGTACTATTTCAAATGCACACAAATTTTCCAGCTAAGCAAAATAGAAACAGGCGAGTTGCTAGTAAACACGTTCGTCGGCGTTCGACTGGCCGACGACTTGGCCGCCGCCTGCGCAAACACGCCCAAGTTGTACGGGGCTGATGTTTTGGTTGCGGAGGGGATTCTATTAGAACTGGTGCGGTACGAGCTGAGGCAGGCTGGTCTGAATCTCACGCATAGCCAGGATAAAGATTACGTCCGGGTAAGTAACTGATTATTCACGAATACAAACTAACATTATTTCTTGAAACTGGTACCAAAAATACCAGTACGTACCGCTTGTTTAGTTACTGGTATTATTGGCACTAGTTTTAATTCCTGGCTCTATAGTCCCGGTAAAATAGGGAAATTACCGCTTTAGTACAAAAACATCCATCACTTAGGTATTCGCATATAGAAATGGCTGTGCGTTTAGTCTGCAACAAAGACTTCAATCTAATAATGACTTCTTGTTTGAGTTTGTTAAGAGAAGTGAAGTGAAGAGTTTACATACATACACAAGTAAGTGTCCCGTCTGTATCTGTACCACTCTGTACATAAAAGGGGACTAGGAAAATGAGTTAAAATATAAAAAAAATACTAATCCGGGACTTTCCTATACTTGGCAAGATATCATTATAAATTACGTCGTATATTTTCAGAACATAATAAAATCAGCAAACACGATCCTGAACGTCCAATACGAGAAAGAATGGCGTCGCATCAGACAACTGACAGGGCATGGCGTGGAACTGCTGCTGCAGAAGTTTGACAAGTACATCGCTGTACTGGCAGAGAGCCAGCATGACACGTACACCAGCCCTTTTGAAATAGTCACCAGTGATTTAGGTAAGATGTTACCTGCTCTACATGTTGGGCCATCGTCGACTAACTTGAGGGACACATTTTTACTATGATCCTTTACACAGAAAAAGTCGTAGTAACTTGCATTGCTTAGCAAAGAAAATCATTATGAAACTTACTATAAAAACGTTTTATGATGGGTTTGATGGGACAGGAATCACATGGTGATGGGTGTAGTATTGTACAGTCAGCTGCCGAGAAACGTGCCCCCCCCCTGCATTCAAAGATTGTATGCAGTGGGGGTCACGTTTTTCTGCAGCTGACTGTACGTTGGGGTGACATACTCTAACGTAAAATGGCGCTCTTTAGGTTTGTCGTCGTTGATCGATCAAGTAGAGATGGCATATTAATGTTTACTTCATTAGTTCCTTCCTTTGTTATGTTTTTAAGTAACTAATTTCCAAATTATTTATTTTTGATTATTTAATATTGCTTTTAGAGAGAATTAATCTTGAAGCGATTACATTACGTATCATAATTAGATCATCATGAAATAATATCTGTTTCAAAGTAATAGTAATTAATTTGAAATCTCTAAAAGCAAATAAAGATTATATATGTAAATGAGTTTTGTTTCCGTACATCCCAACAGTGATCGGCGTGGACATAGTAACATCCGAGTCCATATACGGCTTTGAGCCCACTCAGCTAACTCGCTACAACATCGAATCATACACGACGGAGCGCGTCGTTCTCCCAGACACCTCCGCCTTCGTACACTCGCCCATACAACCCGGTTACTATGGCAACGGGAAGAAAAGCAAGAAGCCCTCCGGACCAACTGTTTCGTTCCCAAAATATAACAACTATGTGAAGAATAAGAACAAGTTCGATAAGTTCACCAGGATATTGTTGCCGCTGGATTTGCTGGGGATCAATAACAATAATAACAACAATAATGGACAAGGTAAGGATAAAAAAATCGATGAATGTCTCTGTGTCTCGGTCTGGGATATCCGCGCGGATACGGATACAGATATCCTGCACATTATTATTGCCAACATAATTTCACATGAATATCGCTGACCATCAGAGCGGCTAGCCCCGCACCTTTTTGTAGTTTGTCACTCAGCTCAGTACTTCACTATTCCGGGTTACTTATGATCTGTTTAAGATTTATTAATACAAACAGGCATCACATAGTTTTCTGAACACCATGGTTGATCAGTGCTCACAACGATAACTCAACGCTTTTCTGAATAAAAATTCATCCCTGTACCATAATTCCCAGATACTCCAGAGCTGGAATCCCGCGCAGTATTCTCCTACCTCCAATACTCGCGCAACACGTCACAACTAATGCCACTTCGTACCGACGACTCGGTTGGAAGACGTTGGGGTGTCAACATTACAGTCGGATCGCCTATACTCCAAATGGCACTTTTTGTACCGGAGTATGTGTGGTACAGAGAGTCTCGGGACGGGGAAGAAGCGATGGAAAATAATGTGGACGACGAAGGTATGTTATCAGATTCTGATGATCATAACTTGCTGTCTCTCATCAAAAACATAGGACTTGTAGAAGAGACTTCTAGATTGCGATAGCTGCAACCAATAGTTGATATCTCCTACACTTCTCTATCGACGACATCCATGTTGTATGGTATCAAGTCATAAGTGGGCAAAATATCTAAGTATATCTACAATAAAATTAGCTTCTTCTAATAATTCTGCATATAGATGGCAAGCATTACCTATCATATAACAAGTTCAGTTATGTTGTCCTTATCTGAATAGTAACAGGCAGCATTAATGAACTGAAACAATTACTTCGCTCACCCGCGACCAAAGTAGGTAGTAAGTAATTGTTTCAGTTAATTAATATGGACCTCCGCAAAGTAACGCCTGATTTAATAAAAATACAGGCAGTATTAACAGTTTTTACCCGTGATCATGACGATGATAGATGCGTCGAAATATTGAAAGCTCATCAAAGATAACCATGTTCTACAATATCCCGTAGCAAATGTGTCTAATTCGGTATTAAATCACAGGATGTTTGTTTACTTCCGTACACTACCAACCTGGTCATGATAATGCAACATTTTTTCAGGTATAACATATACCAACAAAGGTCATCATCACGTGACCCAAAACCAAGACAACAGTCCGCGGCACATAAGCGACCCAGAAATACAAACCCACGAAAACCACGGTCCCGTACTGATACAGCCTGCTTTCAAAAAACAAGAAAAGCCTCTATACGCAGACAGTTTACATGAAAATGAATCAGCGTTCGTCGCAGAAAGTCAAGAAGGTCCGAAAGTTCTAGCGTTGACGATGGATCCGGAATTCAAAGATGAAAATACGACAAGACTTGGCAAGAAGTTGGTGTATAGGAGTTTGAGTGGGATCCGATTGAAGAAGCCAATCAGGCTGCAAATGTGGTTAGATATAAATAGGGAGACCTTTGGGTCGAGGACTAATCCGCAATGTGTCCATTGGTCTACTTTGAGAGGGTAAGGATTTTTGCTCATTCGGCTTATCATTTTTTTGTTATTTTCAAGTAGTTTTGAATATTACACCGACGAGCAAAAATAAAGGATCGGTAACAAACATGACGATACTTAACTACAAAATCCGCTGTTATAGCTTCTTCAAGTAAAATGAGTTTACTGTTTTAAACTTTCGTGATTTTCACTCATAATTACTAAACTAAACAAGACTTATCACGCAAGAAATAATAATAATAAACCGTGGTCACGAGTACTCGTGACCACGGCTGCTGCAATGTGGCCGAAACGTCGAGGTAAATAAATAAATATTTATTGCATGATAAGTCCCGTTTAGTTCAGTAATTAAAAATGAGTTTAGTAAAGAGTTTTATTCTCAATTAAACTTTTTCTTGTTAAGAGTCTCTTTACTAAACTCATTTTACTCGAAGAAGCTATCACAGCGGGTTTTGTATTAATCGTCATTTCTGCAACCGACCCTTTATTTTTGCTCGTCAGTGTATTTCAGTTACTCGAAGTTCTTTATAGTAGTGTATCTACTAGTGTAGTGTATTCAGTAGTTATTTTTACCTACCTATTAATTTGTACTATATGAAAGTCTCTTCGATCAAGGAGGTTAAGAGTTTTTTCTAATGTACCTAATTAATGTAATCGTAGGTCCGGTGAATGGTCCCGCGTTGGCTGTCATACAGAAATCGACTATGACTGGTCGCCGTACTCCAACGACCCTCTCCTCATTAACTGCACCTGCAACCATCTGTCAACTTTTGCCGTGTTAGTCGATGAAGTCGATATTGAGGTATTTTGACTTTTCTATTATTGTTATTCTAAATTCTTCCTGAAAAATGGGTAATGCCATAATTTGCTATCGTAACTTCATTGCGTTTAACTAACCATTTACGCATCATGAAAATAGTGGGTACTAAGACTTTGTAGCATCGTAGATATCACATGCGTCTTAAATGTGTATTTTAAATATAAATAGAATACCACTTCTTATGGCAAAGGCGCACGAGGGCTCCACGGAGCTCTAAGCAAGCGCCTGAGAGAGGCAACAGGTGACCCTCGCGCAGGCAGATTTCTCGCACAAAGACTTGCAATAGCAATTCAACGTGGGAATGCTGCCTGCGTGATGGGCACCCTACCTAAGGGTCCAAATTTAGATAATAATTTTTAGTTTTTAATTTTTGTTTAGCTATTTTAAGTTAGTTTTAGTTAAATGTTTTAATATCTTATTTTATTGTTAAATATAATATAGAATATACTTCTTATGTGTAAAAGTACTCTACATTTCAGCTATTATTTTCTTTTACAGTTCATTCCAGAACCTTCGCTTTTGGAATCCGTGACGTCATACACCGCATTCAGTATTTCCCTCCCGCTCTTGCTGCTGACGTGGGCAGCGCTTTGTCTCATGCGCGGTGGCGCGGCCACCGTCTCCAACTCTATACACAAACATCTCATATTCAGCGTGTTTATGGCAGAACTGTTATACCTCATTGCTTTGAAAGCGAGGAGCTCTTTGGTACAAAATGAGGTTAGTTTAAATTGTACATACTAGATAAAATTATGAGTTTTTGATACTTATTTAGAATTAAATAAAAATACTCAAAAGCACGTTACTTACCTTGCTCAAATTTATATTTTATTCATTTTTACTCTGCTAGACAAAATTAAAAAATATATATTTAAGTCTGTAAATGAAACAGGTTAGCATTACAGTACTTCCGTGCAATCAATCGTACTCTCATGTAAAGGTGGACTGGTCCGTATTCCACATTCCACACATGACCGTATTTGGATTAGTCTGCGTCACATCCATTTAAATTTAATTTTGGCCACATATGATTTTTGATAAGCATAAGTAGTTGTTTTATAAACTAGTAAATGGGTTTGAAAAGTCCTCAAATACCAATCAAACTTATGTGAGCAAAAATATTTAAGGTCTGGGAGACGTGGGAGATCAAAATATGTATGAAATGTTCTCGTCACTGCAGACGTCTAGACCTGGAGTAATTATGCTAAGCGCAAAACTCTGTATTTCTTTGTTGTTCTTTGTTTCTTGTAACAACGTCTAATAAATCGATGAACGCCGGCTGCACACACAAAAAGGGATGACTCAGTGTAACGTACATAACGCATTGTCCCGTTACGCTCGAGCCGATGAACGATTGGAGCGAGAGCGCGGCACGAGCGAGCGAAAGGCACAATCGGCAAAAGTACGCAATCATTTCATCAATGTTTTGTTATGACGTTGTCATATTAAACTATCGTCCGTAAACAGACTTTTTTTTCTGTTTCACTTTGTTTTCTTTTTATACGTCTGAGAAAACGACTTGTTGAACAGTTCGCCTGCAAGATAATAGCGATGTCGCTCCACTACTGGTGGGTGGCAGCGCTCGGCTGGTCCGCGTGCGACGCGTGGCAGCTGCGGCGCTTGCTCCGCGAGCTGCGAGACGTCAACCACGGCGGCCTGGCCGCACACCTGGCAGCCGCCTACGCAGCGCCGGCAGTCGTACTGGCGCTGTCGGCGTCGCATCACCAGCATCAGTACGGGCACGCGCTCTTGTGAGTACACCAGCTTGTGAAACTTTATTGAGAGCTAGAAATAATAATAATAATAATAATAATAATAATCTTTATTGTATGATTATGGTATACACATAAGTGAAGATTTTACAAGTTTCAGTCTCACATAATCATGAAAATGTATAAAACGAGGAGGAATAGATAAAAGGTGATCGACATGAGCGTTCGTCGCATACTTTACGTCCCTCAATCTTCAATTTAGTTAGATGTAAGTATGTCTAAGCGTTTTCGTGCAATCCCCTCCGTCCATCAAAACAATGGATTTCAAAAAAACTAGGTAGGGGATTCGTTAGGTAGCTTCACATGTTCAAATGGCAAACCAGTAAGCTATATGTATGAGCTCCGCCGTTCGTTGCTTAGTCGATTTGATGATGAGGTGCGGTATAAAGAGGAATAGTAATGACTAGAAAAGTAAAAATGCGGAAATTATACAAAAGTATCTCGAACCTTAAAAATGCACCTGTGTTAGTATACAGATAGTCCGGTTAGTATAGTCCTAATGGTGAGTATGGTAATAATCACAGAAATATATCGAGATAGAAGGAAAATGCTCGGCAATTTGTAGCGAGACCGAGCCTGTAACATCTTGCGTAGGTACTTTGACGTCACGAGTGTAATTTAGTGATGGGAAACATAAGCCGCGCGAAATCAATTCAAAAGCATCGATTCACAGATCGATTAGGGAACCGATTCTTATGCACAGAGGAAATGATAATTATTTTCGACAGAGGAAATGAGAAAGGTCAGAATTTCAAATCGAAAAATATAAATGTAGGTAGGTACCTACCTAACCAATAAATTGCTTTACATTTGTCAATACCTACTATAGCCGCTGCAGTTATTCATCATCATCATCATCATTTCAGCCGTAGGACGTCCACTGCTGGACATAAACCTCCCTCATTGACGCCCAATCATTACGGTTGAAAGCGACTTGCATCCACCCTGAACCTGCGGCCTTCACCGAATCGTCCGTCCATCTTGTTGGTGGACGTCCCACGCTGTGCTAGCCAGTCTGTGGTCTCCATTCGAGAACTTTTGGGCTCTAACGACCATATGTTCTGCATGCTATATGGCCTGCCCATTGCCATTTCAACGAGCTAATCCGTTTGGCTACGTCGGTGACCCCGGTTCTTCTGCGGATCTCCTCTCTTCTGATTCGATCCCGTAGAGAAACTCTGAGCACAGTCCTCTCCATAGTTCGTTATTACCTACCTACCTATAATCGTGTAAATACTACACACACACACACACACGCACATTTTTTAAAATAATATTTAGCCTTATGTAACTGTGTATCTTTTCATCATATGACATCATCACTACATCAATAGTCGGATAAGCTGTACTGATTACTCGTCGGTACTTTGATGGGCCAGTAAAGGTGTCTTCGTGGAAATGTATAGAACAATTCTTGCTGTTTTTTGTAGATTCCTTTTTTTTTTAATATGAGGATCATTCGGAAAACTAAAATAAAATTGCAATATATGTAGAAGTAACCATAACCTGTTTGTTAATAATATTTGCTTTGCACTACGTACATTATATAAGTAGCTACATAATAATATAAAAACGTAATTATCATTTCCTCTGCTTTCAAAATCGATTTTAATCGAGTGAGAACTGCGATAGTGTACTTGTACATCACTATTCTTACTTTTGACAGAAAAAATGATAAATTGACCTTGGACGTGACTCGATAGTTTGAATAGCTTATTTTTACATTGCTGGTTTTGAACGCACGCCATGTCTGGCTCGTCAAATTAAAGCCGCAATGGAAAGCTAGCGTGGACACACTATCGCCCGCTACTGTTCTGATGAAAATAATAAAATAAATCGTTTTCTAATTAATAACAGATATTTTAGGACAAATAGTACTTACCAATGAAAGGAAATACCTCGACTAACAGCTCCAACTTTATCTGTAGTATTTGAACAGTTAATTACTGAACAACGAGTCATTTTATTTTTAAAACCTGACGTCGCACGCAGACCGCGGTCGGGAGCAGACTGAAGTTCGCGGCGAGCATTGGGGCTTATAAACTCCATTTGGCCAGTCAACGTACGTAAACTCTTTCCTTCTATCTCGATATATTTCTGTGGTAATAATGATCAAGTCGCTCCACTATTAACCTGTGACACCGCTCGGTTGGTCCGTTTGTTTACGCGTTGCAATTGCGTCTCTACTCAGTCCGTGTAGATTTTAACCACGGCGGCATAATCGCGTACGCAGCGCCAGCGGTAGTACTAGCGTTGTAGTTGTATTCATCGCATCAGTGTAGGAAAGCGTTCTTATGGCTACCTACTATAGGAAGGAAAGTGTAACGTCTCGGCACCTCCGCCAAATTTGCATTTAAAAAAAGAAGCACATATAACCTTTCATATACAATCGCCATCAGAAACATCCGAGCATTCAAGGTGATCATTAAATATCTGAACACGGCCGTCAATCCTCCTGAGGCCCAAACTATTTTTAGGACGTTTGTAATAACGACCCAGTGTCCTATTTATAGGCACTTATACTGTAAATCCCACCGGCGCACCCGAAAAACTTTTTCGCTTTTAAATAATCTTAGATTCGGTGAGCAGCCGTACTGCTAATAAAATAAATAATACTTATACTGTAGCCCAGGATTTCAATTATTACAAAATCATTATAATAATATACTTTAATATATTTTAGACAGCTAATTAGTAAGTGTCCTTATTTTAGGACATTGGGACGCTATTTGATGAATTTTAACATTTACTTGGGTTGAAAGGTTTACATTTTACAGTCCTAAAAATAGGACGTTGGGCCTCAGTTAAGATGGCGTCTATATTATCCGAAATAAACGGTTTTTTTCGCACCAGCTGCTGGGTGAGTTGCCACGAGCCGGTAGTGTGGTGGGTAGTGGTGCCCGCGGCCGCGTACGCCGGCGCCGCCATCGTCTGCCTCGCGGGCGCCACGCGCGCCGCGTTCACCGTGCGCGACCACGTCACTGGCTTTGGGAACCTCAGGTTTGTGACTCTCATCATCTTTATTACTGATAGGGAGAGTGATGTGTTGTTGTGTGATGACTGTATCTTACTAGATCTCGTTGGACAGTCGAAGAAAATGAATCGATTACCATGGTGGAATCTTATCTGCCAAAGAAATCATCAAATATTCTACGTCGGTACCTATTTTATAAGCATTGTTAATCTTGGAAGATAAGCTTAGTCTTTTTAGTATCAAAGAGATGTCCCATACAACAATTTTGGTAATGATTACTACTTGTCTTGTAGTGAAAAAGTATTAGTTTTGACACGGCCACTAAATATTTTACCTTATGGCTAAAGGCATAGAGTTGTATAGATTTTGTTGATGCCTTAGTAATCTAATACATAAAAATCTCGTGTCACGGTGTTTGTTACCGAATTCCTCCGAAATGGCTTGACCGATCTTTATGAAACTTTTTTCTTTGTATTGGTAGGTCTGAGAATAGGTCGTCGGCTATTTTTTATACCCCTAGGTGATATAAGGCAAAACAACGTTTGCAGGGTCAGCTAGTATATTATATTTATGACCTTGGCTGTACGGGGTAGATAGCGGCAATGAGACATGATGATTTACTTGACAGAACCTACTGCCATGGTCCCTGGTACAGTCAAGTGTAAAAATATGGGTGCATACAACTTGCTCATTAATATGTCCGCTAGCTCTTATTTCATCGAATTAAGGTATCGGTATACACTGACGAGCAAAAAAAAAGGGTTGGTTACAAAAATGAGGATAACTACAAAACCCGCTGTGATAGCTTCTTCGAGTAAAATGAGTTTAGTAAAGAGTTTTATTCTTAACAAGAAAAAGTTAAATTGAGTATAAAACTCTTTACTAAACTCATTTTACTCGAAGAAGCTATCACAGCGGATTTTGTAGTTATCCTCATTTTTGTAACCGACCCTTTATTTTTGCTCGTCAGTGTATAATGATGAGAGGATTAAATCGATACATATTTTTACAATGCATATGCTCGGAAAGTGCCTCTTGACGCGAATCAACATACATATCTATAGAAAGTTAGTCATCCCAGCACAGTTTCGCAAGTGTGAAAAAAAATTGTATGGATTTTACTTTACACACGCGTGCGGAAAAGTAACTTTTTAAATTGCCAAATCTCAAAAAGTTGTGTCCAAACTAGTGTTTAAAAAATAAGACTAAAGAGTTGTGTCTTCATAATTCAGCTTTGCACAAATAAGAAAATGTTTGATGCAACCAAATGAATATTTACTGATAAAATAATAAAACAGATTGTTTTAATATTAAAACACACAAATTTTAATTTTGTTAAAAGTTTTGAAATAATTAATTTAGTACTAAAATGATTCCTTGAGTCCATTTCGGACCGTACGACATCATGCGCGCGCAATCGAAATTCAACCAATGATCTTTCAGTGCACGCGCATGGCGTAACACGAACCAATCATGGTTACCCGTTCGCGCCTGTCATGAAAACCCGCCACAGTAATGTTCATGAATTCAGTCTGGAGAATTAATTTAAGTTTAGTAAATTAAAATGGAGAGTTCAAGTGATGAATTTACATAGGACTTAACGCCGCCTGACGTCCTAGACCAAGCACAAAATTAAATGTGACAGCCTCCTGCTGACTAAACCGATGCTGAAATATGTAAACACATCTACGAGACTTTCCCTCAATGAAAGGTAAATAAGAACGCAACATCTTTTTCCGAAAATGTTTATGAGCGCGCGCAGACAGACAGCGGTCTGGAGTTCCGAGTTCCGAGTTCAGAGTTATGCGTTCTTTCGAATGTACTGAGTCTCTTACGATAACGCACACAGCAGGCGACTGGAACTCTCGAGCGGTCAAAACACAGAACGCGGAACTCGGAACTCCAGACCAGACCGCTCTCTGTCTGCGCGCGCTCTTAGCCCCAATTTTTTTCCTCGCTTAATGCATTGTTAAATGTTGTCTGATATACGTGTCGAAAGTAGGAAATTCCCAACTCATGTCGGCTAATCCACACTCGCTCGCTTCGCTTCGCTCGTGTGTTTAGATCTCCGCCATTCGTTGGAAATAGCCTACTTTCCGCACTTGTATCATAAATAACTATTGCACTCGACTATACTTAGCAACGTTCTAAGCGTTATTGTTTGACACAGGATTGTCCTGTTCGTGAGCGTGGTTTGCCTGCCGCTGCTGTGCCTCGCGTGGGCGAGCGCGCTGGTGCTGGGCAGCGAGGCGGGCGCGCGCCGCGACGCGCTCAGCGCCGCGCTCGCCGCCGCCGTGGCGCTGCACGCCGCCGCGGCCGCGCTCGGGCACACTGCGCTCAACGTGCGCGTGCGGGACAACCTCACACGGTCAGTCCAGGCACAGCTCCGGCGTCCCTACAGTATGTACGAGGCGGGCGCGCGCCGCGACGCGCTCAGCGCCGCGCTCGCCGCCGCCGTGGCGCTGCACGCCGCCGCGGCCGCGCTCGGGCACACTGCGCTCAACGTGCGCGTGCGGGACAACCTCACACGGTCAGTCCAGGCACAGCTCCGGCGTCCCTACAGTATGTACGAGGCGGGCGCGCGCCGCGACGCGCTCAGCGCCGCGCTCGCCGCCGCCGTGGCGCTGCACGCCGCCGCGGCCGCGCTCGGGCACACTGCGCTCAACGTGCGCGTGCGGGACAACCTCACACGGTCAGTCCAGGCACAGCTCCGGCGTCCCTACAGTATGTACGAGGCGGGCGCGCGCCGCGACGCGCTCAGCGCCGCGCTCGCCGCCGCCGTGGCGCTGCACGCCGCCGCGGCCGCGCTCGGGCACACTGCGCTCAACGTGCGCGTGCGGGACAACCTCACACGGTCAGTCCAGGCACAGCTCCGGCGTCCCTACAGTATGTACGAGGCGGGCGCGCGCCGCGACGCGCTCAGCGCCGCGCTCGCCGCCGCCGTGGCGCTGCACGCCGCCGCGGCCGCGCTCGGGCACACTGCGCTCAACGTGCGCGTGCGGGACAACCTCACACGGTCAGTCCAGGCACAGCTCCGGCGTCCCTACAGTATGTACGAGGCGGGCGCGCGCCGCGACGCGCTCAGCGCCGCGCTCGCCGCCGCCGTGGCGCTGCACGCCGCCGCGGCCGCGCTCGGGCACACTGCGCTCAACGTGCGCGTGCGGGACAACCTCACACGGTCAGTCCAGGCACAGCTCCGGCGTCCCTACAGTATGTACGAGGCGGGCGCGCGCCGCGACGCGCTCAGCGCCGCGCTCGCCGCCGCCGTGGCGCTGCACGCCGCCGCGGCCGCGCTCGGGCACACTGCGCTCAACGTGCGCGTGCGGGACAACCTCACACGGTCAGTCCAGGCACAGCTCCGGCGTCCCTACAGTATGTACGAGGCGGGCGCGCGCCGCGACGCGCTCAGCGCCGCGCTCGCCGCCGCCGTGGCGCTGCACGCCGCCGCGGCCGCGCTCGGGCACACTGCGCTCAACGTGCGCGTGCGGGACAACCTCACACGGTCAGTCCAGGCACAGCTCCGGCGTCCCTACAGTATGTACGAGGCGGGCGCGCGCCGCTGCCCCTGCTGCTGGGCTGAGCGCTGTAACACCAATCACACAAGTACAGTATGTACTTGTGTGATTGGTGTTAACAAGAGGCATTAATACACGAGCTACTATAGAGAGGGCTATGCTCGGAGTTTCTCTACGGGATCGAATCAGAAACGAGGAGATCGAGAAGAACCGGGGTCACCGACATAGCCAAACGGATTAGCTCGTTGAAATGGCAATGGGCAGGCCATATAGCACGCAGAACAGATGGCCGTTGGGGGCCGAAAGTTCTGGAATGGAGACCACGGACTGGCAAGCGCAGCGTGGGAGGTCGACCAACGAGATGGACGGACGATTTGGTGAAGGCCGCAGGTTCAGGGTGGATGCAAGTCGCTTCCAACCGTAATGATTGGGCATCAACGATCAACGGGGGAGGCCTATGTCCAGCAGTGGACGTCCTACGGCTGAAATGATGATGATGATGATGATTAATACGCGTGTTTTTTGTAATGAAACAAGCCTAAGGCTAATTTCATAATAAATAAGATCACACGAGTGTTTTAATGCCTAATAATGACCAGTCCTAACATAACTTTATCTCCAAGCATATCATTAGTCTTTGTCATTGCTAATTTTTTCACCAGATATTTTACGTCACAAAATTATGGTAACTTTATTTTCTGTTCTTTTCAGTTCGAATTTGAAACAAATTACTGTTTTTTTTTATTTATGTAGGTACAATATAGACTTGATTCGTGTCCGATTCTCAAATCGATTGTAATATTTGAGATTAAAAAAATATGTATGTTTTTTCCAAGTCCCATATTCATATTCTTGTTTATTTTATTACAGAACTATGCTTCGCTGCATGGGCAAGAAGGTGCCATTAGCTGATACTTCGATAATTATCAGCAGCAGCGCTCAAAATCTATCAGGCAACAGGCAAGTACAAATAAAGCAAGCTACACATTTGTTTGACATGTTGTGGCGCGACAATACGATATTGGTTTCGTACATTATGATATGAGAAGGAGAGCTAAAAAGAGAGAGAGACATAAGCCATCATAACGCACTGCGGCTGACAACTGAAAATCTGGCCATATTAAATGTATGCAACTGACTAGACTAATATAAATCCAGCTTAAATGTAGTGTAAAAGTCACCATCGTTTTCTAATCAGTCTACTTAACAACATTTCTAGGTCTGCATTGGCTTACCATAGTGGCACGGAGCCTGGCCGGCAGTTAAGGAACATCGGCATATCAGCATCTTCAACTACATCTAGATCTACGACGAAAACTAGTTCGAGTCCTTACAGGTAACTTGCAATAGTCCCACATTGGGCGCCAGTTTACTAAAATTGGCGACGAAATTTTACCTAAGTATACCAGTTAAAAAAAAACCATCTGATCTGACGGACTAATCTGTCTCTGAATATACGTCATAACGCGAGATTGGCTATTGTCTCGAAAGCGGTGGGTATTAAGAGGATAGGATCACATCTCAGATGAATGTTTAAATTCTGCGTAAGCCATATTTGCTACCAATTGTTCGGCCACCAAAGTTCTCTTTACAAACTTTTATTTAACTTGAAATTTTCGTATGTAAAAATGTACGTGTGGTAAGTAAGTAGTAGTTTAAAAATTTGCCAACCATTTGTTTACCGCTTCCTGGTGTCGATTGAACTGAAACTTGGCATACTTATGTAAGTTTGATGACAATACGATGATCTGGTAGGTAGTGAAATTCTGGTGTCCGGCCAGGACGATCTCTGTAGGAGGGACTCTGCTCCGAGTTATGGTTTCGACTTCAAAATAGCTTGTGCAGTAAAAAAAGCTTGAGTTAAAAATTATGTTTTTACAAAGCATTTTTTTTCTAGCCGAAGTGACGGCCAACTTCGTCATACCAGCACGTCTACATCCAACTACAACACAAGTGCCAGCGACATGCCTGCGTATCTCAGAGGGTTCGACTCTTCGCTACATACCAGGAGAGAAGGTACTTTTCATATTGTTCCATAAATTAAAGTGTAATATTTTGATCTTAGCTCGGCATGATCCTCAGCAAAGAAGGATTGACTTATCCTACTAGTATTAATGCGAAAGTATTAGATTTTTGTTTTTTACTATGTATAGAGAGATTAGCTATCTCTAACATAGGTTACTTCGCCGTCGGTGCCCGTCGAGCGGTACCTACTATGTGGCTGAGTGCGCCCATCTTTCTGGAAGCATCCGGCAGACGTGCCCGGCCCAGTCCCATTTAAGCTTGGCGGTATCAGCGATTTGAGTTTTAGTTTACAGCTAGTTAAAGATTTAATTTATTTTCAACAGACGAAAGTCGCCGCCGCCGGCGTAAGACGGAGCCGACCGCAGCGGGCGGCGAGCCCACGGAAGGTACCGACAGCGACAGCGACGGCAGCGCGCGCAGCCTCGACCTCGCCTCGAGCCACTCGTCCGACGACGACGAAACCAGCACTCGCCGCTCCAGCCACCCGCCTTCTGCCACCAGTGAGTTAATGATGCTTTATGTAACTATGTGTGTGTGTGTGTGTATGGTTTTCGTGCGTACGAGCGTGTGGGTGTGTGCGTGCGTGCGACAGCGCGCGTGTATGTGTGGGTGTGTGTACTGACTGTTGTGTTTAGAGGAATATGCATCCATGTGGTACTTGGCAACAAATGATTTACAAAGTCGATAAAGTCGCGTTTGGGAAAGTTAAGTCACAGAATAAGTACAGAAATAAATCTACATACAAAGTGCGCTCGAGCAACGCACACATAGACACTGCTCACAGACACGATATCTCGGAACAGTCCGGAACAGTTCGAGCGCGACTGCTACCCGCTTGAGGCGCGCGCTGTGGTCGCGCGTCAGTGGAATTTTTCGAGGCGCGCGCTGTGGTCGCGCGTACTTATTTATTTTGTGTCGCGTGTCTGTGGAATTTTTCGAGTGCAATAATGGAGCAACAAAAAAATGTTATTATAGGTAACTGTTCAGTGGACGGTTGTTTAAATTCAACCCTAAACGGTGAATGGTCGTTTTTTAAGCTACCAGTGGTTTCAGAGAGGTAAGTTTAGTAGGTATCTGCTTGTATTTCGATGGTTCATTTTAACGTTACATAGAATAGTTAGCTAGATAGGTAAGCACCTCGCCCCGACTCCCAAAGTAATAATAGTTTCCTATTTTGAATCAGTATAAATAAACGTTACCTTACAAAAATGTGGTTAGGTACTTATACCTAACTACATTTTTGTAAGGTAAATTCATGCCACTAATATTACGTAAGTTGAAAACATGTTTTTTTGTTTGTATAGATATTGTGTTGTTTTTAGTGTCATTAGATAGGTTTAGGTCTAAAATCGATAGGACAATGGAAATTGTATAACTAGGATAATCCGTTTAGAACTTATTAGGGATTTTCGATAGTGAAAATTGACAAACGCTAAATTTTGTAGGTAGGTATTTTAATTATTATTATTTTATATTTCCATTCTTCCCGTTTGAATATCAACAATAAATCAAACAAATAGAAACGAGTGCCACTTTCACGATAAGTTTTATGTGCATATGCCATAATTGACAACCCTAGAGCGACCGCCGAGCGTAGGTATGAAAAGTGAAGTACATACACTTGATTTACTTCTGTACTTATTTATTTTGTGGTTAAGTACCATTTTCTATGCTCAGCCCTCATCAAATCTTGTAGTAGTCTTGTAGTCTTGCCCCTAATTACTGGGCTGATTGCGAAAAAATAAGTGTCTGCGCATCGGGGACCCGCATCCCTATGGCCGCCGTCAAACCGCTGGCAATACCGGCGCGCGACGCCCGCGCCCCTCTCTCTTCTTTGCTCGGCTCGCGCACGCGGCGCGTCCGCTCCCAGACATTTTATTTTAATATTGTAGAACCAGTATTATACAATTAATTTACAGTTCATCTTTTAATTAAACAACTCCACATTAGGGCTAGATCCCACATTAAAGTTGTTGGTATTCTGTTAATAGGAGACCGAACTCCTAGCAATAATGGAGGAAACTATCTACCAAATATCACGGAAGGTGCGCCGCTGGGAATTTCTCCAAGATGGCCGTCGCACATAAGAGAAGGTCAGTTAGAATAGAAGATAATCAGTCGTTCATCTAATATCGGGTAGCTTTACAATTATAGAGAACTAATTCTCTCGAATGTTTCAGACCTTGGCTTCTTTCCTTGCATGTTCTTTACAGTAATATAACCCTCATTGTCCAACAGAGTCCAACCGTCCAGAAATAGGCCGCTGGTCGCAAGAGACGGGTTCAGACACGGAAGGGAACCCGCATTTAGCTTCTCCTTCGCCCAACCCTCTGCCTGTCCCGGACCTGACTTCGGACGTGTACCAGATGAGCCGAAGACGCATGAAGCCCTCAATACTGGAGAACGTCCACGATACGTACGTCGCTAGTGTCGATGCGTCCAGGCTGCCACTAGACAACAGGTATACTTATAGGTCACTACTCTTTTGTCGGAGTTTTTGGTAAAGGCTGCAGGTTCAAAGTGGATTGCATTGCAAGCCGCTTTCAACTGTAATGATTGGGTATCAATGAGGGAGGACTACGTCGAGCAGTGAACGTCCTACGTAAATGGTGGTGATGACTAGATTAAAACCGCGGGTTTGCTGAAGTAAACTATTACATCCGACAGTTGTAATGAAATTCCAGAAATAACATTACCCAAATTTTCATGGAATTCAGAAGAATTATGCCGAGCTCTTTATTTACGTTTATGAAGAACACTTCATTGTCTTTAGAATTGGCAGTTGAAATTTCAGGATCCTGTGGAATATCGGATTAAAAAGTAGCCGGGAATAATCCAAGGACCGGTAATCTATTACAAAACACGATCATCATCATCAAAATCATTTCAGCCAAAAGACGTCCACTGCTGAACATAGGCCTCCCCCAAGGCTGGCCAAACATCGGTCCCGTGTCATCCGCATCCAACGCGATCCCGCAACCTTAACCAGGTCGTTGCTCCATCTTCTTGGAGGCCTACCTAAACTGCGTCTTCCGGTCCGCGGACGCCACTCGAGAACCTCCGAGAACCAAACACAATACCACATCGTATTATCGTATTAAACCGACAGTTATTCCATAATTTTGTATTACCTATCTATGTCAAAATGTATATGGAATGATAGATCTTTCAATCCTTAGCACATTCCAAATCGTATCGTTTGGGTACTTACTAGATTTTTTTTAATTCCCCACAGATATGGAGTTATGGAAGACGAGTTGATGTACGGCGTCCTACCAACCGATACAGAAAAACAAGTTCCGTACGACCCGAACTACCCAATATCCCCCACAATGTACAGGCTACCCGGCAACCCCTACGGTTCCAAAACCTACCTATCATCAAGAACATCCGACTACGGCTACAGCCCCACCAAATACCTCAACACAGACACAAACGTCTACGGTTCGCGAGACTTCAGAGATTCAGGAGTTACGACAAGAGAGCATGATGGTTACCCCCCTAGGGATTTCAGGGACTCTGGGATAGCGACGATGCTCAAGAACGATTACCAACGGAAGATGGAGTACGGGGAATACAATGATAGGATGTCGGAGGGATCAGATAAGCACCATCCGCACGATAAATACTTGTTCCCGTACACAGGTTAGTCCGAGATAAGATTACATATGAGTTGAGTGTTTTAAGGCATTTCGAGTGATGTTGATTTTATTTTGAAATTAAGATGTTTCTTGTGGTAGTTTCCTTTAGTCAGTTTTTTTAGTTTTTTCAACAAACCTCTGCTAGGTAAACATTATATTAAAATGTGCTAAGTCGCGTCGAGATAAGATAAACGCAGCGTAAAGCAAATGGGTGGAGATGCTGCTTTGTGCACGATAATGTCGTTATCTCGTTTTCACAGTTGATAAGACGCAACTTCATGCAAGAATCATCTTTAAATTTTTTGTAATTTTATTTTGAGTGTCTATTCCACGTCAGCTTTAACCCCTACCCGATTAGCTTGAGCATTCTAGACAAGCTTTTGACCCGTTGTTTTGCTTTGCCTCAGCTGAGGAAGATCACTCAAGCTTGCGACCACCGCAGCCGCCGCCAGTCCGTAGCGATCTAGCGCACCCAGGTAAAACCTAGCCACTGTTTATTTGCTGTGTTTGTATACTAAATTTTTGACACTATTTGGCACACAAGTTGTTTTGTTGGTCCTTCGAACCGGATTACTTTTTAAAATGTAACCAATTTTTTTTTATTAGGTGAAGGTCAACAGCCAATGGGAGCGCCTTTAGCAAGCATGGGGGAAACCAGCGAGTGAGTTTTAATTTTAGTCGCAGAAATAACTTGTTTTTAGCATGCGATTCATTTTTGCATGTGTCATTGCATTAAGCAAAAAAAAATGTCTATTGTGGTAGATGGATCATCTACGTACATATTTCACTGAATTTCCCCACTTTTGGACATTTGGCACCCTGACTTCTTTATATATTTTTAAACTTTCTGTCACTGAATAATATAATTTGGGTGACATTACGCAGTGTCCATTTATTATACTTACCTAATCATATTTTTATACATGAATATAATTATAATTTATCAATACTTAAGTACATAATTGAAGAACTGTTCAGAAGAAGTAAAGGTGTTTTTATATACCTACCTAGCACACATCTTTTTTGTGGTCGGTAAAGTGAATTTAAATTGAATTTTAAGTTATAACATAATATTATCTTGTAGTCAGGGTCATCGAAATCGATGAGGAGGATTATATTTTAGGGATTACGTAGTGTATTTAGCCTTTTAACTACTTTACCGGCCTCAGTAAAGTTCGTGCTTGGTTTACCGATTTCGTCATAATAATGAATTGTTGCTAGATGGTGGCGGTTGTATGAGAAACACTCATTGTAAATCATCTTTTGCTTTACTAACGGTGGTGTTGCCGCGCGCGAAATCATCCCTCATCTTAGGGAGGAGGTAAACACTTTTTATATGCATGCAATTATAAAATGTATTCAGGTCTTTACGTATGGAAACTCCCTGCGACCATTTATTCTTTAGCTGCTTTAAGTGTTGTCAGTACCTATGCAGAGGCGTAGCTTCCGCAGTATCAAAGATACCGCATCAAGCTCAAGAAGCCCCGATTAAAAAAAAAATCACCACAAAAAATTCAAATGCAAAAATTCTCCGCTGTAAGGTAGAACAATGATAAAGGGCCCTCTAGGGCAAGCTAAGCCACTGATACTAGTAATATCCATGCAGCTAAAGACAGTTTCCCCCAAAGTACAGGGACTTTTCAAAAGAGGACTGTTAATATTACATCAATATGGATAAAAGTGTAAGATCCTGCCGGAAAAATCAGCATAATATTATTTCGATTCAAATGTAACATCAAAAAAAACCCCGGAGGCATGGAAACCGTACATAAGCACGGGGTCATACATAATTCTTCCCTTAAGTACTTTTTCAAAATTATTTTTGATTATGATAAAGTAGGTACTTTGATTTTGACTTTTGTTTTTTAACCATTGCAGTCATTTGTCTGAAAGTAAATAAAGTGCTGTAGAAAAGAAGTAGTCACTGCCAACTCTACGTCCTTTACTTTTCAAACTAATGAGCAGTGGCGTCGGCAAGGGGGGAAGGAAGAAGCAGCTGCACTCATTCTGACTACTTTTAATGTTGTTCCCATCATCCATACATCAAATCCCCCCCCCCCCCAACCCGCAGCCCCCCCTTAACCTTTTCAACGCCAACGACACATATTAGGTGTCACAAAGTACAGTGTCAAAGTGATCTTGACACAATGACATAAGATTCAAAGCAGGTTTACGTTTTGTCGAGGCGTGGCGTTGAAAAGGTTAAGCATTGGCTAGCGCCGCCTTTGCCTGTGAGTGCAATTTAAAAAAAAATTGCAGCAGGATTTTATAAGCCAAGCCTGTGGCGTTACAGGACAATACAATACAATGACTCTTTATTGTACACCAGGAATAGTAAGCAATACAGAAAACAAGTACACAGAGAGAAAGTTACAAGGTAAGCAATAGGCGGCCTTATTGCTTAAGAGCGATCTCTTCCAGGCAACCCTTTAACAGAAGAAGGAAGGACTAGTTTACAGCAGGTGGTGCATCAACAGTGGATCAGAAAATTAAAACGCAACAAAAATAGCACATCTACTCATGCATATATAGTACTTACATTATAATAGGTACACGTCTAAAACAAATATAAGCAGTGGGATAAACAGCCACATATAAATAAATAAATAAACTATAACAAAGCTAATTATTACAAGATGACAGATAGTACACCTATATACCCAGATAGGACCTCTAGGTTAGCTTGAAAAGATCCCTTTTAGGGATAAGTTCGCCTTTGTACTCTTTTTGTTTTGTTGTTTTGTATTATTTTTGTGTTTTATGTACAATAAAGTGTTTACATACATACATAGGACCCCATACGTTTACTTTTATTTAAGTCAGATTTCGATCAAAAATAGAAAGGTTGCAGAATTTTACGGTGGGATCTTAGACTATAAAGGTTTATCAACATTAAAATTAGTATTGTTCTTGGCCAGGTACAATATGCGATAGAACCCTTTTAAGTACTTAGAACTTTGCACCCGAAGATCACGTCCACCACACAAACCACACGAGACTCACAAATAGCGCATTACTCCTTTGTGGGCAGCTGGTGGAGACGCGATATTCTGTCTTTTTTTACCTAACACTCAATCTTCTTTTTTTCTAAATGTTAGTACCAACACTATCTACACTAAATGGGAAACGGCATAATGTATCCGACCATAATAAGTTAATAACGTCTTTTAAGATTCGTTAAAGAAGCATCAAGACGAATCAGTTTAGATAAATCAACAGTGGAAATGTGGTGGAAAGATAAAATCGGTAAAGCGCCATCTGAACTCGTTTTCAAAAAAAATGTACACCATTCAGGGATTTCATTAAAACAAAAATTAATTGATTCCTTTGTGCAACGAAAGTTACTTATATAGATTGTATGACTAACTTTCGTTGCACAAAGGAAGCGATCGTGATTTTATTTTCATTAAGCCCTTAACTATGTACATTTCCTTTTTGAAAACGACCCATACCTATCTACACTAATATTATAAAGAGTAAAGATTTGTATTTTTGTATGTAACGAATAAATTTAAAAACTACTGGACCAATTTCAAAAATTCTTTTGCCGTTAGAAAGCTACATTATCACTGAGTGACATAGGCTACTTTTTACCGCGGGAAAATACCTTTTCCTACGGGAAAAATAATTTATCGCGGGCGAAGCTGCGGACGGAAGGCTAGTATGATATATGGCGCTTTAGCGATTTTACCTTTCCACGTCAAAATTATATCGCTTGCCTATAAATACCTAAACAAGCTTATTACGAAGATGTAACTAACACGGTCTCTGCGTAAATATTTTTGTAAGTTTACTCATAACTACAAAGTACAGTCAGCAGCAGAAGTGAATGAGTGGTTCTGGTGCTCAAAAAAATGATCTGCACACTACTCATTTCCAAGGCGATAAGAGATTGTTTAGGTAAGTAGATTATTTTGAGCACCATGACCGCTGATCCACTTTTGCTGCAGAAAGTATGTACTTATACCTACATAGGTATAGTCGGGGTAAGAAAAGGTTAGTCACTTTTCGACCTTAACTCGTTGACATAGAGTCGAAAAGTGACGAACCTTTTCTTACCCCGACTATACATACAGGTATTTACCTCAAGTTTAATTTAATGCTTTGTTTTTCAGGAAATCTACTACTGAAGACGACGCCGAAACTAGAGTTTAAAGACAACATCACTATAGTACAAGATTTCCAATGAATCTCAATTAGTTTATTAAAATGAAATTATCGTAATTATCTTATGTACGCAACTAGTTTTAATTTCTGTAAAGACTGTCGAACTATCAATAGGTACCACTGCCATAGTGTAGATTAACTATTTATTTCGATGTCACAATAATTTAAGTAGTGGGTAAAAATTTTAAATACAAATACTCGAACATTCATTATTAAATACTCAAGTGGAACGTCTCTTTTAAGCAGGTAGCGAAAACCCCCTTCACTAGATATTAAATTGCGCTCTTTAAATGGTTTAACGGGAATTGTGCAAAATATTTATATCAACTCACTAAACTACTAAGAGTTTTTTGTAGTAAAATAATGTGTAGGTATTTTGAGGATTTGGTAAAACCTAAGGTTACTTAGGTACATTAGGAAAAGTAAGAGACAGGACATCCAAAGTCATGTAAATATTTTTTTCTTGAACTTTTTTAGCGAAATATAAATAACTAATAACTTGGCCCTGAACAGCTAGTTTTCTCTACTTTTAAAGAGTTGTGGAGCTTTCTGGGCAAGTTTTATTGATACTTTTAATAGTTGCAACGCGGGGATATATTATGTATTAATATAAAACTATCTTGGCCTTACCACAAAAACTTAAGAACGCCTTAGACATGCCTAAAATTTCAGTTAGGTATTAACTGAACTGTGTTAAACATATTTTCAATGGCTACCTAAGTATTTGTGGTAAAGCGGCCTAGGTTTAAATAAGTACGCAAATTAAAACACAAATATTGTATTTTTGTATAAGAAACCAAAACTATTAAAGTAGGCTTTTATTTTTAATTCGTGCATTGATAAGTAATTTAGAGAGTCTAAAATAACTTGTGTAGAAGTCAAATTTGGTGAGTTTTTAATGAATTAGTGTGTTAGGTATGAATATTTGAATTTGATGTAAATATAGTGTTGAGTGCATTGGAACGTTTTACGAAGAGTCCACCTATTTTGTAAATAATAAATAGATTTTTACACTTTGCAGCATTTTATTAGAGATGATGAAATGTTGAGAAAAGCTTTATTTAGGTATTTTCTAATGCATTATTGCCATAAAAATAATGATAAGTTTGTAGTGCACTGTGTTACATGTAGATCAGGATCGACTTATGAAACTTAGGATGTACCTACTTACCTATTATGTACTTGGGTATCGTTTCACGGACAGGCCTATTTGAGAGTTACGGAGTAGCATTTATAACATAAATTGATAAAAAATATTTGGTAGAATGGCTATTAAATACGTAGTTACGTTGAAAAAACTATGCATAATAAGTCCCAAGATAATATTTCGTGGTGTTGTGGTGAATTTGTCTAGTTTAATTAGGTGTATAAAGCAATTGGCTTCTTGTTGGGTGCGTTTAAAATATAACCTGTATTGTCGACCGGGAATGTATGACAATAATGTACCTACGACATGATAATGTTGATAATTCAAATTCATGTTATTGCTGAAGGGTTTGAGATATCAGGTAGTGCCATTTTGTCGTTCAGCTCGGGTCAACAAATACGGGGTCGTACGCAAACCGCATCATGATTTACAATAACAAATCCAAATTTTCGATAAAAATGTAAATGTAGGCTCAAATTTTGAGGTATCTATAAAAAGCGTATCTAGCAAAATAACTCTCAAGTGGGCCCATTTTCCCAACCTCCCTCATGACATTAAATGCTTTATGTGGTAGAAAATAAGTTCGAAAATGCTTCTGGGTCTTTTTGTACCATTAACAACTGATTTCTAATCTGTTCGACTTCATACATTCCAGTTTTGTGATATCTAGTTCGCACGTACGGTCAAGGACTTTAATTCATGAACCACCGTGGAACCATTTCACAGTAAACGTCATAGCGACATAGCATTAATTAACAAGGAAAATCGTAATGACTTTTCTTTTGAAAAGGTTCCATGGTGGCTCATGTATTAAAGTCCTTGACTGTACCTATTCCTTCACGTAGTTTACACCACAAGCAATTATACGAGGTACAAAATTGCATCCGAATAAAATTGTTTTATATGAAAATAAAATATTTTATTGCTAAAGAAGCGTTACTTTATTTCACGTAATATTTGACCTACATCAAACCCATGAGCAAGTACCTTTTACATTCTGTAATACACGAGAAGAAATCATACCCTAATGGCATATAGTTCAAATTAAATTTTTATTGCACCATTGATAGTGTCCAAGTTAAGCCGTGGACGAATAGACAGACGGACATGGAGAAACCTTGGTTCCTTGTTTATGTTTCTACAACTACTATATCTAGACTACTATGGAACCCTAAAATTTTTTTTGAAGCACTTCGCATTCCTCTTCCAGGTAGACAGTGGCGCCACTGTTTTGCTTTTCCATTTTCTCACTTAGGTACAGGTAAACATACTGACCCTTGGTACAACCAGTAGAACTGTGGGCCACGGGCAACAGAGGATCACAAAAGGCTTAAATAATTTTGAAGTGAACTATTTTGGGCAAGTTCATGATCATGAGGAAATTACCTTATCGTTACAAACCTGACATAATCAAAGCAACCTTCAAATATCTTCTCACGTGACTTCAATACGCACATTTACACGATCGATCAAAATAATGAACTAATAGTTCTTGGTACTTGAGTGGAATTAGTTAAATCGTAGTATAATGTGTGTTCATCTCTTATCACGGCAGGACGTGTTTTAATTTTAATATGCAATATTATTTTCAGTTCCTGTGTGGTCATAGGCAAGGCCAAATTTACTTACTCGAAATCATCACTTGAAATATCAATAATATTTGCTTTTCAGTAGTTTAGAAATTTCTGAGCGCCCCTTTACGCAGGTAGCGATAGCAGGCAGCGCTTCACATACTATAGCGACAAATAGAAGAACTTGATTCCACAGAACACGAATGCAATGCACCAAATTGTCACGCTTCAATGACGTCACAAATCACGATGTTCTTTATTTACATTGCTAAATGAGTCACACAGTGGGCAGCAATGTCTACTGTCTCATCGTCACGCCACCGTAGTATTGTTGAGAGCGGTTTAGGCCCATACTACACGGGCGGTTTCCCGCTCGACGGAGCTGCGCAGTGTAGTTTGCACCATACAACTTCGATATAAAATTGTGTCTAGTGGCAGTTCAGAAGCGGTTTCCCGCGGCGGGAGAACCGCCCGTGTAGTATGGGCCTTACGGTTTACGTCAATAATCTGTCGGTTACGAAGAAAGTGGCGCCCTCGTTTAGTTTTTTTTTTTTAATCTTTAATCTTTTTATTTTTTTATGGAACTTTGAACAATAAAAGTCCCAATCCCAACAGACCTTACCTATAAAAATCTAAGGCAACTCAAGCCTAGAAAAATATGACATGTCCTCCAAAAAAAACTGCTGGAACCCTACCACAGACCGCTAAATCTGCACTAGGGTTTTCTATCAAATAAATGTTCAAATACCGTTTCTATTCTTAGTTCTCACAATCTAAACAATGGCGAATATAAGTAAACTAAACGACACGATGCTGGCTTGAACTTTACTATGGGCATAGATAAAAAGAAAAAAATGTAAGTGTATCAGCTATAGTCAACATGCGGGCCGCGGGCCGCGTGTGTCCCGCCAAGCTTTGGCATAAAATTTATACTGATTTTAAACTATTTTGACTTTCAATACTGATGACAATTTGTGGCCCACACAAAAATGAAGTTGAGTATGGCTGATCGAGACCAAAGGTTCTTAACGTCCCTTTGGGGGAAAGTTGAAGGCTTTCAGAGGGGCAGTAACAGCAAAACAAAATTAGGTGGTGTTAGTAAGTAAAAGAATCAAAAAAACTTTAGAAAAAAATGTCTACAGAATGGTGGTCAACATAAAGTCGAGAATCTATGGTCTAATTTAGACTGACCAGTTACAAGGCTATATTTTGTGTAAGCAGATTTCTGTCAGAGAATTTTCAATAGGATTTGCAACATAAAAGTATCAAATAAAATGGAACATCTACTTGAAGAATTTACCATTAATAACAATGAACAACAACTTTTATCTATTTATTCATCAACATACATAATATCTACATTTGCACAAATAAAATATTTTAACTTAGAATTACATCAGTAGGTAAATGTTACTTAAGACTGATATAATACTTTCGTATCGCTTAATTTCGAAATGGGGTATGCAATATTGTGCCTTATGTTATCAATAAAAATTGAATTTTAATACTCATTCACAATCTATGGCATTAAGTTCAATACCTAAAAGTTAACTTCAACGGGATACAAATTTACAAGATAAGATACAATAAATACTTGTGTTTAAGAGAAAATGGAAAGAAAACATATTTACAATTGAAGTACAAGTTAGTTTGTATTTGAACTAAAATTGAACTGGCATTGAAACAATTCATTCTCACATTTAAAAGGTTCTTTTCCACTTTGTGACTCGGTTTTTATCAGAAGTCAGATAACCTAGCTCAATACATTATATTTATTACATTAAGAAAATACATTTTGTTGATAATGATATATAGGAAGGTACATGAAACTCCTAAAGACTTTAGTAACATCTAATATGATAATCTCACACATTATATTCAAATACATTTTTATATTCAACAAAGTTAATGGAAAACAACCTTAAATATTGTGAAATATACTCCAATAGTTGAATACACTACATTAGCTGGGCTTTCGGATAACCAATCAGTCATCAAGTTGAACAAGGATCATGGAATGTTTAAGCCTTTAACAAAGTGACTAGACACAACATTGAAGTAAATTTCTGAAGTTTATTTACCACTTATTTTGATCTTAATTGTTCTTACTAACTTCTCAACCTTGCAAGACATAGTCATAAATAACATAAGCACTTGGTTGATGTTGGGTTTTATAATAGCATACCTTAATTTTTGGTACAATGCGAATCCAGTCACTCGGAGTCAGCATAGTTACTCAAAGTATTGTCAACAAACAATCCAAAACAAATTCTGAAACTATCCACAAAATGGTCTAACAGATATCTTCACCTTAGCACAAAATGCAACAGAAGAATTATTATGATTTTCTAATTAAAGTATGAAGTTTATAGAAGAGTGCTAAGGTCAGATATCTTACACAGCAATTGATAACTATTTAACAAGTTTATATAGAACTTAAGTCACCAAACCAAATGGCTATAGTAATACATAAAACACTGCAGTAGTAATGAAACTTCAAGCTTAATTTACCATTGATTGAATACTTTTCTCAGCACTGTCTGTTTCATACTCGATATATTAAGGTCTAGGTCAAGGCTGGAGTGGTCCAGTGCTGATGTGTACTGAAAATAAAATAAAACAATAGTAGAAATGTGAATCAGCATGACAATTTATTACAGCATTTAACATTACAAACTAAGAGAGCTTCAGAAGCTTCAGTTATAAAATGCTCAAAACTAGATTACCGTTCTGCACTACAATAGTAGAAAATAAGAATTATGGACATATTTAACAGATTACAATTATAAAAGTTACAGTAATTACATTAGTACTCACACTTATTTTCAAGTTTTTATTTCTTCTTAAGTTACTGGGCACCCATTTTGACTTTTGATGTCATGTAAATACCAACAATTAGACCGAATAAACCAATGGCTGATCCGAAAATTTCTACGATGAGGATCTTGACGAAGAGAGCTGCATTGGCCGCATCAGCGAGGGCAGCACCAGATCCAACAATTCCCACAGCAATACCACAGAACAGGTTGACAAGCCCCACGGCTAAGCCAGCACCGAACATGACATAGCCGGCCATGAAGTTTTGACTCTTGATGGTCATATCAGTCAGAGGCTCGGGGTACTGCTCCAGCATACCAGACAGCACAATGGCAGTGATCAGACCGTAGATAGCGACGGCCTCGCAGAAAATAACGGAGATCAAATTCTTGGTTTTGATACGGGGCGCCTTCACACCTCCGCCGACGATGCTGGTGCCCGTGGTGTGGATGCCCATGGCGGCGCCTACCACCGAGAACGACACGGCGAAGGCGATGCCGAGCGTCGCCCACATGTAGGGCGACGTATTCTCCAGGAACCATCCAAAGCTGATTTGCTCACCCTTCCCGTTCAATAAGTAGTACATCGAGAATATAGGAATCACGATGATTACGATGAGCCCGAACAGATAACTTAAGAAGTACCTCATCTTGATGGTGTTTTTCACTAAATTGGAGCAATTTTACACACGAATCCCAACTGGGACGGCTTTTTCTCGCCCAATTTTTGCCTTGACAGAAAACTAGCAGAAAGAAGTCTTGTGATCACAAGATGTCAGAGACAACAAGAACAAGAGTGTTGCTACACGTTAATTAATTTCTTGTGATCCACATAGATTCACAGCGGTCCAAAGCAGCTATTCACGCGCAAACGTCATGCATAAGTTCAGCGTGTAAAAGAATCTTTTAAAAAAAAGTGAATTATATTCGCTTACTCTGTGGAACGTACTGCGTGTGTGTGCCTGTGTGCGATGTTTGGTGCTGTGGGTGGGTGACTTTTCATTTGTGTTATGTTGTATGTGTGTGTTGGATCTGTTGGATTGTGTTGTAGTTGTAGGACTGATTGATTTGTTTGATTCCTTCGGCTGATGCGATGTGATGTGATTGTTGTAGAATATTTGTACAGTTTACTCCTTCTCTCTGTTGAAATATTTGTTTGGATTTTCCCCGATCAAAATGTGACTCATTACAACGCGTAAACAGTATCCGCCGGCTTCAGATTGTTGGTCATGTGTTGCACTAACGATAGGAGATGGATTAGGAGAAAAACTATGAAGCCTGAAAAGACATCGCGATGTGGTCCGCTTACGCCAGGTTTATTGTTCGCCACTCCTACCTGTTTCTATTTTTAATTAGTGTGGTTTCTACTATCCTCACAGTGATCCCATTAGTATGTCACCCGCTACCGACGTTCTCCGACCCTCTGACAGGGTTCGAGACGCGCGGAACATCCCTAGCGCATCGGTTTATTGCGTGGGAAAACCTGATTGACGAAACCCGACCGTCCCGGCGGCTCGCAGTCAATCCTAAAGAAATTGAAGAGCAAAGTCGCATGAATTTCACCTATCACAACAGAAAAAAACAAAATAAAAAAAGACCAAAGTATGCACACAGGAAGAAGAAAGAGAAAGATATTTACAACAATACCGGCACTAAGAAAACTTTTTATAATGCATCTGAGTCCAATATGTCCAGTGATCATGTGCACTGGGGCTATGGAAAAAATGTGAGCTTTGAAGGAGAAAATGATGTTTTCTTGAGAGAGCACATCAAGCAGCAGTGGGATACTCTCAAGGAGATGCAGCGCGAGCCCGACACGCCCATCCACCACAACTATGCATTTGGAAGCTGCGGGGCGCCTTTAGCTGACCATGCTCACCTTGTTGTAACAAACACAGGTAACTCTTCTTTACTCACATTTGAAAATGTTGAAAAAATGTGTAAATGGCAGTTAGAGCTTGTTGAATTGGGGGCTGCGGAGTACTTCAAATTGTGCCAAAGGCCAGTCAGTTCTGAAGACCTCTGCTGTCCGGTATGGAGTGTGCCAAACTATATAGCTTTAATCTCTGGTAAAAAGTCATGTGAAAACTTAACTAGAGAAGATGTTAACAAGACTACTGTGATCTTAGAAAAATGTGCAGGTTATTTTCATAACTTTTCGTTGATGTCTTCGTGTGAGCTGGACCGATGTAAGGTACCTAAGTTCTGTTCTCAATATGATGCAGTTTACAACATGTTGTTTTATCTCATTGATGCTGATGCTTTTGCCCCACCAAAATATTCTCAAAATATTGTTAAGAATGTAATGATCTTTCTTCCACTCCCTAGAAGTAGCACTATAATGCCATATTATGAAAAACTGCAGAGTTCAAATTTATCTCATGATAATCTTCTGATACCTGCCATAGATTTTGGACTTAAGAATACACTTTTCGACTTATGGGTGATACAAGACACTTGGTTGGTTGGCTTGGGTGCCATTTTTGTGTTCCTTTGTGTATGGATTTACACAAAATCTCTCATGTTGACAATTATGTTGTTCACAGCTATAACTTATTCTCTCGGAATAGCATACTTCTTGTATGTATATGTGTTCAATTTAGAGTTTTTCCCCTTTATGAATTTATTAGTGGTAGTAGTTGTAATAGGAATTGGCGCTGATGATGCTTTTCTTTATGTTAAGGTGTGGAAAATGGTCAGTAAACAACTCATACGAGATAACGTAGCTAGTCAAGACAGTGGTCTGGGTGATATAAAGAATGTGTCAAGTGCAGGTGAAACAATAATGATTCAAATTCTCGAGGAAACTCTGAAACATTCTGTTGTTACAATGTTCATTACTACTCTGACAACCGCTGTAGCATTTTTCGCGTCTTACGTGAGTTACATTCCTGCTATCAACTGTTTCAGTGTATTTGCTGGGACAGCAATTCTAGTCAACTTTTTCCTAATGGTTAGCTGGTTACCAATATCAGTGTTTATACTAGATGTAAAATTATGCAAAAACAAAACAAATATTCTAGAGATGTTGCACAAATCTTTAAATGAGATTTGGGATGACACAAGGGTAGTACTAAATAGATTTATCATTACCTGTGTCACAAAATTGCACATAGTGTTTGTTATTGTATTAGGTGCTATTGGTATTTATAGCATCATCGTTGTATTTTATACTCCAGGGTTGCAACTCCCAGATTCTAAACAATTTCAACTTTTCCAGACATCTCATCCCTTTGAGCAATATGATATGAGTTACAGTGATAAGTTTTTGTTTGAAAGATTTGGTAAAGACATTGGAACAGGGAGCAAAATGCCCCTCCGATGGATATGGGGAGTGAAGGCTATTGATAATAGCAACCACATGAATCCAGGTTCCAAAGGAAAACTAGTTTTCGATGATACATTTTCTATATCTGATCCAAAATCACAAATTTGGTTACTTGAATTTTGTCAAAAGATCAAAGCCCAGCGGTTCTATCAGCTGACGTTGGGGCCTCTTCTTCCAAACTGTTTTATTGAAAGCTTTAAAAATTATATGAATAGACGATGTATTGATAATATTGACAAAATAGATAGGACGCCCTGTTGTAACTTATCCCGATTTCCCTACAAAAAAGAAGTGTTCGAATTTTGTATCATAAAAGCTATGGAGTCATTATATCAGACTCCACGCGAACTTTTTATGCCCGGTGTAGCTGGACCTAAATTTTTAAGGAGCGCTAAACCCCCTACAGTAGCGTCTCTTGTCGTCGAGTTCGAGAGCGTCGTGCCATATTCAATGTCATATGTAGCAATGAACAATTTTTTTCTTCATGTTGAGAATTGGACGGAAAATGAGTTAAAGTCAGCGCCACCTGGCATGAAAGGCGGTTGGTTTCTATCAGATTTTCAATTTTATGATCTCCAGCGCACGTTAGCCAGCGGGACTGTGATGGCTCTTTTGATATCTGCTTCTTTAGGGTTTGTTGTGCTCATACCAGCAACTCTCAGTTTCGTCATAAGCATATGCGCACTAACCGCTATGATATTCTCCTGTACTGGCACAATAGCTATTCTAGTACTTAGTGGTTGGAAATTAAATATTTTGGAAAGCGTTGCAATATCGACCTCAGCTGGACTAGCCGTAGACTTCAGTCTGCACTACGCCCTCAGTTACACGAACGCTAGTGGTCTCAAAGCATCGAGGGTAAAATGCGCGCTATCTACTTCAGCCGGGCCAACTGCAGCTGCTGCTCTCACTACAGGATTTGCTGGAATATTTTTACTGGCATCAAATCTGCTTCCTTACTCACAAATCGGAACTTTCTTAGCATTGATCATGTCTGTGAGCTGGATTTACGCTACTTTCTTCCTTTGTTCATTATTCTTAATTGTTGGTCGCAATTCCTCTAAGGAATTTCCGTCGGAAGATAGGAAGACTGTGTCTAGGGTTAGTTCTATATGTTCAGGAATTCCTAATTTGGAGAGTCACGAATTAGAACATTTGGCAGATAGCAATCGTACAAATCTCACTCATTCGCATAGTCCCTCCAGTATAAGCGCCACTACTGTCGTTTTACACGATGAGTGTGAAAACGCGCACAATAAAATTGCCAAAAAAATTAGTATAACGACAAATTTAGCTTGTGACAATGACTGAATGAATAAATCTAAAGATTTAGATAAAAGTTTAATACATACTTTTTAGCAACTTTTGAGAGTATTTTTTCGGAATGTTAAATTGTACTTAAAATACCTGTTGATCCAATTACTACTTTGATTTCTATTTAGCTCTGGTTTGTTTTACTCTCTTTACAGAATTTTACACTATATCACAGTTTTATACGCTATGTAAATATTTTATTCTATCAAAATGCAAAATTTAGGAATCATCATTGTGACAATAATTATCACATAAAATTCACATACGACAATATAATGTGGAAACGAGCTTAGCTTGAACAGTATTATGAATGTGTTGCTTTAGTAAATATAACATATTTCTGTTTATCGTGACTGTTACGTTAACTAAGTACCTATTGTTTGATTTCAAAGAATTTAATTATCCTTGGTATTCTGCTTAATATACGCAGAATATCCGGAAACGTTATTGAAACTACTGTATTACTTTTGCTCAGTTTTGATATATTTGTAATTTTTGAGGTCCCTACGCGTGCGAAGCCATTAGCATTAGCGGACGTGACTTTTTTTTAATTCGATAATTTATAAAAAAAAATATATAACAGCATATAGAGACAAACATTATCTATTCAGAAGTACTAACTAGTTCGGTACTGGCAGCTTTCCCCATTGTTTTCCGACGTAGTTGAAGGTAATTGTTTATAATATACAAAGATAAATTATAACTGGAAACAGTTTTATCTCTCGATTAGGGACCTCCTGGCCATAACTATGTAATTTGTGTCAATTTGTATTTGCGAAGAAGTTATAACTCATCAAACACTCAATATTTTATCTGGATGTTATTTGTCTGGATGTTAATTTATAGAGTTACAGTTTTCATAGAAAATTGATGTTAGATATTTACTTAATAAAATGTTAGTATTTAAGATATCAAAATGCAAGAATTTGTAATTATTTAGGTTTAGATGTGTAGACATAAGATTTTGTTTTACATTTTTATGTTAATTCTTATTCCTTCCAATTTTGCACAAGAATACATGTTTATATGAATACAATATGTATTATCAAAAAAGGTATTCTAGATGTGGCCATAACTTATGTACTAAGGAAGCTCAAACACCAGTGATGTTAGGTTTCCATGCCAGATGTACTTTTTCACAGTAAGATTCATTAGCCAAGTCTTACCTTTCATGTCAAGTAAATCAGACTTTTAATGTGAACAGGTTTCACTCTGGTTCATGAGTCCTGTTCCTGTAATGTTTCTAGTGACACCCAGAATTGAATCGCCTATTGGAAGCGCTCTTGAAGATTCTACTCATAGATTGTTTGGGACAATCAGTATGGTGTATCAATAATCAATACGATTAATTTCTCCGTTCAAGCCAAATTACAGAATCTCAGTAATGCAATCATCATATACTATTTTTAAAAATATTATTGTTTTATTGAATAATATATATTATTATATAAATATTCTGAAATGCTGTTTTTGGATATTATACTTTACAACGCCACGTTAAAGTTTCATTATTTAGTGCGCCAATCATTTTTGGACAAAATTGTAGCTTATGCCAATACACGTACAGCAAAGCTAACGAGACGAGATAAATTTCATCCTTGTCTGATACGTCATTATTCGTATCTCGCTCCTTTTCTCTCATGCAATAAGTTATCTCTTCTCGTTGGCATTACTTTAGGCCTCTAACATCAAGAGCTCTCGCAGACCGCAGACTTTCTATCGGCCGATAGTTTAGTTCGCCTCTTAATCAGTATAAAGACTAAAGACGTATGCAAGTGCGCACACTAACGATTCGGTATCGGCCAATATAGTGTGCGCACTTCCATACAAATCTTTATACTGATTAAGAGCCCCAACTAAACTATCGGCCGATAGAAAGTCTGCGGCCTGCGGGGGCTCTAAAAGTATTGAATGATTTGTCCGTCGTACACGTACAAGATCTACCGTAAACTTGGGATACTTTGGCCTTTGGGATTAACTCTGTCCAGATTTTATTAAATGGAAATTATGGCACATTGCCGTAAAGTTGGCTTTAGTTAACTACTCACGTTGTTATGTTTTTTTTATTAGACCCTTCTATATCTGGTTTACATATGGGCTCACCCCTCCGTTGGGTCAAATTACCCCGAATTTGCGGTATTACAATTCCCGATTTCAAGAGACCTTTGCTTTTAACTTAAGGGCGTGTAATAAGAAAAAGGAAGGACAGGACTGGCTACTGTTGAATTGGGTAATAGGCCTATAATTCTATTGTCCTTAAACCTATGACCTGAATTTTTGTTTATAAATATTTATAGACTGACTATGATTTATTAATTATTAAGGTGCCATATCGACTTAGCTTTCTCACAAAAATTGTTGTAAACAAAAAACTCGTTACAATTTGCTGTATTAGATAACGAATTTCTACGTTGAGTGGTTTTTATAGATTTAAAAAAATGATTTTTACGGACTTGTCACGCTGAATGTGTTCAATTCAAAATGTAAAGAACTAATGAAAATACGCTAACAGGACCGCAAAACGCATCCTAAATGACAAATCCCAGTTACAGAGAAAATGTACCCCCCTGCATAAGAATAAATAATAACAGAGTAGAAGGGAATCTCTTTTGACTGCGTCCAAAACGCCGCCATTTATATACCTACTTCCCCCCTCACGTCGTTACACCCCTCTGACGTCCAGGCGTGTTGCTAGGGTTGCTTACTGTTAAATATTACTTACTCTAAAGATAATATCGCTAAAATATTAAGTTATTATTTACTTTGAAATCATTATTTTATTCCAGTTTTACAAAATATGAGATTTATAAATCATTAGGTACAGTCAAGGATTTTAATTGTTAGGCCACTTGCCACTGTTAGTATTTTAGCCGTGTAATGCAAATCAGCATATACCAGTATAAGCGGCTTCACCCGATTTGCATTACACGGCTAAAATGCGAACAGTGGCAAGTGCCCTAACAATTAAAATCCTTGACTTTACGTACCTACATATTATAGGTAGGTACTTCTAAGTAAGAATTTATTACAAGTGCCATACCAAAAGAAGCCATTTAAGGTGATTTGGCATCGTTTTTGAATTGTTTATACATCCAAATACACCACAATAACTTGACGTCATTAATTGTTATTTGTTTCCAATAAAACGAACGCGCAAACAGTTTACAGCCAAACGCGCGTGCGGCGACGCCGGCCGTGACACCCTGACTGAGTTCTCGCTTAGCGAGTACTCTAATATCGTGACCTTGAGTCCGGCTGGAGCGGGAGTTTCCCTTCTACTCTGTTATTATTTATTCTTATGCCCCCTGTAACGGCAGTAACCACACCTTGTACCTTTTCTCTGCTATATTATTGTTTATTTTCCACAATAGGAAAATCCTAAAATCAACTAGTTACTATTGGAATTGGGATGTGTTTAAATGATAAAGATTTTATTGTGTTATGATAGACCTCAGTGTTTAGTTTTATAAGAAGTAATAAGTGTAAGACATTGAATAAAATGTTACCTTTTACATAAATCTACACGTATTTCATTTTTAACTGACTTGTATTTTTTTTTTCGTGCAGAGAAGAGAACACTGTCATATTCATATTTTATACTGTCTATGAAACGCATTATGTTTTGGAGATCTTGCAAAGACAACTCCGACAATTTTGAGAGTAAAAAATCGATCTAGCTGAGTCTTATCTCTGGAAATAAGTAGGTAGTTTTTAAATGTGTGATAACATATTTTGACGAACTTCGCCTTAACGACTATTTACACATAAATTGATTTATAAAAATATTTTTTTATTGGAACCCATACCTTCACTTAGTTAATTCTAAATTGATTCATTGGTCCCATATAGAGACGTAGGTAGGTATCAAAATCAGTTCAGGTAAAAATTTCAATCATTTTAACTAAGATTATCGAAATTTTTATTTCGTTTGTTTTACTTACATACATTTATTACCGTACCATATTTATATCTAAAATTTCATTAGTTAATTTTTACCGCTAGCCTACATGTGAAAACTAATAATTATAATTAAATCCCACGTATGTGTTAGCGGCTACGTTCACCAACAAACGTAGGTGTCAAATTCGTGATTTTTGTTATTTTAATGAATGTTGAGTCCTGCTTAACCCATGACCCTGAGATAAGGTGTTTAGCGCTAAAATCTTCGATAGAGCTCGTTTGTTTCTGATTGCTATGAACAGTATTCGTTTATTTGAGTAAAAATCGAATAATAATAAAAATAAACAACCCTAAATACATATAAACAAAAATAACTACAGTGTACTTACTTAATTATAATTAACTATTATCTACAGGTAACGCCACCAGTTTTTTTTTTTTTTTTTTTATTAAATGGCGTCTGTCCAATTGGACAATTTTGCCAGCGTCAAGGTTGAGAGCTACAGATGTTTATAGATTACTCCATGGATTACTCAGGTTGTCAGGCGCTGTGATGTCAAATGACCGGTAGGGTTAGTTCAGGATACCTACAATAACAAAAATTGACAATTTTACAACCCCACCAGAGTTGAGGCCACGCACACAACCACAACTCATGTAATGACAGCGGGATTTTGACGTTGTGTTGACGTTTAACGACAACACAACGTCAAAATCCCGCTGTCATTACATGAGATGTGGTTGTGTGCGTGACCTCAACTCTGGTGGCATTACCTATACATCTACTTAATTAAACCAACGTACCTACCCTAAAAAGGCGGGCTGGTTCCAACAGAAAACGAGACCCTATTAGTAAGACTCCACTATCCGTCTGTCTGTTTGTCACCAGGTTGTATCTCACGCACCGTGGATAGCTAGATCGTTGAAATTTTAACAGATGATGTAAGTATTTCTGTTGCCACTATAACAAAAAAATACTAAAAATAAAATGAAGTTAAAAATTAAAGGGGGTCGTCATACAAGAACTAAGAATTTTTTAACTCTATCTTTATAATGGCGTTAAATAGTCATGAACTAAATGAACTAAAACAATTACTTTGCTCACCCGCGACCTTACAATAGTTACGTTTATGCAAGAAATGTGTGTTCATGCAGTTCCTCCACCTCCACACTGTACGAACACACACAAATCACATAAACACAACAACAACGTTCGTACAGTGTGGAGGTGGAGGAACTGCATGAACACACATTTCTTGCATAAACGTAACTATTGTAAGGTCGCGGGTGAGCAAAGTAATTGTTTTAGTTCATTAATATGGACCTCCGCAAAGTAACGCCTGATTCAATAAATTAGTTAAATAGTCACTTGAAAATTTCACCGATTATACATATATCACTGTGACTGGTACAACAACAAATAATAAAAATATAATTAAGTATATTAGAAATAAGAAATTTATTTGAATTCTCCACCACCAAGTATAGTCGACCAAGTAAGTGCTTTACCATTTTTAATGACAGTTCCTACATCAGAATAAAAACAATAAGGCTGAATGTCACATTGACTTGTGAGTGAAAATAGCCTTTAATGTTTTAGGCCAAACAACTGATATTGAACCTTAGGGTGGTAAAGGAATTTCTTGGTCGACTATACAATTTAGGAACTTAAATAATATTGAATATTAAGGGGGTCTCGACTAACCAATATAAAATGATTTCACACTGTGTACATTTTACTTAGAAGTAGGGTTCTGCTAACACTGGATTATTATGTTTACGGCGTATATTTTGACATACTTACTTCTACCCACTTGGCCGGTTTTTTTTTCCTCATATTTCTGTCAAAAATGTCATCACACATCACATCAAGGGATTTGATATGTTGACGCTATTTAGGTTTCTGAACGAATTCACCAGCTGTCACTATTGACGTAAGCGTAATTATTAGTACTTTATTGCTGAGGGCTTAGAGTTGATTATGCCTTAACTTTAGACCAAGTCATTTCTCTTTGACAGCTGGCTGTGATGTGATTCATCTCGAACAACAATTTTGTGTTAGAGTGTTACTCATCGAGTACGTAGAATATTCGTAGTTTTTTCTAGTAGTGTTATCGTCACAAATTAAAAATGTTTTCTACAAATCCTAACTATACTAAACTGAAAACCCACCTCAGACTTTCCATTAACCGCTTAAAATTGCTTGAAAAGAAGAAAACCGAATTGGCGCAGAAAGCACGTAGGGAAATTGCTGAATACATCGCTGCAGGAAAAAGCGAACGAGCTAAGATCCGTGTGGAACACATTATAAGGTAAGTTTAGAGGTAGCAGAAATGGCAATAAGAAAATATCAGCCAAAATCATGTCATTTGATATAAACAACATTCCATTGTTATGTCCTTAAATTGAATCAATCATTTGATCACATACGCAGTGTTTTAGTTTGAAAGTCCAAATTACACGCTCTGAGTACTAACAATGTCAGTCTTGTGCAAGTTATTATATCCCAATAGAAAATCTATCCTAAAAAAATACTAACAGATCTTTACAAGATCACTTCATTTTTTGTCTGTCTAAAGACATAGATGTCAAAAGGACCTTTTTTATAAATGTCCAGGGGCATCAAGTTGAAATAAATCTGGAACGATTGAAGCTATGGTCTCTTACAATTGTAACAATGAAGTTTCTTGGTTTTTAGTCAGGAACCATGATATTTGGAAAGAAAGTAGGTATAAGGCCCTCGCATGTTAAGGAAAAATCTAAAAATCACATAAGTGTAAGTTGTTAGTTATCACACATAAAATATGCTCATATCAAAGAGATGACTTAACATAAATGTTACTTGAAAATTGTGCCTCATACCTTCATTAACCTATTTAGGGAGGACTACATGGTGGAAGCTATGGAGATAGTGGAGATGTACTGTGACCTGATTTTGGCGCGATTTGGACTTGTCACACAGATGAAGGAACTTGACGAAGGGCTCGCTGAGGCCATCTCCACTCTCATCTGGGTTGCGCCACGGATGCATACTGATGTGCAGGTGAAAAGAAATCAGATTTTTTTTTTGACTCGCCCTTGCTGTTTTTTCAAGGCGTATTTTGCCAATGTCGACGTAAAGACATGACACTGTTTGGTTTAAGAAATTTTGATTTTGGGGAATGATGCAATTGCATGATGAATGTGCACTTAGGATGTGGCTTCACATCTTTTTTGTTCTACCAGCAGTTTTCCACAGACCAAACATAATCAGCACACAACTTTTTTTATCTAGTTTTGTCAAGCCTTTTTTTAAACACTCAGTGATCATGTCAGCCTTGTGGGTGTTTACATAGTTTCCCAATCAAGAGACAAATCAATAAAATGTTATATGGTAATTGCTTTATCTGATGACAGCTCTGTTAACTAACAAATTAACGTGGAGATTGTGCATAGAACCAAAACCTACATGTACTTTTCTCAGAAAGTAATTTGAAATTCTATAATTTACTTCATAATACTGTAAATTGAGTAATTCGCATCCCCAACCGAATAAAGCGGTAATATGAAATGCCTTAGTTTGTAAAGTAAGCTTTATCCGGTCGCTTTATGGCTTAGTCTGTAAACTAAGGCATTTCATATTACTGCTTTATTTGGTTGGGGGTGCGAATTAACAACATTAATAATAATTTAAACATGAAACTACCGTGAGATTTACTCATAGTAAAATAATATGCGCATAATAGTAGAGAGCATTTGGCAGCAGCCGTAGCATGTTGCTCAGACAGGAAGGGCTACCTACGGATTAGCCCAAAACATGTTGAGTTAAACTCGTTATGAGACCTGAATAATCCATATTATTTCACTATTAACAAAAATTAAAAAGCAAATGAATTATTTAATTAACTGTAAAGTTACATTTTTAATTGCTTAGAAATCTATAAATCAAATAGTGTTGTGAATATTGACATTCAAAAACTATGAGGGAGTTGTGAGACATCTATTAAACAATTTGTCAATTAGTTATCATCTTATTCGTTCAAATTTCAGGAGCTGAAAATCATTTCTGACCTGCTGACAGCAAAGTATGGTAAAATATACGCGGACGCGTGTCGGAGCGAGAACGTCAATACGATAAGCGAGAAGCTAAAACACAAGCTCAACGTCCAAAGTCCGCCCAAGATCCTTGTCGAGAGATACCTCATTGAGATAGCGAAGAATTACAATGTGGAGTACACGCCCGATGAGCAAGTCATGAGGGAGGAAGAGGGTATGTTTCATTCATTATTTTCCATTTCAACCCAATATTTCTATACTTCTTAAGTGCCCAGGCTCAAATTATCCATTCTGTCCTTTGGTCTCAGGGCAGTAGGTATCTTTTTTACAGAATTGGCATTACTATAGTTTCTCTAACAATAGTGGAAAGGTTTCCTCTGTCGAAATAATAATAGTAAAATGTAGTTCAAAACTACACTAGCCTCTGGTATTTTGTCTGGATCTTAATAATGATATTTTTATAGTCAACAATTTAAAAAAAAAAACATTTTCAATGCAAGCTTTTTCGCTGACTGTACTTGCATTGTCATCCAACCTACATAAGTATACCAAATTTCAAGTTAATCAGACCACTAGAAGTGGGTCAAATTCAACTTTCTAGATTTGACTCGTACATACATTGCAAGTTAACAAAAAGCTTTTAAAAACATAACCCTCCTTTGACAGTCGGGTGAAAAGACTTTGATTTCTTGATCAACTATACATTGGGATGGCACACTACCGTCACTAATGTTAATGCTTTAAGCGCAACACACACAGAGAGCGGGCGCGGGTCGGCGCCCGTCGCCCGACGTCACAGAAAGCGCGCGGGCCAGTGCAGTGTTGCCAACAAGAGTAATATAAAATAAGCTAGATAACAGTAAAAAACAACACTGCATTGGCCCGCGCGGGTCCGCCGACTGTGTGATCAGTGATCACAGAATAAGTAATAGTACTAACGTACAGAAGCATCACTCTCGAACAAAAGTCAACTTTAGGTATAAAAACTTGCTTTCTTACTGCTTGCACGCGAAATTGAAACTTACCGTGTGATACGAGCGTTCATATTCCGTTGGGCACCGCTGATCCGAAACCAAGGGCACAGGCACAGATTACTTAATAGTTACTTTGTAACAGATACTGCATCCCGTACAAAATCTTGGTACTTACCGCGATTATGGCTACAGATTATACTACTCCGTCTCCTTAAGAATGTGTGCGTGCCGACAGTGACAAGGGCTGGCAGTTTGGATATTTTTTTTTCTACATGTTGTTTTACCATTTTGTCGGGATAATTGCTATATATTATATCCATGCAAACTTTCTAGCCCTAATATTCCCTAAGCTAAGCCACGGACGGACAAAGGAACAGACGGTCATGGCGAAACTATAAGGGTTCCGTTTTTGCCATTTTAGCTCTGGACTCCTAACAAAAAAAGGATATTTATTGTAATGCGCAGAACACATTGCCATTTTCACAGTACCCTAGCGTTATACTAGATACAAAGGTCAACTTTCGAACTTCGCATCGTGCCATCCCGTTCACGCTTATAGCTTTTTATAGAAGAGTAAGAGGGACAGCACGATACGAACTCCCAAATTGTTATATTAGCTATTAATTCTAGCATAGTCTTATTAAAATTTGCCCCCTGTTTCACCATTCACTTATAAAAGTCCAGACGGCATATTTTTTTCATGGAACACGAATGACGTGCGTCGGCGCGCGCTTGTGACAAAATACTGGAATTTCGATCGCAGCAGATCGTCCCCGCGGTAGGTAAATATCGCGCGTAAGTACATGGCATGCATGAGGCCTGGCACAGGGTTTCCACTCGCCGATATTTGGTAGGTATATAAATCAAGAAAGATAACAGTGTGTATTAATTCAGTAAACTAGCTTTAAACGCAACAGTATCTTTTATACGGATTATAAGATCGTTTAGAAGTCATCGTTTGTTGCAAAAATCACAGAAAAATAATTACGCGCGACGCGGCTAGCGTGCGCACCGAATGCCGGGCGACAACCTACTGCCATACGCCTCCCCGGGAGGCGCGCCGCCGAACATACCTAAACTGCGGAGTGAAACCCCCCTGGTGTGATGTTAGCCATACACCGCCATGCAAATACACCCGCCGCGGGCTCGACCCGCTCCGCGCCCGCTCTCTATGTGTGTTGCGCCAAGGATGATATAGACTGGATTGGCAGTCGCCATAGTACGGATCGGCCACGGTTTTTGTAGTTCGATTATTAAATCTAGATGGCGCTGAAATATAGCCCAGAGGCTTTGAAGGCAAAACAATAAGACTACAGATGTTTCATATTACTACAAATGTATTATTTTTCAAAAATATTGCATAATAAATACATTTGCAGTAATATGAAATGTCTGTAGTCTTATTGTTTTGCCTTCAAAGCCTCAATATTTTAGCGCCATCTAGATATAATAATCGAAATACAAAAACCGCGGTCGATTCGTACTATGGCGACTGCCAATCCAGTCTATATCATCCTTGGTTGCGCTTAAAAACTAGAAATTATGTGATTTTTTTGTACGACATTGTGTTTCAGGGCGTGATGCTATGCTGATCGACATCAACGGCCCCCCGATGCCGCCGGGTTTCATCGGGTTCCCGCAGCTGCCCAACTTGCCCGGCCCGCCGCCGCCGCCGCCCGTACAACCGTTCAGCTACCCTTCTGTAAGCACAGCAATCAGTAGAGAGCGGATTTGAAGTAGCGATCTCAATATTTATATGGATATGACTGGTATAATTTATTATTTTATCTATATAAGTATGTTTATCCGTTGCCTAGTACCCATAACACAAGCTTTGCTAAGCTTACTTTGGAACTAGGTCAATTGGTGTGAATTGTCCCGTGATATTTATTTATTTATTTATTTATTTATTTTTCCTACCCACAAAAATAATGTAACTTATCGGAACAAAAAAGTAAAAACCTTTTTGGAAGCTTTTGTAAATATTGGGCAAAAATTAGGATGATAATAAATAAAAACATTGTTTGTTAATTTTTGAAATAGTTTATTTTTTTTAAGTTCTTCTTTAATATTTCTTCTGCACAATGCACAGTAAAATATGTAATAAGTTACATTATTTTTGTGTGTAGATAAAATAATAAATTATACCAGTCATATCCATATAAATATTGAGATCGCTACTTCAAATCCGCTCTCTAGTAATCAGTTATTTATGTGCTCAAACATGGTACATATTATTGTAATAAGACAATTTACGAGACAAGTTAAATTGTTCCACATGTTTCATCGCAAGGACATGAAAATATTTTCCATGTACTTTTTTCTGTTATCTTTGTGATGTATAATAAAGCTTAAAGCCATTGTATTGTATATTTTACAGGGGTCCATATTGAGTTACATAATTGGTGCAGGTCATAATGTACTGTTATTTATATAATGTAATGTTTGCCATAACTCTATTATGTTTGAAACTATAAATTTATCAGCATCTTTGACGTGGTCATCCTATAGGTTATAGTCAACGGCCACTAAGACCTAAATCCTGACACATTGCACAACTATGAAGTTTCTGAATATTGACAATGGTCAACCATACAAAAATAAATGTGTACTAGCATCTTGTAATTTGCAGGGTCCTTCAGGAGGGAAGGCTGGTGGGTTCATAGCGACCCCGCCCCCCCACCAGGGCCCCAGTCACCCCCCCGGAGGATACAACCTCCCCCCCGGCGTCGACTCCAAGGACCTCAGTAACAGTTTCCTGCAGGTTCGTGTCACTTTTGATCTGTTATAACGACTTCTCATTTGTCTTTTATTTGTGTATTAAAATTAAGTCGGAATAATTTAGCAGATGGTTCGGTTAGGTTTGACTGAACCCCTAGGAAACCACCCCGAGGTAAACCCACAACTTATTTGCGGGGATCCGAGCCAGCGGGCCCCGGTAAATATTCAGCGTTATTGGCTAATAGCGATGTTGACACCATTAAAAAGAAATTTGAAGACACGACTCCAGTAAAAAAACGCTTTATTTTAGCCCTGAAAGTCAGATTAATTTTCGATTAAATGCAAAATTAGATTTTTTGTTGCTTTAAAACAAATAAATAGTTAGTTGATTGAGTATGCGAACAATGACGTCATATGTCGCTATTGTCATTCAAACTCTATGGGAGATTGTGTTTTGACAGCTCATAAAAAGAACGTCAGTTGATTGGTGGTGTCAACATCCCCATTATACGAGCGTCTCAACCGCCATCATTTCCGGTCGCATATAGTGAAGAAATAAGTCGCACCGAACGGAAGGTTTTTGTAAAACGATACAGTGCGCTCGCTGTAAAATAAAAATTCATTGAAATCCCAAGCAAACATTACCTCATTTCTTTGATATATGGGTCCTGGTAATGATAGCGGTAGAAACGCTCGAATAATTAGCCTTTTACGGCGGTTTTTTCGTCATTACCATTTGAGCAGAAATTATTAAAATGGATAATGCTTAGGGTTAACTTTTTATGAAAACTTAAGACAGTACTGTAAGACATAATGTATGTCTTATCTGTAGCAAGATGGCGACACTATTTGTACTGATTAAAACATGGTGGTTGTTAAGATCTAAGAATATACAATCTGAATATTATAATACTAAAGTGGTTTTATTATGCATCACAATCATCATGACATGGCGCTGCGGACATTAAATGCGGAATATAAATAGAAGAAAGAAGAAAATAATAGAAAACTAGTGTGAAAAGACAACTTAAGGGACTCGAATACGACCGACGCCATTACACTTTACCGGCAAGAAAATGGATATGTTAAAACCTCCTGCACCATTGAATTTATCCACCAATAACATAAAACAGGCCTTCATAGATTGGAGACAAAAATTCCAATTATATTTTACGGCGAGCGGTGCGGCCGAAAAATTAAGTGATGAACAACAATGTGCGCTTTTATTACATAGCGTGGGCGATGAGGGGTTGGCCGTGTTCAACACTTTTGAAAATAAAGAAAAACTAAAATATGAAGAGATTATACAAAAATTAGAAACACATTGCAGTCCACCGAGTAATGAGACGTACAATAGACACTTGTTCTTCAGTAGAAAGCAGAAGACAGGGGAATCATTTGAAGACTTCGTAACAGCATTGAAAAAACTCAGCTTAGACTGCAATTTCGAATTATTAAAAGATGGACTACTGAGAGATCAAATAATTATGGGATTGATAGACAATAATCTAAAAGAAAGTTTACTTAGAATTCAAGACTTGAACTTGGAAAGGTGTATAAACATATGTAGAGCAGCAGAATCAACAAAAGCACAAATGGACAGTATTAAAAATAAAGAAAATTTGGAAATAGGTAAAATTGACAAAGGACCACATAAATATCAACAATTTGACAAAAAAGAAAGAGGAAGATCGGTGAACAGACAGCCGTCGAATGCCAGGCAGCCATCCAGAGGCAAACAGCATAACCAGCCATGGAATAACAGCAAAAAGGTGTGTGGGAAGTGCGGCAGACAACATGACTATAGGAAGTGTCCAGCATATAATAAGAAATGCATTAAATGTGGCAGATATAATCACTTTGCAGTCATGTGCCTTAACAAATGTGAAGCAGTAAGTAGAGACTGGTATATAAAACTTAGTGTTAATAATCAGGAAGTCAATTTCAAGGTTGACACAGGTTCACATGTTGACATAATAAATTATGAGACATCAGTGAAATTAAATCTAAAATTGTCTCTATGTGAGGTAAAATTGAGTAATTTTGATGGGTCAGAAATAAATTACAAGGGAGTTTGTGAAGCTAAGATAAGGTATAATAATGTAGAATGTTTGAGTACATTATATGTTGTAAATAACTCTAGAACTGGTGTGTTGAGTTATGCCACTGCAGTAAAGTTAGGAATTGTAAAACCCGTTGAGGTAATTGATAGTGTTGTAGACCAATTATTACAAAAACACAATAATCTGTTTTCAGGTTTAGGTGAGTTACAGTATCAGTATCGAATTAAATTAAAAGAAAATTACACACCAGTAGCGGAACGACCCAGAAAAATACCCTTCAAGTTGGAACATAAAGTCAAAAATGAATTGGACAGAATGGAAGAATGTGGTGTAATTAGAAAAGTAACCGAGCCCACAGAATGGGTAAATTCTATGGTGGTTACGCGTAAACAAGGTGACAATATTAGAATCTGTTTAGATCCTCAGAATTTAAATAAATATATTATTAGAGAGAGATATAAAATGAGCACTTTTGAGGAATTAGTAGCCAAAATGCCCGGAGCAAAATACTTTAGTGTCTTAGATGCTTCAAAAGGGTTTTACATGATTAAATTGAGTGAGGACAGTCAATTATATACAACTTTTAATGCAGGTAACTTCGGTAGATATTGTTATAAAAGATTACCATTTGGATTGAATTCGTCACCAGAGGTTTTTAGTAAATATTTTGCAGATATATTTAAAGATATACAAGGAGTTGAGCAATATGTTGATGAGCTTATAATATGGGGGAAACTTTAGAACAGCACAATGAAAGGTTAAAACAGGTATTAGAGAAAGCAGAAAAATCAGGTGTGAAATTTAATAAAGATAAATGTCAATTTGGGGTCACTGAGGTTAAATATGTAGGTCATATATTAAGCGGTGAAGGTGTCAGACCTGATCCTGAGAAAATTAGAGCCATTATTAGTATGACAGAGCCAAACAATAAAAAACAATTACAAACTATATTAGGCATTGTCACTTATGTATCAAAGTTTGTGCCAAATTTAACAGATATTACATATTCGCTAAGGGAATTGTTGAAAAAAGATTCAGAATTTATATGGGGTGACAAACAGAAAAAAGATTTTGAAAAGTTAAAGGAAGTATTAACATCACAACCAGTTTTAAAATATTTTGATATAAATAGTCCAATTACATTATCGGTAGACAGTAGTAGCACTGGTTTGGGAGCAGTTTTGCTTCAAAATAATGCACCAATAGCGTATGCATCAAAGGCATTAACTGAAACTCAAAAACAGTGGGCACAAATAGAAAAAGAATTACTGGCAATAGTGTATGGTTGTCAAAAATTTCACCAGTACATCTATGGTAGGCACATAGTAGTAGAAACTGACCATAAGCCCTTAGAGCACATTGCTAAAAAATCCATGAATGAGACTCCGTTAAGATTGCAAAGATTGAGACTTAAATTGCAAGGTTATGACTTAGAAATAAAATACAGACCAGGTAAAGAACTATTAGTGGCTGATGCATTATCTAGAGCTTATGTAAATGATAGTATATGTAATAAGGAACTGGATGAACAAGTAGAAATGCATGTATGTATGGTAAAAGAAGGGATCAATTTAAAGAAAGAAACATGGGATAAATTAAAAATTGAGACACAGAAAGATACAGATTTATGTTTATTAATAAATTACATAACAGGTGTATGGCCATCAGCTAAAGAAATACCTCTACAACTAAAATACTTTCAGTCTATTAAAGATGAGCTATATATTTCAGACGGGTTAATTTTCAAAAATTCTGCTGTTGTGATACCGAGATCTATGAGGAAAGAAATGCTTAGAAAAATTCATTATAATCATTTAGGACTAGAAAAGTGTAAAAATAGAATCAGAAATTTATTATTCTGGCCATTCATGAACAAAGAATTAGAAGATTTAATTAAAAATTGTGATTTATGTTTAAAGTTTCAAAGAAATCATTCATATGAACCATTGATGTTAAGAGAATTAAGCAATAAGCCATGGGATATTGTAGGAGCTGACATGTTTTTTCTCAACAACAAGATATATATGTTGGTAATAGACTATTTAACCAAGTATGTAGAGTTAATTGAATTACAAGATCAGTCATCAGAGAGTCATATTAAAGCATTAAAAACTGTATTTGCTAGATGGGGCAGTCCTAAAATATTGTACAGTGATGATGGGTCACAATATAGAAGTCAGCAATTTAAAGAATTTTGTAGAGAATGGGAATTTAAACGTATAGCTTCATCTCCTTACTTTGCTAGGTCTAATGGATTAATTGAAAGACACATTCAGTCGATAAAAAAGATGTTTAAAAAATGTATGGAGGAAAACAAAGACATTTATTTAGCTTTATTGGAATACAGAAATACACCTATAGATAAAGAATTAAAATCTACTAATGAGCTGTTAATAGGAAGACAAGTATCATCTTTTTTACCGACTAGAACCAACTTTAAAAGAGTAAATTATAATAATGTAAAACAGAAAGTAGAAGAAAGGAGAGAGAAGTATAAATATTATCATGATAACAAGAATAAAGGGCAGATAAATAGATATAACAAGGGACAAAATGTATACATTCATGATAAAAATAGTAATAAAAAAGTAAGAGGAAGGATAGTTTCAAATGAAGATAAATATAGAAATTATATAATTGATACAGGAGATTCAATAATCAAAAGGAATAGATATCATGTATTTAAAGCATCGCCTTTTAAAAAGTGCGACATGGATAAAAGGGTAACTTTTAATTTCGAACAAAATAAGTCATCTGAAAATGTCAATAATTTTGGTAATAATGAAAATGTTAATAATTCTGGTTATAATCGAAATGTAAATAATTATATCAGTAACAGTAATACCAATGTAAAAATGTCAAGGTCAGGCAGGATCCTTAAGGTCCCCAGATATTTAAATGATTATTCAACTTAGAACTTAGTGTTTGTTAATGAGTAAAGAAAGGAGATGTAAGACATAATGTATGTCTTATCTGTAGCAAGATGGCGACACTATTTGTACTGATTAAAACATGGTGGTTGTTAAGATCTAAGAATATACAATCTGAATATTATAATACTAAAGTGGTTTTATTATGCATCACAATCATCATGACAAGTACCGATGCTGAATCTAGTTTGATGAAATTTCGCGCGACTCGTCCTTCGGTTGTGGTAATAATCGTCGAATGGTAATGACGTTTAACCGCGCGGTCAAAACGCTCGAATATTCACCCGCCCAATCGTGGGTTCGCAGTAAGATTGACGTCCTGCCTTTGGGCCTTTGAGCGGACGTCTTGACGGAGGCGAGCCTAAGCCTGTAGTAAGTACCTGCTAGTTCGGCCTGGCCAGGGAAAGGTAAGGATGAGCATCAGCGGGCGGAAACCATGCCCTCGGTACCGCTCTGTTTCCAGAGCAGGCGAATTTTCCGCAACAAAAAAGTTTTTTATTTTATTTTTGGTTGACAAGTGCAGCTTTGCAGGCGTGTTCAGTCAACTTATTCAACCATCTGTATTCCGAATTAATATTAAGATACCAACATGCATAAACTTCAAAAAATAGTGTTAGCATCGCATGATATTTCTCGCACCGTGTTTAAAAGGCTTATTGTGCAAGCTAATGTGTTTACTTAACCTTATTTAAATAGCGTTTCATTTTTGTCGCTAGAAATCATTGTGTTAAGTTCTTGTCACACGATGCTTTCTGCGTCTTTCGGTCCGGTCCACTCGTGTAAGGCACCTCGCGCACTAACAGCCACGATCACGACCTATGGCCACAACGACCAGGTTTACTAAAGAAACCAAGTGCGACCAAGTGTGCGAAGTGTCTTTAGTTAATCTGGTCGTGGTCGCGGCCATCTAGTTTGCGAGGTGCCTAAGGTTAAAAAATTAGAGATTGTCTATCGCATGCCCCACTGCATTACTTCACATGCCATAATTTTCTATAATTTTAATTTGTCATAAAGTAATTTATTTCTCAAATAGTATTTTCTTTAGAATTATTTACATATAAGCAGTCTAACCCATTGCATTCTATGTATAAGATAAAATTAAAAAAAAAACCTGAAAACAGCACGGTTATATTTTATAGATAACATTGATATGCCAAGTGAAATGATATTTTTAGATTTAAACATACTTAGACATACTATGTATTTAACGCCCGTTTCACTTTTTCTCATTTTTGGATGTTTGTATTTTTACGTGTTACTTCTTTAGCATAAATTAACTGTGGCATATTTGCTGGCCTATGTATTAATACTTAAGTTTTTCTATAAGTTCACTCATTATATTGTGCCGTTTTTGCCTAAATAAACATTAAACATTAAATTATGACATGACAAATGAAATTATGGGAAATTAAGTGGTCCCAGACACCTTAACACTTTTTTTTTATCTGTGTAAAAAAAGTATAAAATTTTTCCTTTTTGCGACAACAATCGGAAAATATCGTTTCACAACGGAACTTTTTCCAGTTAGTCGTTTTGGTTAACTGCCGGTTACCATCGTCCAACTTCTTGAACTCCACGCATAAAATGCTACAAAATGTATGAGCAAACCAGAGGCCGAGGCGCTCGCGAATGCATTCACCATCTCCTTCTATACTCCTATACCGGTGTGACAGAAAAAAACGATGAAATCAATGGTGATTCCGAGTGCGTTAGACAATAAATACCCGGATCGTATCGTGTGACAAGCCTTAATTGCCTAGTAAAGCTTTTATTTCATAAACATAAGTTTCGTATTACCGCTACCCTCGCCCTTTTCTTACAGGAAGAGATGCACAACCTGCCTCCCGCTTATGACAGCATTAATCATAATTTGGTAATTATTTTATTTTGTTTCCTATTAACCCTTTATAAGGCAGAGGCGATTTAGCGATACGTCACAATTTCCATAGAAATTATTGAAAATACGACTAGCTTTAAAAATATCCTTTGTCAGGTACGCATTCGATAGCTGCTTTTGATTCTGTGGTAGTATGCTCCAATAAATGGGGCCTTATAAAGGGTTAAATGCATGTTTGTTTGACGACTGTCATGCACGACCAGTGAATCGTTTTAATATTTTTAAGCTAATACTGAATATGAACAAAATAAGGTGCTAATAAATTAAGTACCTATATTTCCAGGGGGCGTAACTTACTCATCAAAATAAGCCACTTTCACTCAGACATCAAAATTTAAAAAAAAAAAAACAAACTTTTCATACATATCCATCCAAACGGATTACTGCTGTAGTAATGGAAAATCGAGATTTTTTTTTTAAATTTTAAAAAGTTAGAATAAAAGTGACATGTTTTGATGAGTATATTGCCATAGAAAATATTGGTACCTAATTTGTTAGCAGCCTGTATATGTAATTTTCCCACTTTTTCATTTCGTCTAAACGAAACTAGTCCTAGCGGTAACCGGTCTAAAACGCTGCTAGTATCAAACGCGTCTCTTCTAAACTGCAGCTGGTCTAAGTAGCTACCAGTCTACGTCGCTACTGGTCTAAGCAGTAAGTGGTCTAAAACACAGCTGGCCTTATAAATGGTTACGGCTACATGCTACTTAGACCAGTTGCACTTTAGACGAGCAACATATTCTATAGGCTTCATACATTTGATTGGTTGGTATGTCATTTGTCTATTAATTACGCGATACGGTGAAACGTTTAAAAAAAATAAGTTAATCATACTGGACTGATTTTTTTAGTAAAACCGCTTGCAATATTTTAATTAACATATTTAATATAATTAAAATAGTTTTCATCCATTAACCAGATCGGTGAAGTTCGTTGTATGCTCGGATTCTATGTTATACGCCGTCTTTCGGTTCGCGGTCGCCATTTTAAAACCTCTGCCCATCGGCCGTCGGTAATACGAGCAATGCGGCTTTAGAGTTATTCTAACACTATTTTTATTAATTCTTCTAATAAGCCTTTATCTTTTTTTTGTTAAATACCAATATTTTTCGTTTCCAGCCTTCGCACGTGCCGACTCCTCACGTGACCCCGTACGTGCCCCCGCAGGCGCCAACCCCAACGCCCCGCGCGCGTGGCCCCACCCACTTCCCCGAACTACCCGACCTCCCCTCCGTGCCCTCGGACATTCTACTCCCCTCTGTCCCCCACAGCAACAACTCTAACACTACCCAGGACGCGTCAGCACCTGATGAGATCGACTTTGAAGACTTGAACAGGCGCTTTGAGGAGTTGAAGAAGAAAAAGTAAACGAGTCTTTAATGTGAGCGTTATAGTTTGGCCGAAACTGGAGTGCGGTTATTTTACGTCCCAAAGAGTTCGACTAAATAATGCGCACCCGGATAATTCGTATACTGTACACGTATTAAATGGGGATCACGAATCATTAGGACGTGGACTATTAGACCGTCCAGTTGGGGAAACTGAATCGCGCACCGGGGTGGATCCTTTTCTTAAAATTAATACTATATCAATATATAACTTCTTTAGAATAAATATCCCATCTCAAATTAATATATACATTTATTTATACAATATAGGCTTACGTTTGACCACAATCACGCCTGATGGAAAGCGAAGATGAGGCCTACGGTGGAGCACGCTTGCCTAGTAAATGCTCATTCACCCTAGACTTGATAACGGCCAGATTGTAGTGTTCAGGGAAACCAAACCAAACTGAACCTTGATGCGCATATAGTAAAGTTCATTTGGCCAATCTGGCCATAAGATACGAGCATTTTTTCAAAGTAGTGACGATATTTGGAACGTCAGCATGACATTTGCAGCGAAAAGATTCCTCTCGGATTCCATTCAGTTTATTCAACTGTAATACTTAGTGTACGCGCCATAGGGAAGTACGTGCACACTTTGAGGGTGCCCGCCTCGCTTTATCAGTTTCAGTCAAACTTACATAATTGAACATACCCGCGTAAAGTACAGTTAAACAATGCCACGGGAATGTTGTCAATTTTCGTTCGCTTATAAGCAAATAGATAGACATTTCCGACGATACCCGAAACCACAGATAAACCCAATAATCCAGTTTGAAAAAGTTAAGTTACATTTTACTGCAACTTCAATGAGGGATTTGGCTGTAGTAATTGTCAGACTAAATTATCTTGTTTAGCAACCCAAGTATTTACAGGTATTTTAAAGCCATTTTAAAAACTGAAGAATGATTCTAACTTTTAACAAGTTACTCGAATCGTGCAATATTAATTGGGTTTTACCATTTTCAAATACAGTGAAACCTGGTTAAGTGAGACATCAAGGGACCTGCAATGTCGTTTCACTTATAGAGGTATTCCACTTACCCAGTGTCTCAGATATACAGGTATAAATAAATATCTGTCTCATTTACAGAGGGTTCCATTAATAGAGGTGAGAATACAGGTTATTTCAGTTATACAGGTGCGATCATTAAATAAAATAACGTGTAAACAAACAATGTTATCTCAGTTACAGAGGTTTATGCATATAAAATTTACTCGTTGTCTCAGTTATAGAGGTAACTATGATGATAAATCGAAAGAACAAATCCCAGATATAGAGGCTTACCTCGTCCCACTAACAGAGGTAATTCAGTGCCAAAGTGTTGGGACCTCAGCATGAGTTCCAGTTATGGAGGTTTCTCACTTATCCAGGTCCCACTTAACCAAGTTTCACTGTAAATGATTGAAGATTACTCAACAGTTATAAGTAGGATGTTAAATACATGTGGGTATAATGGTATAATAATGAAATATCATTAAATATTGATAGTACATGTAAACATGTATATTGGAGGAGATAATCGTTCCAACCTTTTTAATTTATATTTACGACGGCTTTATACTACAAGTATAACGAACGAGTAATAATAACTAAACTTCATTTAATTTAGAACTGAAAACCACAACATCATTATATTGCGGCTCGTCAACTATTTCTTACCTAGCAAATAGTACAGTACAATAGTCTGGGAGCCGCAAAATAAAATTGTTTTAATGTCACTTTATTTGCGTGTCGTCAATTGTTACTCTAGTACAAATTGTAAAGAGATTACAGATCATGAGCCGCAATATAATGTTGTTGTGGTTTATAATTCTAAGTTAAATGGAGTATAGTGGCAATACATTGCGGAGCTTGAATCCATCGCATCATCGTATTTCAGTAGCCCCGCAATCTACAAGATATTAATTAAATAAGTAATAACTGAAAGCCTCAAGACACCCCAAATTGTCTTATTTTCTTTTAACCCCGTGAGTCCTTGTGTACTTTATAAAGAACAAATCAATTACTACTAATAACTACTGAATGTGCTATATGTAGTACAAATTGTTCAATTTATAAGAAACCCTTAGATTATTTATGCACTAGATAGTGTCAGTACAGTAGCAAACATTGCGATACAAAACGTCCAAAAATCTATTTGACAGCTTCATATTACGTTCGCGTTACGTCTCATTCAAACTGAAGGGAGGCAAACGGCAAATGACATATAAGCCAACAGTTGGCTTATATTTTTCGGGACGTTTTCATGCCGGCGAAGCTCTATCTAGTGTATAAATAATCTAAGAAACCTTAAATACGCTGAAATAATTTCCAATACAGCGATATTGGTGACTCTGGCTGGTCTAGGTCTTAAGCACATCTGTTTAAAAAAAGATAAGTTTAATCAAATACTATTAATATTTTAACAAATATTAGTATGTTTTTCTAATTTAGTAATTCTACTTACTTATTTGTACTTGTCAAATTTGCGCTTTGCAATTTTTAGAATAACGGCCAGTATTAAATTATCTAAATAATATGCAACCTCGTTAAGACACTTAATTGACGTTTGTTGCATTTGGAACTTTTATACCCAGCCCAGGGACCAGTAAAAAAGGGTTTTAAAATAAAAACAGCTGTTAAAGTATCTATGATCGATTCTATTCTCTTCCTAACAAACTATTTTCAGGTTTTCAGTTATTTAATTAACACCTTGTACCTACAGCAATTTGGATTGTATTCGGAAAATCTAGCTTTACGCTGTGCAATATTCGACGCTTGTAGAAAATTACAAAATTTCCAAAATATTGCAATTCCCAACACTGGTTGCGAGTATTTTTTAAATTGCAGAAACAAGTCACAACCTATAAGGCATCTAGTCGTTGCAAAACACTTCTGATATTTTTTTTTATTACACTGAAGGAACAATGTGATAGTATGTAAAATAAAAATATTTTTTTTATATTAAAATTATTTAATCGTTGCTAATAAAAATAATCACCGCTGTTCAAGATAAGTAGCAACTGTAAATTGTGTACTATATTATTACAATGTGTCTTAAATAGTTTATTCAATGTATTGCATTAAATCCAACTTTTATAATATTTTTGTTTCATTTAGAACTAGCGTGTTTACGACATATAATTATTGCTTCTTTTTGTGACACCTAGGTATAAATAAATCATAGAAGGACCTATATTATTTTCATTTATTAAAATCGACAGTCAAGTAACATGTTAAACCTAGCGAACAGCCTTAATGAGTACATTATTTAAACATTTGGGCACCGAAGAGAGCAACATCAAAATTTCATAAATTTTGCCCTAGATTTTACAATTCTGTAGGTAGTTATCATGTATTCTTTTTTTGGAAGTCATCACTTTCAATCAAGCGGCGCTATAGTTACGTACCCGTGGTCCAACTAATTTGTCGAACCCGGAAAAAATGCTGCCATTATTTTGAATCACTCAATATTTTAATACAAAAATAGGTAGGTTAGACTCATTAGGTACCTTCAGTTGCCCAAAAGGTAAAATACCCACAAAAAGGTGCTCCGCCCAAGGGCGTCGAAAACCAGTTGGACCACGGGTCGGAAGGGGGCGCTCTTGCTTTCTTTGTTCTTAAAAAAAACAGCTGAAGGACTCATGATTTTGATTAAATGTGATTACTAAATTTGTGATTATGTAGACATTATTATCAACTCTGCTTAAGTATACACGCCCCACTGCAGGGCATAAGCCTCCTCTCAGAACGAAAGGGCTTGAGCCGTTCCCACGCGCGCTCAGTGCGGTTTGGAGCTTCACACACATCATTAAATATCTTAGCAGGGGCGTGCAGGTTTCCTCACGACTTTTTCCTTCACCGTAGATACCCACAGAATTAATATTTTTTTTTAAATTTTGGTACAATGAGAGCTTGTAAATCACTGGCTGAAGATTTGCCATGTAAGTTATTATCTTGAGTACGTATGTAAAACTCCTTATTGAAAAAAAAAAAAAAAAAAACAACGGTGAGGTATATGTACAAAGGCGAACTTATCCCTTTAAGGGATCTCTACTATTCAACCTTCGAGTAAGGTCAAGTTAACACCGAGATGCAACGTTGCACGTTTCATTAGACAATAAGGATGTTTTGTTTGACTGGGTACGGTCATATATTAAATAAATTACAGATCAAAAAGTCACACAATGTTATACAATATGTAAACTGCTAATTTGTACGCAATTCCACAATGGCAGTCGAGTGTACAGGTTGATACTGATCATTGTAACACCCTATACAGTTCAAACGATACTTTTTTAACAAGCCATGTATTGGAGGCTAGTTCGCATCGTTCATGAAATACGTAGTCTTTTCCAATCAAAATCCGAAAAGATATGGAATCGAAGGTTTTAAAGCAAAAGACATCAGATTAAAATCATAATAATTTCATCAGAAGCACAGAACTTGATTATAATAACAAGAATAATATTTCACGGGATGACCGTAAAAGTAATAATTTATTGAATCAGGCGTTACTTTGCGGAGGTCCATATTAATGAACTAAAACAATTACTTTGCTCACCCGCGACCTTACACCTTTTTTGTAAGGTCGCGGGTGAGCAAAGTAATTGTTTTAGTTCAGTAAAAGTAATAAAAAAAGAAGTTGAAAAAATAAAAACACAAAAAGATACTTCATATCAAACTTGTTAAAGTTTGACTTAGTAGCGACATCTCTTGTCCGGGTGAGCGGGTAGTTCCGAAGGAGTTGAAATCTCGCGATGAGGGTATAACATAGATGGCGCTGTATCACTGCAAGTGATGATCTTAGATTGAGATATGGATGTACAGGAAAAATTCGTGTCTAAACTCGTGACCAGTGGTGGTGTAGGGGAATGGCACACGGCACGGAATGCTGAGGGCATGGGTCTTTTTTTTCTGTGCATCCATATTTCAGTTTGTATTTAGTATGAAAAATAATAATATTTTTATTGTTTCAATTTTCGTCCACTTTATTTACTCTACGTCTTTTTTGTGTTTTCATAGATTTTACTAAATTACCAGTACTCGCAAGTGAAATGTAATTATTTTCGAAGTACGATCGATGCAATAACTAATTTTACATCGTGCCACATCTTTATCCTCGTTATTTTATTATTAGTTCTGTGATTATTATCAGTTACGCACTGGGAAATTAATATAGAAGAAAATATAGCCCACAGGTGTTTCTAAAAACGTTGATTTAAGAGACGAATCTACCGTGCCTTAAGAGGATACGATGGCTGAGAGACTTTTGAGAAATAGGTATTTTAATGAAATGTCGCTGTCTCGCCCGAACCCCTCCGTGTCAGTACAGCGAGAGCGGAACAACTGGAGCTCAGACCGTTAATAGGCGCGTAAAATTGATCAAAACAGCATTTCGTAGTCCCCTGTTTTCTTCTCGAAAACTGGACCAATAAAATTATTTTTTTCAAAAATAATTAGAGGACAGATTTAGCTATGCCCCTATGTTTTTCTTTTTTGTTTATATGAGGGATTTTTTTCTGATGAGTGTCTGAAAATGACGTTGAAATTGGGCAATTTTTTCAGTTTTTGAAAGCTCATATTTCTTATGTTAATTGAAATATGGAAAAAAACGAAACATAGTGGCATAGCTGTGGTAGATACAGATTACACAGTATAAAAAATTTGGCTCTAAAGTCATTATCCAGGGAGGAATCAGGGGACTACGTTTGTATGGAGATATGGTGCGCATCGTATCCTCTTTCGTACGCGGCTTTGAACTCAGTTGAATGGTAGACACAAGGTTCCCTATAAGAGCCTGACGATTTGCTGCGAGCAGGCTGCGACTTTGCGGAGCGCGGCGTCTTGGGACGCTGCGTCCCGGCCGAGCCGGCCGTGGAGGGTTGGCGATGAGACTATTTTCGTTTGTATCACCAGCTTGCTTGGCGCCTCCGCTAGCAGCGTTCCGAGGGCTACTAAACCTCTGTAGAGAAATAAGAAAATAGAAAAATAAATACAGTGGTGGTCATACAATTAAGAACGATTTGAAGTTTCCGATTTTTTTTATCTAAATCATGTCATATGTCTAGTTGTGTTCCTTCTTAGAAGTAACAAGTTATGTTATAAAATAGCCACATGGATAGAGCAAACAGGATTAATAATAATAGTGTATAAATGCTAACATTTTTTTTTACAAATTTTATTTGTTCTCTATACTAATAAATTCAAATAGTAATGAAGCTGGACAAATAATTAAGAACGATTTATTAAACTGCTCGAGAGTTGTTTTATATGAAACTTAGATTAAATAAATCATATTAATGTGAAGTTGGTATAGAAAAAAAAGCAATTTAATACATTTGAACTAAAATTAATAGTTAGTAGCATGTCCACGGCTTTTAATTACGGCTTTACACCGGCGAGGCATTGAATCTATCAATTTTTGACATTTCGCAAGAGAAATAGAGTTCCATTCTTCTAAGAAAACGTCGTACAGCTCTCTCAAATTGCCACACTGTCGATTTGAAACCTTTTTCTTGACTTCGCACCAAAGATGATCTATTGGGTTAAGATCTGGGCTGTTGGCTGGCCAATCTAAGACTGAAACTGATTGTGATGTGAGGAATTCCTTAACGGTGCGTGCAGTATGCTTTGGATCATTGTCGTGCTGGAATGTCCAAATAACCGGAAGCACGTCTTCGGCATATGGTAACATTGTTTCTTGCAGTATATTTTTGTATTGGAATTGATCCATGTTTCCTTCTATCAGCCTAACAGGTCCAACGCCATGTCCAGAAAAGCACCCCCAAATTTTCACATTTCCCCCGCCATGCTTTAATGTCACTTTTGTGTACTTTGGGTCGAATGATTTATTCGGAGGGCGTCGTACATATCGTTTTCCATCAGAACATACCCTATTTATTTTTGTCTCGTCAGAAAAAAGAACGTTTTTCCACTGTCTGACTGTCCAGTTTTCATACCTTCTTGCAAATGCAAGTCGGGCTTGCCTATGACATCGTTTCAACATAGGCACCTTCCTTGCTATCCTTCCGTTCAACTTATTTTCTACCAAACGCCTTCGAATAGTGCGTGCAGAGATTGCTGAAGGGTTGTTTTCGCCAAAATATTCTTTTCTCAACTCATTAGACCCTTTAAAAGGATTTTGTTTTGCCAAACGAACGATATTTCGATCATCTCGACGAGATGACTTTCTCTGTCTAGGTCCACGCGGAACGTTTGAAGTAGTTTGATACGTGGAAAAATGCTTTACGGCATGGAAAACCATTGTTTTTGAACATTGCAGATGGTCGGCTATCAATTTATACGACCAATTCTTCTCGCGAAGTTTTATTATTACTTCTCTTGTAGATTTATCACAACTATTATTTTTCCCCATTGTTTTTATACGAAGTAATCACTTTTAAGACTTTAACAGCACGAAATGGCGCCAAAATTATACGAATAATAATCTACAACCACAGAGCCACACAGTGTTCTCTATTTAAATTTGAAAAAATAATAAACTATTCAGCGTTCTTAATTACGTGACCAGCCAGTAAGTACTAATACTAGGTTCAGATCGAATGTATAAAGTTTCTCTATTAATTTTTTAGCCAACAATGTTGCATAAATGAATGTACCGGTAGTACGGAAAAGTTTTGCAATACCGAGAGAAATAAAAAAAATACGGGCAATTAGTTATACTTGTTACTTTGAAAAAATCATCTCAATAAATAATCGTTCTTAATTATATGGCCACAACTGTATAAATAAATATTAGGGGACAATCTTACACAAATCGACCTAGTCCCAAACTAAGCAAAGCTTGTACTATGGGTACTAGACGACGATAAACATACTTATATAGATAAATAAATACTTAAATACATAGAAAACATCCATAACTCAGGAACAAATATTCGTGCTCATCACACAAATAAATGCCCTTACCGGGATTCGAACCCAGGACCTCTTGCTTCGTAGGCAGGGTCACTACCAACTAGGCTATGAGTTCTTTTTTTAAAATAGTTGCCCAAGGCTCATTTGTAATAGACCTATAGGCATCACTACATAGTATAAAACAAAGTCGCTTCCCGCTGTCTGTCAGTCCCTATGTAAGCTTTGATCTTTAAAACTACGCATCGGATTTTGATGCGGTTTTTTTAAATAGATAGAATGATTAAAGAGGAAGGTTTATATGTATTAATACATGCATAATAACACTGATAATATCAGCATTGCACCCGTGCGAAACCGGGGCGAGTCGCTAGTTTGATAATAAATTAAGATTAGATTTTGATTTCGATGTGTCACATTTCTATACCTCTTAGTTCTGTGGGTTATTGCGTCTCATATTTTTTGCATAAGGCGAGCGCGTTGCCAGCCCGCTGTCATTGCTTATGGGTGTAGCTTACGTGTTAAGTATCGTCGGCACATATCTGAATCAGCACAATAGGATATTATCTGCGACACAATAGGTTACTATCTGCGACACAATAGGATTACTATCTGTGACACAATAGGTTGCTATCTGCGAATCAATAGGGCACTATCTGCAACACAATATAGTGCTAACTGTGACTTGATAAGGGTACTTATATGCGTCACAATTGGGGATCTCTATTTTTTTGTAATGTATAGTAAATCGAAAACCATTCCAAGATAAATGGTTTTTAAATTGTTTTCTGTAGTTATTTAATTTTAATATAATAAATAAATAAAATAAAAATAAAATAAATATCACGGGACAACTCACACCAATTGACCTAGTCCCAAAGTAAGCTTAGCAAAGCTTGTGTTATGGGTACTAGGCAACGGATAAACATATAGATACATACTTAAATACATATTAAACACCCAAGACCCGAGAACAAACATTCGTATTTTCATACAAATATCTGCCCCGACACGGGAATCGAACCCGGACCTCAAGCTTCATAGTCAGGGTCTCTGACCACTAGGCCATCTGGTCGTAATGTAATGCATTTATTACATATCAAATAAGCAATGACCTTCATGTGACATTGAAGTAAATTTCGAAAACGGTCCAAGTTGTACTTTAATCGGTGTGGAATAGCATTATTTAGAATTCTTCACAATTTACGCGTGGATTAAACTACGGAGCTTGATTTGGTCTCCGCTGTCTGTCATCAAGCACTCTGACAGGTCTACACAAAAAATAATTAAAAGGGTTGCCTTATCGTAAGAATTTAGAAATTTGGCTGTGTGGGAGCCCTCAATTATAATCAGACGTCAGCAAAAAAGTAGTGAACTAAATGAAAAATATTGAAATTAGTTTTATGGAAAAAAAATATAAAAACCATTGGTATTTTTTTTAGACATTCCCAACTACGTTAATATCTGCGACACAATAGAGTTCTATTTGCGACACAATAGAGCACTATCTGCGACACAATATGGTGCTATCTGAGACATGATCGTTACCGCGGAACGCGAGCTCGGCTGCCCCGTTGGTGTCGTGTCCGTACCTGAAGTAAGCCTCGTTGTCAGTGATCCTGGGTAGAAGCTGCACGAGGCAGTCGGCCAGGTCGGGCGCGTCGGGCTGCTGCGCCAGCGCCACCGACAGGTTCAGGAGCAGCGACGTGGCCGCTATCTGCGACACAAAAACAACACGGCTCTTTTGCGTCTCTTTCAATGATTGGATCAAGAGAACTACGAATGTCTACACAATAGGCTAGACGACTAAAAAAAACTGTTTAGTCCGTCAGTAGTATTAAAAAATATTGTACACGTATTTTTTCTTTTGTTTGACGAACAATAAATGACGAGGATACAGTCAGTGTGCTTAGAAGTTTCGAGTGACGTCTCTATATGGTACAATTTTTACCTAAGAGTGACGTCACAAGCCCCCGCTCCGGAAGTTTGATGATCTATGCCTTTGTCGATTTTTAATAATTTGATAAACCAAAAAATACGTGTCCCATATTTTGCCATAATCTAACTGACGGACTAAATAGAATGACATATTTATAACCCAGTCGTCATCCCTATTCCTTTTGAACGCCAGCGTCGGCTATAGACGACAATACGGTATACAAAAATTAATCTACCCTCATCTGTATAAGAACCAATTTAGCTCGTAACAAAAACGACGTGTGGCGTTCAAAAGGTTAATATATAATAATTAGGGATGTGCCACTAGTTTTCTTACTTTGTATGTATTTCTCAATAAAGTGTATGTAGGGAGGAAAACATTAAGTAAAACCTTGATTTTTTATAATTTTTTTGGTTCATACTTGTATTATTTGCTGTTTTTCCCTGCCCACGACGAAGAAATTATCAATTGGAATTGATTATACTTGACTTTACAGGAATTATTGTCCAGTTGTTCAAAAAATATCCATACACGAGACTTCCTTTTCTGACCCGTACAAAAACAAAAATCAAAAAACAAAGCGAAGTAAACAAAACAGGTTCCGACACGCTCGCAGGCGGCGGTTGCTACTTGTGCGCGAATTAGCTGTAAACGAAGCGTCACGGAAATCCTCGAAACCGTAATCGGCTTGGCCAACTAGTCGGCCTCTTTACAACCGACTAATTGGCTAAGTCAGCCTTTTTACAACCGACTAATTGGCTAGTCAGCCAAAGTCATAATCGGCACATCTCTAATAACAAGCCTGCTAGTTAAGGGGTTATTGCGCCTATTTTTAACCCCCGACACAAAAAGAGGTGTGTTATAAGTTTGACCGCTATGTGTGTGTGTCTGTCTGTGGCATCATAGCTCTTAAACGGTTGCACCGACTTGGATGCGGTTTTTTTAATAGAAAGCAGGTTTCTTGGCGATGGTTCTTAGATATGCTTCATCAAAGTCGGTTCAGCCGTTTCAAAGTTATCAGCTCTTTTGTTAGCTGCGGAAGGGATCTTAGAGGCATAAAGGGCATTGACTTAATGTAAAAATATACGAGTGAAATAATTGCGTTGGGGGTTTTTAAATTTTTTAATTTATAGTTTTTTATAAAAATAATAATAATCTGGCTCTGACGTGCCATCAAGATTTACATTAAGCTTACATGAACGAAAATAAAACCTTCGATTTATTAATGGCGTGGCCGAAGTGGCACGCGTTCCATTTGTTCGCCATCCATGGCATAGGGCATTGTAAATACCAAACTATTCTCTCTCACCTGCGCGTTGGTATTGAGCTGCGTGAGACAGATGACACAGTGCATCACGCTCTCGCGCGCCGCCAGTACCAGCATCTCGCCGGGCAGGTCGCTGAACGCGTTCACTAACACACGCATGGCTAGCATCTGATTAGCTGGGAGGTTATCTGTAAAAGAGAAGTTAAGGTTGATTTATATGTATGTGCAGACATTAAGAGGGTTTATACCTGCTGAGCTGGCAACGTTACATTTTTGTTAGTTTTTCTCGATTAATCCATAAAAATTTAATGAAAATTAAAAATGTTTTAAATACATATTGTTCTAATATATAAGTTAATGTGTCTACTGCAATAATAATTCGTGACAAGACTTTTATTATCTTTAAAAACGAACAAATTATTACCTAACGGTTTTTAAAGAAAATAAAAGTCTTATCACGAATTATTATTGCAGTAGACACATTAACTTATATATTAGAACAATATGTATTTAAAACATTTTTAATTTTCAATCAATTTTTATGGAATAATCGAGAAAAACTAACAAAAATGCAACGTTGCCAGCTCAGCAGGTGTAAACCCTCTTAAGCGCATCAGACATGTGCCGGGACAGACTCCGTTTCATACACATCTAGCAGAAGCGTGCCGCGTCAGACATCAATAGACACAGCCGTTAAGAACAAAAGTCGTCTGCACAGTTCCGGTGCCCTATTGACACTGACCGGCAGATAGTCACAGACACGTACAGATATGAATCGTGCAGACAAAATATTCTTTTCGCGCATACTGGCTGGTCAGCGCGGCCGTGTTACGATAGATATAAATTCATTAATAGACATTGTATAGAGGAATACCTTCACAATACAATACAATACAATGACTCTTTATTGTACACCACAAATAATACAATACAGTAAAACAAGTACATGAAAAAAAAGAAATAAGGTAAGCAATGGGCGGCCTTATCGCTTCGAAGCGATCTCTTCCAGGCAACCTTTAAAAAAGAAGAAAGAAAGCAAGGAATGCATTTCAGCAGGTGGTGCAATATAAAATTTAATAAATAATAACAAAAAAAAACAAACATTTTAATAAAACAACTGAAAACATCCAATAATACACATCATAAAACATACATAGATAAGTGATATACAATATACTTGTAAATAAAAGGACTATAATACAATTTTCAAGCACAGGATAATAAATAGTGCTGCTTAAGCATAGATTTAAAAATAGGCAAAGATTTAGCACGCCGTAGGTCTATTGGTAGGGAGTTCCATAACCGAATAGCCTGGACAGTAAAAGAGTACACATAGAATTTAGATTTGGAAAGAGGAACAGTAAGAAGAAAGTTCTGAGAGCATCGAACAGAAGTAACATAGCTAAATCGCTCTTTGAGGTAGCAGGGAGTTACAGGAATCAATTCTTCACTATGGTCACTTGAACCTTGCGCTTACCGCACGAAATCGCATCGCAGCAATTCGCATCGTTAGTATTGTGTGAGAGCCCTAAATGTATATGCACATATGCAGTTTTAGATCGTGGTGTAGTAAGGAGAATAAATAACTGAACGCACCTGGAGCTAATAAGGACAGTAGGTATTTGATGAAACTCGGTCCGTACGTCGTGTCGAATATCTGACAGTTGATTTCTTTGTTGCGGATCGCGAGCCGAGTCACGTCCAATACGGGGAAGAGAATTTCTGTAACAAATAAACAACATGACACTATAAATTTTCATCATTAATATTCATTATCCTGTGGAATTTTATAAAAGCGTTGCAACCGCTACATTATATACCTTTTGGCCATTCTAAAGTCTTCTTAAGTAAACCTATTGCGTCAGGGTTGTAAGTACTATTCTGAAACAAAAAGAAACATAATAGATTAGATTAGATTAATTTATTTCAGATTGAAAATTACAATTATATTCTGCATTCCAAATGTCACAAATATAAAGAATTCACAAAAAGATCGTCAAAAGAATTTGAAAAACATAAATGAAAAATACATTTATAAAATGTCACAAAGATAGTAATATTAAAAACAATAAAAGTGTACCTAATTAACTTAGATTATTTATACACTAGATAGAGCTTCGCCGGCATGAAAACGTCCCGAAAAATATAAGCCAACTGTTGGCTTATATGTCATTTGCCTCCCTTCAGTTTGAATGAGACGTAACGCGATCGTAATATGAAGCTTTCAAATAGATTTTTGGACGTTTTGTATCGCAATGTTTGCTACTGACACTCTATCTAGTGCATAAATAATCTAAGCTAATAAAACAAAAATGTCAATAAAAATATTAAATCACATAATGTGTGAATGTCAAAGAAATTTAAAAACTACAACATAAAAATGAGTCCAAGTCTCAACCAATAGGCCCATACTACACGGGCGGTTTCCCACCGCGGTTTCCCGCTCGACGGAGCTGCGTAGTGTAGTTTGCACCATACAACTTCCATATAAAATTGTGTCTAGTGGCGGTTCAGAAGCGGTTTCCCGCGGCGGGAGAACCGCCCGTGTAGTATGGGCCATAATCACGACCGTTCTGCAAAGAGTGTAGCGACTAAGGACTTTACGAATGTGTGCAAGTAACTTACCATTTCACCTAACTTAACGATATCGGCTAATTGCTGTTCAGTCAATGCGCAAAGCCCGTCACCCACTTTGCTGTTGAATTCTTTTAGTTTTTCGTATATTGCTTTCAGGTTTGCTTGGTCGAATCTGTAAATAATAAAGGTAAGCAAATATTCATTTTAAGTCAACCCTTCTTTTTCATAGTGGGTTGGATAGTGAAATAACTAATTTAATTAGACCCAATATTTAGCAGCCGAAGTCATGTAAGTTCCTGAGCCGTGATGGGATCGCGGGTAGTCAGTATTAGGTGTCGAGTGCCGAGTAGTGAGTAGCTGTAGTCCACAGTACCATATGTAGAAGTAGAGCAATATGAGCTTGCCTGTGGCGGACACTGCAGAAGTGTTGCTAGCCGCTGAAATCATGTAAGCCCCTGAGTCGGTATATCGTACTTGGGTAGTGACTATTCGGTGACGAACAATGAGAAGCGAGTTGTGAGCAGTAATGAGCAGAGAATATCCACGCTACCGTATGTAAGCGTCGTGCGGTATGAGCGGCTTATCCGTCGCCGTGGCCGTGGACGTATTACTAGCCGCGGAGGTCATGTAGGCCCGAGCCCCGGTGAAGAGTTCGCGGGTAGTGAGCATTCAGTGATAAGTAGTGAGAAGTGACTTATGAGTAGTGAGCATAAAGTAGTCCACACTACCGTATGTAAGCGTCGTGCGGTATGAGCGGCTTATCCGTCGCCGTGGCCGTGGACGTATTACTAGCCGCGGAGGTCATGTAGGCCCGAGGCCCGGTGAAGAGTTCGCGGGTAGTGAGCATTCAGTGATAAGTAGTGAGAAGTGACTTATGAGTAGTGAGCATAAAGTAGTCCACACTACCGTATGTAAGCGTCGTGCGGTATGAGCGGCTTATCCGTCGCCGTGGCCGTGGACGTATTACTAGCCGCGGAAGTCATATAGGCCCCGGAGCCCGTGAAGGGGTCAGCCGCGGAGGGCGGCGCCAGCCCCGCCACGCGGCCCGACCCCGGCACGTAGCGGGATTCGCCGGTCAGAGGGTCCGCGAAACTGAAAAATAAAATCACATTACAAACAGACGAACAATTAAGTCTTAGCTTATTTTCTTTTTAAGATTAGTCGGAACCCTCAAAATTAAATGACGGTATCCACAAAAATACGTTCAGCGATTAAAAACAGGTACGTATGAAATAATATCAAGTTAGAAAATAATAAAATAATAGACAAAATAGGTACGTAATGTTCATTTGATATTTATAACGCAATTTCCTCAGATAGTCTCAACTTGACAGTTTTTTTATAAAATAAACCTAACCTAAACCAATCTGTACCTAAATAATACTATTTATAAAAATTCCGTTCAATTTATAATTTTATCGCAAATTACATTATGTCAAATGATCATTATATTTTTCGTCCACTATGTAGTTTGACACGCTCCTCTAAAACATTGTTTTTTTTTAATTAGCATGCTTTTGTCCCCCTGCTGGACAACCTCTCCTCTCTTGCTCCCACCATCCCACGTGAAAAACACTGGTCAGCAAGTATTATTTCCAAGATACGTTTCTGAGTGAACAGACACTCACTAAACCAGTGGGCTATATCTTCAGCCTCATCTGCACTTACATCAGGCGAGATGAGATCAATTGTAAGTGATTTTTAAATTTTCATCATCATCATCATCATCATCATCCCAGCATATATACGTCCCACTGCAGGGCACAGGCCTCTTCTCAGAATAAAAGGGCATTTAAATTTTAAAACGTTTAAAATGTGTAAACTACTTACCCATTACTGGACGCTGGCAAAGTGTCCAATTTGGCGTTAGTAATAATAAAGTTCGCTACTTGTTCTAAGTACACTTGCGGTAAATCGTGTCTGAAACAAAACATGTTATAAGTAATTCACATTTTAGGTACAATGTACAAACAAAACTCACCCTGGAAGAACGATATACATTAATTGAATTTTAATCTAGTTTGCCTAAAAAAATTAAACGCTTTTTAGGGTGCCAACGGGACCCCATTACTGAGACTACACTGTTTGTCATAGAACAGACGTCCGTGTGTCACAGGACTCTATCTCTTGAACCGTAATAGACACTTGAAATTTTCACCGATCATGTATTATGTACCGTGGCTGCTAAAATAACAAATACTAAAAAATTAAAAGATGTCGTCATACAAGAAACGTGTTTTTTCAGCGTTTTTAACTCCGGCGACGATTGCTAGGCAACGTTACGCGAGCGACCCTACGCTGTTCGTATGTTTACCTACCTATAGTTTTGCGATTTTGTTTACATTCCGGCAATTTTTTATTGAACTGTTTTTAAAACATTGTATGGAGGTACGGGACTCGCATATTTTAGTATCGTGATTGTTATTACTTAACTTTAAGGTTCATTTTACAATACACTTTCTTTTAGATAATTTGTTTTATTTCACAACACTGCTGTCATGCGTAGTCAATGTTGTCATTCCATTTTTGGTAACAAAAGGCAACAAAACTGAAGCTCACTCAGATGATTTACGACGGTATGTTCTACTACGTAAGGTATATATTAAAATGTACTATATTTACTATATCACTCTTAGTTGGTCAGTGTTGTCATAAGTCAGTATTGGCGCGACGGAGACAATTTTTGAGTTTGATTTTGTATAGGACCTTGCATCTACGTATTATAGCTAAACCGTTTAAACGAGGCCTCGTCCGCTCGGTACAGGGGATGGGGGGTATGATGACGACAAAAGGCCTGAGAGAGATGCGGACGGCGAACGCGCCTCGTGTGCCTGCCGCCCGCACCTCTCCCGGCCCCCTTTGTCGTCATACCCCCCAGCCCCTGTACCGCGCGGGGACTCATGTAAACGATCTAGCTATATATGATCGATCGAAGACGATAACCTTTAAACAGCTGTTTATAACTCACTTGTGTATGAAGGCTTGCGCAGCGGTCCAGGGGTCTTCGTTCTTGTTAAAAGGCAGCTTGATGGGCGGCGCGCCGTCCTTTATATCTACGCTGAACACGAAGTCGTATTCCTGTAAATGAATAGCATTTTAAGGGTTCCTTATCTCTAAAAAAACAGAACGCTTATAGGATGACTTTGTTGTCAGTCTGTCCGTCAAGACCGGTTTTTCTCAGGAACGCGTGGCGGTATTAAGTTGAAATTACCATCAAAAAATTGTCTGCGGTCTCTTGAAGCTATTAAAAAAGTAAGCCTATAAGTCAACGCAATCCAAAGATATGCTAGAGCATACTTTCCTTCCATAGACCTAAAATCATGAAATTTGGCATGAAGAAAGGTCTTACAGCCCAAGTAAAGGAAATCCGAAAACGGTTAATTTGTTGTTACATAGCTACTAATTTGTACGGAACCCTCAGTGCGTGAGTCCGACTCACACTTGACCGGCTTTTTTATTTTTTTTTGTTAAGATAAAGAGAACGGCATGATGATGATGAACCTAGCGATTTGTCTCCATATGTGTCACATACCTTCCCCTGGTACATGGTCTTCCCCTCAGCCGCCGGATTGGCGCCCATGACGTCACCAAGCTCGGTCCAGGCGCCAGCCTCAGCACTCCAGGAGTAGCACTTGACGTTTGTGCCGCGACGGACCAGCTTCGTTTGTCCGTCTGTCCTGCCTGGTTCTAATAGAACTTCAGGGCCTGGCAGCCTGGGAACACAAGCAAAATAATCAAGCATCCAATAATCATTAGTCCTTTACCTTTTGAACGCCGCACATTTTTTTTGTTACTTACAAACAAAATTGATTCTTATGCGGATGCGGGTAGGTTAATTTTTGTACTACCACATTGTCTTCTATAGCCGACGCTGGCGTTTAAAAGGTTAAACACCATGGCAACATAAAATCACAAAATATTATTATTATAAATGTAAAAGTTTGTGAGGATGTATGAGTGTATGGAAAATTACTAGTTTTTCGTAGGCGAAGTCGCGGGCAACACCATGTGGGCGAATCAACTTTTTCGTGTTGTTTACGTACTCTGTCTCCAATTGTCCAAGAGACATTTTCATACTGTTCCATAGAAAAATGCTTAGGTGTCCAAGGGACAAAATTGTGTAACCATAGCAACAGGTGGCAAGAAAATGTTGATTCACCCATGTACTCCCACAAGCCTCAACTCAAGTTGTACTAATCTGTCATGATACAGGTTAATCACATATTAAACAAATTTTAATATGTGATTCAGTGTTGTTAAAATAACAAATTTCAGTATTTTTCGTTATAATATTAATCACTTATTTTTTTTGTTTTTCATAGTAACTCAACCAATTATTGGATGAATTACTATGAACAGCCCAAATTTCAAAATTTAAAAAACAATCTTGCACAGATAATCGAGATCTATCAACAATACTGAATCAGGTGTCAAGATTTGTGCACTGATTAAAAAATTACCCTGTATACAACTTTTCAGGCTAATTACTATGTATATGTGAAACTGCCCTTTACCTACGGCTTTGTTAACGTAAACCGTTATTTCTGGCTTAGCATTGAAAACTGGTTTTAATTTAGTTTCCTATAATTGATAGAATGGAGCATGGCTATTGATATTAGTATATGCAAACACAAAGTCTTCGTTACGCCTGGCGGATATAAAACAAGCAAAGAAATGTTGTTTCATGTTTCTTTTTGTCAAACAATGTAAGATAATGACAGGAAGAGATAGTGTACAGCAAGCGCCCACGCGTTAGACAATATGGCCTCTGGCTAGCGAAAGAGATCGTGAAACATACTCAGACAGTTTGAATCCACCAATCTCCTGTTGTGAAGCAGCCTGCATCTTCTCCACTTCTTCGTCAAAAACCTTCAACGTCGCCTCGTCGGCGTACCGCGCGGGATCCTTCGTAAACACTCGCACTACACCATCGCTAGACCCTGTAGATAAACAATAACCATTAAGAAATAAAAAATCGGTCAAGTCAGTCAGATTCATACAGGAACAGTTCCTTACCTGCTATTAAAAGATAAAAGCCGATAAATCATGTCAGTCCATCGGAATCTTTCTTATTATTATTTGTAGTTATTGCATTATCATAGTATGTAAGCGGTTCTGCAATGCGTCTCAGAACTCACTATTACTTAGGGTTTATAATACTGATACTAGATAAGTGTGTATAGGTATTGTTGGTCATTTTCAATTTAAAGTGTACCATTTATTATTTTCGGATTTTCTTATTCAAAATCATCAGTCAGATCTTGTGACTTTTTTTCATACAGTTTACGAAATGCACACAAACCATTGTATGGGAAATTATCAGCTATAATCGAAATTAACAGCTCTCTTGATTCTAAGTAAGAAAACCCTAAACTACCTAATTCTGAAAAAAAAGTAGCGGATACATTTTAAATTGAAAATGTGCTGTTACCAGTGACAATGTCTCCATTATTCATGCAGGCAACGCTCCAAACAGAGTGCACAGGCAGACGTATCTCGCGGACGCAGTCGCCGCCCGACCATAGTCGCACGGAGCCGTCTTCGCCACTCGACGCCCAACCAGCGCCCGAGGGGTTCAGGCTGATACTGAAATACAGTGTAAATACTATTAAGGTATATTTTCATTGGTCAAGAGGGCCCGCATGAGGCGATAGGCGGATTTAGAAATGCATGCTACAAATGTGGAGTTCAGTTTTTTGTAACCTGTAAGCTCCAAACGCACAGACAGCGGAGGCATGGCGGTGACGTTTGTAATAATCTAACTTGTATGAACGAGTTAGCAGTATGGTACTGCACAACCGTTCATACAAGCTAGAATATTACAACTATCGCCGCACTGCCACCCCTGTGCTGTCTTGTGTGTTTGGAGCTTTATCAGTTAACACATTTGCTGCCAGCTTTCAGACTAGATACTTCTTCAGGTGCCACAAATACATATGTGCATTCAAATGATTACCAAACTATGACAGCGGCACTAGATGAAAGTCACAAAAACATATATGCATTCCTGGCAGTGAATACATTAACCATGCTTTCATATCTTCAGTCTCTGGTCAATGAGTTGTTGACAGATCAATTTTGTTTGTGGTAATACTGTTTTTAGGAACCTGCCCAGATAAAGCTTTGATTTATCAGCTCTATATTTTGCAAGCTGCCTTGATCATAATCAATGCCATTAAGTATTATTTTAAGACTGTTAAAAACTAGCAAGTTTAACAAGTTCTGTATTATTTTTTTATACCATACCTATAGATATAATTAGAATGTCCATAGAAAGTGTTAAGGCAATCCCCTTTGTTACCCCATAATTTGATGGAAGCATCATTGGAGCAGCTAAGAAATGATTCTGGACTTGCAACTGCCAGCCCTCGCACACAGTCTGTGTGACCTGTAAATTTAAGATCAATTTTATTTCATTCACTAATTTGTAAAATTAACGAGTTAAGAACAACAGAGCACAATATTTTACCATAAACAAACTATCTTTTAATATTATGTTTTTAATTTCAAGATTGATTAAGACTTAAACAAATTTTAAAGCTATAAATTACCTGTAAGTGTGCTTATTAAATCTCCATCCTTTTTCCACAACTTTATGGTCTTGTCAGCTGAGGCTGTGGCATATGTCTTGCTGCCAAGCTCTACTGCTGCCCACACTGCTGCCTGGTGACCTTTTAGAGTCATTGGAGTAACATGTGGAGTATTTACCTTCCATACTTTTGCTGTACTATCCCAACTTGAACTACAAAAAAAATCATTTAGGATTGAAAGTCTCATTGTCTTTACAGTAAAAAATATAAGTTGTCAGTGGTAGCAATGTTTTACTACAATTTGAAATTAAGAATAGTAAAACGAAAAAATGTAAACAAACCTTAAAAGGATGCCTGAATCAGATCCAGGTGTGACACTGCACACAGCATTTTCGTGCCCCTCCAGGGTCAAGACAATATTGCCATCCTGTAGGTTGTAGCCCAGAATAGTGTTATCATTGCTACCGGTAATCACGATGCCCTCGGGAAAAGCTTCGCAAGGTGGCAGCCAACAAATGCAAGAAACGAAGTTTTTGTGCCCTTTATACGTAACTACGTTAACGAAATCCTTCACCCTAGTGAGACAAAACGAGATTTTTTAGTAAATAAGTGATCCTAAGCCAGGTGTACGAATATTTCATAACAAAACCTAGATTGTTTAGACACTAACCCTTCAGGATGCCATAACTTTGCGGTCCGGTCGCGGGAAGCAGATAGTATGCAGCACTCATTGGTCTTGGCTACACATCTTACGTCTAAAGAATGTCCGCATAACACTGCACTCAGCTTGTAGTCGGGTATAGCCATTATAAAGGGGAAATATTTTTAACGAGACCGTCTACAATGACAATATGAAACAATCGCGGTGAGCGACCGACCGAAGTTGTCTTGTCATGTCAATTGTCAACACTTATACGGCTTAAGTCACTGATAAAAGCGCCTGGAACTTAGCTTGAGAAGTAGCAAGAGTGTATTGACCGCTTAAATTTTTTGAAAATTTTACTTTAATTGTCGATGGTTTACCATGAACGCAGCCATAACTTACAGGGGCGCCATATTCGCGAGAAAAGTGGCGCCACTTCTAAATGTCAAATATTTATTGTTTTAGAGATAATAATAAAATATTTTATATTCTATTTTATTAGAGTTTATTTAAGTGGAAAAATGATATCACAAAATAAGCAATATTTGTTTTCTTTATTTGAAACCAGATAAATTAAATATTTAGCGTATTTCAATCCAAATATTTTACAGACAAATTATTTTGGATTTGTTCCGAGATATTTTATCACATTTCCTTGTGTTTGTGTAACTATTCATATTTTGTTTATTTCAGATCTATTTTGTCTTGGGAAAGAAAACAGAATAAATAAAAGCCGGGTTGTTGCTGCAAGGCGCCTAGAATTTGGTACGAGCGATTACACATACTTAGTACTTATACATACGTAGTGCAAAGATGGCGTCGACGGTGTGTGTTTCTAGATGCCGACTTTTAGCAAAATTAGAAATAAATCGTGGTTTGTGTTTGTCGCCGATATTTAGGGATTTGTCAAATAACAGGGTAAGTAATTGTTGTTTTTTTGTGCTACTCTAATTTTACTTACGTGCCATACATACAGTTTTCTGAAGTATTCCTTTGAAAGACTGTTTCATTATGCACGTGTAGTAAATTTAGATAGGTATATAAAAAATACAATACAAGTTGGAATTCAAAAGCAGCTGTGAAACGTCATCGAATTTGTTGATACTCAATTTTTTCAATACTTTTTTAGTAAAATTGTTATTTTCGTAGTTACTGTTAGATAAAGTTTGAATGAGATGTGTCTAATTTGAAAATTCTTATTAGAATTCTACTATATAATAGTAACATAATTTTTCTAATACTGTTTTTATACTTAACTAATAGTGGTAAAAAATATTTTTCAATTTTGGTTGGTTATCTATTTGTCTTATTGTTAACATTTAAACAAAAAGCATAGAATATTTTCTCTTTTCTGATGATAAAGGTTAACGAGCCGTCTAATTAGCGTTTCTCATCACTGAAGGCCAAAGAAACAATAATGGTCATGTTAACTTTTGATGACAGATTCAAATATTTTACCTAGCAAACACTTCTTAAAAACTTACAATTTCTTTAATTGAATTTGGCTGGTATTTATAACATAACATACTTAAGTCATAAACCAGAAATAAAAAAGTTATGACGCTTTTATTTAATAAATAGTACCTAAAGGAAATTTTAATAAGATTGAGTAGGTCAACACTATGCAAATAAGATGTCAGACCAGTGTGAGTAAGTCAAACCTGATAAGGGGAGGTCATTGATCTTAAACTTGATTTTAGTTGTGTTATGCCATTTAAAAATATACATATGTATATTGTATACTGCATATTTTAATAGCTGTAGAAACAGTATGAATTTCACAATGTACACAGTTAATAAGTATTAACATGTAAGTTACTTAAAATATCTGAAGTTTCTGTTAAATGCGATAACCACTTTATTTTTGTTTCTTTCTTTTACTTTATGATCATCGTGGTCATTATTGAACACTCAAATATTTTGTTAATAGCCTTCTTAGTAGTCTTTTTTACTTCACCATTATTAATTTTGATAAGTCCACAAAAACTTCAAGCATCCAAGCTGTCAATGTGCTCAAATGTACTTTAACATGCACTCATGCGATTGAATGTATGGTCATGTTCAGATATTTTTGAGCATCTAGACCTAGTCACCTCCAATATTTATGATGCCAATTGTACCTTTACAAATACATTTAAATTCTAATCTTTTTTGCTGAACCTGCTTTGATTTTAGGAATATCAAATCAAATCAAAACCATCCATCCTGTATGGAGGTAGAAAAGCTCTATTTACACATGCCATTTTTATGTTATAATATGATATGTAGTGGTAGTTTAGAGAAGAAGAATGTGATGCAAAATACTTGCTAAAATTAATTTTGTTGTGTGCAGCATGCAATAAAATTGCAAATTTATTCTTTGCATGTTGCACAGGCTGCAAAACGATGAATACAGTTCAATGACTCCTCAATTGGCTTCCAAAATGACCTTAGCATTGGGTTACTGTACTGTAGCCGCTGTATGTATGTACCTCTATTTATTCTCTGCAGTTGTTTCAATATTACTTATATTTAAATGTGTTTATGTGATTCATTGAGTTGATCTTCCTGTTGATTGTTCCAGTTGTTACGTTGATTTCTAATTGCATATGTTTTTGTTTGGCTTCTAGCTGATGCATTTTATGTTTAGCTAAGAAGATTGATGATATTATCATCTCAATTTGATTTTTCCTTTTCACATCAAATCTAATAGTGACTCATGCAATATTGGGTACTTACTGGATAATCTTTGATCTGCATTCAATCATTAAATAGGAAAAGCAACTCTCATTTTAAAATAGAGAAAATTGTAATCCTTTGGAATTGAAATTTTTATTATTGACCATAAAAATGAGTTTGGATGTGCCCATTAAATTTGAGAGGCAATTTTTGTGATTTTTCTACCTTTTCCCGCCCTGGAGGGACCCCCCTCCCTCTCCCCCACGTGATTGGATGAGATTCGGCTCGACAAGTTTTTAAGATTGGCTTCAAAACTGGCAGTCCAAAGAAATCGATAGTTCTATCGTAAATGCCTGGAAGAGCGTCTGGTCCTTGAAGACACTTATGAGCAACCTTCCTTTGTCACTATATAGCGTAAGCTCGTCGACGTACCTATGTAGTATTCTTCCCATCCTGACCTACGGCGCTCAAACTTGGTTATCAACTGAAGCTGAAAAGTTCAGGCCCAAAGTTTGCCAACGGGTAATGGAGTGTAGTATTTTATTTTGGGTGTTCGTAGAATTGTACCCCACTGAACTGCGCTCTAAAACCAGCGTGGCAGTATTATTAGACCTAAATTCACTTTTTCGCCCGCAGTGACCTCTATCCGCAGGTCAGAGATTATCCACTACTTACCAAACACCTAGAAGACCAAGTAAAATGAAATTTTAACGCACGTCAATCCTAAGCCATTCCCATGCGAGTTGTACCTATATAAGGCGCGGTGCGGCGTCGCTATCACTATTCAAATATTTACATGAATTACTTACCTTTTGTTACACGTAAAGGCCCGTTTCTAAACTCTACAAAAATACCTTCCAGTAAAAAGTTATTTCAGAGCTACCAGACATGGTTAAAGTGAAGTCAAAGTACTTGCAAAGTAATTGTAAATAATAGCCCCTCTTGCAAAGTACATAAGATTTTACGCGTAAATGATCTATTTTGCCATTCGTGTTCATTGCATTAAAGCAAAACCTATTAATAGCTATTTTAAGATTCTACTCTACCCTTGACATATAAATTCAAAAATTAAAAACCCCCAACGCAATTAAGTCTAAGATCCCTTCCGCAGCATACAAAAGAGCTGATAACTTTGAAACGGCTGGACCAATTTTTATGAAACATGTCTAAGAACCATCGCCAAGAAACCTGCTTTCAAATAAAAAAAACCGCATCTAAATCGGTTCACCCGCTTAAGAGTTATGATGCCACAGACAGACAGAGACACACACACACACACATAACGGTCAAACTTATAACACTCCTCTTTTTGTGTCGGGGGGTAAAAAAACGGCATCGATTTTACATACTTACCTATGTTAAACCTCCACTGGATTAAACCGGACTTACCCATTGTGTTGAATTTACACTTGCTTCCGTGTCTCCTGCCTTTAGTGGATTAGCGTGGCATAATAAAAATAAAATAGAGCATCTAAATTATCTAATTTATGTTCCGAGAAAGTGCATTTAGATGCACTCTAAGCACCTGTCGATAGTTCGGACCTAAATTTATCATCACCACAGGGATGTTTACAGTGTTAAATTGGTATAATCTGGCACTACTTACGCCGAGTTCGACAGCGGCATTCATCATTGTTAATATCGGCTTTGCCGTGGTTGAGTATTGAGTAAAAAGGACATGCTTTATAGTTCAGATTGGACAATAATTTATTAAATTAATGGAAATTTTATCCGCACATACACTACTACAATTTGGTAATTTTGCATCATGGTTTTAGAAATTTAGGGCTGTGTGTGTATTTGTTCTACGTCTGCCTAAATCGTAATTTGACATAGCACATTTGGTTCCTAAATTGCTACACTACGCTTTTAGACTATAGTAGACAGACAGCCACTTAGCCTAAATATACAGTAACGTAACCTAACTTTAAGGAACATATTTAACTATTTGTCTAATTCGAGTTTTAGGCAAAACTCGACTTCGCCATATTGCGTTTTAAGCAGATAAACAAACAAAATCAAAGACTTATTGTCATTATTAAATAATTCATTCTACCTTATATTTGGGTAAATTAAGAGGATACGATGCGCACCATTTCTCCATACAAACGTAATCCCCTGTTTCCTCCCTGGATTTAGAGCCAATTTTTTTTTACTGTGTAATCTGTATCTACCACAGCTAGGGGAGGTTTCGTTTTTTTTCCATATTTCAATTAACATAAGAAATATGAGCTTTCAAAAACTGAAAAAATTGCCCAATTTCAACGTCATTTTCAGACACTCATCAGAAAAGAATCCCTTATATAAAAAAAAAGGAAAACATAGGGGCATAGCTAAATCTATCCTCTAATTATATTTAAAAAAAAAAAAAATTTATTGGTCCAGTTTTCGAGAAGAAAACAGGGGATTACGAAATGCTGTTTTGATCAATTTTACGCGCCTATTAACGGTCTGAGCTGCAGTTGTCCCGCTCTCGCTGTACTGACACGGAGGGGTTCGGGCGAGACAGCGACATTTCATTAAAATACCTATTTCTCAAAAGTCTCTTAGCCATCGTACCCTCTTAATGCACAACACTTAGGAATAATCCGTAGCAAAAATTATTTCGCTACAACACCGTGTGTCGTTTGATTTTGTAGTTAATTCAATGTGTACCATATGTGGATATGTGTCTCCTTAAATATGTTTATTATTGTGCAGGAGTCATGGTGCCGACGATGGCGGCCTACCCGTCGCTCATTTTTCACAAGCGTATGCGCACATGGATCCAAATCGCCCTCAAAAGTCGACACCGAGAAATCTGACGGTAAGCTTCTATCTCGAAATTAGCAAAAAAAAAAACACCGAAACTACTCGCATTATATTTTAATATAAAGAAACCATCACCAATTTTACGGTATTCTTCAATTCGAATGTTACAATGGAATTCTACATATTAGGATATGCTTATAGCTAAATTAAATACATATTAAGCTACATATTTACTAAAACTACTACATATACAAGCAATAATTTAATAGCATTATTCGAAAACAGATCACAATTTATGTAAGCAAAAGCTTAAAAATAACAGTTTATTTATTATTTCAATGACTTATTGCTATTTAAACTATCGTAACAGGATTCTAATACTTCGAACTCTTCGAATACCATCTCTCCGAATTTCCCAGGTGTCACATTGCACTGTTCTAAGTTCTCGTTTACGTAATAGTACTTCTTTTCGAAACTGTGAGGATCTGTAGTTTGCTTTGGATCATTTTGAGACGCCTCACATTCATTTGTTTCGAATTGTGGTTCTTGTTTTTCTTCTCTATCAATAGAAGCTGGCTGAACAACTACCTGTGGTCGGACTACACTCTTCTTCAAAATACTTTCACTCAGTTTGTTTATTGTAGAGTGCTGAACTTTTTTGTCTTCGTTGTCTTTTTTTTCAAACGGAGTCTTAACTACTCCTTTATTGTAGCTCTCGAGGCGGCATATCTTGTTCTTTACGGAGTTTTCGTCGTCATTCATCAATGGAGGATCATCAGCCTTCAGTTGTTTACTAGGTGATCTGTACTTCATACGAGGAACTTTATTGTCATCGGTTCCGGTCAGTTCCAGTCTACTGCTACAGCTATTCGATTTCACGAGTTTAAACTTAAACCCCGGATATCCCTCTGACCGTTTGTTTTTTTCGGAATCTGGATTACCTGAGTCTGTTGATGCGTTAGAACTTTGTTTATCTGGGACTATTTGTTTGTGTTTATCGGCTACTAGGCATGAACACTTTTCGCCTCGGCATTTAGTCTGGCAGGAATAACAGTCTCTGCTGCAGTTTTTCTGCAGTCCTTTTATTTCGTCCATTATAGCTTTAGTCATAGGACTGACTGTAGAACCGGGTTTTGAGTTTAATACTTTTCCACCATAATAAGTCACGGTAGTACCGCATTCTCGTATCTTTTTCATTATATCCGGACTGACATACTGACTTTCGCAGCAGAAGTCGTGACTTACAGAATCGCAGAGATATTCGTCACTGGAACTATATACATTGTCCTTTAAGTTTTTGTTTGGATAAGGGCTAAGACCGTCGGTTTCATAGTCGTTGTTAGAACTTAGATCTCCACTTGATACTCCACTTGAAAGACTGGCATTATCCCATTTCTTGTGACCAAAATTTGTGTCGATTGTCAGTTGCCGAATAACCTTCTTTCTGCCCCCTAATTTGCTACCCTTTGATTCCTCATTAAGGTTTCGGTATGACGTTGCTCGTCTTGTTAAACCTATAGTTTCTTCAACCAAAGGTGGATCTTGTGTCATTGTCATCGGACTCTTCATCTTTAGTGTGTCTTCAAATAGGTTACGCACTTTTTTGACTGTGTCCGGATTTGGTAATTCTTCTTCTATTATTTCTTTGTTTACTCTAATGGGATGGTAAAAAAAATGGCGCCGAATCGCGTTTTTAGACCTGTCTACGTGACTACACGAATTTTCATTTTTCTTAAATAAAGTGGGTGGAATTTTGCGAGTATCCTGGTTGTTACTATTTCGAGGCATTGGTTCAACTTTTGTTCTTACAGGTTCGATAATGACGATGTTATTGTTCACCAATAATTCTTGAAAGCTGTAATCTTGTAAATATTGTAACAATCCGTCAAATTGGGCTTCTTTCCGATAGTTTGCAATCATGCTGTTTTTAAATAATTCTGACTTCATAACTTTATATCGGACATGGTCAAATTCATCACAACCTTTGTCGAAGCCCTTTGCCTTAATAAGTGTCGCTTGAGTCTTATGATTTTGATTATCATCACTGCTCAGTTCTACTATTTCAATTTCAGGAGTGTCTCTACATAGTTCTAATTCAGATTTTGTATTTGTAGGCTTTGTTTTTTCATAATAATTACCGTCGCAGTCCTTAGCTATTCTCTTCACGGCGGTTTCCTCAATTTCTGAATCACTCTTAACTTTTTCAGACTCGTCTTTCCAAAGCTGCAGTTTAGTTTGACTAATTTTTCGTATGCTGTCCACAATCTTGACAGTTTCTAAAGATTTAATGATACTGCCTACGGACACATCTGTTGAACAATCAGGTTCATTTAAAGTAGTTTTCTCAACTTCGATATTTTTATCTACTTCTGAAGGTTCGTTCGTTTTTAATTTACACTCAGTTCTTCCGTTGTCTTTCGCATCTGGTGATTTATCGATCAATTTGGACCAATAATTCTTAACTGAATGCAGTTTTTCTTGATATTCAATGTCGGTTTTAATAGCATTATTTAATTTTTCTTTGACACACCTTTCATTTTTGAAATTTCTTATTTCTTCCATTAGTTCAGATTTCATATCGGCTTTTGATTCTGTTATTTCGTTTTTCTGAATTTCAGCCTTCATTGGTTCCTTTGCCTTTTTATTCTTCGAGTCTGTTACTTGCAAAACTTGTGGTCGAGTCATTTTAGTATTCTGTTTACAATTTTGTAATAGAGGTTTATTTGAAGCTTGCTTGTTATCTTTTATTATCAACCTCGGTGGTGGTTTTTCGAATTTATACTGAGCACCAGCAATTTTTTCGCAGCTATCTTTTTTCAGTTTTGGAATGGAAGTTTTTACAACTTTATTTAATTTTATTGTTATGAAAGGGTCTTTCGGGATCCAGTAGCTGGAATTGTCCACCAATCCACTGCTGGTTTGGTTTTCCTTATTATTTTCGGATATAGTTTCTTGAACCCTCTTTTTGGTGTTTGGTATCGGAACTGGCTCTACAACAGATGCACTTATGGGTTTTACTTCTGGCTTGTGAATAGACTTTGTGCAATTATCTTTCAAATCTTGAGTAAGTGGTGGATCTATCACAAGAGTTTGGTGACCGCTTAAAGGCACAATAGCTATGTTAGAGTCGGCCGATGTTTTAAATGACTGTACTCGAGACAGTAAGGGCGTACTGTTACTTTCTACTTTAACAGTATTTATAGCTTTAGGGTCGCAGGATTTATTTAAACTTCTTTGAACTGTACTCGGGCTAGGTAAGCGATGAATATCATCGTCAGTCGGATCACGCTGTCGCAAAGAATAATGCTTACGAATTCCCTGCTTTGCTTTCTTCTCTTTGGTGGATTTATTAATGTTATCGTGTGAAAATGATTTTGATATGTTATGGTCTGGTCTGTAAATAGAACTTGAAGTTAGTTTCAAACTCTCCGATTTAGTTATAACTTTATTATTTCGGATAGTTCCTTCTATCTCATTTATCTCCCTTTCGTTTTGATGAGAATCTGATCGGAAGAAATTATCTTTGTCGTCTGCATTAGAACTTTCTATAGTTATTATAGACTTCAAGTCGTCTTCAAGTTTACTAAAACTTTGTATTACTTGAGGGTCTCGATATTCTGGCAGATAAACATTTGTGTTCGATTGAAGGTTCTGATTATTGATACCGTTGGTTTTATTTAACTGGCCGTAATTCTCATTACCTTTTGTTAATAATATCTCTCTGAAATGAGTTTGCGCTATTTCGTATGTATTTTCACAAGGTATATCCTCTTGGTCTTCTTCTCTAAGTTGAGCGTCTATTCTTTCTGATTTTCTTAAGCATTTACTTATATTTATGTCGGGCAATGAGTAATATTGGTTTTCTATTAATGTGGTAACAAATGGTTCTGTAGTTATATTTTTTGTTGAAGTGCAATTACTTTTAGTTGAATAATTATCGTTTTCGATATATGTGTTACTAACGAATACTTCGTTGTTTTGTTTTTTCTGTATTTCGTTAAATATATTGCTCTTATTACTGTGAAAAGAGTCTCTGCGAATGTCCGCGAAGGTTTTCTTTTTGTTTACTTTTGTATAGATAGGATCGCTCTCGGTGTTATTGTTTTCTGAGTTTATTGTATTTGATGCCACTGAAATATTTTCTTTAAATTGTGCCTCACAGTACTCATCGATCTTTTCAGCTAGCGAGTTAGCTAAGTATTCTAACTTATGTGACTTATCTGTTGATGAAGCTATTGAAATTGATATATATGACGTAATGCTATCTGGTGGGCTCGATATAGTTCCGTCGTTCTCTGACACTACGGATCGAGTATCCGCATCTTTTTTTGAGTCTCCAGTTTCAAAAGCTTTATCTTCTGGTTTAGAGTTTTTGAGCCCTTCACTTGTTTTGCTTTGAATTGAAATCTCGTCATATGAGTCTACGTCATTTACTTGTTCGGGTTCAGCTGAATCCTTCTTATCTTTATCGCTTTGAGTGATCGATAGGCTGTCGTTAGTAAAGGATTTAGGGGTATTGTTTTTAGAGCGGTCTCTGTCTTCTTGGTCTGTGTCGTGGTCAGTTATGTAAAGATGTTTGTTATTATCCGGTGACACCACTGATCGCTCACTCTCTGGAGAGCTATCCTTGTAGTTTTTAAGATGTGCATCAAAATTATAGTGTTTTCTTACGTAATTAGAATCTAGGCTGTCTATTTCGCTCGGATTACGAGAATGTCCGATACTGTCTTCGGAGAGATTGGTTTGTTTCAAATCGTCGTTTAAATTCGGCCAACTTCCACTAATAGACCTGGAATGGTGACTCTCATTCCGTGATACAGCGTCTTCTTTTTCTGACTTGTGTTCAGTATTCTCGAGGTGATTTTCGTTATCTCTTTGACCATTTATAGCTCCAAAACAGGATGCAGTACTGTCGATGTAAATACCTTCCAAAACTTCCTCCTTCGTTTGGTATTTAGCGCGTCCGGGTAACCTGAAAGGATGAAAAGTAAACTGTTACATACTTGTTTTAATCTGTGTACAAACTCCAAGCGATTGGTCATACATAACATAAATAACTGATATAATCTTATATTTATAAAATTAACGAATTCCGCAACAAGGATGAAACTCGTTAGTCTATACTGAAGAGGAATTAATCAATACGAGTCAAAATATTTGCTTGAAAAAAAAACGCCAATTACAACACTAGAGTTGAACAAGCAGATAATGCAGATAGCAGATATATATGCGGAATGTTTAGTCATTGGCCGTAGTGATTGAAACTTACTTGTATTTATGGAATAAAAGTAATAGCTAAAATACCTTTGTTGTTCAGTTGTTGTTGTTTGTTTTACATAGATAGTGTAGGCGACGCGTAAATCATTATAGTTATAAGTTGTTTTTTAATAAAGATGGGTGGGTGTAAGCCGGAGTGGTATGTGTCAAAAAACTGAGGGTACATAGGGCTGCATCGCTCTCATTGGCCGTAAGGCTCCAGTCGCTACATCTGTCTCTACGAGCTTAGACGCACGCCGCTCTCTTACACTCTCCCTTACGTTTTTTTGCAAAAATCTTAGTTTACTTTCGCCCCATCGTCTACAAAGTGGTCTTCGAACCAGATCTGCGTTGATGTACCGGACTCCGCATAAGATGGTGAACACTCGAAGCAGCACTAAAAAACATGAAGAGAAGCAGAGGGAACTCAAGGCCGAGGGCCAGCCGCAGCAGCACGAGCCAAAACAAGAGCTTTCTTCGTTTACGTTAACCCACTTGGAAGATATACCTACCACATCGCAAGATCAAACAAAGAAAACTTTTGATAAAACTATAATTTTAGATGTGGGTAGTATTAATGAAAAAAATGGCAATTCAAAAAAGAACAACGGTAATTTAACGCACGGAGCATACCAAGAAGACAAATCAACGTCGTTAAAATCTACCCATAAATCAAATGTTTCGAAATCAACATCCATCTAAGCCAGAAAGAAGAAGCTGGAACTGGAAGCTGCAGAAGCGAAAGCTCGTATACAAATGGAATTAATTGATAAAAAATTAGCGGCCGACTTAGCAGATTTAGAAGAAGAAAAATACAGTTCACAATCGGAAAACAGTGAAGTACACACACAAAAGGAACTCGACAAAGAGGTGGAGAAGTGGATAGATCGCAGCCAACTGGAACTGGAATTGGAACAGCAGCCTGTGCCACACACTGGTACACAAACGGCCAGGCCGCACCCGCCGCCGCCACCGGGCGCCGGCACCGACGACGCAGTTCACCTGCTGGCAACCGCGCTGAAGGATTTAGCCGCTGCTTCTACTGCTGAAGGACCTAATGCTCGAATGTTGAGCCGTTTATGCACACCACGAGATTTACCTAACTTCTCAGGTGACCCTATGGAGTGGCTTACTTTCAAGCAGGCTTACGACGAGTCAACACAAGTGTGTAATTTCAACGAGAAAGAAAATCTGTGGAGACTGAGAAAATGTCTTCATGGACCAGCTAAAGAAGCGGTAACCGCTCTGTTGATCGGAGCTACTACGCCAGACATCGTGATGTCTACATTGGAGCTGCAGTTTGGAAACCCCGACATAATTATTTCTAAAATAATTCAAAGTGTCAACAAGCTTCAAATGTTGTCTCAAGAATATCACAAAGACATTGTGCCTTTTGCAATTAAGGTTAAAAATTACGTCGCAGCAGTGTCAGCTATCGGCAATAATGAGTACCTACAGGGAATGAATGTCGTAACAATGATATTAGCAAAGTTACCTACTGTACTGATATCCAAATGGGTTGACTACAGCTACCCTTTTATCAACGAAGGCATCAAACCCAGACTCGTAATCCTATCTGAATTCCTGGAAAATGAAGCCATCAAGACATCGAGAACAGCTGTTAGCCTATGTAACGCCTACAGTGATAATTTTGCTCGACGTAAACAAAGTGACTTTCAATACCGTTCACAAACATTATTGGTGCAAAACGAACAAATTGAAGATAAGTGTCGATTCTGTCGCGTATCAAAACATACCTTAATAGACTGTAAAAAGTTTAAAAAGTCTTTACGGAAAGACAGGTGGCAATTTGTCAAACGAAGCGGGCTATGTTACAAATGTCTAATATCGCGCCATAATAAAGAAACATGCCCGGCGCCCGCGTGTGACATAGACAGTTGTGAACAATTGCATCACCGTTTGTTGCACTATAACACGAACACTAACGCTAATCGAACATCAAGTGTAAACATTACAGAAATAACAGACACTGAAGTGAATGAACCGCGTTCGGAGATCGTTTCGCATATAAACTCAAACAGCTGTAAAATATTGTTAAAAACTGTGCCCTTAAACATTCACGGACCTAACGGAATCATAAGTGTTTATGCGTTGCTAGACGATGGCTCGACTGTCTCGCTTATCAGCGGTGAACTAGCGGCGCGAGCGGGCCTGCAGGGCACTAAACAAACAATGCGCGTGAGTGGGGCGTTCAATAATACCGAATTATTATGTGAAAGCGAAATCATGAACTTTAACGTGTCAAACAAAGACGGACAAATGTTTACTTTACGAGCGCGCAGCGTCGCCGAGCTAAACTTACCTGTGCAAAACACATCAACGGTTAACCTCACTAATTATGACCTTGGTGTTGATATCAAAACAATGTTATGCGATAGTAAACATAAAAAACCAGAACTATTGATCGGACAGGATCATTATCATTTAATGTTGCCTTTACAAATCATAAAAGGCAAACCTAACGAACCTTATGTCACTCACACCGCCTTGGGCTGGTCGGTACACGGCAGCGTCAGCGCGCCCCGTGAGCAGCGCCAGCAGTATTCTACACTATTCATAAATGAAGACCTGGAAGTAATTAAATCTGAAAACGAAGCAATGCTACGAGAAATACACGAGGAAGTTCGTCGCTCTTTCGCTATTGAATCCTTGGGAATCACTTGTCATCCACGCCAGAACTCTGAAGACCTGCGGGCTCAGGAACACCTGGAACAAACGGCAAAATTAATCGACGGAAGATGGCACGTGGGTCTGCCCTGGAAAGACGTAAACTGTAACACGACTGACTCCTATAATACCGCTGAAATGAGACTAAAGGGAGTATTTAAAAAAATTAAAAGTGATTGCGCTTATTCTGCAAGATATTCAGAAAGAATAGAACATCTGTTAAAAAATGACTACGCTGAAGAAATTAAAAATCCCGTGCATTCACAAAAAACATGGTATCTCTCTCATTTTGGTGTAGACAACCCTAAAAAGAAAAAACTGAGACTTGTCTTCGATGCTGCAGCTAAGAGCAATGGCTTATGTCTGAATGACTACCTATATAAAGGACCTGACCTACTCGTTTCACTATATGGAATAATGCTTCGATTCAGAGAAAACAGAATTGCAGTCGCTGGAGATATTCGCGATATGTTTTTGAGAGTAAAAATTTTACCTGAAGATCAAGATTCGCTTCGATTCTTATGGAAAAACACATCTTCGGTTTCTGATGCGCCTGTAAAAATATATAAAATGACATCTTTAATCTTTGGGGCTAATTGTTCTCCGTTCGTTGCCCAATTTATAAAAAATAAAAACGCTGAACGTTATCAGTCATCAATGCCTACCGCAGTGGAAGCCATTTGGAAACAACATTATATGGATGACTACATAGATTGTTTTGAAGACGAAGAAACCGCCACAAAAGTAGTGAAACAAGTCATACAGATACATAAACAAGGCGGGTTTGACATATGTAATTGGACTAGCAACAGCGAAGCAATAATAAATAGTTTGCCAAAAGAAACCCTAGGACCTACAGCTATAAGGTTCAAAATGAACGAGCAAGACGACGGCGAACGAACACTTGGTTTGGTATGGTTCCCAAAAGAAGACTTGTTGGGCTTTGATGTCTCCTTTAAACGCATCTCCGAAACTATACTCAGCGGGCAAAAAAGACCTACCAAAAGAGAAATGTTACGAGTGGTTATGTCGTTATTTGATGTCTACGGATTCTTGTCGCCAATAACAATAAAAGGAAAAATAATGTTGCAAGAAACATGGAAAAATGGCATTGATTGGGACGATTCAATAACTGATAATACCTATAAAAAATGGTCAGATTGGCTTAAACTACTTAAAAGTGTGAATGAAGTACGTTTACCGCGGCATTATCAAGCCGCAACGGGAGGGAGCGAGATGGAAAATGCACTGAATGCACCGAATAGCAGTCGGCGGACGCGCAGCGCAGGCGCTAGCTATACGAACCTAGAACTGCATGTTATGTGCGATGCGTCATCGCAGGCTGTCGCCGCCGTTGCGTACTGGCGCTGGTTAAATAACAACAATCAGTGGCAATTATCATTTATTTCGAGTAAATGCCGCGTCGCACCTGTAAAACACATTAGTATACCTAGATTGGAGCTGCAGGGAGCGCTGTTAGCCGCTAGATTAGCAAATACTATAACAAACGAACATAAAATGACCGCAGAAAAAACGTTTTTTTGGTGCGATTCAACAACCGTATTACATTGGATACATAACGAAGCGCGCACGTATAAAGCATTCGTCGCGCATCGCCTTGGGGAGATAGACGAATTAACGCAAATTAATCAATGGAGATACATACCTACGAAGATGAACGTAGCGGACATTGCCACGAGAGATACCTGCGAACTATCAGACCTGAAAAATGAATGGTTAAAGGGCCCAGCGTTCTTGTACAACGACGAAAGTACTTGGCCTTCAAATATAAAGCTGCCTCCGCCTTTAGGCGTGGACTTAGAACACGTTATGATACTTCATGATGCTTCTGGTCACTTCCCTGCTGTGCCGGAACCTGAAAGGTTTTCTTCATGGATGAAATTACTGAAAGCTACATGTACTGTTCTGTTATTCATAGATAAATGTAAAAAACTTACCGGAGAGATGAATCACTATCAGATAGAAAAGGCTGAACAATTATTGATAAAATACTCCCAACTGCAGTCGTTTCCTGAGGACCTTCAGAACCTGAAAAATAAGAGAAATATAGATCGTAAAAGTAAATTACTTACCTTGTCGCCTTTTCTTGATGAGCACGGAGTCATGCGCCTCGAAGGCAGGATCAACGCTGTATCTGGAATAATGCCTGAAACAAAACAGCCGGTGATACTTGATGGTCAAAATTACATCGCTCGGTTGATAGTGAAGCACTACCACGTGAATGCCGCGCACGGAAACCAAGAAAAGGTGGTCAATGATCTGAAACAAAAATATTGGATTATTCGTCTTCGGCCAACTGTAAAGCACGTGACTAGCAAGTGTATGCTTTGTCGAATCAGGAAAGCCCGCCCTCAACCACCACGTATGGGTGACTTACCTTTTGCTCGGATGGCCCATCACCAGCGCGCCTTCTCGTTCTGCGGAGTTGACTTGTTTGGACCTATAGAAGTGACCGTCTTGAGACGCAGAGAAAAACGATATGGAGTCCTTTTTACGTGTCTGACTGTTCGAGCCATTCATATCGAAATAGTGACAAGACTCACGACTGACGCTTTAATCATGGCTCTGCGTCGAATGGCCGCGCGTCGTGGTTGGCCCCAACAGATATATTCGGATAATGGAACAAATTTGAAAGGTGCTCATAACGAGCTTAGAAGGTCGATCAGCGAACTGAACGAAGATATACTAAAGAGTGAAGCTATAAATTATGGCACGACCTGGAATTTCATCCCCCCAGCAACGCCCCACTGGGCTGGGGCGTGGGAGCGCCTTATAAGGAGCGTTAAGACCTCACTAATGGTAGTTTTGAAAGAGCACGCTCCAAGAGACGAGGTCTTGAGTACGCTGATGGCAGAAGTGGAACAGATAGTCAATGGCCGACCACTTACTCATGTCACTGTCGAACCATTTGGCGATGAGTCGCTGACCCCTAACCATTTTTTACTCGGCAGCTCTTCAAACTTGCCCGTGCTGGGAGCCTTTGACAACTCTGATATGTTTTTAAGAAAACAGTGGCGTACTTCACAAAGGCTGGCTGATTTATTCTGGAAAAAATGGATTCGAGAAGTACTGCCGCAAATGCTTCCTAGACAGAAATGGCAGCGTGACCCTAGACCCTTGCAAGTGGGAGATCTGGTTTTGATCGTGGACCCAGCATCGCCCCGAAATGTATGGCCAAGAGGTTTAATAGAAAAGACCATCCAAGGCAAAGATGGGCGAGTTCGAGTTGTCTACGTAAAGACTAAGACTGGGGTCCTTTGCCGACCTGCGGCACGCGTCGCACGTATCCCAACTGAAGAAGAATGAGTGCTGAGGCAGCACTGGGCTGGGGAATGTAGGCGACGCGTAAATCATTATAGTTATAAGTTGTTTTTTAATAAAGATGGGTGGGTGTAAGCCGGAGTGGTATGTGTCAAAAAACTGAGGGTACATAGGGCTGCATCGCTCTCATTGGCCGTAAGGCTCCAGTCGCTACATCTGTCTCTACGAGCTTAGACGCACGCCGCTCTCTTACACTCTCCCTTACGTTTTTTTGCAAAAATCTTAGTTTACTTTCGCCCCATCGTCTACAGATAGGGTATAAAGAAATCTGGTACGGTTTAAGTGACAAATCATTGTCATGTTGCAGAATTGGGCAGCCCATATTACCACTTGTATTAGTTAATTCCTCTATGGTCTATGATAGACTAGTAAAACGGAACAAAGCTTACCTGTCTTTAAAGCAAGGTTTGTCGAATAAGCGGGCTCGAGGTATAAGTTGAGATCGCTTGCTCTTTGCGTGGTTTTGAATCTGTAAGTCTGTAAATGTCTCTTCTCTGATGACTGCTAAGCTTCGGCTACGTCGCAAATTAGAACCCTCTAGTTCTTTGTGCTTGCACAACCTTCCGTAACTCCCATTAAATTCAGTATCAGAATTTGAAAACTTCTTTTGTAGTAATTCCTCTGCTGCTTTTGACCGCGTTAAGTGTTGATAAAACTCGTCTTGTGGCAATTGTACAGGAATTTTATAGTATTCGGCTAACTTGCTTTGGTACTTTTCGTGCTTTTTGTTTTTATTTTCGCAAATGTCTTTCTCTTTTTCTTTAGATTTGGATAGCTTCCTTTTTTTGGGACGCTCGTCTAGGCTTTTTTTGGATTCGAGTGAATTTCGCGGTCTGTCAAATTCTAATGTCTCTGTAGGGTTTTCAAAATACTGGATGTCCCCGACGGTGTCTGCTGCGGATTTGTGTTCTTCCTGGTTCGATTTCCTTTCGACAAGTTCTCGAAGGCGGCTTCTTGTGGAGCTAGTGTTGGACGTGACGCTTTCGGGCCGTTTGTGAGGATACTCCAAATTAGATGAAGAGCGCCTGAAGAGGCTTGTCTTGATCGAGCCGAAATCGCCTTCGTCGTGACAAGAAGCCGCTGAGATGTTTTGTGTCCTTATGCGGTCAACGTGATTCTGGCTAGAATACGACGCGACCGAGTCCACTGAATGCCTGAAACAAAAAACACAAATAGATTAGATTATGCTCGTCTTCCATACTGTTAAACTGAGATAACTGTGTTTGCTTAAGATATTCTCTTTAGATAGGGTTTGTTTGGCTCTTAGTCACTTAAGGTGACGTCAGGTCTAATTTTGAGTAAGAACACGAAACCGTTATACTAAGCATCACATTTTTGTGCCAAGGACTAGAGAATCTTAATACAGGCATTTTGGGGTAGCATAGCAACGGCTGGTGACGTTATATTATGGCTGTGGAAATGTTGGCGGTCTGCCAGTGTCGTGCAACGGTATGACAACAACAGTCCTGTCACATATATCTCGTTCCGCTCGATTATCGAAGCGCAAAAAGTAGTAAATTAGCGACGAACACTCATAACAGACAGTAAGGTCTCAAATAAATAGCATTACCGCAAAACATAAATCATAAATTTATTAGTAGTTAGTAGTTTACGCTTGTCTCCTTAACCTATAAATAACATTTTATGGTAAGCTAAAAGCTTCGTCGAAAATGCTGTTATCTCAATTATATTTTACACCTACTTTATTTAATGTAAGCACTTGAATATTATAGTTATCATTCAATTTAATAGAGGAATAAGTTGAAAGGAGGAGAATTGACGAGCTATCTCTATAAAGTTCCTTCATGCGTTTTGGAATCCAAACGAAGTCACAGTCGGACAGGACCTAGTAATTTTATCGGTTTTGATTGCTAACGCTATAAAACGCCTCTGCGTGCAAAAAATATTTTTTCTCATAAAGTTGATTTATATCAACAGCTAGTAAATCTAACAGTCTGGATTTTTTTTTAACGTAGGATTCTGCAAACGCGGCTCAGTATATTTATAAAGGATGAGTAATTTTACGGCAAATGGACGAAAAAAGACTAAGTAATGAAAGATGTTAAGTACTTAAGTAAATTAATTAATATTTAGTCCAGTTGGCTCCCATCAATCAGAACCCTTTAAATATTACCTTATCATCTCAATAAAAGGCATAGGAGCCTACTATTTTGGTCCTTATCCACCGATATTCCGCTAGGACTAGGTACTATTATTACTGACGACTTTGAAGTGTAACGATGAAGTATAATGTTTTTCGTGTTATAATTATTTATAAAGCAATACACTTAACTTCTCCCTTCGGTCGCTACCTACATGAAAAGAAAAATCTTCGAAATTGTGATGTACGTTTCGTGGAGGATGTTAGTAAGGTAAGCACCAACTTAAATTTTAGACTAATAATTAGGTTCACCAGCATTATCAGATCGAAAGACGTGACGAGATATTTAACATGTAACGAATATGAATATTTTACATTTGCAAGTTCGTCTGACTTTAGAAACGTAGCTTTGGAGAAAATAGTTGTCGCGGCTGTTCGGTGGTTCCAGTTGTAATCTCGAAATATTTTGCAATGGCCCTTCACACCAATGGCACCCTCGAATTCCTTGCAGGCGCTCGTGATCAAAGGAATTCGTCAACGTCTCTTCGCGTTTCGTTCATGGCTCATTCGCGAGCCTTTCGACCGTGATTGTGGCGGGCCCATTATGGCCAGGACGAGTGCTTTAGTACAAGACATCTGCAGAGACTGTTTGAAATGTTGCCAAAATAGGTTCGCCTTAAAGACCCGGCGCCTACTATTCTGGGGCGGAATTAAATAGGAAGACATTTGGCCGACGTCGCTGTAGTTTGAACTAGTTCTTCTTACCTAGTTAATCATCCATTGGTGTTACTACAACGGTACCTATTTCTTTTTCAAACACAATAAAGAGCAAGATAAATATTGTATTATTCCATCCCACAGCTCGTCGAGTTTGTTTTAAAACGTCGAATCCAGTTATCACGTAAACAAATTCAACGGGCTGTAAAAGTTGTTTTTTAGACTGAATAATTTCGCACTTTACGATGAGAAATATATAACGTCGGCTGTTGCTATGACTTCTATAATCAGAATCTTAGGTCAACATTGATATCAACTCTTAATTGATTTCAATGTAACAAAACAAGTTCATGAAGCTTTTGATGAATTAAAACATCAAGGCTTTATGAAAATTTACGCACTAAATGACCCTTCATTTGTAGTAAAAGAGTAATATTAATTATAGTCTCACTATGTTTTTTTATAGTTCCCTCTACTGCTGTCGCCCTAAAGTTTTACGGTTTGTTTACGTAACAATTACGGTTTAGAGCTACTTTGATGCTATCTTTGTAAACATAATAGTTTTTACGTGTCTGCGGAACAAGAACTTGGTAGTGTCATTTATTTAAGCAGTGGCCTTTTTACACTCATTCACTGTGATGGTATCTTGGTATGAATAATAAACTGTAGAAGGTACTAACTGAAAGACTAGAAAAATGCCAGTGAGTCAAAATTCTGTACGCTTTACGCGCTCGTTACCGGCTGTCAGACCCGAGACATCGTGAGGTAAGCAAGCGCAAATGGCGTTCAAATGACTGCTAAATTATGATAAATTACGAAAATGCATACAATGTTACGAAGATAAAAATACCCCTAAATCTAAAATACACCGTGTAAAGAACCATTGATAAAAAAAATCAAATAGTCTATGCCAATTCAGGTTGTCCGACGTGAGAGCCTATTTTTAGCGTTGATAAAGTTTTTTTTTGCGTATATTTGTAACGCATTCTATATATGTATATCGTTGCGTGCGATGCGTTCATGTAATGTCGAAACGTTCAAGTCCCCCGGAAACAAACACTAAACTGTACCGTGAAGTTACACTTTAGTGAGGTCGAGATAGGAAATAATTCCGTTACCCACCGACCGTGCCCAACGTGTTTCCCTGAAAATTAACACTTTCAGTTTCGTCTGCGTTAAGAGTGTCGTCTATAAATATTCACGGTCCAGAGACGCGAGCGACGTCTGCCGACTCGTCCTTTCTCTGCGGTGCAGCTAGGGTTGCTAGCTCTTTATAAAATCAAAAATATCGTACTTCAAAACGTCACCAAATTTAGCGAAACACTGCTTCGAGCTAGGACTAGCTCAGGTCAGAATAAAGCTTGATAACTAAAGAAAAACGTTTTTTTGGCTTTGTTTAAGTACGAAAATTTATGCACAATTCTCAGTATGCTTAGTATAAGTTTTACTTCACCAAATACTTCTCGATCGCGTTTACGTAAAAATTTCAATTCTATGGAAACAAGAACGCGCGCGCGCGGAGGCACCGCTGTCCAAATTTTTACGTAAATACGATCGAGAAGTATTTGGTGAAGTAAAACTTAAACTTATACTAAGCATACAGGGTGTTTGTTCACAAATATTTATTTACACAACACTGTATTCTAATGTATCTTATATCTTATACACGTATGTCAGTAACTCAGATGTGCTGCGAGGCTAGTTTGTAGAAGTAAAGTCACTGGAGAATAAACACAATTAAAGCGAATTACAGTAAAAATGTCAACCCTAGACCCACTCGTGAATTTTTACGCTAGGGAACGTCCCAGCCCTGGAACTTTGGATATGTTTACGTTTACACCCTGTTGCTGACATTAAATTACGACCACCAAAAGTTTTTTAATCTTTGGCCACTTGGCGTATTAAAATTTACACACTGTTGCTTTCTGTCACTGCTGTGTTAATGTATTTATTTAACATTTAGTTCAGCTTCTGAAGCTACCGATAAAACGAAGTAATTTCTATCATACATTAGCAGTAATGAAGTGTTATGGTAGATGTAAGTAACAAATAAATCTTGAGAGTGACAAAGACAGGTAAAAATAAATGCATAAAACATATTGGTTTTTAATCAAGTGTAGGTGTAATTTAGTTCTTTTGTTTACACTTATTACAGAAGCTATCTATCAATCAATTCAAAGAGGGTGCGTACACGTGTACGACTAGTTGGCTGGATACCAAAGAAACAGTTGCCTGACACTAATAAAAATTGATGTCTTTTTATCTTCAACAGATATTAATATGGTCACGTAAATCACTAAGATGAAACATCATTATGTGTAGTGGTCTCTTAGAGAATAAAATATGCTAATACGAAACTCTTTAGAGATACGATAATCAAACAACGTCTCCCTGCAGTACTTTAATATGATAAATATGAAGTCTATTTAATTCGACGAAAATTATTAATATTCAAAATAAGTCATATCGCAATATTATATTCTTGATAATTGGTAAGTAGGTACACAAATCCAATATCGTTATTTAAGCGGTTGATCCTGGAGCTGTTTGTGATAGCACATAAACCAAGTAGGCGGGGATTCTAGCCCGCAAGCAAGCGGTTCAATTACTTCAAAGAGACTGTCGGCTTCGAATTAGCTCTAAATTGAGCAGAGCTCGAGTTGCCAGTACACTGCGATCTCCTGACACCTGACAGCAATTACTGTACACAGGACGGTCCCAATTTCTTGAAGCATCCGGCCCGCGCGTGTAAAACAATAGCGTATTTAAAATTAAGGATGTGTTGGTTTTCCGCACTGCATGCTTGTTCGCTTTTTCCGGTTGCACAATAAATCTGTATACCCAGTTTATATAAGCAGACGGCTTCGGTTATTTATCACTAGCTCTAACACGCGGCTTCGCCCGCGTTAAAAATACCTTCACGTGAAACTTAAACATCTTTGCGCTTGGCATGTAGAAAGGGTACGGTAACACTTTTAACGCGCAAAGTTCGCTTCGACAACGTCATGGTATTGATTGCAAACGAAGTTGGGCATTTCTATTTTTCGTTGTACCCAATTAAGAAATTGTTAACAGGTAGTTAAAATTAGTCCGTTTGGTTACGCACTTTTTCAAGTCTTTACAATAAAAAAAAACGTAACAAACCAGACAATTCTTCACTTCTTGTTAAACATTGTTGAACTTGTCCGATTTGTTACTTTTTTTTATTGTAAAGGCTTGAAAAAGTGCGTAACCAAACGGACTACTTTTAACTGCCTGTTAACAATTTCTTAATTGGGTACAACGAAAAATATAAATGCCCAGTTAACACGTCATCTTAACGTATTTGCTGCCGGCTGTCATACTCGAGGTTTCTTCAGGTGCCACAATAGTACATTGTTGTAGAGGCTGGAAAGTAAGCAATAGATGGACGAGTTTGTTTGAGGGCCGACGCGTAGCGGAGGCTCTCGAAAGTACGAGTCCATCTATTGCACTTTTGGCCGAGACTAAACATTGTGCTTTTCACGACTAATGCGAGGAAATCATCATCATCATCATAAACATCCATCCCGTCCATCCGTCCATCTTTCCATCCGTCCATCCCGTCCATCCCGTCCATCCGTCTGTGACAATGTGTAATGGACGTGGTAATAGAACAGGATCAAGGTGGTACTCACGGCTGATGAGGATCGGTTCCGGTACACAATTGTCCAAATAGTTCAGGGTCTTGTCTCGGGCCCGGACTGAGGATATCGGCAGCCACTCACGACAACCACTAGACGGTACAATAAGCACAGAACTTGGCCAAGCCTTTAGACCAGTCACGTGACGCGCGCGTTCAGTTCAATATTCGGAAGTCCACTGCGCCCAAGGCGCTCGTCTCAGAGTACAGGAGATTGAGGGTAGTTCGGTATTACGCGGACGAGGATGAGGGTAGAGGATACTTACACAGTGTCACATCCCCCCCCACTAAATCTTGAACGATATGGTTTTAATTGAGAAACGTTTGCTCTTTTAACTATATTCGAATTCGGCTTTGTCAATATTGCTTGACCGTTTCTTAAGCTCTTTATAATGAATGGACCGGACCACCTCGGACAGAACGAAGCGTATGTACCTCGGTCGACATTTGTACTCGGACACGTTTTTATTAAGACGCTTTGGTTTATTACGAAGTCATTTGGTCTCCTATTTTTGTTGTAGTAGCGTTCTTGACGTGCATGGGCTTTTGATAAATTTAGTGCTACTTCGCGTAAGTCACAACCATGAGCTTTGTGATCGTTGATGTCCTCTAATACCCGATCCAAGTCCCATTGGTTTTCCAACGGATTTCTAATTTCTCGGCCTAAGAATACGTGTGCCGGAGTCCTTACCGAGCTTTCGTGGACTGAGGTATTTAGTGCCAATTGAAAATTTGGAAGTGACGTATCCCAGTTAGACTTAATCTTTCTACAATATATATTTAACATCATGCTCAAATTTCTATTAACGCGTTCTACAGAGTTAGCTCGTGGATAACGTGGTGATATTTTGATATCTTTTATCCCCCATACTCTGCACATTTCCTTATAAGAATCTGCGGTGAAATGTGTTCCGTTATCAGAAACTAACCCGCGCGGAGGGCCGTAACGTCCCCAGACGTGCCGCGAGAGCGCGCGGACCGTGTTTGCGGCGGTCGCTGCGCGAACGGCTATTAATTCAACCCATTTTGAGAAAGCGTCCATGATCACCAAAATATACTTATTACCACTTTTTGAAGTAGGTAACGGACCTTTGTAATCAATATACACAGTATGCCACACTTCTTTACTTATTTCTGACGACATTAACCCAGCGGGCTTCCTATTTGATGGTTTGGCCGTCTGACACAATAAACATGAATTAATGTAATCTTTTACATCTTGATATAATGATTTCCACCAAAAATTTTTTTTGATTCGGTTTACAGTTTTTGTGATGCCTAAATGACCTGAAATTTCTTGGTCGTGATAATAGTTTAATATGACATTTTTAATATTTTTAGGTAGAACAATACGCCATTTATTACTTTTACCTACTTGTGCGCACAATAGATCATTTTTTAATTTAAACTTTGTTATTTTATTTCCCTTTTTAATTTGAGATATTAAGTCGATACAAAACTCGTCATTTATTTGATGATGTTGTAAAGAGCGTGACGTTAGGATGTCATCTCGAAGCGCGGTGCATTGGGCTATTTCAGTTTCATCGTACATTCTACTTAGGCAATCTGCGACATTATTACTGCATCCCTTGATATGTTTTATATTCATTTTGAACCTTGAAAGCAAGAGAATCCATCGTCCTAATTTTCCTATTTGTTTCGGGTGTTGAAACAACCAGGATAATGCAGCGTTATCCGTTTGCAATTCAAAGGGTGCAGCTTCTAAATATTGTTTGAATTTGGTAACCCCAAACACGGCGGCGGCGCATTCGAGTTCGTAGACAGTGAGTCGGCGTTCGGCTGGCGTTAGCAAGCGGCTCGCGAAACAAACGGGTGCTAAGGTGCCATCCACTTCCTGCTGTAATACGGCCCCTAGGGCAAAACCTGACGCGTCCGTTTGCAGAATAAACTTTTTACTGAAATCCGGGAATCTCAAAACTTTCGGTGAAACCAGTTCTTGTTTCAGACGTCGAAACGCTTCGTTTTGAGCGGCTCCCCATATAAATTTTACATCTTTCTTTTTAAGAAAGTTTAATGGCTCCGCAATTTCAGCATGCTGCGGAATAAACTTTGCATAAAAACTCGTCATTCCTAAAAAGGTCTTTAATTGTTTTAAATTTTTAGGCTGCGGGTAATTTATGATTACGCTCATTTTGTCTGTATCAGCCGCCAATCCATTAGAACTAATCTTATATCCCAAAAAACGGACTGTTTCCTGACATAACTTGATTTTTTTTTGGATTAACCGTTAGACCCGCTTTCCCCAGTCTAGTCAGAACCTCATCTAAATGTTGGAAGTGAGACTCTTTGTCTTTCGAAAAGATACAAATGTCATCCACAAACGGAATTATATATTTATACTTTATATCTCCGAAAACTAAATCGACAACTCTATTTAGTGCCTGCGGGCTGACGCATAGACCGAACGGCACGTACTTGTACTGGTATAAGCCAAATGGCGTTATAAAGGCTGTCACTTCCTTTGAATTCTCAGTGAGAGGTATCTGATTGAATGAGCTATTTAGATCGATTATGGAAAAGTATTTAGCACCTCCTAAATATTGGAAAACTGACTCAATGGAGGGCATCGGATAACTATCGTAAATTATTTTCTTATTAATTGCCCTATAATCGGAACAGAGACGTTTCCCGCCATTTGCTTTGTCGACTAAAAAAGCAGGCGATGCGTAGGGTGACATTGATTTCTCAATTATGCCTTTCTCCAAAAGCTGATTTATGTGACTTTCCATCTCTGCTGCCTTTGGCGGTGATAAAGGGTAGAATCGAGAACGAACCGGAATATTGTCGGTAAGTTTTATATCGTAACTTAAAATATTTGTTCTTCCCAATCTCTCCGTAACCACGTTTTGATGTTTACTAAATAACTGTTCAGTTTTTTTTGTTATATAATCATGTATCTCCAGGCTATTTAAGTAATTTTCTTGAAAATCGATGTCTTTAAGTAGGTTTATTTTTATCTCTTTATTAAATTTAAAACTGACTTCCGAGTCGTAAACATTTAGAATAAGCTTAGTTTTGTTGATAAAATCACATCCCAAAATTACTGACGTAATTAATTTAGGCGCAACAATAAAATCGAATTTCCAAGTGAATCTTTGTATCGTAACAAGTACCCTAATCATTTCTGTGGCCCTAAAACTTTCACGGCCCGCCGTAGTACACAGGGCATTGCAATTTGAAAAATATACTTTTCGTCTACCTCTCAATTTATCTGCTAATTTTTTATCAATAAAAGATCTAGTGGCTCCGGAATCTATAAGAGCAATGGCTACTAAATTTCCCATAACGACCTCGATGCATGGCTTATTAATGTAATTGTTTTTATTTACGTTGCATTGTGTACCGTCAGTATGATTTGTTGCGAGAGTAAGCTGACGGTGGCTAATATCGCTTACTCTCTTCGGTCGTTTCCCGCATTGATATTTCCATTGTGTCTTCTGCGGCGTTGTTCGCAATCTCGACCGAAATGCCCATAGCCATTGCACTCAAAACAGCGCGGTCCTCGCGTAGGCGCCGGTGCCGGATTCCATCTACGAGTACTATTCGCGTTCGGCATGCCATAACGCGCAGTCGATACCTGCATGTGCCCGTCACTTTCTAGCTGTCGCGCGCTCTCGCCTGCATGCGGCTGCGGCGAATGCCTAATGCCTGACGCGTAAGAATTGTAATTAGCCCGGTACAAGTTGTTGTTACGCTGCTGTTTGTTATTATTATAACTATAATATGTGCTAACCTGGGAATGTAAACACTCACGCAAAATCGCGCCTTCTATCTCACTACTTATTTGCGTTAATTGGGAAAGATTCTTAATATCCGTAGGATTGTTTCTTAGATAATAATAAGTTTTGGGTGATATCCTACTCAAAATCGTTTGAATCATAGCTTCTTCCGACCAACCCAAATTTAGTGCCTTTGCTACTGCGTCAATCGAGTGAGCAAATTCCAACAAGGTTTCGGACTCGTACTGATAACGGAAACACATATCGTTTTTTAATGTCTCGATATGTACCGGCGACAAAATTTCTTTCAACATAAGCGACTTGACTTCCTCCCAAGCGACCATTGATGATGCGCGTTGGAACCACCAATTTGCGAGAAACCCTGAGGTTCTAGTCATGATCCAAGTTACGTACTCGACTTCTGATACTAAATCTAAACGAACTAATTTGTCTATTTCTATGATAAATTTGATCAATTGTTTTGCAACTTTACCATCGCAAGTGGGTACTTCCAGTAGCATTTTCTGCATTAATTTACTTTTATTTTTATCTACGGACGTAGTCTCAACCGAGTTTACATTTTGCAACGGAGGTTCCGTTTTTTTATCATCTCTTGCGGTAAATGAGTTAGTCGATTTTAGACGCGCTGAGGTACTCGCTTCTAACGAGTTAATTCGGCCTTGTAAATCATTTATTTGCGAATTTTGTGCCTCAATTTTATTTTGCAACATTGTCAAAGCCGGATTTATACTTTCCAGGTTTAATGCTTTAAAATATTTATACATCTCAGCAACCCGAGTAACAGTTTTTTTCTCTTCTGTGTCAGACATTGCGAGATTAGAAATAAAACGGTTATTCTCTAATTACCCACTTACTCGTTATATCTACGGAACAGACAAATATTTACTAAAAAGGTCTGATTTTCTAAAGTGGCTTGCGCACCTCCACCAAATTGTGACAATGTGTAATGGACGTGGTAATAGAACAGGATCAAGGTGGTACTCACGGCTGATGAGGATCGGTTCCGGTACACAATTGTCCAAATAGTTCAGGGTCTTGTCTCGGGCCCGGACTGAGGATATCGGCAGCCACTCACGACAACCACTAGACGGTACAATAAGCACAGAACTTGGCCAAGCCTTTAGACCAGTCACGTGACGCGCGCGTTCAGTTCAATATTCGGAAGTCCACTGCGCCCAAGGCGCTCGTCTCAGAGTACAGGAGATTGAGGGTAGTTCGGTATTACGCGGACGAGGATGAGGGTAGAGGATACTTACACAGTGTCACACGTCCATCCCATCCATCCCGTCCATCCCGTCCATCCAGTCCATCCCGTCCATCCGTCCATCCGTCCATCCGTCCATCCAGTCCGTCCGTCCGTCCGTCCGTCCGTTCGTCCGTCCATCCATCCATCCATCACATGCAGCAGACGATTACTTTGATTGGTCCAATAGTGTCGTTTCAGCACGCCAGGAATGAAATTCAGAAATTATCTTTCAAAAAGTCGTATTGTATTATGAAATACATATACTGATACGTCCTGTTTTCGATTAGTGTAACATTGTTGTCGTGTTTGCGCGCCATAAATGAGTCAGCTGTTAAATGTACATATATAGGCAGTTTTGTGTACTGGATTTAGGTTATCTATGGCCACATTTTCGAGCAGTGTCGTGAAAATACACATGTGCGTTCAAATGACTGCCAAACTAGACTAGGAGCACTAGGCGAAAGTCACATCATATATGGCAGTGAATGTGTTGCCGAGGTACATCAACGTTCTTGGACAGCGCCCTCTATTCTTGTTTAAAGTTGATATTTTATCCCACGGGAACGCATTACCGGGATAATAAGTATCTTATATTTCAATTCAGTTCTTTGCATATTTGTGCGCCAAGCTTCATCTAAATCCGTTCGGCCGTTAAATTGCGTGGTATCACAAACTTTATCATTTGTGATATTAGTAGGATAGGATGTATCAAGAAAATTAAATGATTCGCTGCTTGCAGCATTTTAGAAGTTTTAATGTTTGATTTGTTAAAGCAATGAAAATAAATTACAACCATGTAAACGGATTACGACTTGTACACATGGCACATTGACAGTTCAAGTTGATTAATCAGTTTTATGTTGGCTATTTCTAAGATTTAGTTGGACGAAATTCTAATTAGATTCTATTCTAGGTTCTAAACTAGCGGTACCTAACATTGATTAATTTATAAGAGTGTGCAGAAAAACTGAAAAACTTTCTCATTAGAATTATTAATTTATTAATGTATATGCGTTACTAATTAATATTTGTCACGCAGTTTCAATTACCATGTATACAAATGCACGCTATTTACTAGTACATAATAATCTTTACAAAGATATAGCCACAGTCTTTGCGAATGATAGACGGAACGTGAGGAGTATTGTCTTAATGACAGAACCCCAAGTCGTAAAGGCAAAAGATTTGCTCAGCCTCTTTGCGGTCAAGTGACACCGATTGCTATGTTTGTATAGGTATAAATATCCATCTAAATATAAACAGGTTGTGCCTTAAACCAATGGCAAAACTAAGAAGCATGATAGAGGAGCTGGAGAGAGACATATGCTACTTTTTACCACAGGAAAATATCTCATTCGCACGGAAAAACACGTTATAATTTACTTCAGCGGGTCTAAATCAAAATTTCATAATTTTGGAGATAAGTACCTAAGGTACGGTGCACCAATAGCCGACACTTTCAATTTTAAATCGTAGCAATAAAGGCGACAAGCAGGGTGTCGATTATTGGAATTAAAGTGTCGTCTTAGGTACTTACCTACTTATCTCCATAATTACGAATTTTTAATACAAATCAGAAATCACTTTTAAGCACCTATATAAATCTAAATATATATAAATGTAAATAAGGCGTGAAACAGGGGGACCCGCTATCTCCGAAATTGTTCACCAGTTGCCTCGAGGAAATATTCAAAAAGCTGGCGGTCTCTTGGGAAAATACAATGGGCATCGATGTCGGAGGTAAAAGATTATCAAATCTGCGCTTCGCCGATGACATCGTTTTATTTTCCCAAACACCACAACAACTACAGCAAATGCTCCAAGATCTGAGCACGGCGAGCCTTGAGGTTGGACTCACAATGAACAGAGCAAAGACACAGGTAATGACCAACAGCGTGAAACGTAGAGTTACGGTGGATGGGCAAGACATACAATACGTCGACGAGTATATTTACTTGGGCCAGATAGCATCCTTTGAGAACAGGCAGTCAAGAGAAATCGATAGGCGTATCGATAATGCCTGGAAGAGCTTCTGGTCCATGAAGACGCTAATGAAGGGCAACCTTCCTCTGTCACTTAAGCGCAAACTCGTCGACATGTGTATTCTTCCCATCTTAACCTACGGCGCCCAGACTTGGTCATTAACTGAAGCTCAAAAGTCCAGGCTTAAGGTTTGCCAACGAGCAATGGAGCGCAGTATCCTGGGTGTTCGAAGAACTGATCGAATCAGAAACACGGCACTGCGCTCCAAAACTCGTATTACAGATGTGGGTGTCAAAACCGCCAAGCTGACGTGGGACTGGGCCGGACATGTCTGCCGAATGCATCCGGACCGATGGGCACGAATCGTTACCGAATGGGTTCCGAGGGATGGCCAAAGGAGCAGAGGCAAACCCAAGAGGAGATGGCGAGACGACCTGAGCGCTTTTCAGCACGATTGGCAGGTGCATGCCCAGGATAGGGAAGAATGGCGGAAGAAAGGGGAGGCCTTTGCCCAGCAGTGGGACATATTATAGGCTAAAAAAAAAAAAATATATATATATATATTTATATATAAATCTTGGTTGCAAGTCAAATTGCATGGCCGCAAAGATTACACTAACGCCACTAAATTTAAATTCAAAATTTAAAAGTAATTTTGTTTATCACTTGTTTATTTAACCACACGTGAATTAACGGTAAGATTGGGTTCAAATATGAATGAGTATTATTGTTTTTTTAATAAAACACGCGTAATTTAGATTTTTTTTAATTTATTTAGTTTTGCATAGCTACTGAATTTAACCAGAGTGCATTCTGATCCACCTTGAGCCTCAACTTAGTTATAGATCAAATCTTGACCAAAGTTTAGATGAAGAGGCAACATTTAAATTTAAATAAACATAAATAAAATACTTCAATAGTTTTTAAAAATGGTTTTTTGCGTCTGATAACACAACTATTCAAGATTATTTTCCAATAAAAATAAATGCAAAAAAAGATTAATTTCGAATATCACAACTCAAAATCTTAGTGCGGGTGTGTACACTTTTCAAAAATCAGAAAAATCTCTCGAAAACGGTGCGTCTTTTACTGAGGTCATTTTTTGATATTTGGACCTGCCCACTTAAAATGAACTCTCTACTGTAAATAATAAAGTCGTTATTTTCAATAAGCTATTTTATCTTATAATTACGTTCATTTTAAACTGAGGATTATTCACTTGAGGACATAATAGAATACAATGGCTTTTTTCGAAAGGTGGGTTCTTAACGAGATCGGGCGGGACACCTCAAAAAATTCGTACTATACTTAATGCTTACCTAATTTTAAATGTGGAGTGTGACATTAGTATTGCATGCAGACTCTTCTTGAAAAAGCTAATTTGGGATGAAGGATTATTAAGAAGGTAAGGTAAGATGTAATTATTTTAAATACTTATTAGTAGATTTCAAGTGACATGGCTTACGGTTGTTTCGATTATCGTTACTTTTAAAATCTTTGGCAAAAGCAATCATATTGTTTAGACGGAGTAAGGTTTTTACTAGTCTAATTACTAGTCGTGACTATGTATTATTCGTTGTATCCGGTTAATAATTACTGTTCTCGACAGACTAAAATTTTAATTTAATTTGTCTTCGTTTATTAAAGTCGCAAAAAAGTCAAAATTACAAGTTTATTATTATCACAAGTACGTGACGACTCCGCTCCGTTAAGATAGGTATTAAAAGTGTTTTTCGCATTCGCCGTCAGCCGCACCAGATTTTTTTACTAAAGCATTGAAATAGAACAGTGTTTGTGATTCAGTGTCAGATATTTTTAGGACACCAAAGACGACGTCTACTACGGATCAACATTTCACGATAATTCCGCAACGTATCAATGAAAATAAATATTGGCTTACATTATCGAGGTTAATATTCGACATTGACCTGCAAATGAGCTCCATTCATTGCAACGCGTGTACATACATGCACTGTAAAGTGGACATAGTGTGAATTAGCACATAATTAACTTTTTATCTACATCCGCAGTAGCCGCTTTCTTCCGTCCGTGACACCCCAGTTGCGATCTGTGTTCATTCAATTTTTTATCCGCATTGCTTAACAATTTACTAAAACTATGCTAGTATTGTTATTAATTGATGCGTAATGTTACCTGCAGTAAATGAACAACAGAATCAGAATCTTTTATAAACAAAAATATTTCAATTCCAGGTTACGGAGCTTGCGACCGTAAAGAGGACATAAAAGATGACAAATTGAAGTTGCGGCAACCACTTCATTATGAATGTTAGCCTCTCTTACCGCGGCCTGTTCGTTATTTTCTTTCCATACATCCCCTTTGCTTCTATACCAAATTAGAGAAATTACTTTTTGTAATGTGTTGCAAGTGTTGGTTATTACTTATTATATTATCAGCGGTATAGATATCTTTGTTCGACAACTGTTTAGATGGATTTCCTTTCGTGCCACGTCCATTAATGCTTTCAAACTTTATCATAAACTAGGACGGCTCAACATCAGAATAGTTTCCTGATCTAAAGCTCTGGAGGATCGTCATTAAACAAACTTCTCAGTTGATCAGTTAGTGGAGTTTGTTGAGATGAAAATCGCATTGATTCATCGAATGTGGCGAATCGACCGCTCATTTCGCATTTTAGTTGATACGAGCTTCAATTCAGTAACAGGAAAGAGTTATTAAATTACTAAAAACTAGGTACATTACTTTACAGTTGAAATAGTCATGCCAAGAAGTAGAAGTAATTAATCTGTTAATTGAACAACCGACGACGTTATATCATTGGCCGTTATCCAGTGTAGAATACAATGATTGAAGTGGTATCCGTTTATTTTTAAAGAGCTATTTTTACTATCAAATGGTGGTTCAAATATACAACTCAATGTGGACTTATGCATTTGTATTTATGTCGAGAGTTTACTAGTAATAAATAACTACTAAAACTTTCAACAACTGATATGAAACAAGATTAAATACCCCTACGGTTTTATTTTTGTGCCGGATTCCAATGAGGACAGCGCTCGTTGGTCGTTCTGGTAAGAAAGCCACTTCACTGGGATTATTGCGATCTTGACAATGTATTTCGATACCTACTTACTTCCCGATAAAGAGAAATTATACTCTTAAAGGTTACTACATAATGGTACTATTCCAAATCTTGAAAGAATAACGGCAAGATTCTCAATTTGGGTTATTGACTGTAACTCCACATTATAAGCACTCGTGTTTGTGGTTTGTAGACAACGCGTTACGCGACCACATGTCAACTTGTGATGTATCGTGCCGAATGATGTAAAGGTCACAGCGGTTTAGGTCACCTAGGGCCACATTCCTTAAACGGTCTTTTCCCTTTGATGGCCTATTTCTCCTAACGGCCACTTCCCTTGAACGACCACTTCAGTTCAGAAAATAGGTAGGTTAGGTTAGTTAGGTAGCTTCTCCTGCCCGAAGGGCAAACCGCCTAGAAATAGGAGCGGGGCTCCGTCGAATTTGTAGGTTTTAACTGAATTACGGATGGATAAATCCTGGGTGAAGTAACACTAGGTGCATTAAGTTTACGCAGCGAGAAATTCATGTAGATGTCACTCTGGGAAATGACCGAAGTAGGAATTTGCACAGTGGTCTTTCGGGGAAATGGCCGATGTAGGAATTTACACAGTGGCCGTCCAAGGAAGTGGCCCTAGGTGACCTAATCCGTCACAGGTGATAATAAAAAAAAAGATATTAAAGAGTTTTTTATAGTGTTAAGTTATGAAACTTATGATTTTTTTTTTTTTTTTTAATAATAAGATATATTTATTTTCTCCACCACCAAAAAAGTTATAAAAGTTGTCCAGTGCGTCAACACACTTTTAATGAAAGATAATTCTACGGTACGTTATACGAGTGAAATGATACTGTTACATAATTAGGCAGCATGATACTGTTTGCAACATGTACATTAGACCGGCCAGATCTTTTACGAAATACTAGACATTAACTATTTGTAAAATTACCTACGTAAACTTGTGAAATGTAAGGTCTATTCCGATTAGTTACATTGACAGTTCCATTGATGGAACTAGATGGAATTTTTTTTCCGAGTAGTTACATTCAACGAAGAGGGTTTCCATAATGTAACTAGGTGGAATTTTTTTTTCCGAGTAGTTACATTTAACGAAGAGGGTTTCCTTAATGTAACTAGGTGGAATTTTTTTTTCCGTGTAGTTACATTCAACGAAGAGGGTTTCCTCAATGGAACTAGGTGGACTTTTTTTTCTTTGTAGGTAGTTACATTAATAATGCAGAGTTAATTTAATGGGACTAAATGGGATGGGGTCTATATTGGAATCCATTATATCTTTTGTCCTAATAATAATAACAAAATCCATAATAACTTTGGTCATAATGATCTTTTGCTATAATAACGTTTGCCCTAATGTAAATGCCATAATATTGTTTGTCCAAATATTGAGTATCCTAATGCTTATCACTTTTATGATTTATGATATATGACCCATTTTTTTTATTTATTACAATAGTGGGGCAAAAATTAATGGGAAATGAGGGATAGTTGAATTATTGTTAATTTTTATTAAATGTTAATTTCCTTAAATACGGCCAAATGTGCCCTGCAGTGGGACGTATATAGGCTGAGATGATGATGAGGAGGAGTATAAAATTATTATGATAAATATGCATATACATATTATGACAAACAATGTTAGTACAAAAGAGATTATGTCAAACAATATTAGGACTTGTGACTATTAAGACATATGATTATTAGTACTTAAGGAAATAGTGGAAATAAGCATTAGGATATTCAATATTTGGACAAACAATATTATGGCATTTACATTAGGGCAAACGTTATTATAGCAAAAGATCATTATGACCAAAGTTATTATGGATTTTGTAATTAGGACAAAAGATATAATGGATTCCACCCCATAATGGAGACCCCCTCCATTTAGTTCCATTAAATTAACTCTGCATTATTAATGTAACTACATGGAAAAAAAAGTCCACCTAGTTCCATTAAGGAAACCCTCTTCGTTGAATGTAACTACTCGGAAAAAAAAATCCACCTAGTTACATTAAGGAAACCCTCTTCGTTGAATGTAACTACTCGGAAAAAAAAATTCCACCTAGTTACATTAAGGAAACCCTCTTCGTTGAATGTAACTACTCGGAAAAAAAATTCTATCTAGTTCCATCAATGGAACTGTCAATGTAACTAATCGGAATAGACCAAATGTTAAAAGTGACCAGATGATTTAGATAAAAATATGAGTAATTTAAAATTGATAATAAAATGTTTAAATTACTTGCGTTTAGATTAAATTGTGTCATTTTCTACCGGTTGTCGTCCATAAGTAAAACAATAAATTTAAACGATGATTCCTTAGCATATCCGAAGTTACCTTGACCTGGTCGTAATGCGCCAAAATGCTTAATTACAGAAAAATAATAATTTAAAGTTACAATGAATTTCATCATTGCGAAATTGTTTGTTATCGGTCGTTAGATGTCTTGGTACAGGGCATTTCCTTGATACAGGGGTGATGTTATCTAATATATAAAAATCTCGTATCACGGTGTTTGTTATCGAACTCCTACGAAACGGCTGGATCGATTCTTATGATTTTTTTGTCTAAGTATATTTGGTAGGTCTGAAAATAGGTCGTCAGCTATTTTTATACCCCTATTCTTCGCAGACGGAGTCGCTGGCAACAGCTAGTTTTTTATAAATATTTACTCATAAACATAAAGATCTCTACAATCCGCGCCTAAAACTTTATTAACCTTACGTCGTTGAACTCCCAAAAAGTTCAATAATACTATCTCGGACCTCCACAGGACCATAAACCGTGCGTTGCAAATGCGACCTTTTCTTTTCATTAAGAATGAGTTTGGTTACTCTATTACTACATTAGATAATTTAAGAACTTTTTCACCTCACTAGCTCGGAAAGCCCTTTTTGTTTGTTTGACATCTATTGAGAAAATCGCTTTTTATCCACATGTGAAGAAAGAGTTTTGACATTTGAAGGCAGCTTACGTGATATTTATTTGACAGCTAACAAAACGTAAAACGTTAAAAGTGCTGAATTTTTAACATCACAATTAATGAATTGCATCGAATAAAAAACACTAAATACAGTCTTACAACTTTATTTTAATTCATAAATATCAGCATTCATCATTAACCTTCATTCTTGTTGCAAAAACGGATAAAATGTTCTGACAGTCCAAGTAAGTCGATGTGCGAACAAAACGCATCCGAAATAATAAAAAAAAACTTAAGTCAAAACTTTTCAATTAATTATTTTGAGTGAATAAATAAATAATAATTGATAGTACAAACCCTTTTTCTTATTTTCCTCGCTGTAGTGAGGTGAAAAGTTTTGTGTTTTACACGGGTGAAAAGTTATTTTACGTCTCGTGTGTTGAAACACTCGCTATCGAAAGGATTCTATTTTTGAACCACTCGCTTCGCTCGTGGTCAATCATAGACTCCTTTCGATAGCTTGTGTTTCAAATGGACACTCGCAGGTAAAATACAACTTTCCCCCCTTGTATAACAAATAACTATTGTACTGTAAAGTTGGTTTAAGCTGATGGCCGTGTTGCCAATGCTTTGAATAAATAAAAAAATAAAAAAATTTACATTGACAAATACAAAAGTCAAGTTGGTAAACAAATCAAAATAATTTAAAATGGCATCAACAAAATTAAATTACGATGCACGTGAATTTTGACGAAACAAGGGCAAATGTAAGCCGAGATTTGGGTTAAATAACGCGTACGAGGATCCGATTGATAATATTCGTGTTGGTGTCACGATCACTGGATGTGATTCTGATTGTAACCGTGGGTGTGCAGCCAGCATACGATTCATGGCCATTTTCGCTGTAAAAGTACAAGTTATTTAGAGAAGAAGTTACCTGGTGAGATTAGCATAATTTTACTATTGTCAGTGATAATTATCATAATGCACTTTTTTGTTGATAACGTTAAATAAACAGGATAAAGTTATTTTAGTGTTTTAATCATTTCGCCCACACCTAGGTACTTAACGAGGAAACTATTACATAATTTTGAAAGAACTGATCGTTTAATTAAGAACTGCGCATAATAGCAAAATATTGGTGTATTTAGTAATTTTCAATTGAAAACGATAGTAAATGTCAACGTCAAGTATGACGGTCTGTCATTGCTGGCCCGATTAATTTTGTTAGAAAATAACAGATTCTTTTTTTTCATTTAAAAAATTTAAACCACTTGGACTTAATTAGTGATTAGTTAAAGGATGTTTAATTTAATTTATTGATCGTGTTACATGATACACCCTGTATAAAGGGGCCCTAATTCAATGGTCGTGTCATCTTATTTCACAAGTCACAGCTATAACTTTCACGATTAAAATTAACTTTTAGTTTTAATTAACATTTGCCTTGCCCTTGAAGTCAACAAGTAAGGTGCCGCTTCGCTTAACTTCACCGAACCGACAAATGTCACGTCAGAGTAACAAGTTCCATGTTACCTTATTTAATTATCTTAGTTTAAATTAAATTGTTTCCCAACTCAATAAGTGGGTTAGCCACTATGTCAACTGTCACAAGATAATCTACTTAAATCTTGCTACATACATGGTCTAGAACGTATCTGAAGTAACTAACGTTATGTAATCAAATCTTGACTAAGGTAATCAAATCTTGCTTTATGGCTTCCACAAAAACCGATATTGTAATAGGACTATGAAAACCATAACTTAAACGCTGATGTTTAGATATCGCTTGGCCGGAGCAAGAAAATCTCGCATTTATTGCAAACTAATATAATGGTTTGCCCTATACCTTATGTATCTTTTATTGTTTTCTGGTCTTTGGTTTACTCGCACTATATGTAATTGAACTAGCGTTAACTTAGTGTAGCCGCAAGAATAAAACAATCTGACGTTGTTGATTTTTATTATAAACTTATTTGGAAATTTACATATTTTAGTATTTTTCCTACTCCTGTACTTTTATCTGTTTTTTACATGGTCGCGAACAAATATATAAGAACATAGATAATATGACTTCGGAAAGTCTATACTTAATCTATTCGCCATAACAGCACTTGTGTCGTAATGTCGTTATTACGATACACCTAGCTGCCACATAATATTAAATGTAGGGTACACTCAACACTAAAGCCCAGTTTAGACCTGCTGAGTTGAGTAGAGTAGGGTACAGTCGGGTACAGTAGGGTAAAATAGGGTACAGTAGGGTACAGTCGGGTACAGTAGGGTGCAGTCGGGTACACTAGGGTACAGTTGGGTACAGTAGGGTAAAAAAGGGTACAGTAGGGTACAGTCGGATAGGGTACAGTAGGGTAAAATAGGGTACAGTCGGGTACAGTAGTAAAATAGGGTACAGTTGGGTACAGTCGGGTACAGTAGGGTAAAATAGGGTACAGTAGAGTACAGTCGGGTACAGTAGGGTAAAATAGGGTGCAGTCGGGTACAGTAGGGTAAAACAGTAGAGTACAGTCGGGTACAGAAGGGTAAAATAGTGTACAGTCGGGTACAGTAGGGTAAAATAGGGTACAGTAGGGTACAGTCGGGTACAGTAGGGTAAAATAGGGTACAGTAGGGTACAGTCGGGTACAGTAGGGTAAAATAGGGTACAGTTGGGTACAGTCGGGTACAGCAGGGTAAAATAGGGTACAGTAGGGTACAGTCGGGTACAGTTGGGTACAGTAGGATAAAATAGGGTACAGTCGGGTACAGTAGCGTACAGTCGGGTACAGTAGGGTAAAATAGGGTACAGTCGGGTACAGTAGGGTAAAATAGGGTACAGTAGGGTAAAATAGGGTACAGTCGGGTACAGTACAGTTTTACCCTACTGTACCCGACTGTACCCTACTGTACCCTACTGTACCCTATTTTACTTTACTGTACCCGACTGTACCCAACTGTACCCTACTGTACCGTATTTTACCCTACTGTACCCGACTGTACCCTACTGTACACTATTTTACCCTACTGTACCCAACTGTACCCAACTGTACCCTACTGTACCCTATTTCATCCGACTGTACCCTACTGTACCCGACTGTACCCCATTTTACCCTACTGTACCCTATTTTACCCTACTGTACCCGACTGTACCCTATTTCACCAGACTGTACCCTACTGTACCTGACTGTACCCTATTTTACCCTACTGTACCCTATTTTACCCTACTGTACCCGACTGTACCCTATTTCACCAGACTGTACCCTACTGTACCCGACTGTACCCGATTTTACCCTACTGTACCCTACAGTAGAGTACAGTACAGTACAGTACAGTCGAGTCGTAGAAAAAATATTGTATGCAACGGTGTATAATTTGGTCTTAACGGCTCGTGCCGTCTTCCATTGCGTTGCGATACTCGCATTCGCTCGTATCGCAACTCACGTCACTCGCCTTTTAAGACCTCAGTTATACAGCCGTTGCATGAATAATATTATAATGGATTATTTAATACTAAGTACTAAAAAGTGATGAAAGAGTTGTCGGAAGGTAATAATTTATTAATCAAGTCAATACTTTAAATGCTATTCTCTAAGATGCTGGATGAGTAAAATTAGTGGTTGTGTTGCTATCGGTTTTAAAGGAGAGCTATCGAAAGATTTATCATACGGCTGGCTAGCTCCGTCGAGAAATTAATTTATTAAGTAGATAAATACATGGTGTGCCAAGAACTGTATTTAGTTTCAGTTGATTAAACTATTACTTAGCTAGAAACGAATTATATCTATGACGCATTAGGTACTAATTTAAATTAATGGGTATAATTAATTAATTAATTTCTGATTCGTTGAGTACCTGATTATTTAAACGTTAAAGTTATTGAAGACTCAATCCATGAAATGGTCGTAATACCGTTAAATTTGAGTGCCCGCATCAGTGGTTCGGATAATGCCGCGACAGAAAATTCACATCGGTGTTAAGGTCGGCCACGACTGGTATCTTGCGCAAGGTTTATTTATATTCTGTCGATTAAACAAAAGTCAATACTTTTTGATCTTGTTAAAAGTGTCGAACAAACGAATTGATTATATTGACGAAGTTTCATTTCATAGAATTAACAAACCCGCCAACTGCAATACGTCATCATCATCATTTCAACCGAAAGACGACCACTGCTGAACCTATGTTCACCTCCCCCAAGGCAACATGTACAGACGAACTATACACACGCAAATGATCGTCAGCCTGTGGCATGACTGGCGTTGGCAGATATTTGTGAAAGGTTGTCGGTTTATGTAGGTGTTTGTAAACAAAACTGTACAATACTTGTATGCTTCAAATGATTGCTTAATTACAGCTAGAGCATGCAAAACGAATGTCAAAATGTTGGCAATATTTGCATTGAAGGCCTTGAGTACCAGTTATTTCTTTATTTATTGTGGACTCGCTAATTCGTGTAATGCACTGAAAGTTTGTATGTGGAACATGTTGTAAAATTTGCATATCGTTTAGCGAAAGCGTGATTTTTACAAGGCTGTTAACAAGCAGGTAGTCATGCGAAATTATGTCAATATACATATCGTGGTAAGTAAATGAATTAAGTAAACGGTGCTTCAGACATACATGCTACAAATATTTGCTATTCATGCTCTCGAAATCATGCACTTACCATTGATTGGTTTGTTAAAAAAGTTGCATAAATTTGGTTAAAATCAAAGTGAACTTTTTTTCATGCAATGCGGTTGAAAGTCACATTTTGAGATGTGAATAAGAAAACTGCCAGAAATTTTAACGCTACGTCTTTTCCTATCGTAGTATTTGCCGGTTCGCTGAGCCAAAACTAAATCCGTGGAGGAATCAATAGGGAAGACTGCAAATAGAATGGCCGGAAATCCTAAAATTCCGACATCTAAGCCTACGGTAACGGTCCCAAAAGCCACTCTCGAAAGTAGATTTGATAATACTTTTCTTGTGGCCAGATTTATTCTTATACGCAAAAAGTGGTCAGTGCTTCGTTGCTATAGTAACGGAATAATGTATTGATAGATAAATTACAAAAAATGTACCTAATACGACGGGTGCTATTGAATTTCGGGTAACTATGCTAAAGGAACACTATCAGCTGTCGTCTATTTAGTTGCAGTTTCGTGTTAGAGTTTTTAACCCTGTAACAAAAGAAAGTATAAATTGTTTCTAATCTACCTTCTTATCTGCCTTTGGTGATGTTTATGTTCTAAATTTCACATCTCTTTTCTTGATTTAATTTTAAGGTTGTCTGGAAGAAATCCAGGCGGCCTGTTACCTATAGTATAATTTTCTCCTGTAAGTACCTATTTCTTATACGTTTATTATTATAGTATTTTATAGTAAATAACATTCACTTATTTGATTAATTCCTAAAACAATCTTGTAGATCAAACAATAAGAATAACAAAAGAGAACACTAAAATAAAATTTGTACAGCTAAACAGCAAATACTAAACACTACTCACTCCATATCCTATTTTGCTTATTATTCTTATTTCTTTTTAACAAAGCTTTTCCCTACAATGTAAAAGAGACGCTTAAATGTAGATTTTTTAATACTTCAAGCCAACATCAAGATCTGTTGAACGGTTATCTAAGATACTAAACGAGATATCACGTTATGTCGCGCCCACAGTTCCTACATTACGTTCAAAGATAAGAATTGTGAACTATTTACAGCATTGATTCACCCAGTTGACTCGCAATAACGGAGAAAGTGATATCACTAAAGCGTTACTTTTAGGATACCGTGCTTCAAAACAAAAAAAAAGGAACCCTGATAGGATCATTTCGTTTACCGTTTTTCAACATCTTTTTTTCTCGAGTACCTATCCTGTTAAATAAGTATGAAGTACTAAAGTCTGGAATCCTTTGGAGCTGTAAAAAAGAAGTTTCCGAGTTTAAGCGAACTAAAAAATACGTTCTGAAAGTGTATTTCCGTACAAAACCATGGAAATCATAACCTATACGATAATTCCTGTTGACAAAGAATAACGAAATTTGGCATATATAAAGTAAGGCCTCTGCACAAGTAAAGGAAAAAGTCCGGAAATCACGCATCCGAAAAAAATACTATATATTTATTTACTTTTTGGTTTTTGATTTTCTTTTACATTTGTACGGAACCCTCAGTGCACGAGTCCGACTCGTGGTTTTTCAGTTTAGGAAAATTCAGGTACCATTCTATAATATGTGTTGTACCTTCCGATGTTCATTTGTTTTTACAATTTGTTGTTTGATATTCTCCACCAAAGTGTGCTTTTCATAGTTAAAGAAACAGGCGCACGTCATAAAAAGCCTAATTCCTTTTTCGTAAACGGCCGAGGGGAACGTTTTTATCGCGAAATCAGATTGTGGAATCAGATTACATCAGTTTTCGGTTCACGTAAATATGTTAACGGTTGCCCATATCTGATAGAGCAGAATTTCTCTTTCCATAATTATTTATTTTACATCTTTCAATGAAGAATGTAGATGACGTCACTGCTGTTGGAAACTTGAGTGCCAAGAAAAATTCAACGGGCATAAAAATAGTTGTCTATGCTATTAAATGATATTGTATTGTAATACTTGTGTATTACTACAAATTACAGCTCAATATAGTAATCTTCTAATATATAAAAATCTCGCGTCACGGTGTTTGCTATCGAACTCCTCCGAAACAGCTTGACCGATTTTTATGGAACTTTATCTGTAATCGGTGGGTCTGAGAATATATAAAAATCTCGCGTCACGGTGTTTGCTATCGAACTCCTCCGAAACAGCTTGACCGATTTTTATGAAACTTTATCTGTAATCGGTGAGTCTGAGAATTTTTTTTTTTTTTTTTTATGTTAGGCCAGACAAACGAACTAGTGGGTCACCTGATGTTAAATGAACACCAGTCCATATACACCCGCAGCGCTTTATTCGATGCCAGTGCGTTGTCGGCCCTAAAGGAGAGGAAATAGGGGAAGGGGGAGAGGGAAGGGGTGAGGTATTGGGCCCCCGGCACTCTCACTGACCGTACGAAACGCAAGCAGGATTACTGCTGCTTCACGCCGGTGTTCTGTGAGAGGGTGGTACTGCCCCGGACGAGCCGGCCCATTCATGATGCAGCGGCTAGCTACAACATGGCTCTACCACTACAAAACCATCACCACTATAGGTCGTAGGCTATTTTTTATACCCCTATTATACTTCGCGCACGGACGGAGTCGCGGGCAACAGCTAGTCTTCTTCTAATAATATATAAAAATCTCGTGTCGCTTATTTACACGGCCGCCGCGGGCGCAGTGACAGCGGGCGGCAAAAGGAGTTGTATAACTTTACTAGCTGTTGCCCGCGACTCCGTCTGCGAAGAATAGGGGTATAAGAAATAGCCTACGACCTATTCTCAGACCTACCGACTATAGACAGAAAATTTGATAAAAATCGGTCAAGCCGTCTGAGGATTTCGATAACAAACACCGTGACACGAGATTTTTATATATTAGACTAGCTGACCCCGCAAACGTTGTTTTGCCATATGAAATAGCCTACGACCTATTCTCAGACCTTCCAAATACAGTGAAAAAAAGTTTCATAAAAATCGGTCAAGCCGTTTCGGAGGAGTTCGATAACAAACACTGTTATCGAACTCGTCCGAAACGGCTTGACCGATTTTTATGAAACTTTTTTCTTGATATTCGGTAGGTCTGAGAATTGGTCGTAGGCTATTTTTTGTATACCTAAGTATACCCCTAATCTTCGCAGACGGAGTCGCGGGCAACGGCTAGTTTTATATACTTAAACTATTCGTGTTTCAGAATTAGTACAATATGTCACTAGTTTCGAATGGTATTTTCGAATAAACTACGTGATTTCAAAAATTGGTTTTCAGGGGGCTAAATATTAAATAAAGTGAAAATAATAAGTTAATTAATCATTCAAGATATCCACAAGCTTCTAAAACCTTTGCCAAATAACGACCTAAATTATATTGAAACGGGCGTCGGATCCATTACGTTACGATTAATAATTACTGTGTGTAGGAAAGATGATATCAACGCTGTTTTTGTTGTCACACCTTTATTTACGTAGCCAATTCGGACGTATTGCAAACACGATTCAGGAAAAGGTCAACGGAAAGAACATGTCTAGTCACTTTTTTGAAAATTGAGATTTTAATAAATCTCTCTTTTTTCGCTTTTAAAATAATCTTAGATTCGGTGAGCAGCCGTACTGCTAATAAAATAAATAATATTTAAAGAAATGGTCACCATAGTAATTGTTCGTGATGACTAACTTTCAAACCGCTATAACTCAAAAGTTGTTTATTATTATTATCGTTTATTTTCAGAATTATTGACACATACATTTTTACATAAATTAATTGTACTGCCAAACTGCGTAGCAGTTTGTTGGCAGTTCGAATGCTCTTGATACACCTTGTGTCTTACATTTAATTAGTTATATTCATGCATTATTATTTACTATGTATACAAAAATACTAAGCATGCAATTTGACATTTTAATTTTAGTGAGAACTAAAAGCAGTGAAAAGTGGGTACCGAATGAATACGAGTTATCCATTCTCACTGCCCTTTATCCCAATAATTATCTATAAAGAACTTTTTGACATTATTCATAAAATTATTTATTCTAACTTTCTCATCAAACAACTTCTGCGGTAAGGCGTTATAAATTTTAGGAGTCATGTACTCAAATGTGCGTTCTCCATAGTAATTAGTTGCGTTATATTTATCAGGGAATAATTTAGGTTTTCTTCTTGAGATACAGTTATCATCCGGCAATTTGCATATGAAAGGTTCTTTTTTATAATTGTATGATGCCACTAGCAATTTAAATTTTTCACTTACAGGTAAGATATTACATATTTTAAACAGCTTTTCGTATTCTTTGTTACACAATTGCTTCTGTTTGATGCTTATTAATAATTTTAAGTACCTAATCTGTATACTTTTAATCATATCCAGCTGTGTCTTGAATGTTCGCCCATATGCTATTAAGCCATAGTCTATATGCGATTATACCAATGCACAGTACAAGGTTCGTAAAGTTTTGCGGTTCACATATTTTTTAAGTTGTAAGAACGAGACGTAAATATATCTCAATTTGGTACAGAGAGTTTAGGTGACTAGACATGTTCTTTCCGTGGACCCTTCACATGAAAGTAAATAAATACATTTCTGCTTTACTATGAGCGTGAATAGAATACCTACACTCACTGGCTCGTGATGATGGCCAGGCCACGACTACTCGCGACCGGTGGGCGGCGTAGCGATCGTATTTTAGGGTTCCGTACCCGAAGGGTAAAAACGGGACCCTATTACTGAGACTTCGCTGTCCGTCCGTCTGTCCGTATGTCACCAGGCTGTGTCTCAAGGACCGTGATAGCTAGACAGTTGAAATTTTCACAGTTGATGTATTTCGGTTACCGCTATAACAGCAAATAGGTACTAAAAAAAACAGAATAAAATGTACATATTTAAGGGGCTCCCATACAACAAACGTGATTTTTTTGCTCGATGTTGATAACGTCAACAGATAGACGCTTGAAATATTCACAGAATATTTAGTTATATAATTACTTTAAAAATAAATCATTTAATTAAAATAAAACAAATATTTATGGGGTGCTCCCATACAACAAACGTGATATTTTTTGCCGTTTTTGTAGATAATGATACGGAAGCCTTCGTGCGCGAGTCCGACTCGCACTTGGCTGGTTTTTTTCTGTTTATTGTGGGTGCTGCTAGGTAATCACTGTCGTAAAGCTTGTGCTGGCTGAGAATTATTTATGAATCTATCTAATTTTTCGGCTTCTATCTAGGAAAGCTATCTAGCTTATCGGCCTACGTAAAAATTTAATTTTTAGAGCAAGTTTTTCTATGGTCTGGCTTTACTGTAATTCTGTTTAAAATTATAGGAACATTTATTTGAAACTTAGCTATCATAATCACGTGCTGAGAAGGTCATTTTCTTTTATAAAGTGCAATAAAAAAATTGTGAATATAATCCATTACATAAATTATGTACGTACTAATAGCATCAGTGAATAATTAAGGACCCATTGTTCCAAGTAATGTTTTGTAATTCTAATCTCATCCGAGAAGACTGAGCGCTAGTATCGCCAATGTAATGATGCGAGACCAACTGGAAATGATCGATAAAACATCATTTGATCTATTTAACTATAGTCTGTGACATCGAAGGTTGTGATTCATTGTTTACGTGCTCAATATGTTTAGATATAAATATTTATATGGAATATATAATAAAAGGATTTAAAAAAGTAAATTCGTCTTCTAAAAACACCATAATGCAAGCTTTTATCATGTTGTACGTACTAAGTAGGTAATAGTTATTGCATTTCGTTAAGGCGGCTTAGCAAAATAATTGCATTTCGTTCCAAAAAAAATTAAAACAAGGCAACCTCTGTGTGGAAGATTTTGTCATTCCATCCGCATCTCTTTAATACGCTGAAAAAATCTCTTTTCAGTTATATTTCCGTTAGCTACAATATTGCATGAGCACTTGCCAGAATTATAAGCGGTTTATATCTCATCAAACGCACATTAATACTAACTATTTGATTTTTTTATTTTAAAGTCACACTAAAGCCAACACAAACACAGTTTTCCTAAAATATATTTGCTCTACATGCGTAATAAATTTTGCTAAAACCTAGGTAGGTTAGTAGTAAACAAATATCATAGTATTTTAGATTTATCTGTTGTGTGCATCTTAGCGCAGCAATTATTTTTTATTATATGTATCTACACATCTTGACGGCAGGTTGCATAGCCCGATGCTGCAATAATGCAGGTTGCATAGGTGTCGGTCTACATTTATGCTAACGGTCCATAATTAGGTGCTTAGTAGTAAATATTTGGGTGCTAAGGTTTATTACTTGCAAGTTTCGTGCGATTATGTTGCTTAATGGAAACTATGATCATTTTCTGATGAGATTGAATACTAGCATGAACTTAAGCATGGAAACACCTTAAGTTTCACAGTTTCGTAAGAGATTGCGTGATGAAATCATAATAATAACACAGTCGGTTAAAAATAATAAAGCCATTTTGTTTGACCGATAAGCAGTTGGCGTCAGAATTCCCGGCCACGAACTTATTAAATCAGGTAATTACGAAGTAATGCCCCCCTCGTAAAAGAGGAAAATGAGCCTTTCTACATTGGCAACAGAGTCGAATAGACTAGAAATTTATCATAACCCTCCGCCCGCAAAGCGTAGTTCCTGCCGCATTGTCTCTGGACAAAACCTCGTGTGCTCGATTATGTGTTATGATAACGGTTGTTTTGGTGTCGAATTTATATCATGCCGATCTTTCGCTGAAACTTTTTGTTTCGCGGGGTAAATTTGCACATTGCATTTTTAATTTATCTTTTTTTTTGTAAATTTATAAGACCTTCGCTTCTAGATTTCATCAATCGCATTTATTATTCCTTTTTTGTGATTGCCTTTTAATAGCACTGTAATAAGGAAAGACGCCTAGGTCACGTTCGTAACGGCTGACTTGGTTAAAGTAAACAATACTAAACTTGACCTTGATCGTACTTGATCTATGACATCACAAGCTTATGATCGTGCACTTAAGCCCATCACGTTACTTACCTGTTGAAATGATAAAAAAAAACGAGGTAAATCTAAAATTAGCTATTATAATATGATTCTTAGGTTATTAATAGTTATAGCTTTTAAAAATGATAGTTTAGGCTTGAAATATCTAAGAACGTTACTCTTTTAATGTCGGTTCTTTAGATCTGCTTACAAAACACGTAGCTGACTGCTAAATACAACAGTAGCTACTTTAACTTTCTACAGAATCAGTATTCTGACCAAACATCACGCACCTACTAATTACACAACTTAGTTGGTAAAAGGGCATTAAGTACACAAGGTACAAGAAGGTTCACATATTTTATGAGCTCACTTGCAATCGTGAACCAAAACACGTCACCAGGCTCTATATAAAAAGATACAGAAAGGAAAAGAAAAACGTGAAAGTCGTAGCGACAAGCATCATGTCCTTGAAACCATCCTTGAGATAAGTTACGTTATTTTCGAAGTAAGGACGACTACTATGAATACATCGTATATAATATTAGCGATCCTCTGTGAGTTTGCTAACTAAATTATCATTCACTAATAGGGTTCTCCAAACGGTTCGAGCGAAGGTAGGTTTAGTTTATTAAAATGTTCACGACTTTGGCTTCCAATTTCAAAATCTGACTCAACGTTTTACAAAACTATGATAACTATTGTCGTTTTCGTTCGATGTCACGTTGTTCCATTAAACCTGTATTGTTGCCTTAAGTTAGGTAATTTATTTACTTAAAGAAGTCGTGCCTTGGTTACGAGAAGTTTAATCGGTTCAGTTCATATTATATTAATAGGCTTCAGGTTTTTAACTCTATCTACTTTCCGCAGCGATAGTGCATCTCAATTTTATCAGTCAAAGATAACTGCAGCAATGTGAAATTTCGTGGCAGTTTGTCAATAGCAAATTTTTGTAAACCGTCTCAAGTAGTCTTGCCCAATCGTAATTGTTTTTCTAAACGAAACTGAGAAAATACTTAGGTAGTACTTTAGATTCAATGCAAAAAAGTGAAGCATGAAGTAAATGAGTATCTAACGAATTGCATTTTTGTTCTGCTATTAGAATTGTTTATTATCTTTGACAAAACAATGATTCTTAGAAACAAAGATGCTCACTCACTCCTATTGTTACGGTAGGTACTGGCTTCGCAATCAATTTGAAAAAATATTACTGCTGCCAATAACAAGGTAATAAAATATATAACGCAATTCTTAGGCAAAGCATTATAAAAGAGTTACATCATTTTGCAAAAATATTTAGGTGCCTAATACACACTGCACGCGGCATATGATAGCTTAGTAATTGTTTATTTTCTTCTTGAAGTTGTTGAAAAGAACTGGACTTAATAATATATATTATATGAATGTATTTAGTGATAACTCTCTAAAATAAGTTGAATTATTTACTGAAATCACTCGTGTAATTAATCATCAGGTAAGTATAAATAAGTTTTATTAATTCTCAAAATTTATTTCGTCTGATTGTTCACTTTAGACTGACAATTATTATAATTTAGTAAGGATATTAGAAGATTTTAAGTAGAACCTCGTTTATGTTAATGACCACACCAAAAGCAATGTAAACATTACCTACCTTGAGGAACATCTTGTATCACAAAAAATGTAGAACACAACAAATCAAAAGTCACAAAAATATTAAAATAATTTGTACCATTCACTTTTTGTCACACGCGCTAAGTACTGATAAGTGCGGAGGCAACGTCAGTTATGCGGGAGGCTGTCGCGCGGCAGCGGCGCGTCTGTTTAGCTGCGTACGCGCATACATCACGTGCATCCATGACGGTGGCGCTGCGAAGCCGGCTCTCTGCGGCAAAATGAGGAACTAACGGGGCTTTTCACGCTCCAACGGTTATCTATAGTGCTGAATGGCTGCAATCTGTCGAAATCGTTATCGCAACTCAGACTGGTGTAGAAACAAGTTTTAAGAGCATTTAAATGAAACTGGATTTAATATAATCCTTATATGTATTTACTAGCTTTTGCCCGCGACTTCGTACGCGACCACAATAACGTTAGTTGTTTGCATGAAATTTGACACACAGGTAGTTTATTACGTGGATTAACACATAGGATAATGCCAGGAAAATGCAAAGTTCCCGCGGAATTTGAATAAGTGAATTCTAAAGCCAGTAAGCCGCGGTGGCCTAGTGGTTTGACCTATGGTCTCTTAAGCAAAGGGTCATGGGTTTGAGCCCGGGCTTGGACCTCTTGAGTTATTCCGAATTCGTGTGCTAAATTACGTTTGAAGTTTACAATCGTTTACTGTTGAGAAAAGCTGCACACACCTGAGAAGAAATTCAATGGTATACACCCGCACTGTACAAATCGCACTGGGCCCAAGTGGAAACTACGGCCCAAGTGTTCACGTTCTCGGAGGAGGCCTGATTGAAACAACAACATTTTATCCCGGGAAAGTGCAAAGACAGCATACCGCGGGATAGAAATAACTGTCAAAACATTTTGAAAATCAGAGACAGTGTAGCTTTTTATTAGTGAAATAATTTTAAAAATCAGCCCCTATGTTCTATTCACTTATTTCTTCCCGTGGGAATTTTACATTTTCCCATAGAAAAGTAGCCTATGTCAATTGGGGATAGTCTATTACATATATCATATGATATATATTTTTAAATCAGTGCCGAAGTTGAATTTACTTATTTCTATCCCGTGGGAATTTTGAATTTTCCCGAAAAAAAGTACCCTATGTCAAACAGGGATACTGTAGCTTACTATATTGGTGAAAGAATTTTTAAAATCAGCCCCAAAGTTGAATTCAAATTTTTCTATCCCGTGGGAATTTTGTATTTTCCCGAAAAAAATGTAGCCTATGTCAATTGGGGACAGTCATATCATATCATATGAAAGAATTTTTAAAATCAGTGCCAAAGTTGAATTTACTTATTTCTATCCCGTGGAAATTTTGCATTTTCACGGAAAAAAGTACTTCGTGTCAATCAAGGATACTGTAGCTTAGTATTGGTGAAAGAATTTTTAAAATCAGCTCCAAAGTTGATTTCAAATTTTTCTATCCCGTGGGAATTTTGAATTTTCCCGAATAAAAAATAGCCTTTGTCAATCGGGGATAGTCATATCACATAATGTGTAACAATTTTTAAAATCAGCCCCGAAATTGAGTTAATTTATTTCTATCCCGTGGGAATTTTGCATTTTCCCAGATAAAAAGTAACCTATGTCAATCAAGGATAGTGTAGCTTTCTAATTCTGAAAGAAATTTTGAAATCGGCTCAATAGTTTCAGAGATTCCGCTACAAACAAATAAACAAAGAAAGTTGAGATATTTCCCTATCCCGTGGGAATGTCGAAAAATCCTTCCTTAGTGCACCTGTACGATACTCAAGGTACATGTACGCCAAATTTCAAGTCTCTAGCCCCAGTAGTTTAGGCTGTGCGTTGTCTGTCAGTCAGTCAGTCACGAGTCACTGTACTGTTTTATAAGTATAGATTATTACTGGCGCTAATTGCAGTCTTGTTTTATGAAACATTTTATTGTTTAACGACTAACACCAAACACTGACGCCATCCTACAGTGGATTTCAAACTGCAACAGTCATGGTGCTTTAAGAGAAGCAAACAAAATCCCCAGTCGTACAATACAAATACTGAATTCACTATGCACTTTCCAGTCGAGACATGTGTCAATAAGGGCAAGCAAACAGCTACTAGCGCTCGTGTCTGTATCGCCAGTGGGGACTTCATAACGAGGGAACATCTGTTGTATCCTCCACCCTTTGAGTAGTCGTGTTCAGAGCCGAAACTTTTCTGTCATCAATTTAGATAGGGTTACTTAAATCAAATATTTGTGTTAGTGAAAGGTTTCCTATGACAAAATGGATGAGCAAAGTTTGATTTACGACTAGTTATATGAGGAATACAGTGCCTAGGTTGATTGAGCTAAATTTGTGAAGCTACTTAAATAATGTATCAATGTAGAAGATGTTCAATTCGATTGATTTTATCTATTAATTATGTATGTCTTGCCTATCGATTGCAAGCAATAAAGAGTACAATTGCGTTCAATTCATAAGAAGGAGGTACCTAACAGATACCTAATAAACATAAGAGAAATAGTACGTTACTCCAGCGGCCGCGAAATAGGGGATTGCCGGCCGAGTATTAACGAGGCCATCTAGAGATACGAGGCTGGCTTGCCGATCGTGGCCGAGGCTTGTATAGTGCTTTTCTCAAATAAATCCAAGGAAATAATACGATTGTTCAACTTTTAATACTTATATACTACCTATTCTTTGGATTTGGAAGGCAGCAAGTTCGAAATCCGCTCAGCTTCCGTTAAGCTCGCTAAATCGAATAAGTATTGTTTTTTTCTACTCCCGCTAAAATACTCTGACACAATTTTTTTTTCTAAATCTTGAGCTGATTTTATTTATTAAAAAACAACGATACCTTATTAATTGGTTATTTCAATAAATTATTAACAATAAATTTCAATGTTATTGAATACCTGATTAAATCTAGTCAAATAAGACATTAAAAAGTACCTAAGTTCACAAACTATGTTTTACTTAATTGGCAAAATGTCATAGATAGTCAATATAAAAAAAATCCCACTAAAACAAAAGAGAATCTCTTCGCTGGCCATGGCCAGCAATGTTTTATAAAATTATTGTCCTTTAATTTGAAATTAGAATGAATCTTCAATAAGTACTATACAATACAATGACGTACTTTGCGTTCTATTGTCACGAATGTAAGGAAGGACGACTTTTCGTTGGATGTTTGAGAAAACTTATATTCAGGGTTGTGTCACGTTTTCCGTTTATTTGTCCTGTCACGTGTCCGGCCAGGGTAAAGAAAACCTGAGATTATGAGACCATTATATTTAAAATATATAATGCGCTCGTGAATATTTCCGGGCAATACCTACATTACGACTTATTACTGTCATAAGAGTTAAATATGTTGTTACGTTAATTTTTTACTGCGTTAACAACACATTAACAAAGTATAGTGGTTCGTAATTACATGTTTATTTATGTTTTTATGTAATACTTGTTTTTATTTGACTTGTCGCACTTTAAGAAATCGCCTTACCGAAAGATTGTTAATCTGGTATCTTAAACTAAATTAGACGTTGATGTCCAACATATAAACGCGTGTAGCCTAATGCCGGCTACTTTTGAGGGGATTATTTCGTATTAAGCTAATATTGGACAATGCAAGTATGAAACTATTTGGAGCTTATTCGTTTCAAGTTAAGACATTAGCAAAGCTTAGTAGTAAGCCATTCTATTATTAGCACGCACGCAGTTATATTGGTTGAATATGTTAGATAAAACGGTAATGACCAAGAAGACGTCTAAAACATGACTTTGATATAAAATGTCTCAGTATCTAATTCGACGAAGGTTGTAGGTGTGTGTAGCTATACGAATCACGCTGATTATCCGATAACGCAAAGCTAGGGTTTAGTGGTTCTAATAACTATTCATGACGCGGTCAGGGACGGTCATTGAACATGCGCGAGTAGCCATAATGTTTAATTTTACTAGACTCTAGACAATACTGATGCCTGGGAGTTTATTGTATAGTCGCCATCCGATAGACCTTACGAGACAGGGACACTCGTATCTTTTAAAAACAAATTCATGTGTTTAATTATTTTGAGATAACTTGCTGGCTCTTATGATATGATGGCGATTATACATACTTCTTGTTCTGTCCAAATAATTTCACATACAAATAAAATAATTTATACGGGTTTTTGATGGCTGTTGGTATGTATATTCATGATTCTGAATTCGTCAAATATGTAGTATGCAATAATTTCATCTCGTTGATCCATCTGCATTGCTTCTCGCAATGTGTTTAATTGGTTGCAATTTTATCGCTAAACACCAATAAACGACTGAAGCGTATTACAACTTGTATTACAACTTTGTTTGATACCTTAGCTTGTTTTTGTTGGCAATTTAAGTAGCACCAGTACTTAAACCCTAAAAACTTTGTAGGAAGAGTCGATTGTCTAACAAGTGATTGTGAACAATTACTTCTCATTCAAGGCCGTTAACAATGTGAACTGTTAGGTAGAACAATGACGAATAAATAATCAGGTAAGTTTGAGCGTTAGCTGTAAAAATAGATGCGGTTAATGTTTTTGTTTCAAGATAAAAATACAACAAAGTTTGAGTTCCGTGTGCTAATAAAAAAATAGTTATTTGTTATACAAGGGGGGAAAGTTGTATTTTACCTGCGAGTGTCCATTTGAAACACAAGCTATCGAAAGGATTCTATGATTGACCACGAGCGAAGCGAGTGGTTCAAAAATAGAATCCTTTCGATAGCGAGTGTTTCAACACACGAGACGTAAAATAACTTTTCACCCGTGTATAACACAAAACTTTTCACCTCACTACAGCGAGGAAAATAAGAAAAAGGGTTTGTACTATCAATTATTATTTATTTATTCACTCAAAATAATTAATTGAAAAGTTTTGACTTAAGTTTTTTTTTTATTATTTCGGATGCGTTTTGTTCGCACATCGACTTACTTGGACTGTCAGAACATTTTATCCGTTTTTGCAACAAGAATGAAGGTTAATGATGAATGCTGATATTTATGAATTAAAATAAAGTTGTAAGACTGTATTTAGTGTTTTTTATTCGATGCAATTCATTAATTGTGATGTTAAAAATTCAGCACTTTTAACGTTTTACGTTTTGTTAGCTGTCAAATAAATATCACGTAAGCTGCCTTCAAATGTCAAAACTCTTTCTTCACATGTGGATAAAAAGCGATTTTCTCAATAGATGTCAAACAAACAAAAAGGGCTTTCCGAGCTAGTGAGGTGAAAAACAAATTGCTTTTATTAAGACAGGTTAAATTAAAAATCATATAGGTGTCGTGTAAAAATAAAAGTATAAACAAGATATAAACATTTCCGTGATTGCGAGCCTAGGTCAAACATTCCCAAGTCAAATGTACAGGTCACCCCAAATTGCCGCTTCCCACGCAGCTCACTTCACCGGGGTACGAAATACGGATTGAAAGAACGAATTCTTATTGTGATTTGACCGACAGATTCGCTTCGATCACATTGTGTTTGGCTTATTCTACGAGTGCCTTAATTTATTATTTATTAGCTCTACCTAAAAAAACAGAACACAGAAAGCACGATTTTTGTAAATAATGTTTTTTTTATTTAATAAAGCTGTTTTCGTATGCGTGTAACTGCATGCGTGTTAAGTTGAATGGCGGTGAATGCGTGCGTGCGGATTGCGTGTCAACGTGGAGGGGGTCATATTAGGTAGGTACTCTGAGCAGTAATTGTTTAATAGCGACTTGTTTATTATGAAGCCGAGATTATCACTGCATACCACCAATGCAATACATATAACTAGGGTTTTTCTAGGTTTGGAAATAGCCAAGACGAAATAGTCAATCGAGTTGGCTAATAAGTGACGTCATAGTTCGGTAAGTATTACCAAATTACCATACAAAATCTATGGGAGAGTCGCATTTTGACTTTTGATTGGTGGTGTCAAATAACGTAAGTACCTACTATCTATTAGTATCTAGACTATTATTATTATTACATGTTTGAACGTTATTTAGTTAACTAGTTAGACACAAAGTTACGTATGTTTGGTTTGAATTTAGTAATAAAGCAAATATTACAATCCATTGTTTTTTAAAGAGGGGAGATCCCATACGTTAACGCAAATATGATGTCTGTTTCTCAGAAAAATAAATGAGCTATTCGCAGAGGTGCTTGGTTTTGATTAAACTGGCTTATATTTTGGTACAGCAACTCTTTATAGGTCTTTTCTAATTTGTACGAGAAAAAACGGTCCAATTACGAGAGGGTAGAGTTTATAAATTACGAAAAATCCGGTCTTATCACTGAAATCTCTATGTACCTCATCTAAAAGGAGATTAACACTAATTATAATGGCTGTGTTTTAGAATATTGTTACAAGGGAGACTGTTAGTTTAACCAATACTTTTAACTAAACGTAACTTTAGTGAAATATTAATCTAATTAGGCACGGAGGTTTTACCGCGTCTAATTTAAATGGTAATTTGCAAAGTTTTTTCTTTGGACACAATTCCAGAGCTAATCGTACCCCTGAATGGACATGATTACGCAAAATTAATTCTTACATGAAATCTTCAGAACCGGAAACTCTTGAATCTTTTTGACACATTGAGGTTCCGATGTGTAAGTAACTACCTATTTCAACTTATTGGGTTTTCTATGTTAATTGTGCAGAACTGAATTATTTGAGAAAATTTGTGTAATTTTTTTATACTTAAATTAGGAAATTCCTGATCGACAGAAGATTTTAATGTATAATTATTCATCATGTTAAATGTTTTTACAATATTAAAATAAATAAAGAACGGCACAAACTTAATGAGGTACATTACACTCCTATAGATCAGGCGATTGTTGAAAAATAATCGAATCCTAGCTGAATTAGATCCATCAAATCAAAGAACAAAGTCGGTTTATTTATTTCGAATTACACGCTTAATGTTTTCCCGACAGTGAAACTGCTACATCTTAGATAGCTATTCGTTAGCGTTGAGCCCGCGACTCCGTCTACGAAGAATTCGTTTATCGCTATCCCGTGGGAATTGTGCAATTTTCCGGGCTGAAAAGCATTCCATACATTAATCCAGGTTATAAATGTGCTAAATTTCATCAAAATCCGTCAAACCGTTTTAGCGTGAAAAACTAACTAACATCCATCCATACAAACTTTCACGTTTAAAATGTTAGTGGGATGACGCCTGAACTAGACACTTGTAGTTTTATGCGTATTTGTTTACTCATCATAAATGTTTATCAGGTATTCTGTCAAAGTCATCTGAACTGAAATGCGAAAGTCCATTTGAAAAACACCGTGTAGTCTTTGTGTAGCAGTAAAAATTTCTTAAAATGTTTGCAAAAAGCATTTCGCCCCAAAGGGCCTTTAGAAGCGCCTCTCCACATAAAAATGTGCCATTAGCAAAATTTCCGTCACGAGGAAGAACTATGTATAACCTAAATCCTAAAATGGTAATATTACGTAATATCTAAATTCCAGTAAATCCATTCCAGTATTTACGAGTATCAAGTATTTAATAAATATTTTACATTTAAACTTAATGTCCGTGTTTCTATTGCAGGTAAATACCTTCACGACAACGCCACCGGCTGTAAACTGGTAACATTGAATACTTGTTAAGAACAAACAAACAAACAGAGTTCTGTTGCTTGTGCTTACGTAACAATCTAGTAAATTTTGTTAACTTTGTTAAAAATTTATGTGAACTGCCTTGTACTTGCTTAGGAGATATAAATTTTGTTTGACTTGGCGAGTAATCATATGTTTTACTCTACAGTACAGTTACAGTATTGTGCCTACTCTTTTTATTTTTTACTAGCGACCCGCCCCGGCTTCGCACGGGTACAACTATATTATACACTAGCTTTTGCCCGCGGCTTCGCTCGCGTGTACCATGAGAATTCCAAAGCACCAAGATATCAAGCAAGCAAGCATACAGGCAAGCAAGCAAGCATGCAAGCAAGATGCAAGCATGTATGCACGCTTGCTTGCTTGCGTGACAATGAGACCATCTCAGTAGTATATTATATTCTTTCGAATAAAAAAATAATTTTTAAAATCGGTCCACAATTGACCGAGAAATCAGTGAACATACTTACATAAAAAAATACATTAAGTGGAATGCATAACCTCCTCCTTTTTTGAAGTCGGTTAAAGAGCCCTTTGCGGCCTACTTACAGTATAAACTTATGAATTTTGAAATTTTAGCTTACAATCAGTAAAACGCAAAATCCCTTTTTTTCCCGTTCCCGTAAGAATTTCGGGAAATAGTTTCTTAATACTCCCCTACCCTCCCCAGGAAACCCACTTGCCAAATTTCAGCTTTCTACGGCCAGTAAAACGAAAAATCCCATTTTTTCCCGTTCCCGTGGGAATTTTGGAAAGTCCTCTCTCAATGCTCCTCTACACTCCCCAAGCAACCTCATGCCGAATTTCAACTTTCTACGACCAGTAAAATGAAAAATCCCGTTTTTCTCGTTCCCGTGGGAATTTTGTATAGTCCTCCCTTAATGCTCTTCTACACTTCCCAAGCAACCTACATGCCAAATTTCAGCTTTCTGCGACCAGTAAAACGAAAAATCCCGTTTTTCCCGTTCCCGTGGGAATTTTGAAAAGTCCTCTCTTAATCCTCCTCTACACTCTCAAAGCAACCTAGATGCCGAATTTCAGCTTTCTACGACCAGTAAAACGAAAAATCCCGTTTTTTCCCGTTCCCGTAAGAATTTTGGAAAGTCCTCTCTCAATGCTCCTCTACACTCCCCAAGCAACCTACATGCCGAATTTTAGCTTTCTACGACCAGTAAACCGAAAAATCCCGTTTTTTCCCGTTCCCATGAGAATTTTGGAAAGTCCTCTCTTAATCCTCCTCTACACTTTCCAAGCAACCTAGATGCCGAATTTCAGCTTTCTACGACCAGTAAAACGAAAAATCCCGTTTTTTCCCGTTCCCGTAAGAATTTTGGAAAGTCCTCTCTCAATGCTCCTCTACACTCCCCAAGCAACCTACATGCCGAATTTTAGCTTTCTACGACCAGTAAACCGAAAAATCCCGTTTTTTCCCGTTCCCATGAGAATTTTGGAAAGTCCTCTCTTAATCCTCCTCTACACTTTCCAAGCAACCTAGATGCCGAATTTCAGCTTTCTACGACCAGTAAAGCGAAAATCCCGTTTTTTCCTTATCTCGTGGGAATTTCCGAAAATCCTTCAAATAATTTTTTACTATTATAATTACCTACTTTTATGCCAAATTTCAAGAGTCTAGTAATTATACTTCATAGGATCCCGTTGAACTGAATATATAAATCCCGTTTTTTCCTTATCCCGTGGGAATTTTGAAAAATCCTGAAATAAATGTTTTAACTAATGTAATACCTACTTGTGTATCAAGTTTGAAGAGTCTAGTTATTATAGTTAATGAGATAGGGTCACTCGGAATCGAATATATAAATCCCGTTTTTTCCCGTCCCCGTGGGAATTCCCAAAAATCCTGGATGCCTAAATTGTATATGGTATCTATGTGCAAAATTTCAAGTCTCTAGGTCCAGTGGTTTGGGCTGTGCGTTGATATATCAACAGTCATTTAGTTTAATTAGACATTTCAATCCCACCCAGGGAGATGGTATTTTACGTCCGCCACATCGGATTTTAAAACCGTTGTTGTTTTCATAACCAGCGACCCGATAAACCATAGAAACAACACCCATGTTTATTTTCAGACTTTGTTATCCCTTTCCCCCCTTTTAGGGGTTTAATTCTCAAAAAACCTGAAACACGTGTTTACTCATTTACCATTAGGAGTACTTCTGTGAAGTTTCGAATAAAATAGTCGAACTAATCTTGTTTCCCCATACAAACTTTGGACCCCCTTTTCACCCCCTTAGGGAGTGAATTTTGAAAAATCCTTTCTTAGTGCACCCCTAGACCTTATCAGGAACCTACATGCCAAATTTGGAATCTCTAGGCCCAGTGGTTTGGGCTGTGCGTTGATATGTCAGTCAGTCAGTCAGTCAGTCAGTCAGTCAGTCAGTCAGTCAGTCAGTTTCTTCTTTTATATATATAGATTGGTTAGCATTTTCATTAATGTTTAAAATGAAAAAAGTTGTTGTAGTGACATAACTACAATAGTTGGACATATGCTACCGCGGAGTTTTTTGTAAACATTATGATGTTCTTCAATATTGTTGTACATTATTTTGTTCTATCGCTAATAGTTTCGGCAGCGCATTCGACGAAAGACATTTTAAGACTCATTTTTCTACACCTTCGGTTACATTGTTCAAATTTTACCAAGGATCCCTAATTTTTTTCAAAATGAAATGTAGCCTATGTCAAATTGGAAGAATGTAGCATTCTATATATTGGTGAAAGAATTTTTTAAATCGGCCCAGTACTTTTTGAGCCTATTCATTACAAACATACAAAAATAGGTACAAATCTTTCCTCTTTATAATATTAGTGTAGATGTAGATTGGCTGTAAGTTGGACGGTAATATAAGTATCAGCTGGTTATTAAATTAGTACTAACAATAAGATCATGTGTTTTTGAGCGCATTTTAAAGCAGAACGAACATTCATGAAAGGTTTTTCCCTACGTAACTTTTCCTCTTTGGTTTCACACTTAAATCTTATGGATAATTAAACACGAGAATAACGACAATCGTCGTTGCATTAAAACTCTTTTTAGGGTTCCGTAGTAAACTAGGAACCCTTATAGTTTCGCCATGTCTGTCCGTCTGTCTGTCTGTCCGCGGCTAAGCTCAGAGACGGTTAGTACTAGAAAACTGTAATTTGGCATGAATATATATATTAGTCACGCCGACAAAGTGGTTAAATAAAAAAAAAAAAAAATTTTTTTAGGGTACGATAGACGTAAAGTGGGGGTGATTTTTTTTTTCTCGACTAACCCTATAGTGTGGGGTGTTATTGGATAGGTTTTTTAAAACCATTGCGGGGTTGCTTACATGATTTTTGTATTCAGTGATTTGTTTGCGAAATATTCAACTTTAAAGTGAAAATTTTCATTAAAATCGACCGTCCCCCCCCTCTAAAATCTAAACTGTTGGGTGGAAAAAAATTAAAAAAATTCAAAATGGTAGTTTATATATTAAATTTACAAGGAAAATTATAGCGGCTAAGATTGCTTGGGAATTATTTGTAGTTTAAGAGTAAATAGTAGCCTAAGGCAGCCATACTCTAAGTGCGTTCCGCGGAACCCTAGGGTTCCGCGATACCCCTGTATGGGTTCCGCAAGAATTGAAAAAAAAATTCAAAACACCTACGTACATGGCACTTTTATTATGCCTATTAATAAAGAATACACTTTTAAAAACTATTGTTTTATTGTAGGGTTCCGTCAAGTATTTCGCTTTCCAAAAGGGTTCCGTCGCCAAAAACGATTGAGAACCGCTGGCCTAAGGTATTAAACATACCGTCACTACTTTGAAAAACTCGTATCTCAAATCAGCATGTAAACAAAACTGAACCTTGATACGCGCGTAATAAAGTTCACTTTGCCAGATTAACGATTTTGAGATACGAGCTTTTTTCAAAGTATTGACGATACCTAACTTGGAAGATTCCGTACACATACGAAATCCTTAGAAAAATATTACTTGATTTTTTCGTAATGGCTACGGAACCCTATCTTGGGCGTGTCCGACACGCTCTTGGCCGGTTTTTTTTATTACTATTTTTCTTGTGAGATGGCAGGTTTCTGAACCAATTGCTTAGTTTTATTGTAATTCACAACAATAACTGCAGTGCATATTTAAAAACCACATAAAAAAATTCTTAAATTTAAGAGAAAAAAATATATTCTAGATAAGTTTATTTGCAGATCTGGGCGACATAATATTATTTACCAACAATACAGCAGAAGACAGCTCCGTCAGACTGCATAGAATACTAATAAATAAAGAACTTTCGTCACGTATTCCTTTTACGACAGTATTGTGTCTCGGATCTATTCTCCTGGCCTAGGTCGAAACAGGTCAATGTAGGATTAGATCAAGGCTTTGTATGAAGTTCCAGATAAAAACGTTAGCGTAGGTACTGTTACACGATGCAGTAGGAAACAACAGTTTTCTTTTCTACATGAATAAGAAAAGATTTTTATGACTCGTAAACCGTCGAGTAGAGTTTACCAAATAGAGACAGAAGCGCGGGATACGCCACGAATCCAGTTAAATCGTGTCTTGAAATTGAGTATTTCATAAAATTGGAGATTCGGTGTCAGGATTTGCGTTTTCAATATTGTCTGTGGATGCTATTGGTTTTATAGCTGAGTCATTGCTTTTTACAATTGCAGTTCGAGATGGCAGCTCGTAAACGACTCTGCAAGATTGTGCTAACGTAATCACGATCCCAACAATTATAGAGACGCGATTATTGCCCTTTGCGTTCTCTTAACTTTAAATACATTTCGGTAATTTATTTTGCCTTGGGGAAGAAATGAAAATGTTAATGTTTTGTTCCGCATTCTGTGCGTGCTAAGAAGACGCTTTAAAGCCTGCAGAGGATTTTAGCATTAATTTACGACCACGCTTTAAATCTGAAGAGGCCCTGAAATCACTTCCTTTATTCTTAACATAGAACAAAGCGATCTTTTTGAAATGCTAACAATTTTGTAAGCTTCTTTAACCGGATCAGGTTAACTTGTATAGAAAACGGAGCGTTGGCTCGGATGCAACTTAATTTGGTATTTGCATGTACAATAGGTAAATTATGCGGACGGAAAACTCGATACTGGTTGAATAAAATAAAGCTACTTAGCTACTTAGGGCACGGACCAGGTTGAAAAAATTAAATCGTTATTACTGGGTTACGGGTGACAGTTCCATACATTTTGATGGTACATAACTCCGCGTTAGCCCTTAACTCAAGAGCTATATAGCTAACTCTAATCGTGCAAGCCCGTTTTAGAGTAGATGTAGGTTAAGATAATGATTATGTATTTACATATGTAAACTCTTTATTGCTCAGTGATTGCACACAACAATATAAGATGACAATGGTTGACAGGAATGCGAAACTTAGGGTGAGGCCACACGAGCGTAATTTTGTGAGTTGTGAGCGGCAGAATTTCGGTTGCGCCATACATTGTGTCACGTGATGGCACGCATATTGTATGGCGCGAACCGAAATTCTGCCGCTCACGACTCACAAAATTACGCTCGTGTGGCCTCACCCTAAGTTTCGCTTATCAGGGTGTCCACTTTCTGGAAAGTCAGGGAAAAGTCAGGGAAGCTCAAGGTGGTCAGGGAAAGTCAGGGAAATTTGCTAGAAATCCAAAAAGTCAGGGAAAACTCGTACTTTCCCAATGATGTAAAATGAGGGAAATCTTTAATGCTCTAGTTTGACCCTTTAACCCTTTCGGCGCGCATGATGCCCATGTGCATCATGAGATTGCAGGCTCTCGCGCGCGCATGATGACCATGCGCATCATGGGATTGCAGTCTCTTGTGCGCGCATGATGCGCATGAGCATCATTACAAATCTTGATCTAAACATACTATTTTGTCCAAAATTTATGTAGTTTTTGGTTGATCAGGATTCTGGATCTATAATTCATTTAGTGTCATTTTTTTTTATTATTGTTCCACGGTATTTGCAGAGAAAAAATACTTTGAAATTCGACTGTCAAATACAGATGTATTTGGTTAAAAAGTTTTCATCTTTATTTGATAAACCAGAAATTTGGACTTTGATATCCATATTCAGTTAAAAAAATTAACTTTATATTCATATTTTAACTTTGAAAATGCCATGATAACACGGTGCATCATTGCGCCGTAGCGTACTGCCAATCACAGTGGATGGTATTCTACAGCATAGAACCATCTGTTTTTATACTTTTAAAATAATTCGTAGGTATAAGCATTGAATATATATGTATTTTAGTGAACTAAAACAATTACTTTGCTCACCGGCGTTTGTTTGTTTGTTTGTTTTTGCGTTTGCTTTGGTCGTAAGTAATTGTTTTAGTTCATTAATATGGACCTCCGCAAAGTAACGCCTGATTCAATAAATTATGTATTTTAGCGAAAAGTGTAGATAAATAGCAGAAGGAAATAGGATTGTTGACTAGCTGTTGGCCGCGACTCCGTCTGCGAATAATTCGTTCATCGCTATCCCGCCTAAACTACGCATTTTTCCGGGAGAAAAAGTATAAACTATTTATGTGCCAAGTTTGATCATAATCCGTGAAAGAGTAACAAACATCTAGGTACACATCCATCCATGCAAACGTTCACGTTTATAATATTAGTAAGATTAACCAAATAAAGATTTTTTTAAAGTAGTAGCGGTACACTAAGTAGGGATATTATGCGGTGCAGTATAAATTTTACTAATGTTTTCAATCTCATCATGTTGCGTATTATTATTCAAGCCCGTGTTAAACCTATTCGGCTACCTGGCTTTACCGTGTCCCGTGACCCTGGTATACCGTTAGACTCCTAAGTGCGAGCGAGAGGTCCGATAAAAGGATTTTACCCACTGACCCACTCGACTGATGTCTGTGTGTCTTGTGACACTACGCTCATCCATATGACTCCCTAAGTGCGAGTGAGAGGTCCGAGTAAAAGTTTTATGCCCCTTGTGGCTACTTACAAATAGTTGCACAAATGCGATAATTATTGTTAAAGGCTTTCAGACGAAAATCGACCAATCACGAGCATCGCTAATCTGAGCCTGATAGATAAAGGGCGGGTTATCTTAGGCTTACTGTCCACGGCGGCGTCATTTGACGCTTGCATGCAATCTACAAAAGACGACAGGCGTATTTTGCGTCCTAGGTGTGTCCACGTAATCGTCATCCAAGCTACAAAACGGATAGTTCTTTCAAGTTTAGCATCGCGAGAGCTCGTGTTTTCATTGTGAAAATGTCAAGTGATGATGAAGATGCGATTAAGTATAACATACCTACAACTCTATTAGAAGACGACGACGGCGTAGATTGTATTGGTTTCATCCATACATCTAAAAAAATATTAATTGTAGATTGTTTGCTGCTGCAAAAGAGTTATCAGAGGATGATTCTGTATTTCAATTCTGTATTATACAGACCAGGATACTGTTCAATTATGTGAACAAAATTGGTTGCTGTGGCCACCATTTTGCAAAATAAGCACGTGTTTGCGTCTTGCAATACGCTTGAGTGCTGACATGCCGCTGCACGAGCTACATGACGAACGTCTGACGATACGCAAATGCGACGCTGCCGCTCCGTGGACACAGTTTCGTTTCTTTCTACGCAAGATGCATGCAGTCGGCACGCAAGCGTAAAATGACGAAAGCGTGCGTCTGACGTGCAGCTACGTGGACAGTAAGCCTTAGTGTCTTTACATTTATTTTGTTCCTGGTTACAGTCTTAGTTTGTGCCTGTGCTGTGACTGAGCGTTTTGTATCGTTGCGTAGCGTTGTAATCGTGAATCTTTACTGACCCGGCTATCTTTATGGAATCGAATACTGCACTTGGTACAATCGACCCGGCTAAACGCCCAGTCTTTCGCTAATAATCATACTCATGTACATATTTACCAGATTATCGTTATTTTTTATACTTATATATATTATGTAGGTATTCTAATCTGTACAATTTTATATTTAAACTAGTTGTTACCCGCGACTCCGTCTGCGAAGAATAGGGCTATAAAAAATAGCCTACAACCTATTCTCAGACCTACCGGAAATAAAGCCGTTTCAGAGGAGTTCAATATACTTATATTGAAGTATGTTAAAATTTTGTTTTTTATTTCATCCGCAAATAAACATTTGGTGTTTGGTTATTATAAATAGAGCATTACGCCATCCATTCCCTTGCCGTTCGAGGCGTGAAAGTGCATGCGGTCCCACCGCGCGCAATGATGCACAGGGTGCATCATGGGTATTTAGTACGGGAAAAAATGTACTGCGCGCGGGCGCATTGCATCGCTTCGTCGGGCCTGCGCGCAGGACCATTGCAGCGCGCTAGAAGGCGCTCGCGCCGAAAGGGTTAACCAGACTACTGAAGCATTTTTTTCAGGTTTGGAGTGATCTACATTACGACAAATACATTTGCAGTGAATTCCCATCATCGGGTCTAGCTTAGTATCTCGGGCAGTAAAAAAATCATATAACCTGCTTTGAAATGTACACGATTAGTCGGTGAAATTTAGAAATGTGGTCAGAGAAAGTCAGGGAAATGTCAGGGATTTTTTTTAGGATTTGTATTGGACACCCTGCTTATCCTTTGAAGGGATATACCAGGTAACCTAAACTGAACGAGAGTAAGTTAACTTATGTGGGTTAACCATCGAAAAATGGGCATGTAATATTTGAGTCCATGTAGATACCTATCTAAAGATGGTTCAAAACACAAGTTTACCGTTGTTTCTGGTACCTTAAAACAGCATCTACGTTTACGTTATTTTTCTCCCTCTTTCCTCGTGGTCAAACTGATTTGCCAAACTGGTTTGGCCAGGAGATGCGATTCCTCGTGGCCAAGCTCAATATTGTTTTCCTCCTGTATAACACGTACCTACGACTAGAATTAACACGTAAAAAATCTTTTGAAGAGTTTTAGTATTTGAACATAATGAATGACACTTAAATATAAATAAAATAACTATGATACATGTCAGCTAGTTCATAACATAATCGTTTATACTTTCATGTAGTTTTGTGGGTACAATGGACATCTGTTTTATTGAACGCAAACGTGGTAAAAATTTTGCTACATGATGATCGACAGTAGGTACTACAAGTTACGAAAATATAGAAACGACACCATCATTCATAATTTTATTGCAGTCGTTTATAAAATCATAACACTGTCCTTGCAGTCGTGTAAAAAGGAAAAGTTCCGTTTGATATAGAATGTATAAAATTTGTTTAAAGCACGTGAAATGATTTACAGTTTGACCACTAGGAAATTTAATTCCTCGTAGCCAAACCAGTTTGGCAAATCAGTTTGACCACGAGGAAAAAGGGATTTTTCCCCTTGTCGCTGAACGAATCGTGTATTTCCTTTTAGTTTTCCGTTAAAATTGTACGGAAACATACGAAAGCGTGCCAGTATTTTTAAATTTAGACTGGATTGCTTGCAGCTTTATTTAAACGATACTCTGACCAAACAACCTCGTGCAAAGCTTGACGCTTTCAAAAAGAAAATTGTTGTCTGACTTGTAATTATTGCATTTGGAATTTGTTTATTTTGTTGCCGGTAGGTACTTCATGGAAGGCACTACTAAAAAGTTTCAAAAAAGGAAATTTAGTAACAGACAAATAAAATAGACAGTTACTTTCGCATTTATAATAGTACCTAGTAAGAATCTGTATTTACCTGCGTATCACTGTAGCTCGTAGACGATTTTGATCGATTTTGTCCGATTTTTTTTTTAGGTGTGTGGCGAGTTTTAGCGCCATCTAGTCATCACATAAGAAACTAATTTCTACAATCCTGCATCGCACTATCGAAGTTTCTCAACTCGGCTGCATAAATACAACTTCCAACTTTCATCCATTGGATCTCTCTATTATAACTACCCCCAAATTGGTGACCCACGACATTGGACAAAATCGCAACCTTCAGACACACAGCAAGCCATACTCACCGCACTGTGCACCATAAGCATGTATCTATTATCTGCCTGGTGTCTACAGTTCGCAAATCCTCCTCCCACTACTTCCACTTGCCAATCAATCAATCAACGCTCGCCAACAAGGCTCTGAGCAATCACGCAGCAGGCATCCAGAAGTAGCAGAGGAACAGCAACGCTCGCCGACGAGGCTCTGAGCGACTGGCCCTTGCAAGCGCCCACATGACGCACAGACTGCACTCCACTGTAATTCGTATCGACCTCCGGTCTAAAAGGGGGGCTGATGTGGCCACTACTAGCGCCATCTAGTCACCACATAAGAAACTAATTTCTACAATCCTGCATCGCATTATCGAAGTTTCTCAACTCGGCTGCATAAATACAACTTCCAACTTTCATCCATTGGACTTCGGTCCCCAGGCATAACATCTGTCTGGAGAGAGATCTCTCTATTGTAACTACCCCCAAAGGTGTTTATGGATTCGTGATTTCGGTCCGGTTGGCGGAAAAAAAAACAATAGAGCATTATATATCCCAATAAAACCAAGCGAGAAAAAAAACAGTGCAGCATGCTGGCGTGTTCGGTATTATTAGGTAACCTCCAAATTTAGTGTAAACATTTATTTGCCGTTTTTGGCTTAAATATGTTCAGCGGCTACGAGCACCGTAATTTGTTCAAAATATTTGTAAACGAAATGAAAAGCCTGTGTCGAAAAACACTTCGAGCGAAACGCCGTACGTTATTCAGAGAACAAACACCTGTTGGACTTATTAAGAAATCATCTCGAGGATTACCCCAAGCGCCGGTAGATTTGGAGCAGCTAGACCATGCCGCAAGCGAAATGCCACGTTATAGTGGAAGTACAAGGTCGCCTTTGCCTGTATCAAAATCAGCGATAATTACCTACCACAGGTCCAGTAGCTAGTAGTAATTAACGTTCGTGGGTTATGTCATATTCAAAGAAATTTGCGGCCCGTTACGACGAGCTCAGGAAACCGCATGATCAATATTCATGAACATAAGAAATTAAGTTTTCGCTTAGCATAAGTATAGCCTCTTAATAACCCAATGTGTGAAATTTAAGAAATTATCAGAGTAGGTAGGTACTTAACGAAGTTTTCATTTCAACGTTTATGTAAAAATTTCAATTCGTCAGTCACATAGATTTTGAGTAAAAATATAACAGTTTTAGGCGTGAGCTCCCAGGAGGGGTAGATTGCCAGAAACTGTCAATTCGTGGCGTACAGAGCGGGTCACTTTATTCGTATATTATGGCGGTCAAAGTTTAAACATCGATATCGTAGGTTTCAAGCGAAAAGAAGAAACACAAAATAGTCCCACTATCAAATCTGTCCACGTTAAAGCCCTATATCTTATCATACCGATGCCGCCGCGTAGCGTTGACAACATTTTCTCCTCATTTACTTCCAATTTTTGCCATGTTGTGCGCAGCGATCGTTTTCTGTACCCCACCACCCACTTCGCACATAGCCAATACGGGGCCATAAGTTTTAAGGTCTTGACAACCATGGTTGTGACCATTTTTGACATGGTGGTGACAACTATATGTATATCTTCTTAATATATATAAACTAGCTGACCCAGCAAACGTTGTTTTGCCATATAAATTATAGCCTACGACCTATTCTCAGACCTACCGAATACGGAGAAAAAGTTTCATATGAATCGGTCGAGCCGTTTCGGAGGAGTTCGGTAACAAACACCGTGACACGAGATTTTTATATATTAGAGATTACGCGTCACGTTGTTTGTCCGCGATGGACTCCTAAACTACTGAACCTATTTTAATAAAATTTGCACACCGTGTGCAATTTGATCCAACTTGAAAGATAGGATAGCTTATAATATTATAAATTCGAACATAACTCTTTCTTTATCGCTTCGCGCTCTAACCGTTTAACCGATTTGGATTAAATTTGGAATTGAGATAATTTGAAATCCTGGGACATAGGACAAGAGTTTTTATTCCGGAAAATTGCATAGTTCCCGCAGGCTAGCGATAAACTAATTCTTCGCAGACGGAGTCGCGGGCAACAGCTAGTTGTTGAATAAGGAATAAAATAACCTTCCATAAAAAAATAACTGATGAGGCTATAATTAATAACCCCTGTTTACCTATTGGTAAGCTAACTCACAGGTAAACAGGCTTAATATTAAATTACCGTATTTCCCACTATTTGGATAGTGATATAATATCGATTAATTTATTATGCGCTCTGTACCTTGCGTTTAAAATATTATACTTATTATCCCTCTGGGAAAATATTGTACCTACACTACATCCACTTACACTAAAGATGATACCAAGACATCGGAAACTGTTGCCTTGAACGTTCACGGTTCAAGTCTTTAAAACTAACTGGTAGATGGAACGTAATTCTGTCCGGTCACGAACCGTCGACATGATATGTAATTTATTGATACTCAGTCAAAGCCATTTATACATCATTAGTTGCTTAACCTTCAATCAAAACTTACATGTAAATTTCATAACTGTAGAAGAATGTTTCAGCCTAACGTCATACATATATTGTACTATTAAAAGTAATGAGCTAATTTGTCTTTCCACACAACGAGTTGCAAACGTCGTTTTTATCTGATGAAGGCAATTGATTGTCATACGAAGAATTATTTCGTGTGAGTAAATGTGATTATTTATGTACTTTTTTAAGAAAAAAAAGCGGCTAAGATAAAAAAAGTAAATGTTCCGTTACTGCGCTCCAAAATTTTGGATATTCCTACCCCAACAATGGAAAATGATCTCAGCGTTATTGTCTTATAGCACCTTTCGGTTTATTCCAGACCGCCCGATCCCTTATCGTAAACGTTTATACTGGGACCCACAAAACGAATAAACTGACCGTTTTCTTTTTATTATAAAATAAATTTTTAGTAAATGGGAGGGGAACGGAATTATTTGCATGCTTGTAACCATTAGCCGCATATTATCGACCGTTACTACTATTATTGCTAAGATTCTTGGAATCTTGAATCTATTTATACAATTTATAAAGCAGTTACCTAGAAATTGCTGCCGTTTTTATTGAGCGGCGGCTACTTTTAGCTTTAAAACAATATTTAACAACCCCTTACTCCCGCTTGTTTTATAATATTATTACAGAGATAAAACTAAGCTATATCAAAGGCTATATCGATTGTTTGCTCCCAGAAACCTCACATACCAATGATTATCGAAATCGTTAGAACCTTTTCCAAGACCCCTTAAAAAGTATACCAAAATTGCGCACTTGAAGCTTTTACATAGATCAATATGATATGTAAATATATTAATATCGACATTTACAAATTTGGAAGCAAATTTGACCCCTATTAGGCTGAAAAACACTGTTCGCCAAGGTATAATAATTAAGTGGAAACCCGCTGCTAGTTTTTTTTCTAGCATGAATAAATTATGGTTTTCGTACCTTCAACTAATTACAATTTTGGTCAGTTGCTTAAGTGTAGGTACTTGACCCGGAAACCTTCTTTGCTCATCACGTTTGTACTCGGAATTGTTCTGATGAATGTCAAGGTAGTGTGTATGAGATAATACCTAACCTGAAAAAAAATGTGTCAGTGGTTTTTAGCACCCGTAGTATGAGATCAGCGTATTTAGTTATTATTTTTTGATCATAAGATCTTTAAAATTGACTAGCAAATTTATTTCTACAGTTCCAATTCGGGGCCGATAAGAAATCACAATTGGCACATTCATATACCAAATCTACATGAATTTTCTTTGGCTAATTATAGGTACAAACGTTACAATGAATTAAAGTCAAGCTTTAATGCTGTATTTTATTTCTGGAACCATGTTAAAGTAAGTAATGTAAAATACACAAGGTCGAATAAGTCAAATTGAAGTAAAAATCTATATTTTAGAATAAATTTAAATCTATATTTCAGACGACCAGATGGCCTAGTAGTTAGAGACCCTGACTATGAAGCTTGAGGTCCCGGGTTCGATTCCCGTGTCGGGCAGATATTTGTATGAAAAATACGAATGTTTGTTCTCGGGTCTTGGGTGTTTAATATGTATTTAAGTATGTATCTATCTATAAAAGTATGTTTATCCGTTGCCTAGTACCCATAACACAAGCTTTGCTAAGCTTACTTTGAGACTAGGTCAATTGGTGTGAATTGTCCCGTGATATTTATTTATTTTAAACTAGCTTTTGCCCGCGGCTTCGCTCGCGTGTACCATAAGTAATTCCAAAGAACCAAGATATCAAGCAAGCAAGCATACAGGCAAGTAAGAAAGCATGCAAGCATGCAAGCAAGATGCAAGCAAGCATGCATGCAGGCAAACAAACAAGCGTGCAAGAAAGCGTGCAATAAGCGTGCAAGCAAGCACGACTAAGCTTCAGGTAGATACGGTCCTTTACAGTATTTCTTTGTATACAATGTTTTTCACTAATTCGGAAGCGGGCACTAAAAATCTGAATAACCAGAAATAATACAACTAAAGGTCTATACGTGCATATGATATTTAAAGAAACTTTCTATAACTCCTAACCGTTAAGGAATTTAACCTTCCATCATCAGCTCACCTAGATAACCTGAAAAAATACAACTATCGGTCTATACGTACCTAGATATAATATTTGAAAAAATATTCTCAACTCCTAACCGTTAAGGAGTTTTACCTTCCGTGACCAGCTCATCAACATGAGATGATGTCTACGAGACGCAAACACTTAAATAGCTTGAGAAAATATATGAAAAACGTAATGCGTGCCTACAAAATTTGAAGCTTGCCCTCGATTTCCCTGAGATCCCGTCATCAGATCCTGATTTGGTGACAATGGTCATCTCAGGAGTATAAAAAAATAATTTTTATAATCGGTCCACAATTCACCGAAAAATCGGTGAACATATTATCTACATAAAAAAATACATACATACAGTGGAATGCATAACCTCCTCCTTTTTTGAAGTCGGTTAAAGAGCCCTTTATGGCCTTCTTACAGTATAAACTTTTGAATTTTTAAATTTTAACTTTCTGCGACCAGTAAAACGCAAAATCCCGTTTTTTCTCGTTCCCGTAAGAATTTCGGAAAATGCTTTATTAATGCTCCCCTTCACTCCCCAAGGAACCCACTTGCCAAATTTCAGCTTTCTACGACCAGTAAAACGAAAAATCCCGTTTTTTCTCGTTCCCGTGGGAATTTTGGAAAGTCCTTTCTCAATGCTCCTCTAGGCTCCCCAAGCAACCTACATGCCGAATTTCAGCTTTCTACGACCAGTAAAATGAAAAATCCCGTTTTTTCCCTATCCCGTGGGAATTTTGAAAAGTTCTCTCTCAATGCTCCTCTACACTTCCCAAGAAACCTACATGCCGAATTTCAGCTTTCTTAGACCCGTAAAACGAAAAATCCCGTTTTTTCCCGTTCCCATAGGAATTTTAGAAAGTCCTCTTTCAATGCTCCTTTACACTCTCCAAGTAACCTACATGTCGAATTTCAGCTTTCTAGGACCAGTGAAACGAAAAATCCCGTTTTTTCCTTATCCCGTGAGAATTTCCGAAAATCCTTAAAACTGTTTTCTACTATTATAATTACCTACTTCTGTGCCAAATTTGAAGAGTCTAGTAATTATAGTTCATAGGATTCCGTTGAACTGAATATATAAATCCCGTTTTTTTCCTTATACCGTGGGAATTTTGAAAAATCCTGAAATTATGTTTTAATTTAACTAATATAATGCCTACTTGTGTATCAAATTTGAAGAGTCTAGTTATTATAGTTACAGAAATACGGTCACTCGGAATCGAATATATAAATCCCGTTTTTTCCCGTTCCCGTGGGAATTTTGGAAATTCCTCTCTCAATGCTCCTCTACACTCCCCAAGCAACCTACATGCCGAATTTTAGCTTTCTACGACCAGTAAAACGAAAAATCCCGTTTTTTCCTTATCCCGTGGGAATTTCCGAAAATCCTTAAAATTGTTTTATACTATTATAATTACCTACTTCTATGCCAAATTTGAAGAGTCTAGTAATTATAGTTCATAGGATTCCGTTGAACTGAATATATAAATCCCGTTTTTTTCCTAATCCCGTAGGAATTTTGAAAAATCCTAAAATTGATGTTTTAACTAATGTAATACCTACTTGTGTATCAAATTTGAAGAGTCTAGTTATTATAGTTACAGAGATACGGTCACTCGGAATCTTATATATAAATCCCGTTTTTTCCCGTTCCCGTGGGAATTCCCGAAAATCCTTCCTTAGTGGATGCCTACATTGTATAAGGAATCTATGTGCAAAATTTCAAGTCTCTAGGTCCAGTGGTTTGGGCTGTGCGTTGATATATCAACAGTCAGTCATTCAGTCAGTCAGTCAGTTTAGAATTTTATATATATTATATATATAGATTATTTCTTCTTTAAAGAATCCTTTAAAAAGTCAAAAACACTTTACACCATTTCAAGCAGGCCTCCGAGATAAAGATTTACAGTTTATTCTATAAAAGCTGCTAATGGTTTCGGTTTACAGCAGCCATTCATTGTAATGACTTATTTTATGCCCGCCTTTATTTTAAGGTGATACTATAGCGTGTAAAGGTTAAACCTTAAGGCGCTGTTAATGTGAATTTGTTAAAGATTCCAGGTTAACGACTAGGAACTAACCCCCCTCCCGCCGTTCATAAAGCTTACAAAACTGTTATAACTTATATGTTAAATCTATGTAAGACAAAGTGGCAGATAGAGACAAGCGAATGTTAAGTTAACTAAGCTTAACGAGTGTTATGAGTTAGGAATCAAACGCTCGGATAGCTAATTCTATTCATACTTAATAATAGAAGGCAAAAAATAATATTTGCGTAACTAGTGTTTACGAATAAGGGGTTCAAATGATCGGATAGCTTATTCATGCTAACTAATAGCTGAAGGAAAAAATTACATAATATTTGGGCGTAAACATGTCACTCCAACACATAATGTTAGGTTGACGTCTTACAAAGCATCAATCAGTTAATTGATAGGTGCTTACTGCTTACACTACTTATTTATATCGTCTTATACCTATTGTCGTATTGTTGTACATATTCCCGTAGATATTTGATAAAAAGGCTTGAACTAACCTTGCTAGATTCATGTTTTGCATAGTTTTACGGTTGTGCGTAGTACACGTGAGTTTGCTTGTATTATAATATACGAGTATTTTATGTAGTCTTTCTTTTCTACTTGTAGCTGTCTTACAGAAAAAAAATCTAGATATATAGTAGTTAAACTAGCTTTAAACTTGACAGTACGTTACGTTATGACACCACTAAACTAAGTTTTACACTATTTAAATCGTTTTTTTTTTCCCAATTGTCCTTTAATATCGTTATTGTCAAAGAAGATAGCAAAAAATAGCAGTCTTATTAAATAGATAATATGAGTTATTTGGACTGTTTGAATGTGTTAATGCTATTATGTTTGTTTCATAATCGTAAATTGATTTTAAAGTTATACAATCGTCACAAAATAAAATACGGCTTATTAAAGTTTAGTACCCACCGTGATTAGGCCACGAGACTTTGCTTTGCATGCGTCCGACCGAGCGTGCGTGTGTTCGTGCGTACTGCGTGCATGTGTGTCTGTGTGTGTGTGTGTGTGTGTGTTTGTTCCACCTTCACGCTAAAATGGCTGGACGGAGTTGGATGAAATTTGTTATGTATGAAATAAAACATAGGGTACTTTTACCCCGATATTCCCACAGGATTTTGATTTTTTGAGAAATTAGTGGGACATTTTAATTCGAATGACTGACCTAAAGATGAAACTTTGAAAGCGAGCGAAGCCGCGGGTAAACGTTAATTGTTAATTAATTATTATAATGATACTTTTATTCGTAGCCTTTACGCGCTACATACTCACTTTATTACAAAACGAAAACTAAACAGATTATGTGATGATTGCGTGTGCAGTCTGAACGCCGTGCCTCGGAAAATAAACAAAACAATACAAATGAGAATAAAATTAATGACTATATATTAATATGACAAACGAATCTGCTAATTGTTAATTTAGTTTGCGTTATTAAATTTTATATAACATTCATACGTTTGTAAACAATTTAGTCACTTGTATATAAAAATTCAAACGCTTCAAAAACATATTAGTGTAGTATAATATCCATAACAAACATAGTAGTGTGGCATCCCGCCCGTTGCAAAGGAAATTCCTATATCTAAGTATACGTTGGAAACTCAATCAGAAAATATTCAGAACGTAAATAATACTTTTATAGGTAAGTAATGGTTTTTATTTCATTTGGGATTGTGTGATAAATAATAATAAGTAACTTGGTGTTTATACTTACATGTTATGATCACTCCAAATATTCTTTGGATGATTACTACTATTTACATTCTGTTGGTGTTTCCCGATTACTTAGGCAACAACAAAACAACGAAAAACATGTCTCGTACTTTTGGGATTTCTGGTAAAAACGAAAATGTTAAATTCAATTCTGTGGATGATCAGAAACCATATGGAAATTGATCTTAAAGGCTGCAAATGTTTGTATTACCAAAGTTTGGTACCAAAACCAATCCCTAAAAAGATAAGGTGACAGGGGACCATAGGGCTGGTTCTTTCCTCGGTCGACCTATTGATAGTGCCATACTACGAGGAGCAGCCAGCTATAAGGCTGGGCACCCTGCGCTTTAGCAGAGATTTGGGCGATATATTATACGTAAATATAGCCTTTAAGCTTTAGATTAACTAAGTTTATGTTTTTTTTCTTTTTTACAAAAGTGTCTGTAAATATGTATATTTTGTGTGAATAAATAATCAGTAGCGCAGATGGCTACATAAAAAAAGATAATATGTATGCACGTATATGTTTCTCGTCCAAACATAAAACTAAATAGTCTAATGCTCTACGAAGTACTTTTGACTTGATTGTTGCCAAGTAGACGCGCAAAGCATTTAGAGAAAAACCTCGTAGATTGTTTTGTGTCGGCAGTACCGGGAAGTAGGTATTACTTCGAACAGTGAAGTTGGGACTGACAAATAATACTCAGGCAGATCAGACGTCTACAATGCCGGGAGCGTTGGCGTATTTTTGATGCTTAAAGGCTTGGTGTAAATGAAACAGTTTGATCTCTTTAGTAAAAGATAACATTGCATATCAGTTGAATGATAAGTTTAACAAGTAGACAAGAGGTTGTCTTCTTCCTGTTAATAATATGCTCTATAATCTCGGCCTATATGCGACCCACGCGAGCCCAGTGCGGATTGGGAACTTCAGACCTACCGTTGAATTTCTTCGCAAGTGATTACAGGTTTCCTCACGATGTTTTTCTTTACCGTGAACCTCATGGTAAATTTCGAATGTATTTTCGCTCATAAATTCCGAATGTATAGAAGTTAAGTGAAAGCTGGGTTTGACAGATAAAACATGAAAGTAGGATAAATGCTCTGGAAATGAGAACATTGAGGAGTGCGATTGGTGTGAACTTAAGTGACCGAATGAGGAATATTCTAATAAGGGAACGTTGTGGCATGAAAGATGATGTTGTGACTCGTGTAGAGAAAGGGATGTTAAGTTGGTTTGTGCATGTGGAGAGGATGGACGAAGGAAGAATCACGAAAGAGATATATAATGCGAGTGTAGATGGAAATGTTGGAAGAGGGAGACCAAGAAGGACATTCCATGATCAGGTTGGGGATGTCTTGAATAAGGATCAGGTAAAGAGTACCCGCAACCGGCGAGCATGTATGAAAAGACTAATGAGTGTTGCTGAAGCGAAAGATGTATGTCAGGATCGTAGCAGGTGGAAACTAATAGTCTCTGCCTATCCCTTTGCTGAGAAGGAGGCGTGATTGTATGTATGTATGTAATTCCAAAAAATTCAGAGGTACAAACCAGTGTTTGAACCCACGAACCTCTGGTTGAGAGGCCATAGGTCAAACCACTAAGGAAATTTATACCGACATTCCTGCTATTATTCCTTTAAGTAAATAAATAAATAAATATTAGGGGACAATCTTACACAAATCGACCTAGTCCCAAACTAAGCAAAGCTTGTACTATGGGTACTAGACGACGATAAACATACTTATATAGATAAATAAATACTTAAATACATAGAAAACATCCATAACTCAGGAACAAATATTCGTGCTCATCACACAAATAAATGCTCTTACCGGGATTCGAACCCAGGACCTCTTGCTTCGTAGGCAGGGTCACTACCAACTAGGCTAAAGCGGTCGTTGAAGTAAGGAAAGTGTTAAAATTTTGCGATTTAACTAAACCTACCTGTTCGAAAGCAACCCGCGGTCAATGTTAAATTCTGTGAATAAATAAAGAAAACTCATTGCAGGAATAAATCCGTGGTTTAACTTGCTGAATTAAAAAGCTTTCCAAATGTTTTACAAATCTGACATCAGATCACAATCGGTTGATGTTATTTTAACGAGTCTTCCTAAAATATTTACGTTTAGTCTCCGTTTAAATTTCAGTACCTACTGAAATTCATTTCGTCGCTCACTGTGCTTTGTGATACATTGGATTTAAAAGTCTAAATAACTGAATATCAAAGCGTGTAAAATTGTTACGTGATTGCATTTTGCTTCGTGGTACGTTAACCTGAAACTGAATGATGAGTTTTCTAGAGGCTTCGTCACACGTACCATTGTATTTTGTGACAAATAGAGCGAAGATGAGACATTCTTCTAACAAACCACGCCCGGTACTAAAGTGACGCCTCATGAATATTTATAGTATATTCAAGCTAGCAGCATTGTCAGCGTGGTTGCGACGTTATTTACATAAAATACGTTTCAGTACGTATATAAATAATAGTCGTTATAGTCGCAATTAAGACCTGCCTACTCAAATTATTCTAAATACAAGTCTTCGCGGTCTTACAATTAGTTCTACCAATTTCATTTGACGTGTAATCTATCTTAACATTATATCTTGTTAAACTGAAATGGACTGAAAACGTGTCTTGTTTAATCGGTACCTTTCCTTCAGGTTGAATTATTCATTACGTTAATTTGCGTGGGTACGGTACCTGTACCTAGTCCTATTGAGAAGATAATCTGACGAAAATATCCTCCTTATGCGGGTAGACTAAGTGGGACCCATTCAGATCTCTGTCATTAATCTGGATAAGGAGACGCACAACGATAATGTTCCTGCTAACCACTTGGGGCTGATAATGCGTATTAGCCACTATAAATTGTATTACGTACGGATTTCCAAACAATTTTAACGATTGTTGGCGTTCTAGATATATCTACATATGTAGTATATGGGTACTGATTTTACATGTGTAACTACAATTTTACTTTTCTTATTACTAAGTGCTTTCAGCTTTTGGTCCTGAAGCACAAAGGTAACTTGGTAGCTTACGTGCTCCTAAGCCGAATAACACCTACCTATTTAATATCGTACAGAAAACGCGATTACATCAACGAAAAAACATATTTATTTACCTCAACGTTTCTGAATTTCGTATAACGCCTTCAAAGGCTGCTGACCACAACTTAAATACGCAAACCTAGACCAACGATTTCTATGAAACGAACATACAAAGGCACTTTTTCAACGCTGTGTAAGTTTTGTAGTAATGCAGGTAATATTTCTAATCGTGATTATAAAATTGCTTAGTGAAAATATCTAGGCGTTTATGAAATAGGAAAAATTTATAAGCTTCTTTTATTTAGGTTTCAATTTTAAGAAAGTAAAATTACAATGAGCGTTTTTTTGCTTGGTAACATCTGCCTCCTTTTGAAACAACTTGTTTAGTTGTGCTTAGCTAAGCACGATGTCTCAATAAGGGGTTTTCCTTCAAATAGCGCTGACGTATTGAAGTATCGGCACGTTCGAGGGGTCCCATTTGAATCCCGGAATACTTTTGATGAAAGCGATTTATTAACAACTAGCTTTAACTTGCTGCTTCGCCTGCTTTAGGGATACCTTCACGGGAAACATTAACTAATATAACATAAAATATGTAGAGTTTGGCCCGAAAAAGGTTACGGTAACATTTTTAACTCGTATCGTTCGCTCAGACAACGCCATTTTATTGATTGCATTGTCATCTTTAAAGCTGAAGTACCAATCTCAACTTTCTCGGACAGCGCTCTCTACTTTTGTTTTTTAAAATAGTATCCTAGGCAGTGTTCCGCAAACTTTTTGTGTTCAAGGTATGTACATCTGGGAAAAACAAAATTTTTGGAGGTGCACCATAAATGAAAAAACAGTTTTTAAGTAATATTAATCAACATTACGGCTAGCTCGTGCGCCCGCTTGATTTACATCTGTGTAAGTATTTTTCTTCCGTCCGTCTATTAAGCTTTATGAGATGACCTTATTTTTCCGAGGCACACCAACAATGTGACCACGGTACACCAGTGTGCCGCCGGGATGTTACGTATCCTATGTCTCAATCTAGATTTTTGTCTATCTGTACACGTAGGTACCACGTTTTATTCAAGCGTCATTGACTAATAAACATCCAAATATCCAAAATTCTTCATAGACTTTCTCATTTATAATATTATTAGGATATTTAGCAGGATACGTATAACAGCGTCCACAATTGTACAGTTAAAAAAAAAAAAAAAAAAAAATATCACGGGACAATTCACACCAATTGACCTAGTCCCGAAGTAAGCTTAGCAAAGCTTGTGTTATGGGTACTAGGCAACGGATAAACATACTTATATAGATAGATACATACTTAAATACATATTAAACACCCAAGACCCGAGAACAAACATTCGTATTTTCATACAAATATCTGCCCCGACACGGGAATCGAACCCGGGACCTCAAGCTTCATAGTCAGGGTCTCTAACCACTAGGCCATCTGGTCTGGTCGTGGTGGTCGTGGTGGTATTTTGAAGTTCAATCACAACTGACTGATTGTTTAAAATGGTGAAAACAAAAGTATTTCAGCCAAATTTGATACTAACTGTGTCAGCACCAAATTTTTGACTAATAGTGTTAGCTTAATTCATTACGCTAATGAATAGCATAGTAATACCACAGTTGTGTCGTAGGCGTAAAAATGAATTAGTATAGTGTGTATTTACGGGAAGGAGCATATTTTTCCCATAAGTCCGCCAGCTGTTTGAAATTCTGTGGAGTAATCTCGTTCTTCCGCCAGTAGAATAACGAGCAGGGCTCTGACTCTGTCGTCGGTAAACTCGACAAAGCGTTTTTGGCAGTGGCACAGGTATTTTACTTGGTTGTGGGTGCTAACGAGTCCAAGCGCCTGCCCCGCCTCGCGTCCACACATCGCGTGCGTTAACATTTGCGTGTTCTAAAACAACAGGTGCTACGTAAATTGTATTTTTAGCGGGAAAAGCTTGAATTCGGAATGTATGCACGAATTCTGATTATGTTTTTTTCAGTGGACTTATTGAAGTAAAACAATTGCGAGCATTTGGGGCGGTGATTGCTTTTGTTGACTAAATAATAGATAATATAATAGATAATTAATTAAAACGCTTAACAGCTGTTGGTTGCCTATTGGTTTGACCTATGGCGTCTCCAGCAGAGGGTCTTAGATTCGAGCCCGGGGTAACACCTCTTGAGTTTTTCGGAATTTATGTGCGTTGAAGGAAAAAAACGTGAGGAAAGCTGCACCTGAAAGCTGCTGCCTGAGAAGAAATTAAGTGGTGTGTGCGAAGTTCCCAATCCGCACTGGGCCCGCGTGGGAAGTAGGACCCAAGCCCTCTCATTCTGAGAAGCCAGTGCCGTTCAGTGGGACGTGTATAGGCTGGGATGATGATGATGACAACCTTTCTAGCGCCAAGTACACTCCACATGAAAATACTGTAGTGTTCAGTTCACGACGGTAATATGCTAGTGTATAAGAATAAGTTGTCATGTAAATGGCCTCAATATTTCCGCCTGTCCCCGAAAACAAGTTGTCACTGTTTCACTCGGCCCGAGAGGCAACCATGAATACTAACGTAGGTCTGTACACACACAACGTAGTTCGGATTACTGAAGCTCTATTTTTTGCCCTATCTCGGACTCCAGATCGCACCTTGCGTACGTGACTGGGCAATGAGAATATAAACACAAAGAAAAACTGTATTTAACTTGCTCTTTAAACGAGTAGAGTTTGTTAACGAGTTACTTTCCTGGAGTTTTAAGTGGATTGTCCATATCGACGAAAGGAAATCAATGTTAATTAATTTATTGAAAGAGTCCTTAGTTGTGGAGGTCCGTGATCTTCTAATCTTCTTCTAATATATAAAAATCTCGTGTCACGGTGTTTGATATCGAACTCCTCCGAGACGGCTCGACCGATTTTTATGAATCTTTTTGCATTCGGTAGGTCTGAGACTAGCTCGTAGGCTACTCTTTGCACCCCTAGCATGGCAACACAACGTTTGCGGGGTCAGCTAGTAAATGAATAAAAACATGATGTGCAAAAGGGTCACCATGAAGATATAGCCGTAGACCAGCGGTTCTCAATCTTTTTGGTGACGGAACCCTACAATAAAACAATAGTTTTTAAAAGTGTAGTGTGATACGCCGCGCGTCAGAACGGTCGACCAGAGAGAGGTGTTTTGAATTTTTTTTTTCAATTCTTGCCGAACCCATACTGGGGTATCGCGGAACCCTAGGGTTCCGCGGAACACACTTAAAGTATGGCTGCCGTAGACATCTTGCATACGAGGTGTCGAAGAAGAAGTAGGGGTTTTCTTCAATATTAATTGTTTGGTGTTGAATACTGCGCGTAGATATTTTTATCAAAGTTTGTTTTAATCCAAGTAAAACTACTTCTGTGTTAAATAGTTGCAGTAGATGTTTTCTTTAATCAGGTAAAGTGATGAGAAATCTCTGGATTTATGAACTAGTTAGCGTGCTCGTTCACTAAGAGCCCGTTTTTTGATCAATAGTTAAACAAACTAATAGTTAAAATATATTATATGGCAAACATAACAATAGTTAACACAATTTCAAAGGCAATTTGACTATTGGTTTGTTTAACTATTGATCAAACAACGGGCCGTAAGTGCTTGTTGTTTGATCAGTAGTTAAAGATACTAATTTTAGTTAAATTGCCTTTGAAATGCGTTAACTATTGTTATGTTTGCCATGTTTTAACTATTAGTTTGTTTAACTATTGATCAAACAACGGGCTCTAAGCGGATCACTCAAATCTTGTACAATTGGACAAATGTGATGTTTGGCTATTCTATTATTAATTATACTATTTATTTTAGTTATTTTAGTACACTACAGTAATAATCTATGCATGGTTTGATCCCGTTCAAATATCTACTCCTTTTCTTTTTGCTATCTCACTCGAACGAGTAGGTACATGTAGGGAATCGGTCGCTAAGTCGCACCGTTCATTTTGATTCGGTTGGTGCCTGGCTGTTCGGTCAATCGAAGCTATTCGCAGAGAAATTTAGTTCGATTGCTCGCTCTAGAGATATTGTACTACATAAGAGTAAAAAGATCGGAATAGTTCATTCTAGTACAGTGTCAGAAACTTATTATTTTTAGTGCTTAGAACCTGTATCACACAAGCCTACTATGAAGTCTCTGTATCCTGATTTGATATAGTGGAAACCACGATCATTTATACTTTTTCTTAGTTTCACAGAGCCCTGATACATGCCACTGTATGAACGTAACAACCTACCTAATCTTAATCAGTCAAATACAGCACATAGCTGAATTTAGTGTTAGGTACTTTACGTAATTGATGAGTGATGCCTTGGAGTTCGCTCTAAAAACACAAGCCTTCTTATAAACTTACAAATAGTGAGCACTCGCACTTTAAATTACTGCCCTTCTATTTCCGAGTTCTATCTGTATGCTCCTCGTTTCAGACTCGCTAATTGCATTGGAACTCGTCTCTCATACTTTACGTTTTAATAACGCGACTGGTAACGTGATCTCTCGCTCCATCCATTGACGTTACATTGAGTGTGAAAGAGCCGACGCTACTTTATTACACTCAAAATGCTATTTGAAAGTCCGCTTGGCTTCATTGTTCGTTTCGCGTTTTGTTAGTGCGGTTTTAAAGTAATTATGTTACGCTCGTCGCAAAAGCAATCAATGTGTTTGTTTCATAAACTGACCAAATGGGAACATGTTTTTAACTGATACAAAAGGAGGTCCTGTATGTTTTGTGAATATTTAGCCACTAGCAGCTGTTGTTCGCGTCCCCCGTGAACTAGCACTTTTTTGGGATAAAATAGTCTCTGTCAATCGAGGATAATGTAGCTTTCTACTTATGAAATAAGTTTTAGAATCAGTTCAGTAGGTACAAGATTGTTAACAACCTCATTATGACTATAAATTATGTCGGCTCTGTGAACCGCTGTTTTTCAATGGCAGAAGATACTTTCAATGTGGTCGATTACTAAATAACTAACAATAAGGAACTGTATTTCACATACAAACCGGCATGAGGTGGCTATACTGACATAATGCGTATAAAATCGAGTCAATATAACAGTAAAGAAAAGAAAATGGATGAAAAAGGGATGAAATTAATAGGAACTAAAAATTTACAAAGTAGAAAACTGTTGCCATGTTCATTTCAAAAATATAAGTTGTGAAGTGACGCCCTCATTTAATTTCTTATCTTTATTTACTGTCGTACGAATAAACTTTTGCTCCCTTTTATTTTATTTCCCATTTCGACTCGCGTCCATGGCTGAGTAGATAAAAGTTTTAACAATAAATAAAAGTAGGTACAACTGTACAAGTATTATCGTATGAAACACGGCTTTTACAATAATAAGGAAAATTAATCTCTTTTTTGGCTAATTTTGGTTCACTGTTTTATTCTACTACTAGCTTTTGCCCGCGGCTTCGCTCGCGTGTACCATGAGTATTCCAAAGAACTAAGATATCAGGCAAGCAAGCATGCACGCAAGCAAGCAAGCGTGCAAGAAAGCGTGCAAGTAAGCGTGCAAGCAAGCGTGCAAGCAAGCCCGACTAAACTTCAGGTAGATACGGTCCTTTACAGTATTTCTTTATATACAATGTTTTTCACTAATTCGGAAGCGGGCACTAAAATAACCAGGCTTGTTAATAATATAAAACCTATTTTTACCTTCTACGGAAACTTGAGTAACTGGAAGCGCTGTGTACCTACTTAGCATTGATATTATACATATTATAGTATTTTGTAAAGGTGTTGTGTGACTTAACCGCTAAGGAGTTATACCTTCCATCATCAGCTCATCTGAATAACCAGAAAGAATACAACTAAAGATCTATACGTGCATATGATATTTAAAGAATCTTCCTATAACTCTTAACCGTTAAGGAGTTTAACCTTCCATCATCAGCTCATCTGGATAACCTGAAAGAATACAACTATCGGTCTATACGTAACTACCTATAATATTTGAAAAAATATCCTCAACTTCTAACCGTTAAGGAGTTTTACCTTCCATCATCAGCTCATCAACATGAGATGATGTCTACCAGACGCAAACACTTAAATAGCTTGAGAAAATATATGAAAAACGTAATCGTGCCTACAAAATTTGAGGGTTGCCCTCGATTTCCCTGAGATCCCGTCACCAGATCCTGATTTGGTGACAATGGGACCATCTCAGGAGTATATTGTATTCTTTCGAATAATAAAATATTTTTTATAATCGGGCAACAATTAACCGTGAAATCGGTGAACATACCTACATAAAAAAATACATAAAGTGGAATGCATTACCTCATCCTTTTTTTGAAGTCGGTTAAAGAGTCCTTTGCGGCCTACTTACAGTATAAACTTATGAATTTTGAAATTTTAGCTTTCAACAACCAGTAAAACGGTAAATCCCGTTTTTTCCCGTTCCCGTAAGAATTTCGGGAAAATACTTTCTTAATGCTCCCCTACACTCCCCATGGAACCCACTTACCAAATTTCAGCTTTCTTTGACCAGTAAAACGGAAAATCCCGTTTTTCCCGTTCCCGTGGGAATTTTGTAAAGTCCTCTCTCAATGCTCCTCTACACTCCCCAAACAACCTACATGCCCAATTTCAGCTTTCTCCGACCAGTAAAATGAAAAACCCCGTTTTTTCCCGTTCCCGTGGGAATTTTGGAAAGTCCTCTCTCAATGCTCCTCTACACTCCCCAAGCAACCTACATGCCCAATTTCAGCTTTCTACGAACAGTAAAACGAAAAATCTCGTTTTTTCCCGTTCCCGTGTGAATTTCGGAAAATCCTTAAAACTGTTTTTTGCTATTATAATTACCTACTTCTATGCTAAATTTGAAGAGTCTAGTAATTATTGTTCATAGGATCCCGTTGAACTGAATATATAAATCCCGTTTTTTCCTTATCCCGTGGGAATTTTGAAAAATTCTGAAATTAATGTTTTAACTAATGTAATACCTACTTGTGTATCAAATTTGAAGAGTCTAGTTATTATAGTTACTGAGATAGGATCACTCTGAATCGAATATAATAAATCCCGTTTTTTCCCTTTCCCGTGGGAATTCCCAAAAATCTTTCCTTAGTGGATGCCTACATTGTATAAAGTATCAATGTGCAAAATTTCAAGTCTCTAGGTCCAGTGGTTTGGGCTGTGCGTTGATATATCAACAGTCATTTAGTTTAATTAGACATTTCAACCCCATCGCACCCCATCCAGGGAGATGGTATTTTACGTCCGCTACGTCGGATTTTAAAAACGTTGTTGTTTTCATAACCAGCGACCCGATAAACCATAGAAACAACACCCATGTTGATTTTCAGACTTTGTTACCCCTTTCCCCCCTTTTAGGGGTTGAATTCTCAAAAAACCTGAAACACGTGTTTACTCATTTACCATTAGGAGTACTTCTGTGAAGTTTCGAATAAAATAGTCGAACTAATCTTGTTTCCCCATACAAACTTTGGACCCCCTTTTCACCCCCTTAGGGAGTGAATTTTGAAAAATCCTTTCTTAGTGCACCCCTAGACCTTATAAGGAACCTACATGCCAAATTTGAAATCTCTAGGCCCAGTGGTTTGGGCTGTGCGTTGATATGTCAGTCAGTCAGTCAGTCAGTCAGTCAGTTTCTTCTTTTATATATATAGATTGTAACAATTACAAATAACTGTTCTTTACTATTAGTGTTGCGGAGAAGCAAAGTAAAGATATTGTAGTTCATTCTTTAGTATAGACCTCCGCAAGGTAACGCCCAGAATCAAACAATTTAAGAAAGCTGATGATGATTGATAAGGATTCTTTATGCCAAGATGTAGTAGATAAGATCTATCTATCACAAGACGACAAGATAGCTGTACGTTAGTTGCTCACTTTAACGTTTGCGGTAATCAATTTTACGAGCCGCCTTAGTTTGAATATTAAACGTTACTTGAGCAAAGCCTGTGATTGTTGAACAAGCCGCTTACCAACAAATCGTCACAGATCCATCAATGTTAGTGCGTGCCGCGAATGCCATCTACATAATGACTCGATTACAGGCTGGGAATAAGAATCAGTACCTACCTACCATCGTTTTCTAATATCTAGTCACGCTACCAACGGAACTAGCAACATGTGTGTAGTTATAGTTAAACATCATCATCATTTCAGCCAAAAGAGATCTACTGCTGAACATAGGCCTCCCCCAAGGCTCGCCAAACAGATCGGTCCTGCGCCATCCGCATCCAACGCGTAGTACTTAGAAGATAAACTACGATAACATGGCCCGCCCCTGCAGATTACTCTTTCAATGTGTTATGTTCCATCCTTACGAAAGAGTGAGTATGTAGTAGTCTGGCTCTGCTTTTGTTTGATTGCTGCTGAGACAGCAACATGCGCTGAAAGTTTTGGTGGTGCTTTATAAACACTTTCACAAATACATTGAAAACTTCTTGAATTTTGGAGGGGCGGGCCATGTTATCGTAGTTTATCTCTACGTGCGTGTAGTTAAACGTGTACCTATTTGTATTGACCTGTTTGGTTGGTCTTTGGTGTGGGAAAGGAATAACCTTATTACTCATAAGCGCTCGTAATTAATAACTTAACATATTCGTTTGTCTTTGCTGTCACTTTGCCATTTGCGTTTGTCAGACACACAAAAATATTTTATAAACTCACGTCTATGATCGACATGTTTTGCTCATGTTTGTAACTTTATTAATAAGAGGATAGATCTCTGCCAAACCAACCGGACGCGTGCACTCTAATTTCCATATATCTACGCAGGTACACGCTGCCGACCGATAAGTATGTAGCTTTTGCTGGTTACGTTAGCTATTTTGTTCTTGGAATGTATCTAACCTTCTTTATCTTGATATCAAACCCACTGAATTAGCTCCAAAATTAACATCTTAGTTTCTTGTCGAGTAGTGTTGTTGTAAGAAAACATTTCCCTTTTTCTACTGATAAAATGATAAATATCGCAGTTCATAAAGAATACTTAGTATATTTATGATTCCACATTTGTTAATCCTTATATCAAAATTATGAAATGCAAAACACTCTCGACACAGTGCCTCAGTCAGAATGACCGTACGTCATATTTTTCTTAAAACTAATGAAGGTACATTAATTTTTTAATCGCTAAAAAGCCCGCTACTCCGTTTGCGTAGAGTCTGTTTATCGCTCTCTCCATACGAAATTTCATCTAAATCAGTTGAGCGGTTTGAGCGTGAAGAGGTAACTGACAGACAGACATACAGACACACTTTCGCATTTATAGTAGTAAGTATGGATTCTAACACTATGTCTTGATTCTTCATTTGTTGTTGTTATGTGTGGCTATCATGAAAGCTACTATTTTTTTAATTTACCCAACAGATAATTTAGAAAAGTTCTTTACAAGGTAACCTATCGATGTTTAGAAACTCCTTTACCTACTCGAATTTCATTTATCCGAAAACGGATCTCCGACTTTTTAAAATCCATATGTTTTGTTTTTCCACAACTTCACAATGCCACGGATTCATTTAATCACAGTTTTATTTGCCAACAAATTCAAAATCCCGAATTACAATAATCCATTTTTTTATTTGCCAACCTAATCAGTTGCCATATTTTCATAATCTAAATGTAACGAAAAGCCGAAAGTAAGTTTTTATTATCTACCTAACCTAACATCAGACTAAGACAACATTGCTTAATTTTTAGCGAGCGAGCGAAGCGAGCGAGCAAGACGGTTCGGAGCGGAAGCGACTCGGATAGATTAGGTTCAAAGGCTAATGCGTGAGCGTAGCGGAGCGAAGCTCCCGCATTAGCCTTTGGTGTTAGTTATTTTTTTTATAACCACCTACAAAACCCCCTACCCACATAGCAAACTCAATAAAATATTTGGGCAACATTAAACAACAAAATGAATATTACGCTCCACACATAATTGTATGGTCGCCTTTTGTAGCCCTGACCTTTGCGGAATAATAATTTTGCGGAATAAATATATATTTGGCAAATGATCCTACGGAATTTCATGCAGTTGGATTTTGAATCATTTGGCAAATAAAAAAATGGATTTTAAAACATTTGGCAAAAGAAAATATGGTAAATAAAATTTCGGACTAACAAAAATTTGGAAAATGAAAAAAAGGAGTTTCGTTTTCGGAATTTTAATGTTCGGAAATGAGCTTTTCGAGAATATGATAGGTAACCTCTTTACAACCAATTATCAGAAACCTTAACCACATTTAACAGCCTAACTTTCAAGGAAAATGTTTTACTGGGACTCTGCGAGAAACTACTCCAAAGTTCCAGAATGTCATTAAGCTAACTATCAATTTGGAGTAGATTGTTATCGCTAACTTGGCGCTTTCGTAAATTTAAGTATAATTTGTTTTAAAGACCAACCATCTACGAACGGTTTAGGTAAACCACAAAACACGGTGAGGTTGTCCTTCAATCTCAGTAGATACATTGACCAGATCCATTATGGATCAAGTGAGATATTTTTTTCTCAATTGATCCATTTTTTGACAATGTGGATCTACTGCAAAGTATTTTTCTCGCTAGATCTGTTAACCAGATCCAGATTCGAAAGTATGGATCTACTGAGATTAAAGGGTAAATGCCTTCCTAATGTTTAAAATGCCCAATAGATGACGCCCTACTGACACCGCTACTGCTAATAGCATTAAATTAGTGATGGCAAAATTGGCAACTGACACTAACCAGAGACCAATTTTCTAACGCGAGGGCATTTGCTGTCGTAATCAATATTTTTTTCTGTCACCATCTCAAACCGTTTGACAGAAAGAAACAGTGAATGCGATAGCAAGGGCCCACGCGTTAGACAAGAAGCGCACAGCTCTCGGTCGTCTACTATATGTCGCGGATGGAGATGGAAAGACTTGATCTAATTATTTAATATGTAAATCAAATATAATGACTGTCCGACTCTATTCACTACACACCGTTTTTTTACCTAATTATAAAAAATTACGAGAATACTAAAGTACGGTACACGATTGAGCATTTCTTTTCGATAGACGTGAATTAGAGATTTCCAATTCAATTTTATCACTTGAACTGTTCAAATTTTACTTTTAAATCGCCTTCAAATTTAAATAAAATGTAAAAAGGATTCTGTAAAATAATATTTGCTACGTGAGCTGCTACGGCGTAGAGGCGTCTACGAAGCGACGTAGCCGTCTTCGGGATGCTACGAGCTTTAGAGGCACTGCCGTCGAGCTTTGGAGTATTGTTGCAAACATAAGCTAATGTAAAAATGCTGTGAAATACAAGACAAGGCAACAAACGGCAAGAATGATAAATTATCAACTCGAGACAGAGTTTTGGCGTAAAACATTTTCACTAGTTTGCGTGTGCTGTAGTTATTCATTTGTTAATCTTGCATTCTTAGTATTATGTTTGTTGTGCAGAACCTTATTCGTGCAAATGTAAGTTAATACCCACCACGAAATTCACTTCATCGTTCTCAACAGATATTCTTCCTGTTCATTTGTCACAGTAGCTTTGTATTTGAAAGCCCGTCTCTAATTGTTGCATAACTCCACTTTGTAAGCGGAAGCTGCGAAATGAATGGGTCGCGGGAACATCGTTCGTCGTTGGAGCAAACACTCGCCAATGGATTACTGGTAGTAAGGTTATACGACGGAGTTTATGACTTACGCAGAAATGCGGAGGTAGTGCTGAGTCTATCGTGTCGTCATAATTAAGTGGCTTGGCGTTATGTTAGTCAGCAGGCTTATTGTCTAACGTTTCTGACGCTTGCCTTCGCAATCACTATCTCTTTCTGTCAAACGGTATAAAAGGATGATAGAAAGAGATGGTGAAAGCGAAGGCAAGCGCCTAAAGCGTTAGACAATACGGCCACGGGTCTTTCTTATCTTATATTTTTTGACGATGGGGACCATTTAATTGGTTATGGAGATAAGAGTTATTGAAGTATATGACGCTTATTTAGTTTCACTTATAAATAACTAAAGTAGGTAAATAACAACATAGTTCTTCCTACTTGCCGTATTCCACTGCCCTGATATTTAGCAGGGATATGTAAACAGACTTGAATAAAACATTAGCAAAAAGCTAGAAGTATTCACTGTACCTATTGATTTTGTGACAATAAATTTGTTTAAGTTTGATAACTTGTCAATTATGAATTACTAAGTTTTAGAATTCTTAATAACTTTATCCACTAATGTTTTCAAATAAATGGAGCAAAATCGTCGTATTCTGCTTAAATAGCCTGGAGTCTCTATTCGACAACGTTTGAGTGACTTGTCGGGAGAATACAAGCCAGACGAGTGACTTGCTAGGAGAATACAAGCCAGATGACACTTTCCACGCAATGCAGATTGCGTTAAAAATGAAATATAGGTCTAAACGTAACAATTGAAATGAGGTTAAATCCACACTAAAGTCCATGCCGCTTAATGCTCTATTTTAGTCACAATCAATTCGACCAGACTATTGATAATGTTTGTATTATTAAAGGAAATAAGTAACTTAAGCTGGTAATTAAACGTCTTTTTGGCATTCTAGGAAGCGCTTTGTGTCAACATTTTTGTTTGTTCAAGGCTGGCATGTGTGGGGTTCAAATTACCTGTTTTGTTTCGTGAACTTTGCCTCGGGCACAAAGTAAAAGGGTATTTCCATTAAGAAAAGTAAAAATACTTACTGTGGGGCACGAGCTAAACACCAAGAAACAGAGAAAGATTCTGTTGTGATTGCTAAAATGTACATAACATAAACATGTGTTTTTTTATAATTTTGATTTCCGAAGTACAGAATTAGTTACAGTTGTTCTGACAGAATTGTTAAACAGACAGCCTTATACTTTGGTTAGGATGTTGATAAATAAAATCTTACGGCACTTTCACACGGGCAACGTCCCGTTGCAGGATCCGTGCAGGATCCTGCAAACCGAATGCTCGTGTGAATGTTACCACAGTAGCACGTATGCTACTAAACGGGATCCTGCAAAAAACCGAACCCGCATAAAACGGGACGTTGCCCGTGTGAAAGTGCCGTTAAACAGTTTATTTTGAATATGGCGAATTGCCTTGTCACAAACTGTCTCTTCTCTGTCAGTAATATTAAGTACTTTTGCGGCAAGGAACACACATTTATTTAAAATTAAAGTTCTACTGCTACATAATATACCTACATGTAAATTTAATATTAAGTGTAACACAAATCCGTACCCACAAAACAAACATCGCGTGCCATTTCACTGCAGTGTCACTGTCGCAATTACACTCGCGTCACTGATTACTTGGTTAACTAATTAAATAATGATTTCCTGATTACTATTGCGGAGATCCGTGTCAATAAATTATTACTGTGTTGACGATATGAATTAAGACGTTTTGAAGCTCGCCAAAAATCTCTTCTGTCTGTAAAGGATAGCACCCCATCATTTACTCCACATAACCTCTAAAATGGAACATACCATTTTAGAGGTTATGTGGAGGTACATACCTCCATGATATCTTTGACTGACACATTATAGTATAAGAAGCCCTAACGGTATTCATAAATATTTGAATTCTTCATAAATAATAATAAATAAATAAATAAAATAAATAAATAAATAAAATTTCTTATAGACTAGTAAATGTGTCGAATTTTCGTAAAAAAACATTACATTGTGAATTGTGTGAAGTAAACGGAACGTGAGTATTTGACTTCACACTCGTACTTAATGGTATCAATGATGGAAAGTACCTACAGAAAACAAACAAAAATTGCTTTATTTACCACATTAGTATGAAAGGATATCCAAGAATGACAAGTTTGATGAAAGTAGTTGTAGAGACCACTAGCGTCATCTAGTTATCACATAAAAAACTAATTACTACATCCTGCATCGCACTATCAAAGTTTTTCAACTCGGCTACATAAATACAACTTCCAACTGTCATCCATTGGACTTCGGCCCCCAGGCATAACATCTGCCTGGAGAGAGATCTCTCTATTGTAACTACCCCCAGATTGGTGAATAGGGTTATGCAAACAACATAAATAAAATAAGGGACAAAAGTGACCTCAACTACTTTTGATGCCGACAACTCTAGCTTTCTACTGGCAACATTGATTTGACGAATATTTACTCAAGAATATGGATTCGCCCACGGGAATTCCAGGCACGGTATTTAGTTCAACTACGCCCTTATAGTACAAAAATTTGTTCTCTGTATTGAGCATGTCACCTACGATAAAACCTTATATTAAGACCTATTTCCCACTCGTTTGTCCGCCATGCTTGTAATTTCTCCAATATACCGCCCACTGAGATGATATGGCGTCAGAAAATGTTTGTACCGTAATATTGGATGATGAAAATTGGGAAAACCAGCAATACAGGCTTTAGGAATAAATCTGCCTCTTTTCGGGTTCCGTACCTCAAATAGATAATTGGAACCCTTATAAGATAACTTTGTTTTGCATCTGTCTGTCAAGAACATTTTTCTCAGGAACGTAGAGGTAACATGTTTAAATTAATATAAAACAGAGGGGTGGTCTTCTCTGACCATGAAAAATGAGGATTTTAAGTTCACGTAATCAAAAGTTAAACCTTTTGAAAGTGCATTTTCATACAAAACGGTTGAAATCATCACCTGGCTACTTTCAGTTGACATAGAATTATGGATGATCCCAAGAAGTTCGCAACATAACTTTTATCCAATCAACAAGCCATAATAGACATAGACATACCAGCTATCAAGTACGTACAGTCAACGTCATAAATAAGTGATTACTTTTGTACCTTGACGTTTTCAGTCGTTACATAATTTCGTATGGCTTTTCAAACATGCCGTTAAACTGACAAGGTACAAAAGTGATCACTTATTTATGACGTTGACCTTACAAACTTAGTTTTGATGTCTTTTTAATTTGTACAAAACCTTCGGTGCGGAAATGCGATTCGCACTTGGCCGGAGTTTTATTGAACTGCTTTGCTGACCGGTTTGGCATCAATTTTCCAATGGTGAAAAACGTTTGTTTCCGCTCCGCGTCATTGGCAATCGACATGCGATTGTGTTTTACGCTTCTTAACCGATTTCAAAAAAAGGAGATTATCAATTCGGTTTCATATTTTATGTGTTACTTCAGAACTCCGTCGCCTATAATCATCATCATCCTAGTGTCCCACTGTAAGGCACAGGCGGATGCCTGAGAGGAGTTTCTTAAAGAGTGGGCTTGTTAATATCCAGTGCAAATTGGGAACTTCACACACACCATTGAATTTCTTCGCAGGTGTATGGTGTACCTATGCAGCTATATGTCGTCTATAAACTATGTGAATTGTTTTTTTGGTTGGACAAGGAATACTTCCAATTAGGTTGCATTGTCCCCAAAGTCAGGATCTGATGAGTGGATCCCGGGGAAATCGAGCGAACTTTTCAAATATTTTACGGACATCTAAAGCAATCTGCGCATACTTTGTAGTAACTCGTGCATTTGTTATCGGAAATCCTCATTTGATGAAGTGGAACTGACTTCGATCAACAATACAACTAGATTTCGGGACAGGTACAAAATCCAAGCTAAAATGTGTCCGCTTGAATGTGTAGCTATACAGCGAGTTATGTTTTCTGCTGAAAAGAGACAACAAATTCAAAACCGTTTTAAGATCAACCCATTTACGACCATAGCACCATACATTTAAGTCGCAATTCTACCTTCTACTTACGATTATTCACTTGAAACAGCTAGCAAAGCAATAAATAACACCTGCCACTTAGAAATGAAAAATCATAGGTCAAATAACAGTTACTGTGAAGTCAACCTTATTGCACTACAGATAAAGAGTTTTTCAGCTTGACTGCATTGCGAGTTACATTCTTTCGTTTCCTGTCTACTTTTTCCACTTTGATTTTAACTTCGGGAGCTATGGAGTCGCTCACGACAATAATTATTTTAAAATAGGTACCTGTGTAGAAATTCACTTGCTTGGTAGGAGTAGTGTTTTTGGGTATCTATGTATTTTATTAGTACTTACTTTGATAATGCGGATAGTCAATGATAGTCACGCAACAAATACGCGAGAGTGCGTGGGGGTGACCGTGCGAGCAACAGGGTACCGTTAACACGGCGATGGGTTCCGCGCGTTACACTTTTTATTTTATTGGCGTGATGTTTTTAGTGTATATATATTTATTTAATTTAATAATGTTGTAAGAGTCGTATAGAAAATTAACGTCCGTAAAAAAATGTATATGCTAGTTTCTTTTCACATGTAAGTTATGACGGTGCCGGCCAAAAGGTTTTGCATCATATTATAACTATAAATTAAAAATTTTAAAAACCCCCAATGCAATTATGTCACTCGTATGTTTGACATTAAGTCAATGCCCGTTTGCGTCTAAGATCCCTTCCGCAGTTAACAAAAGATCTGATAACTATGAAACGGCTGAACCGATTTTGATGAAACATATCTAAGAACCATCGCCAAGAAACCTGCTTTCTGTTAAAAAAACCGCATCCAAATCGGTCCACCCGTTTAAGAGCTATGATGCCACAGACAGACAGACAGACACACACACACAGCGGTCAAACTTATAACACTCCTCTTTTTGTATCGGGGGTTAAAAACAAATACAAATGTGACTCGGTGTCAGTCAGGGGGGTGCGGGGAGGGGGTGCGGGGGTTTCGAAGGGGGGATTAAAATTTCATTGATTTTGCCGTAGGATGCACCGTTTTCAAGATATTTACCAAAAACACCGGTTCTCGTCGGTCGCATTAAACTTTTAACGCTACCATGGAGGGGGTATGAAAGCATTAGTATATGTTCTGCCGAAGCAAGTAATCTCGCATTGTATACATATATGTATACTAACGGATGTTAAAAACTTCGACAGTGCGATGCAGAACTCATACTGTATGTGCAAATTTGTATGAGATTTGATAAAAGCGCCATCTAGTGAGTAATTTAAACACATAGATGCATAAGTAAATTTAGTTCTTTAAGTTATTGCAATAAGGTTCATATTGATGTATAAGTGCCTTTTTCATTTCGATATTACGAAGTTTCACTTTTTCCGCGTAGAGGAGCTACACGCACGATTTTTTTTTAAACAGATCTACAATGTTACTAAATTACATACATCTAAAGTATTCAATACAAACAAATTTTTTAACACAGTAGATACGCATAATGAGAGGGCTTGGGCCGTAGTTCCCACACGGGCCCAGTGTGGATTGGGAACTTCACACACCATTGAATCCTTCATCGTAGGGCTCATGGTAAATTACAAAGTGTAATAATGCACATAAATTCCGAAAAACTCAGAGGTGCGAGCCCGGACTAAACCTACGACCTTCTGCTCGAGAGTCCATAGGTCAAACCACTAGGCCACCACAGCACACATAATATTAAAATTAATTATGTTTCAAATCTACTCCATGCATCTACTGTTCTATTTTACGATGTTGGCGCGCGTACTGGCCAGGTTGGCCAAACATTTAAGAATGTTTGGCCAACCTGGCCAATACGCGCGCACAGGTCGTAGTTTAAATCAGTAATTTGCTTATTATTTGTTACTTTAAAGCTTGAAATGTACTTATTTTACATTTACTTATCGAAAGTTAGACACTCCGACGTATAAATTAATTTTTCGGGCATTTTTTTTGCAATTTTTAAGCACACGTTGCGGCATCGCGAAACGTGTTTATGTTGGCTGTGCTTGGACCGAACTAAAACCAAATAAGAGCTCACTTTGAAAGTGAGCTCTTATTTTCCGGGCCGTTTTTGTTGCGCTGACCCGTTATCTAGTTGTATTGTTGATCGAAGGGAACTGATAAGGAAAACTACAGTTGACCATCGGATCTACTCAATAACAAGTACCTATTTCACGAGTTGCGATTCGATTACTTTATCACAGTTATTAAGTAAATTATGCTTGTCTCAATTCATAAGTATAAATGATGAATTGGAACTGATGGTAAATCACCAGAAGTATTCTATAAGGCTATATTTGAGTTTTGGGCCAACAGGGTCTAGGTTCTCGGTTCAGCTTACAATATTTTTGCTGTCAGTTTTGAGACCTTGGGTCCAGGGTCCTTGGGGTCCCGGCGCACACAACTTGATTAAAGAAGTGCAAAAGCGTCTGGTCGACACTACTGAAGACCAAAGTGCTGACAGCTATCTCTCGCAACAAATCGCCATCGCCATTCAACGAAGGAATGCTGCCAGCTTTTTGGGCACGATGCCACGGGGGCCTTTTCTAGACTTAATCTAGTAGTTTTTAAGTCATATATTTAGTTTGTAGTTAAATTTTGTTCATTGTTATTTTTTCTTAATTTTTGTATTCTTAGTTACAATAAACCTGTGCATATACATAGGTTGTAAATCTATGAATAGGTATTGTAAAAATAGCTGTTGCGTATGTTTAATATTTCAGTTAATTGCGATATTGTACACACCGACATATTCAGCACAAATCGATCATGGGCAGTGGTTTCCTAAAAAAACCTGTTTTTATTTCTGTTAAACGTAAATTATCTTACTGTCAAAGCAATATTCAAATATATTAGCGAATTGCTCTTTGCCTTACCGAGTGAGGCATGTGTACGCTAAACATGAAAGGTTTACAAAGCCGAGGGAGGCGCTACATGGAACTCCTTTCTATGTCGTTGAGCCCTCAGGCAAATGCTTGTTTCGATTCACCTCATATTTAAACGTACGTGTGTTAGGCATATAAACAATAATATACCGACTTACATAGCAAGGCACACTTTGGTTTCCCATAATGTAATAAGTCATAATGTATAATTTTCCATAATTATCATTAGTCATAAAGTGATTTATTTTTGAAACAGTATTTTCTTCAGTATTTTTTGAAATTCCATCTTATAGAATGCAGTAGGTAGGGTAAGTTTAATGACAATTCCATAGAAAATACTGTTTCTGAAATAAATCACGTTATGACTAAAGATAATTACGGAAAATTATACATTATAACTTATTGAATTTAGGGAAACTATAGAGACCCATATAGGAAACTTTAACTGTTCAGTTCGAAATCACGTCTTTGCGCTAATCCTTAACAAAAAATTTTTTTCGAAATTATCTCAGAAATCATAACTTAGCGTTTGGATTAATTAGGTAGATAGATATGCTATGTGCTGGGCTATGATCAAGAACTGGTTTTATTTCATTCTACTATAAATATCACTGTGCACTTACTTAGTTTAATTTACAAAATAGTTTTCCTATAAGATAATTTTGCCTCTGTCTAGTTTATTTTGCTGTTATTTTTTATACCTATTAGGTAAAAAATATAGAAAACAAAGAATGAAAGGTAATGAATGATGGATGAGCGATGATAGTGACTGACACTTTCAGAACAATGATATCACGTCAATACGAGGTTCCAAACGAAAATATTAATATATACTTCATTTATTCTAACGAAGCTGCAGGAAAAAAGCTTCTTTGCAAAAACTTTATAAATTTTATTGCGTAGAACGATTTCCTATGGCGTTGGTAAATATTTGCTTGCAAATTCGTTATAATATATTTACGGCGAGAAAATTTATTTTGGATTAAGTAAAAATAAACAACAGATTGAAACCTCTTTCTCAAGTACGGTGCCGTGCAAGTTGGAGAGCCGGTAGTAAAGTTGACCAACTGTTTGTGTCTTATTGCTTTGTTGCCCCGTAGCCCTGTTTATTTATTATAGTGGACGAGCAATTTCGGTGTCGCGGGTACCTCCCATTTGTTCTATGGAACTGTGACGTCATAGAACTGTTAACATTTTTCTTTCCCAGCAGTTCCATGGTAGAGCTATTGAGACAAAAAATGTGCTATTTGTTCTATAGAACTAGAAGCACCTCAAGTTTCCCATCAGTCCTATGGAACTGTGACGTCATAGAACTGTTAACATATTTTTTTTCCCAACAGTTCCATGGTAGAACTATTGAGACAAAAAATGTGTTATTTGTTCTATAGAACTAGAAGCACCTCAAGTTTCCCATCAGTCCCATGGAACTATGATGTCATAGAACTGTTGCGATATTTTTTTTCCCAGCAGTTCCATAATAGAACTGTTGAAACAAAAAATATTTTTTTAGTTCCATAGAATAGTTGCTCTTGACATAAATTTCAATTAAAAATAAAAACTGTAAACTCAAATGAACTTAATTTAATGTGATTAGAGAACAATTAAATACAAAATATTTATTGATCCTTTAGAGGCAAAAATCAAGGGAGAAGTGGTCATCTCAATCAAGCACTGGCATGGAAGTTGCAATAAAAGTTTATTTGTATTTTTGCCACCACCTCTCTTTTATATTACTGGATATATGTATATTTATTAAAAAGAAAATTTGTTTGATTATTAGTCATTATTTCTTTTTCTTCTTTTTATTTATAGTGCACCGTAGTAATTTCGCTAATGTCAAGTAAATAAGAGAAAATATTTAATAGTAGCAACAAAATAGCAAAAAATACAAAATTTTTCATAGTAAAAAATACAAAAGCTAGTGACAACTGACATATTTCAAAATGTCTATGAGACCAATGGCCATTTACCAGCATGTAGTCTGCAAACATTGAATTTTTAAAACATATTTAGTATATAACAAACTTCGACTTCGGCTTTGCGTACAAACTCCTTTGTTGCCCTCTTAAGAAGTATTGATTATTATTATTTTACTAATCTATTTTGGCTATAACAGCTCTTTTATCGTAAATAAAGTAAACTGAGAAAATTTTTAGACAGCAAATCTATACCATTTATTTATTTTTTAATTTGAACATTATTTTGAAATATCCAGTGAACCACACCACACTGAAAATTCTTACTCTACCATGCTTGTATATATTCGAAGTAGCAGTATTTGTTAAATGCAATCCTAATTTAGTTACCAAAGTTTCAGACTCACGTAGACTTCCTACTCGATCACAATACCAAAATATGTTGCGTAATACTGCATGTAACACAGCATTGATGAGGAAAAGCATATTAGGAATGGCACCAAAAATATTCAACAAAATTCCAGATACTATAAAAAATCTTAATACCAACCAATTCAAAAAGAAATTGACATATTTACTAATTGAAAAATGTTACTATAATATTGATGAATTTCTTAATGACATGAATTTATAATTTTATGCATCCTAATGACATTAATTTTTAGTTTTATACATACTGTGCCAGATGTTGATAATATTATTGACATTCTTTAAATAAAAATCCTTGCTAAAATAGTTATTTGAAATGAATAAATTATCGCACTTTAGTTATTTTTTTTTTTTTGTTACTGCTGTGAATATTAATTGTATTTAGACTTAATGACTTGTTAAAGGAAAACAGAAATATTTGTACGCCTACTGGCAAAACATAGAGATTCCTGAATGTTATACTTTTAAGACCGATTATGTACACCTATGTTCCACAAATAAACGTATTCTATTCTATTCTATTCTATTCTATTCTACCACTAAAATTTCCCATTTTATATCTCTGACGTCACATGCGGTCTCATATTTAAGACGACGGCGTAGACTGTAATGATTGTTATTGAGGATACAATGACTTAATAGGGGTTGCCGTTGTACCTCGATAAGCATCGCTTTATCGATTTAAATATCTACTTAGTACAAAACACAATAACGTTTTAAGGCATTTATTTAAAACCAAAAAAAATTAATACCATCCTTCTGGCTTACAAACAAATAAAAATTCTTTTATTTACTTAGTTCACCCTGACTCACTGTCGCAACGAAAATAATTAGTACAATCAAGGATGATATAGACTGGATTGGCAGTCGCCATAGTACGGACCGGCCGCGGTTTTTGTAGTTCGATTATTAAATCTAGATGGCGCTGAAATATAGCCAGAGGCTTTGAAGGCAAAACAATAAGACTACAGATGTTTCACATTACTACAAATGTATTATTTTTCAAAAATATTGCATAATAATACATTTGCAGTGATATGAAATAGTCTTATTGTTTCGCCTTCAAAGCCTCTGGCTATATTTCAGCGCCATCTAGATTTAATAATCGAACTACAAAAACCGCGGCCGGTCCGTACTATGGCGACTGCCAATCCAGTCTATATCATCCTTGATTGTACTAATTATTTTCGTTGCGACAGTGAGTCAGGGTGAACTAAGTAAATAAAAGAATTTTTATTTGTTTGTAAGCCAGAAGGATGGTATTAATTTTTTTTGGTTTTAAATAAATGCCTTAAAACGTTATTGTGTTTTGTACTAAGTAGATATTTAAATCGATAAAGCGATGCTTATCGAGGTACAACGGCAACCCCTATTAAGTCATTGTATCCTCAATAACAATCATTACAGTCTACGCCGTCGTCTTAAATATGAGACCGCATGTGACGTCAGAGATATAAAATGGGAAATTTTAGTGGTAGAATAGAATAGAATAGAATAGAATAGAATACGTTTATTTGTGGAACATAGGTGTACATAATCGGTCTTAAAAGTATAACATTCAGGAATCTCTATGTTTTGCCAGTAGGCGTACAAATATTTCTGTTTTCCTTTAACAAGTCATTAAGTCTAAATACAATTAATATTCACAGCAGTAACAAAAAAAAAAAAAATAACTAAAGTGCGATAATTTATTCATTTCAAATAACTATTTTAGCAAGGATTTTTATTTAAAGAATGTCAATAATATTATCAACATCTGGCACAGTATGTATAAAACTAAAAATTAATGTCATTAGGATGCATAAAATTATAAATTCATGTCATTAAGAAATTCATCAATATTATAGTAACATTTTTCAATTAGTAAATATGTCAATTTCTTTTTGAATTGGTTGGTATTAAGATTTTTTATAGTATCTGGAATTTTGTTGAATATTTTTGGTGCCATTCCTAATATGCTTTTCCTCATCAATGCTGTGTACATGCAGTATTACGCAACATATTTTGGTATTGTGATCGAGTAGGAAGTCTACGTGAGTCTGAAACTTTGGTAACTAAATTAGGATTGCATTTAACAAATACTGCTACTTCGAATATATACAAGCATGGTAGAGTAAGAATTTTCAGTGTGGTGTGGTTCACTGGATATTTCAAAATAATGTTCAAATTAAAAAATAAATAAATGGTATAGATTTGCTGTCTAAAAATTTTCTTAGTTTACTTTATTTACGATAAAAGAGCTGTTATAGCCAAAATAGTTTAGTAAAATAATAATAATCAATACTTCTTAAGAGGGCAACAAAGGAGTTTGTACGCAAAGCCGAAGTCGAAGTTTGTTATATACTAAATATGTTTTAAAAATTCAATGTTTGCAGACTACATGCTGGTAAATGGCCATTGGTCTCATAGACATTTTGAAATATGTCAGTTGTCACTAGCTTTTGTATTTTTTACTATGAAAAATTTTGTATTTTTTGCTATTTTGTTGCTACTATTAAATATTTTCTCTTATTTACTTGACATTAGCGAAATTACTACGGTGCACTGTAAATAAAAAGAAGAAAAAGAAATAATGACTAATAATCAAACAAATGTTCTTTTTAATAAATATACATATATCCAGTAATATAAAAGAGAGGTGGTGGCAAAAATACAAATAAACTTTTATTGCAACTTCCATGCCAGTGCTTGATTGAGATGACCACTTCTCCCTTGATTTTTGCCTCTAAAGGATCAATAAATATTTTGTATTTAATTGTTCTCTAATCACATTAAATTAAGTTCATTTGAGTTTACAGTTTTTATTTTTAATTGAAATTTATGTCAAGAGCAACTATTCTATGGAACTAAAAAAATATTTTTTGTTTCAACAGTTCTATTATGGAACTGCTGGGAAAAAAAATATCGCAACAGTTCTATGACATCATAGTTCCATGGGACTGATGGGAAACTTGAGGTGCTTCTAGTTCTATAGAACAAATAACACATTTTTTGTCTCAATAGTTCTACCATGGAACTGTTGGGAAAAAAAATATGTTAACAGTTCTATGACGTCACAGTTCCATAGGACTGATGGGAAACTTGAGGTGCTTCTAGTTCTATAGAACAAATAGCACATTTTTTGTCTCAATAGCTCTACCATGGAACTGCTGGGAAAGAAAAATGTTAACAGTTCTATGACGTCACAGTTCCATAGAACAAATGGGAGGTACCCGGTGTCGCTGCCTAGAAAATAAACTGCATCTGAGTAATTCTGTAACGCGGACGTCCACTATTACTTAGGCTTAACTTTGGGCATAATTTCAATACGGTATTAAACATTATTCTAGAGATTGTTGTTGCCAAATTAAAAATTATACCCTCTTTTAGCCTGTTTCGTGGATTTGCTTTGGAAGTGAATAATGGTGCGAAACGCATCGAGGACGAGATCTCTGCATTGCGTACTCCGTTCGCAACGGCCAAGTATTTGGCCGGGACGTCCTACTTTCCTGGCTTTACTTAGGTCTCTTGCCCAGTTTATAACTTAAATCTACGTGTATTCTAATTTTTGATGCATTTAGGCGGAGTTTAAATAGTTGCGGGACATAACACCGGTAATAATAATCAGGTAAATTTCGTATCACAGCGAAACCTTTTCCAGTCTATCGTTTTGTATGGTTTACTACCGGTGAACACTGATTTGGGATTCATGAGGTACATATGTGTTGATTTTTTTAGTTTCAACCGGCTGTTCGTAAGTCACTCGTCACTGTCCGTCGTTGTTGATGAATTGTTTGATTGTTGTACTGCATTCTTCAAAAAGTCAATGCATAAAAACCAGACGAGGCACATAGTTTCCATTTAAATACAATTTTAACTGCTCTAATAAAATTTGGGAGGACAAAGAGAGATGCAAATGTGTTGCAAATAAAATACGCCAAAACGTTGATGTTACTCGGAAAACGAGATAAAAACAGAGATTAAAAGTTTGTTGTAGAGACGCAATGCGGAAGAGGATCTTTTTGGTGCCCTCCAGAAATTATGGGAATGAGTCTTTTACCCTGAAAGGAGCAAATGTTGGAACCTTTTTTGCCACAATTTGTCTAAATATTAAGGAGCGCATGTCTCAGGACTATGTTATGTTCAATCCCCATCTCATGTATATGCGGGAAGGGCTCAAATATATTAGGACAATCTTTAAAGTCATTCAGGCTTTATTTTGTCCAGGTCTGTTTTAAAAAACCTTACAAAATTCCTTTTAAAACGTTCAAATTGTTGTAACCGTAGTTTTACACAAAGTTAAACCTAATTTAAGCAAGTAAATACAGTTATAGGACTCTGCTAATACTAAAAGTGTTGGGAGCGTTTACATAGTTAAAGATAGCCATTGTTTGATGCTCTTCAAACTTAATTAAAATAAGTTTTAAGGATATCGCGACTTAAATTGTTCTGAGCTCCGATCCAATATTTGCAGTATGAAGAGCCTTATCAACCTTGCTCACTGTATTTGACTGTACTCGTATTGGCACAAAGTTGAAATAGGTATGGACGAACTAACTTATTGTAATGACATTTATAAAAAAAAAGCGATTATCCCGATGTTTTCTAAGAAATTTAAAAAAAATAACACCATGAAACAGTATACGTAAGTTAATGCACCTACCACCAATCGATATTAAATATGCTAACTAAGATTAATAGAAGTGACACAATACAGTTTAGCCATTTATTGCTAACTAGCTGTAACCTGCGGTCTCACTCGTGTTAGAAATTCATAAAAAAAGTTAAAGTAATATTTTCAGAGCTCAACGATCGCTCGGCCTACGCCATCTATTGCTTGAAAATGAAGTTAGCTCATCATCTTGAAAGCCGTGGTACTTCAACGTTTTTGTTCTCGTTGAAAGTTAGAACATAATCCTACGGGAACTCATTAGCTGAATATTAACTAACAAACATTCACGTATCCAAACGGCTTCACAAACTTTCTCATATATGATATTAGTAGGATAGGACAGGATGGACGGTGTGAAATTTGAATTTCGCGTGAATATCGAAAATAAGTACACCTAATACGAGAATAAATTGACTCGCAAAACCTAACGTTGTTTTATAATATTATGTTCACCAAACGTCGTCTACGTCGTTTTATGGCCACTTGCTGGAAAAATGTCTCTATTCAGTCCTTAACGTTTTAGTTTGCGTTATATTTCATATATTTTGATGTTGCTAAACTGAGCTTCACACTAAAACGATTTATTTTCTACCAAGTGACAAAGGCGTCACAGCGTCAAATATAAACCTCCACATGCGTTACAATGTTGTCAAACTAATACATTTAAAAGCGTTGTAAAGCCGGCGTATTCGTATTTACGACAACTGTACGTACGACTTGTCGGTCAACCGGCGCCGCGGCGGCGGTGCCCCGCACTCGGGGGTTAACTGGCCATGTAAACAGCGCAGACAAAGGGTACAATGGACTAACCAATCACCGGCCGAGCCTGAGATGGTTAACCCTTAATTGCGCGTAACTGAAACTTAAGACGATCGCACATTAATTAAAAGGTGTTCATCTGGAGTGGTTATTAGAGCATTTCTCAGAAACTTTGTATTTTTAATTTTGGACTCCGAATTGCATAGAATTTTACAGGTAGTGTGAGTGCAACTGGGGCTATATTCAGGAACGGCCCAACACGGTTTGCGAGCGGTAATTCAATTGTTTGGGAGAGGATAGGAATGGGTTGAGCTTGGATGAGCCTTATTTTCCTGTTCATTCGTTTTATAATAAATAAATACGGCTCACCCCAAACTCATCCCAAACCTCTCCCAAGCCTCTCTGAATAGCAGTTCAAACCAAACCCAACCCAAACGATTGAATTACCGTTACCAAACCTCCATCAGAGCTTAACTAACACAGCCTCCCATTATGTCCAGATTCATTTGTATGGAAATTTTCTTTATCCAGCCTTTCAAGGTCGATTCATATCTACAGACACTGGGCGTGTCAGGCACGTGCCGTTTCAGACACCGACAAAATATTCTTTGCGCATACTGACCCGTGTCTGCGCGGTCGTATTACTATAGATATCAATTTGTTATTATAGATATCAATTTGTTACTATAGATATCAATTTGTTATTATAGATATCAATTTGTTACTACCTCTATAGATATCAATTTGTTATTATAGATATCAATTTGTTACCATAGATATCAATTTGTTATTATAGATATCAATTTGTTACTATAGATATCAATTTGTTATTATAGATATCAATTTGTTACTATAGATATCAATTTGTTACCATAGATATCAATTTGTTATTATAGATATCAATTTGTTACTATAGATATCAAGTTGTTATTATAGATATCAATTTGTTACTACCTCTATAGATATCAATTTGTTATTATAGATATCAATTTGTTACCATAGATATCAATTTGTTATTATAGATATCAATTTGTTACCATAGATATCAATTTGTTATTATAGATATCAATTTGTTACTATAGATATCAATTTGTTATTATAGATATCAATTTGTTACTATAGATATCAATTTGTTATTATAGATATCAATTTGTTACTATAGATATCAATTTGTTATTAGAAACTGTATGGAAGAATATTAATTTGTCTGCCACGGCACGTGTCTGTCATGCTCGATGTCTGTGTGAATTCACCATCAACCTTTGAGTGGAGCATTTAGTTATTGATAGACAAAGAGTGAGTTTGAAAGTCAGAAGTAGTGAACGCTACAATACAGTGCTTAGTATTACGTTCTGCTTAATCTGGCAGTGAATTAAGTTGGCCCAAGATCCTAATTTTAGAATAGCTTAAAGATAACGTAGCCTTAATAATTAAGCTCTTTAAGCTTGTGATTAAATTAGAATTAGTGGATTTGAGTCGCGGAGGTAAGACATTAGATAGAGCCGGAACCGGAAGCGTAATTAAATGATCTAACCGTTATACGCATACTTGTTTGTCCATTATATTATATTTTATGTAGAATCGTTCTTTTTGATAACCAATCCCAGCGGTTAAAGAATCCTGACTACGATGCTTGAGAACAAACAACATTTTATTTGAACACAATTACGTTTATATCTTTAGCCCACACCCAAAAGAACATGTTTTAACAAACTTTCTTCCCATTATTTTGTGCATCTAATTTTCTGAAGTTGATAATATTCTTAGAACGTGACTGTCTTCTAGTGAAATTAAACTATAAGTATTAACTTTATCCAGCTCGAGTCTGGTACACGATACGTTGGGGAAATGTGTGTATTTTATACCCTAAATTAGGTTTAAAATAGTGGTCTAAATTTTCATGTGGTAGCATAAGTTTACCAACAGTTCGGAGGTGTTTGTAAATGAAATATTGGATGATAAACACAGCTACCTAGCTGCGGTGGCTCACTCAAGTCGTGACTTCGTGAGCCAACGACATTTTACTACCAAAAACGTTACTTTGGTATGTTTTAGTCGTTGTCCTTGTTTTTAATGTCAAATAAGGAAAGGTCTAAGCAGTGTCAACGACTATTATTGATTAAATTATAGAACAGTGAAATACGATAGCAACTAAAATAACAATATTACTTCTAAAATCAAAATCAAAACGTTTATTCTGTAAGTAGGCCGCGAAGGACTCTTCTACATGTCTATTTATTATACTAACAGCACTTTTGGAAAGACCATAATCATTGCCAAAAAGAATGTGCCGCAAGAAACTTTGCAGAAAAATATTTATTGCCAACAAAAAACATATTACAATTAACTTAACTGAGAGTATATATCTAATATTTAGTGGCATGGGGTCCCTTAGTTAAATACTTGATTCAAAATATCTTTGATCTGTACACCAATGTTTATTTGTAGGTACATAAGAAGCACCGGGAGCCGATTTTTCAAGTTAATTGCATTTATTAAATTACACGAAAGTGTAAAATCCGTAAATTGAATCGGAATAAGTAAATTAAACCTCGAATTAAATTTTAGACTAATTTGTTTCATATAATTATTGATTTCGAGGTGTAATTTTCTACTCTACTCGTATTTCAAATACTTACAACACAATGTTTTACTACTTTCGAATGGAATTTTCATAGATTATGCTTTCGAAAATTGGTCCCCAGGTCTAGCATTGAATCCGGTTAGTATAGTAGTAGCCTAAATCACGTGTAAATAAGCAAGCAGGTACCCTTGCTTGCATTAATTGGTACTAAATAAGGCAGGCAGGCTAAGTTATAATTAGTTTACGATCTCGTATAAATAAACCTAAAATTTTCACATTAAATGCGACCTTTTTAAAGCAAATCGATAGCGAAGTTATTTCAGACGGAATTGTGTCGTAAACTCTGCAAAATTAAGGCATAAAAACGACAAGCTCCTTAATAACTTTTAATTTTTGAATTACTGCGAAAATGAGGAAACAATAAGGCTTTTAGTCTTTATTGTATCGAACGAACAAGCCGGAGCTTTACTTTGTCTGTAATATTATTATAGACTTTCTAGATCCGTTTACAATTTGTTACCTAAATGAGTGTTTGGCTGTTATTTAAGATGAATCGAGTTCTAATTTTATTATTGGACAAGTACGCCCGCAACTTCGCCTGCTTCACGCGGGAAATTTGTTCATTTCCAAAATTGCAGCCTATGTTAATCTTCTTCTTCTTTCCTCTGTATACATGAAAAGATGTGTGCTCTGAATACGTGTTCTGGATCGTCCTCGAGCGGCTACATATCTTAGCATTAGTGCAAACGGTCACATAGTTTCGTAGCGTAGCTTTCACATCCTCGTAGCATAGCTGCTTAGCACATCTCTGGTGGAAAGGCACCTTTACAGAGTACAGTCGAAGGCATAAATATCTATACAGCCATCGCGTCAAATATATTTAAACATCAACCCTATGGTTAAAGGCATAAAGTTGTATACGTAGATATTTTTGGCGCCTTGGTAACGTAACTTCCCCACCGCTTTTGTTGACGCGTGGCATTGGCGGATCCAGGGTGAGGGGGCATCTGATTTCTTCTGTGATGTTGTGTGCTTTTCTAGTATTTACTTTGCTCAAACCTACCCCTATTGCGGTCATCCCTCCCAAACAGCAATCGTGAATCTGCCTGTCGCTTAGTGATTCTATTCCCATTGGCCGTTGTCACTTCCCTTTAGGGATAAATTCGAGTTTGTAAATCTGTGCCTCTTGTTATCTGTTAGTTTCATGTTTTTGTGTAAAATAAAGAGTTTTACGTATATACTTACATACACTTGAAGACGTATTCTGTGGCTACTGCTTACTTACTTGCGAGTGTCGAGTCTCTTCCGTAATATTAGTAAGTAAAGATTCCGAGTATTCCGACACTAATGCCACCAAATCTAAAGAACATTAAGGGAGCCCATAAAATGCTTTACGACTTCCCAACCGATTTCGGGATGAGTTTTAAGCGATACATTCAATTTGTAATATTTACGGCCATTTGGTTGTCATAAAAACGGTTATGGGGCTTTATGTGGCAGAAAAGGGCGGACAGAGCCACAGGGACTGTTTTAAATCTACTCTAGAGTTTCAGATTCAGAGATCATCTTAATTAATTTACAAGGGTTTATGTCTGTAAACTACTTAATGTACAGTATAGATGGTCTATCCCGACCTCAAAGTGTAAAAGGCGATGAATGAAAGAAAGAATAGTATGAAGAATGGAAGTGCGAGAGGCATACAAGCGAGAATGGAAATAGGCTTCAATTATGTTGGAGGTTACGGAAAAAAAAAAAAGAAAAAAAAAACTACTTAATGCATTCACTGCCGGCTGGAAACGCATATATGCGTTTTCGTGACTTTCGGGTTAAGCTATCTGTGACACTAGAACAAAATAATGGCGATTTTCATAGTAATAAGTGTGACAAGGGGGGGGAGGGGTACCGAAGTACGAAAGACCGAATGTATTAAAACATCGAATGGGTCAAAAGACCAACACGATTTTTTTCTGAAACCGTTAAGTTTTTAAGATTGTTATAAAACAAACCTAACCTAATGGGTTCTGTATGATGCCGTTTTAATAAATTCTGAGAAGTTTACGGTTTCAGAAAAAAATCGTGTCGGTCTTTTGTCTCATTCGATGTTTTAATACATTCGGTCTTTCGTACTTCGGTATTGTAATACATACCCATCAAAATTGGTGTGACGTAATTTATAGATTGACCCTTTCGCCTACTGCTGGTGTCATAATTTGGCATTCATTTGAACGCACGTGTGCGTTTGTGGCAAGTGTCGAGTCTGATAGCCGACAGCGAATACGTTAATGATGGTTTTTTTCTGGTGGTCCTAACGACAGGTCCCGACAGTTCGTTTCTTGCGAAATGCACCCACGTTAAACATACATCTAATAATTTTCATTTCGTCACCTTTCTCGTCTTTTTTTGCCATAGATATTTTTCAGCAATAGGCTAATGGGATATAATGTTAGTGTTTAGACACAGGATACCCACCGTTTTCCGTTTGCATGGTATATTATTACGTTAATGCGTAAATGGATTTCTCCAGTTCCCTTTGTAATGAGAAAATGGGCTACTAATGGATTTGCTATTGTTTTTCCTTGATCTTCCGATCCCTAAATGCCGTGAAAGATAAAAATAGCGTGTAAAAGTATTTGGTGGATTGCGAGAGATGAAACTTTGCGGAAAAGTAACTTTATCCTCGTTTTACGTAACCAAATTATCGCTGCTAGCTAAGGTACAGGATAATTTTTCATACTTTGCTATCTGATAATTTTTCTTTGTTTTCTTTTGAAATGTGTCAAACTTTGGAGAACGTTGTAGTGTAGTAATAACTCGAATCCCGCCTGAGGCCATATTTTCTAACGCGAGGGCCCTCGTCTTTGCATTCACCATCTCTCTCTCTCTTTTTATACTAATCCAATACCTTGCCACGGTAAGAAGTGTTGAAGACGATAGTGATTCCAAGTGCGATAGACGAAAAGGTCTCTAGTTGCTTAAATTTTTAACGTGACGTCAGTGATGACAAGTATGGGCTTGTGTATAGTCTCTAGGGCATAAATATACATATGTAGGTACGTTACCGAAGCGTCAAAAATATCTATACAACTCTATTCCATTAAACATAAGGTTGATGTTTGACATTTGACGTGATGGCTGTATAGATATTAATAATAAATATAAATCATTTATTTCAGACAACAATATAAGTCCATACATTAACATCTACGTGCATTATTGAAATATTGATTAAATTAAAATTAAATTAAAATTAAAATTGAATTAAATGTTGATTAGTACAGTCAAGGGCAAAAATATGTATACACTTTAGTACCTTGTCACTTTAACCACTCTGGCAGTTCATATATGGCAGTTCAAATATGACGAAAATAGACAAGGTACTAAAGTGTATACATATTTTTGCCCTTGACTGTACATAGCTTAAATCTAAGTGTTAGTAATTAATTGATTAATGCCTTCGACTGTACTCTAAATTCGTGTTGTTACATCTGAAGACCAGTCAGGCAGGATACGAAACCTTTCGTAAGTTGTTAAATTCATTCCTTTATCAAGTACTTTTTGAAAAATTGGAAACGTCACTGCGATATTCAGTTTCGTTTGAAATAAAATGTTGACAGAACTGACGATTTCAGCCATCGGAACGCAAACAGCAAAAGCGGTAGAAACGAATTCAGAAAATCGAATTCTAATTTGCGTGCTAATCCACCCCAAAAATTTACACATTCGTTATTCCGATCTCGAATTTGTGTTTTAGGCCAGTCGTTAATCGTCGTTAATTGACGCGGCTCGGTCTTGTCTTGCCAATGACAAATTGCTTATCACGGCCAATCTCGAGGCCTCGACCCCACGAACCCGCGAGTCCAACCGCTCAGGTCTGCACCTCATCTTAATTGGATGGCGAATTTACCGCGCCGACTGCCATCTGGTTTACTTTGCATTGCATCAGCTTCCATTTTGATGGCTCAATCGCGATATTAAATAGTTGTTTTTAAGTACCATTAATATCGCGATTTTTGTTTAATTCTAAAATGTTTTGAAGAAAGGATAAGAACTAGGAATGTTTTAGGTTTAGATTTAGTTTTATTACGTCCTAGTTAAGTTTATTTTTTTCGATAAGCTATTGAAACATTTCACTGTACGGAAATCAAACTTTGAAAGTACAATTAGATTTATGGTTTCTCTTTACATTTCAGTTCAAGTATAAATCATTTCAAGAAATACGAGATAGGCTTCTCTACGTAGCCATTTTCATTCAATACATGTTGCCGCACGCTGCTCAATGTTTTGAAGAATATTACAAACTTTTCACTGTGAAAATTCAAGCCAACAGATTATCCCCTCGTGCGGAGTTACTGATAGCTCCTGTCTGCAAGTTCAGCGTGAAATATTCTCCGGCTAAGCTACCTTTTCACTGCTCAATGGACGTTGATGATTCGATTCCATTAATAAAAGGATGCATTTATCAATGTTAACGTTTATCAAACCAAGGTATTTGAGCTGAGAGTGGAAAATCGTTGCTTTATTGTTATTACGATACTGTGCTGGTATGAAAGTCTGTTCGTGCTAGGTGGCACTTCGGTAAACTTTATATACATTTTCGGGTGGATTTTCTTTTATACAAACATTGTCCTCCTAACGATTACAACTACAACAAAAATAGCGTCATCAGTAGAGCTTACATGGGCGTACTGAAAGTTTCTGGAACTGGCCACTTATAAAAAGAAAATTAAAAAAGCAATAATAGGATTTGAAAAAATAACTCTCTGGCAGTATATTACTTTTTAATTTACGAGACTGTCATTTGTTTTTTCATCGTGGTGTTGGATTGAAATTTGTGTGTCGCTGTTGCAATGAATTTAAGTCGTGAAAATTTTCGATCCATGATTTTTTACGATTTCCGATGTGGATTAAGTCAGCAAGAGAGTTGTCAAAGACTTCTATTAGCATTTGGTGATGAAGCCCCATGTCGTAGCTCTGTCTATTCGTGGTTTAGTGAGTTTAGACGAGGACGTGACCATCTCCATGACGATGAACGTGAAGGCCGGCCAGCAACTGCGGTTACCGATATTAATATTAATACTGTACGACAACTAATTGAAACTGACAAAAAAATTACATGTCAGCAAATTCGTACTACCTTAGGAATTGGAATGAGCCAGGTCCAAAAGATATTGCATTTGCATCTGAAGGTTCGGAAACTTTGCACCCGATGGATACCGCATGATTTATCGGAAGACCAGAAACGACTGCGTGTAGAGTGGTGCCGCAAAATGATAGAAAAATTTGACGAATTTGACGGATTTCGCACATATTTATCGTCGTCTAGTACCCATAGTACAAGCTTTGCTTAGTTTGGGTCTAGGTCGATTTGTGTAAGATTGTCCCCTAATATTTATTTTTATATTTATATTTACATAAATTCCGAAAAAATCAGAAGTGAACGTCTTAACTTTAAAGGCAATTGTCCGACCGCCGACGATAACTTATAAAGAGTACAGTCGGTTCCCTAACATAAGTATCCACTTTTCCATACTAACTGCATAGAAAAGTGGATACTTAAGTGAGAGAACCGACCCTACCTAGAGCTAAAAAAAACATAAGAGTTTGCGTTAAAAATATGCTTATAGATATTATTTTACTCGCCGGACAACAAAATATGATTTAAAAGTTTATTTTTCTTTTCCAGGTAAGTTCCGTGCTTCCAGTTTAGCAGACAATTACCTAATCGATGGAGCAGCTGCAGATAGTTCGGAAGCGGCTGCCAAATACGGCCAGGTGACATTTCTAATTTGTTCATGTTCCAGTCTAGCTCTTCTAGTTGCTTTCGTCTTTTCTTCGCTTTTGAAAACGTTTAATTTCAAGTTTTGTTTCGAAGAAAGCTGTTTTGAAGTGAAAGACTATAATATAATGTATTCATTGTGTCGTTGAGTTAACTATTGATGTATGTATGTGTGTGTAAAACTATTTATTGTGCTTACATAAAAAATGCAAATTACCAGTTAATAAGAGAAACTAAAACTACAGTATTCTTTAAAATATAAATACAACTATATTCGCCATTATGCTGCGAGCGTAATGGGGACATTTGTTTCCAGTTCGTCGCGGGGAGGGATTTTTGAGCCAACAAGCTTAATTTAATTATTAATAATTTTTGGTAAAATTTAGTGTATATTGTTTATTTGGTGCTTTACTAACTAAGTTTTTAAGAGTTTTGTTTTGTTACTAACCAATTTTGCTGACATTATGTGATTAAAGTTTGTACTAATGGGTAAACAAACAAACAAGAGATTATTATCGAAACTATTGATACATAAATGTTATTATAGTGTTAAAGAGTACTTTAGCGATCCTGACTTATGATTATGAATTTAGCTTTTGTTTACTTTATTGATTTGTGATTTGATTATTATTATATTTATGACATAAGAGTGTATTAATTTGACATATTTAGATGGAATACGTAAAATACTTGTTTCTTATTATTTATATATATTTTTTTACTTTTATTAATGAATTGTATTTAAATTGTAATAATTCTTAAAATGATGTAAATTTATAATACTTGTAATAATTCGTATGCCCGTTCGGGTACGACATAGCTGAACATGACTAATCATTGTAATTAAACCTGTAGTGTATATACCTATGTTCGACGAATAAATATATTGATTGATTGACAAACAACACAAAAGAACAACAGTAATAAGGAGAGCAATATCCAATTTCAGCGTAAAAGAGCAAAAAAAATCATATTCATTGTTCGCAAACCAACCATTTATTCAATTTCTCCCCATTACAATATACAAACACACGAACAAGTGTTGTTCCGGTCAACTTTTTATTTGGGAAACAAACAAACAGGCCTTTACAAATGAAAAAACAACACCTATTTGATCCGCGTCCCTTCGCTGTCTGCAGGTTGATAAATGAGCTTCCGAGAAATAGATTTAGTTTTTGAAAACAAGGGATAATAAATAGCTTTCAATGTTTGTCCATGTTTAACCTTCCGGCCTTTTCATTGATATAAGGGCCTAAGCACACGGCGTATTTTTAACGCGCCGTCGACGCGCGTTTTCATCGATACAAACGCTTGTCGACGGCGCGTTTTTTAAAAAACGCCTTATGCTAGGGGCTTTAATGGAATGAAAAACGCGTTGTAAACGCGCGTCGACGGCGCGTTCAAAAAATGCCGTGTGCTTAGGCCCTAAAAGTCTCTTTATGTCTATATGAACTAAAATTATCCACGTTGATTAGTTTTTAGGATTTAATTTAAGGCCGGCGTAGACCAGTTGGAATAAATGAAACTGTAAGTAAGATGACTCACTAGATGCGTGCATTAGTGTGCTGTCTTTCTTACAGTTTTATGTATTACAACTGGTGAGTAACACGCACACGCATCTGGTCCGGTCCGGACTAAGGATTATTTTAAGACCTGTGTTCTAACACACGGACATTTAAGATTGCATTCTCCATCTCTTTCTGCACTCATGTTAAATCGTTTTACATAAAGAATGGCTGAAAACTATTGTGATTCCAAATGCGTAAGACGCCTTAAGTCCAAATATGGCGACGGATACGTCTTATCCTAATAAATTAGGTTTCTAATTCGGTATGACCAAACGTCTTTGAACAGTGAAGTATTGAGCCATAAATCTTTAGTTATGGAACACGCATATCACTATGATCTAGGGCAACTAAACCATTTTCCTACCAGCGCCCTAAAATCCAAATCCGAGCGAAGTCGTTTGTCACTCATAGCAGTGGTGAATACATTACCCTCGGAACAGCTCAACAAGTGCCCGAATAGAAGACAGTCGCATGGTGCTTGGTACGTGGTTCTTAGATGGCAAATGGAGAAACAGTAAAAGCTCTAATAGACCTTGAGGTGTTTAAAATCGTGCAATTACAATACCTTGGGGTCTTGTGGAGCTAACAAGTTACTAGTCATCGATCGTGCACATGTAGGGTAGCTACACGATTTATCTTTAGATCAACTACTTGGCTGGCTTCGTTATACTCGTTGGGGTGGAAACCGAAGAATTGAGATACGAGAATTCTATTGTTTTAAAGTTTAGCAATTTTTACTAATGGGTCATTGTGTAAGAAACCGAAACTGTCTTTCCTATGGACATAAAATTAGCGATTCCCAGTCAGCAAACTTAAGATTTATAAATGGACCAAAAGTTGGCCAGGCGCCCCTACGCTACGCTGAAGTAGACTTGACTAAAAAACCCTTAAAAGACCCTTAACTTTTGCCATGTCCTCAGGAGGGACGCGAACAAAAAAATATGTACGACCCTAATACATGTTATTATTACGATTACATCCGGAACTTATCATGACAATTTATTCCTAAAATTACTTCGATGTTTCTACGACATTGTAGCGGCCGTGATCACGAATAACTTTTCGCATATTAGTGTTATTTTTTAGCCTCTCAGTTTGCCCCATTATGTGATCGCAGGTGTTCTGTTTGGCATTCTAATGTATTAAGTATATGCGTTAGATTCACCTGGTGAAGTTGTAACTCGTAACCATAAGTAATGTTGCGATCCAACATAACCCTTGTCATAATAATATGTCCTCGTCACTAACTGTCACTTGTTGCAGCGTTCCGGCTGTAAGTGTCACATATGCCTACATTAAGAAGGCTGTAACCTTAAGGGCTTACATAAAACAACCCAGTTTTATGGATGGCGGAGAGTCACTCCTTTCAGTATTTCGAAGATATTATTATAAAGTAGCAGTTGGAAGGGCGAGATAAGTTGCGTTAAAAGGTACAAGAAAAGTCGCTTAAATCGTCTGGGTGCCCTGTGACTGTTTTAGAAATACAGACGTATTTTAAGAGAGGCTGCTGATAGCTAAATTAAAGTAAAGGAAAACAAAATTTAACCTCGAAACCTTTCATTTTTTTCAATCATTCTTTCAGCCAGTCTGTTATTGTATTGCTTAGGTATTACACAGGCGTTATTTTGAAGAGTGTTCCACGTTCGAAATAAAAAGAAAAAACATGATTAACTCCTTCACTTGGCAGAGGAGCAAGTTAAGTTTATTCATTTTCATTATTATTTTAGCTATCGTATTGTCAAATCTCAACAGTATGCCGCCGTCGCTTGATGTTATCTTCTTCTAAGTGTATTTACAAGAAAGTTTTGTTATGCACATCCTTAGCTGCACATAAAGTAGAGGAAGTTGGCTACCCGCTAGAAAATTCGATGTAAGTTACAAACAACCCACGTAACTTAGGTCTTCGGGTGTAAATAATAAAGCGATATGTTACGTACGTGCTCTTGCATTTTTAATATACCTAACGGTTTTAGACACAACTAAGTATTATGCGGGCACCAAAAAGTAGTACGTACTTTATTCAAATTAGAAAGTAGATATTTCCACTTCAGGATTAGGTCTTTCATTAGGCAGAGGTGACAATAAATTCGGATGTGAGAGTTAACGAGAGTAGACTACTCGAACGCCACTTTCAATTATAAGAAGTAGCAGCGTGCAGCGTGGCTGTAGCCGAATAGTGCGGGAAAATTAATCTTGTTAATTATACGTAAACCACTTGTAAGCTCTGCTCGCAATACACTACAGCCTTGCCTTAGGAAGGCATGGTTGTAGAGGAGTACCTGTACCCGATGAGCTCATAAGAAGTCACTGAAGCATTTACTGTGGTCGACCCATAGTAACTTTTTTTTTATTCTTCGCTCAGCTCTTGCATCTCTGGAGGAACTGGGACTGGTGGAAGTTAAAAAGATGCCTGCCTCTTTTCCTATTTATAATGCTGTACGAGGTAGCCTAGTGGTGTCTCTCTCGTGGTGTAAGTCTCAAGCAGACGGTCGTGGGTTAGAGTCCGGGTCGAGTCGGTCGGTAGATCGCACATCTGAGTTTTTCGGAAAATATGCAGAATTACATTTATTTGATGTACCTCGAGCTTTATGGTGAAGGACAACATCGTAAGAAAACCACACATGCATTTCAATGGTGCGTGTGAAGTACCCAATCCGCACTGAGCCTGCGTGAGAACTACGGCTCAAACCCCTCTCTTTCTCTTTCCCCTTCTGTGCGACGTACTCTTATATAGACTGGGATGCTGTATGTGTACTCGTAGTACCTACTATCAATTTGTCTTGAGAATTATCTATCCGGCTGGTCGTCCCTTGTAGCATTGGCTGCAAATACCTGTATAATAGTTATAAAACCTACTGAAACGTCAAAATTTCCAGCTGAATGAAAATTTCACAGCCACGTTACATTTTATTCGGGAAAAGGAAGGAGCTCTACTTTAAAATTTAATCATACGCTGCTGGCTGTTTAGGAACCGAGTACCAAAGTTATATTAACAACGATTAAGTTGAAAGTTGGCAATCTGAAATGTGTGCAAATTTCATGTGGTCTCGTTACAAAGGTTTTCTGTGTGAATTTCACAAAGTTCAAGTTGGAATTGTGTTTATGTCAGGATAGTTCGTCTCCCTCTTAATTATACCGAGTGATGAAGACGAAATGAAATGCGCATCTTTTAGCAAGGTTACAACGGAAGTTAATATAAATGATATAAAAGTGCTGCAAAGCGCACTCCAAAGCGTCCATAAAACTGAACTTCCGTTTTTATTTGTTTTTCTCAGGAAATCTATTTGCTGTAGCGGAATGCACTTACTCACATAATTGATATACGTGAATGGATAGCTAATGATTTAGTTGCTTAATCGAATAGAAGCGACAGTTCTTTCAAGTGATCCACGCTCACAGTGAAACTTGTACCATGTTTCGTTTTAATTCTTCTATTTGTATGCAGTTCGTAAATGATCCCATTCGTATGAATAACATGGAGTGATCCCTTTTCCTTGCTGATGTAAAAACCGCCTGATGGCTTCGTCGGTAGGGAAAAGTATTTGTACAGTCAAACAAGTGTAAAAATGTGGGTGCATACAACTTGCTCATACTTAAATATATCCCATAGATCTTATGTCGTCGAATTAAGATTCATAATTATGAGTGGATTAAATCGAGACATATTTTTGCACTTGACCGTGACACGTGAAAGGATAACGTGACCTCATATCTAAGCTAAATATCCAATTAATTGTAATCATAGGTAGATAAAAAGGGAACTGGTTTCAGTTTTGATTGGAATGCGTTTTTTGTCCGTCCGCCCATTGGGCATTATGGGCATTGCTTACCGTGTACATTTTCATATGTTGCCCTGAACTGTTCATTATGTGGTGTCCAATGAAGAGTTATTGTTTGGTATTGTATTGCCTCTATAGTTGAATAGTTAGAAAGAAACACACGACACATCATCATCAATATTTTACAAAACAAATAGATAACACAAAAGCTAAAGATAGAATGCGTCATTGCGGTTGCAAATCGGACACTGACTCAGCATAATGCTGAGGCGTTTAAAGCACCCCAGCGCTGATTTTCAGCCAGCACCGTTGGTGACACCCGGATCGCTGTTTAGATAGATAAATAAATAAATAAACTAGTTGATCTTTCGTAGTTCTTGCCATGGATACTGTATTGTATGCCACGCCAATGATTATAATATTTATAATTATGTTCTAATCTGAACTTCTAAGGGTCATTATTCGAACATTTCAACCGTCTAGCTTTCTTGTGCACATTTTTTAAATTGGCTGTAGATTTTGATGGCAGTCTTCGTTATTTATTAGAGGTCCTGTACTTCTACCATATATTATACTCGTAACTGGAAACTGTATTAGAATCTTCTACCACACTAACCAACCATCTATCAATATCTATCTTTTCTATGTGTCCACGAAAGTGGTTCGGAGCAAACGCTCCTGTGATGACCCTTAACCAATGTCAACGTATTGTTGATCAGTTTTTGTCTCAGAAATATGTTGTGTGAGAAGTTTCAGGACGATTAACGTATGTGATTCACTTTTGCTGTCGCGCCAAGTTTTGCATTTTATTGTTAGTCCAGCGATCCTTCCTAGCGCACCCACGGATGGTAACGAGCATTCCCGCTTGACCCCAATACAGGGTTCAGCGAAGTGTCCACATAAATCTTACACAATGGTTCACCACCCATTGTACAATATACCTTGACGATTTAGTACTAAAACGGTGCGTTTCCACTGTATTTTATTGTAAAACGGTACTTCGTTTGTTGTTGCCTTTGAAGCTGACGTCCCCATCAACACAAATCATTTAACGTTGGCATCTACGTGAGTTACCGTGTTAAGAGCCATGTAAAATCTACCATTACACACACATAAATAATATATAATAGTATTTATCGACACGGCATAACACGCTCTAGCGCCCTTGAAAGTTCACCTATGTTTACGTAAGTTCTTATTCTTAATGGAGTTTCATTACTTGATGGAGATATCTTTATGGGTATTACAAGGAGTATGACGAGGGCGATGTGCTAGGATTAGCAATCAAATCTTGTATTAGCGTTAATCAAGTAAAGCGAACTAAGGTCACCGACATAGCTCGAAGAATCACCAAACTCAAGTGGCAGTGGGCAGGGCACATCGCTCGTAGAACTGATGGCCGATGGGGCATAAAGGTTCTCGAGTGGCGTCCACGGACCGGAAGACGCAGTGTAGGTAGGCCTCCAACAAGATGGAGCGACGACCTGGTTAAGGTTGTGGGATCGCGTTGGATGCGGATGGCACGGGACCCGATCTGTTTGGCGAGCCTTGGGGGAGGCCTATGTTCAGCAGTGGACGTCTTTCGGCTGAAATGACGATGATGATGAAGCTAAGCTATGTCTTTAGATCATTGTGAATTTTATGTACTTTTAAGAAATGCGTAAAGATAGCGCTCGAAGGCTTCTTATCTAACCTTGCCTACAGCGACTTGGCTCACTTCCTCTTGTTTATGGTCCTTAATAAGAGAGCTTAATTTTCGTCTTGCGTTAAAAAATATTGTATTAAATTTGTATACAAAATTACTGCAGTCTTGAGTATTCAGAAGATTTTGATAAAGTCGTAGACTACGCTGAACATCGTTAGTTTTGAAAACAAAGTCGATTTGTGTTAGCGAATACCTCTCATTGAAATTTTGCTTTATTGTATATTCTTGTTATTCTTATAAAATGTCTCACGATCTCTCCCTGAGTAAGTTAACTTCGAACTTGGCTTATGCATAGTCAAGCGGAATATAATTAGTCTAAACTTCGGGAAGATATGGGAAAATTTGAACGTGCCTTCAAACGTTTCGCAAGCTTATCATCTGTTCCCGACAGATTCCGCCGCAGGCCGCATCCGCTTCTCGCATTAATATACAGAAATAATTATCTGCCAATAGCGGCAGTTGCGTTTAACTCATTTCCAAGGACATGACCGACATCAGACTTTTCCTTGTGACCAAAGTTAACTTTTTATTATGTAGATTAACATCTAACGATGGATTGCTAGTGGCTCATCTATTCCACAAAATAAAAATTAAAAATTTTAAAAACCCCCGACGCAATTTGGTTAAGTACCTACGCAGATTTTGAAAATAAAGTCAATGCCCATTCTGCGTCTAATATCCCTTCTGCAGCTCACAAAAGAGTTTTGAAACGGCTGAACCAATTTTGAAGAAACATGTCTAAGAACCATCACCAACAAACCTGCTTTCAAATAAAAATAACCGCGTCCGGATCGGTTCACCCGTTTAAGAGCTATGATGCTACAGACAGACACACACACACACATAGCGGTTAAACTTATAACACCCCTCCTTTTGTGTCGGGGGTTAATAAAATGAAATGATTCCTCCACAGTTGAACTTCTTGTGATAACATCTTATTAAACGACTGCCAAGTCAAAAGATAAAAGAAAATTCGATTATCTCAAAGGAAATGAATAGCAATGAATAAATTATCCAATTGCTACGACAGCACTCTATTATTTCATTTTTTCCAGCGTCTTTCATTTTCATTAACGATCTCCGTCCACGTAAGATAACAGATAACCACCCTATTTGCTTTTAATATCAGATTTTCTTTTAAACTAGCAATTTAGTGTTGCGTAGTTCAGCCAGCGTGACGCTGTTTGGACTTACATGTGTGTCATCGAGAAATATGTAGTGTGGAGAAACGCGAGAGCGGTTCACGGTCCGCTGGACGCTTTTTTACACGGCCGCCGCGGGCGCAGTGACAGCGGGCAGCAAAGGGAGTTTTATAACTTTACTAGCTGTTCCCCGCGACTCCGTCTGCGAAGAATAGGGGTATAAGAAATAGCCCACGACCTATTCTCAGACCTACAGAATATAGACAGAAAATTTGATAAAAATCGGTCAAGCCGTTTCGGAGGAGTTCGATAACAAACACCGCAACACAAGATTTTTATATATTAGATTTTTGGTTGTGCATTGCGCGTTGAGCTTTGATGCAGTGGGTTATAAAAATACAGTACACTCGCCATCATGAACATCGGAGCAGTCCAGGTGCTCAAAAAATATACTTTATCGAACACAACAAATCAATAAGGTAAACGTACTAATACGACACATCAACGCCCAGTAGATGACACCCATCTGTCACCTCTCTTACTATGACTTAAGATTGAAGGTGCCATGTATTGGGTCAGTGTCGAGCACAGTTAATTATTTAATAATGGTATTAGGTAGATTTTTCTATTCCCTAGTAACTTGGACCAAAATGTTAATCAATTTAACATCACGGAGATGGCGAGATGGCCTTGACACGTTCTCGGGCGACTGGCCGGACATAAGTGCAGACAGAGTTGGAAGTCCAGTTGGAGAGGCCTTTGCCCAGCAGTGGGGCATTAATACAGGCTAATAGTAATAATAATAATAACAACAGATTACACGCACTTCTAGAATAACACACACGACAGTGTCACGAACTAGTTTTTGACGTGACAACGTCTAATAAATCGATGATCGCCGGCTGCACGCACGAAAAAGGATGCCGCAATGTAACGTACTTGTCCCGTACAGAGCAGTGAACGCCAGGATGTACAAGAGAACAGCGCGCGCCAGGATGTGCAATCTTAGTACTAGCGCTCGGGTAATTTTTAATGGGGGGGGGGGGGGGGGCTGCGGGGGTATTAAAGGGGGATGAAATTTCATTGATTTATTGCCGTAGGTTGCACCGTTTTCAAGATATTTGACAAAACACCAGTTCTCGTCCGATCACCGAGGTTAAGCAACGTCGGGCGCGGCCAGTACTTGGATGGGTGACCGCCTGGTTTCATTTTGTTTTTTGAATGTTTTGTTATGACGTTGTCACGTTAAACTATCGTCCGTAAACCGACTTCACAGACTACCGGTTTTTGGGTAAATATTCAGCGTTTTTACGGCGGTTTTTTTTGTCATTACCATTTGAGCAGAAATTATTAAAAAGGATGATGGTTAGGGTTAACTTTTTATGAAAACTTAAGACAGTACCGATGCTGAATCTAGTTTGATGAAATTTCGCTCGATTCGTCCTTCGGTTGTGGTAATAATCGTCGAATGGTAATGACGTTTAACCGCGCGGTCTAAACGCTCGAATATTCACCCTTTTGTACATGTAATAAACAAGCCTGTGAAACAGTATGAGTTCCCGCTGCACGCCGACAGTGGCGCGCGCGCCGCCCGTTATCAGCGCGCGCGGAGGCGATCTGCGCCGCCGCATGCGTTCACGTAAAAACACCTATTAAAATGTTTCTCCCTGACCGCCATTTAAATTGTTAATTTCTATTCACAAACACTTTATCGTGAAAATCGTCACTATCTCTTAGACTCAATAAATGCATTTACTTCAATGTTATTAATCGATCTCGAATAATATATTACTGTAATTTTCTACAGTTAGGAATTTTACGACTACATGTTGGGAATAAAAATGCCAATTGGATTCGAAGTTTATTATGCATATGATGATGTGAGTGTACATAGAGATATTAAGACGCAGATGGAATAAGTCAAGACAAAAAAGTAAATGCTGCTACGGCAGATTCATTAAATTAAAATTATTTTAATATGCTGTAATTTCCGAAAACGTTATGTAATTGGACAATGTTTACTACCTAACAATAAAATTTAAGAGCTGCTTACGTGTTTACACAACCAATCTGCTACAATGGAACCAAAATTTAAATTGTCTACTTAACTTTATTTCCGGTATGTAACTTGAATACCTAATATAGTTAACTTCGGTGGTTGCAGATTGCGGTTTCTTTCGTGTGGCTTTACGCTTTGCTATAGTATAAATCTTCCCAGGTGAATTTTTCGCTTCGAGCCCTAATCTTTCAAAACAAACGGTATCGTCATAGTGTTAAGGTTCAAATTTAATGTAATGGCTCGAAGCGAAAAATTCACCTGGGGAGATTTATACTATACGACTATCTGCGACCGGCGGCGCGGCGATCGTTCTCTCTGTATTGCGTGTGCTGCATGCAAATATATTGCTTCAGAACGCACAGTTTCTCAAAATCACTCTCCGTTAAACTCGATCCTCTTGCTCTCCGCAGAGACGTTAGCTCCCTTTGCGTGTTCTATAAGATCTACAACGGGGAATGCTCTGAGGAACTCTTTGACCTCATTCCAGCTGCGGGGTTCCATTACAGATCCTCCCGTCGTAAGCGTTCATTTCATCGACATCATGTTGATGAATGGCAGTCTTCGACGGTGCGTTTTAAGCGGTCTTTTTTGCCACGAACTTGCAAAATCTGGAACGAGCTTCCCGCTGGGGTCTTCCCATCGAGTTATGACCTGGGTGCCTTTAAGAGGCGAGTGTACAATTTTCTGCAGGGCCGACAACGCACTGGTATCGCGTAAAGCGCTGCGAGTGTCTATGGACAGTGGTGTTCATTTAACATCAGGTGACCCACTAGTTCGTTTGTCTGGCTTCATTCACGTAAAAAAAAAAAAAAATTACCTTCACGTTTACGACACGGCCGCTTGTACTTACAATACGAGTATATACAAAAACGGCTCTTTGCAAAAAGTGTACCTTATGAGAAACTTTTACCATTTCAAAGAGTGCAGTTTTGGGAATATATCCATTGGAAAGTGTAATTTTTGATATAGTGCACCTTCCGAGAAAGTGATCCTTCTAGAAAAATTCGCCTTTCTTCAGCGGTAAGTGGGTTTTACAAGCTTTAACCTAGACGACCAGATGGCCTAGTGGTTAGAGACCCTGACTATGAAGCTTGAGGTCCCGGGTTCGATTCCCGTGTCGGGGCAGATATTTGTATGAAAAATACGAATGTTTGTTCTCGGGTCTTGGGTGTTTAATATGTATTTAAGTATGTATCTATCTATATAAGTATGTTTATCCGTTGCCTAGTACCCATAACATAAGCTTTGCTAAGCTTACTTTGGGACTAGGTCAATTGGTGTGAATTGTCCCGTGATATTTATTTATTTATTTATTTATTTAACCTGTCAAGTAACCACTGCGATGAACGTTTCCGCAGCGCAATGAATAGAGAAAATGCTCACTACGCTCGCCGGTCGCGCGTAGTCGTGCCCAGTCTGTTATCTTCTGAAACATTTATTTTGATTTCGTGGTAATACTAAATAAATGGCTGAACGATGATACTTTGCTTTCACATCGGTCCACAGATCTCAAGGGCTGTTTCGTCAGTGTAATGGTGCGAAAAATGCCGTGGCAGCCTAATGATTTGACCTATGGCTTCTCACGTAGAGGGTTCGTCAGAATTTACGTGCGAAATAACGTTTGAAATTCATCATGAGCTTTACGATGAAGGAAAACATTACAAGGAAACCTGCACACACCTACGAAGGAAATTAGTGGTGTGTGTGAAGTTCTCAATCCCCACTGCGCCCGCGTGGGATCTACGGCCCAAGTTTTCTCGTTCTGAGAGGAGGACTGTGCTCCGCTGTGGGACGTATAATATAGGCTGGCTGGACTAGTGCTAAAATAAATAGTAAATTAATTACTGATGATTTTATAACGACCTGTCCGAAAGCACAGGTAGGTTAAAAAAAGCCTTGTACAAGAGCCTTTAAAATACATGTTTGTAATTTGGTTTTGACAGAACTCAGACAAGTAAATAGTCTGTTGGTTTTAGATCTTCTTAAGTGAGAAGCATTGAATCAAATTAGATGTAACCACACTTAAAATATTAGTATTTAATCTGAATCTTCCGAAATTTTACAGCAATAGCATGGGAAAGTCAGGTTTTAGGATTGCTGAAAGAGGGTTTCGTCTTTATTTACAGTCGAAGAATCTGAATCGCGTACCAGAGTGGAACCTTTTCGCTGCAAATGACATCTTAAGATTTCATACATCTGCCAAAGAAATAATTTTGAAATTGATTGTGAAGAGGTTGTACTTTGGTATGTAATTTAGTTTCCTCGACAGTACATTCTCTAGTTTTAAGGTACCTAAAGGGATAACATATGTTGACGACGTGGCTGACTTTGATGTGTAAAGTGCCAAACTTCAAGAGATTTAGAGCACCAATCATTTCAGTAAACGACATGATGTCGGCGGGTCGGGGACTTTGGTATGTTGCTTTAATAAATAATAATCACGTTAAATGTTTTTGCATTTCTATTAAATGTTTGTTTTTAGTTAATGCTAACGTAACAAACATAAATATATTAAATATCCCGGGACATTTATAGATTTTATTTACTAAACGAGTAACATTCCTGTATACGTAGTTTTGGCTTAGTGGCTAATGTTTCACAAGCAAATTGCTTCAAAGTGATTAATTAAAACTGATATCATACAATTAAAATTGCAGTAGGACTGGCGTTGCTTAAGGACTGTGAAAGATAATCTGTGTTCTTCATTGCAGCTAGACAAGTAAAGAAAAGCCGGCTACATTATGAATCATGGTTTCATAAAATTTGTAACCCTGTAGGTGCTGTAACCATCTCTACGAGATTGCCTTTATGATGTGAGCATGGAATGACTACGGATTTGTTTAAATTCGTCCAGTAAACTCATTGGCCAACGGGATGAAAACTTTGTATAGGGTTGGGCACTTTAACGACAGTAGTTAGAATTAGTAGGAAAGTGTTTTGTTGTGAACTTTTACCATTGGTCCTCCTTTTTGGTCTCTACTCAAAGGTCTCACCCATTCGTAATCATAATTTCTATCTGTCAAGCTGCTGTTAAAAACCATAATGTACCTAATAAATAGTTTTTAAATCATTGTATAGGCGATGAAAAAAATCTTTACCACCCTAAAGTTGAATGTCTGTTGCACGACTTCAAACATTAAAGACTGTATTGTCACTAACAATTTAAACACTATGTTCCCTGTCCCCCATACAAAGGGTAAAATTTGCCTCAAGTCCACATCAATATTTATTGTGTTTTGTTTATTGGATTACGAATCCTTTTGGATACATGGATTTGTGGGTAACACAGTTTTTACACAGGATACACAGGACAGGGAATGTGTCAATCTGCCTTGCTTTTTATTTCTGATGCAGGAACTGTCACAAAAAAAGGTGAAGCACTTACTTGGTTGATAACTTGAAACTGTTCAACCCATACTTTCCGTACTTGGACATTTAACAGCTAGCACCATTTACGATGTCTATGCCGCGTGACGCGCGCGATCCCTTACGAATGTGCAGTAAACAAACCGCGTACGCACATTACATAAACATTATATTATTTAATTGCACAATTATGCCGGTCAGCATCTCCCATATCTGTTGAAAAAGTCAATAACGGACACCCAGCTGTATCGTATCCAGTTAGCGATATGCTCTAGTTCTTTTACTACCGCTTGCTTTGCCTCTCAGCTTAATCAATTCTTCAACAAGAAAAATTGCTTTAGGTGAAGTTTTAACTGCATTAATGTGGTAAATCTGTGTTCTCGTTTCAAATTAGGCCTTTGCACGTCTAATTTAATTATCATCGTGCTTAATTGCTGTTCGGTTGTTATTGGAAATCGTAGTTTGAAATTCTTAATGATTACCGTTTTCAATATGTGAATTAATAAGTATTAAAACGATTGTTAAAATTGATTCGTTTTTTTAAGTATAAACTTAAAAACTAGCGTGTTAATTGCTATTTACAATCGTGAAAAAGACTTAGCCACATTCGGTTCTAAATGATTAATGACTCTATTACCATAAAAAAGAGTTTACTTAAAATCAAACTGGATTTGGTCACGAATATTCATTTAGTTTTACCATTACGTTCCAGTGACCAGATTGCGACGATTTACATGATTAATTACTGAGAAATTTGCTCTTGTAATAATAAGTAATGGCGTGCGTTACATGAATTTGCGTATTCACAAAATGCTCTAGCTCTGGAACATGAACGTTGGCAACACTAAGCTATTAGTTGGTGTTTATCCACCCCCGATAGAACTAATACGCCGAGGTATGAATCAGATTAGGGCCTAAATAAATAAAGTGAAATACCTGTGTTAGTTCTACGCGGGACGAATCAATGTCATTCTTTGGTTTACTATTGAATGGTTTACACAAGAGAGGGTTTCCAACCCTCACAGCTAAAATAAACGGAACTAATATTAGGACCGCAGTTTGATTTTTGCCGATTTTTTTTTTCCTAAAACACGATATTCACAAACAAGTTAGTAGTAAGGATTAGCGATTCAGTTGAGTTTTGATGCTATTTTCGTGTTATGTCATGTTTGTGTTGAGGAGGCAAAAACTTTACCAATACTTGTTCGAGATGTTCCAGCTACTTTTGTATTTACAAAGTTTGGTTCATTTCAGATTATTCTGGTCCTTAACCTCTCTACTTAATGTATGCTGCGTCGTTTCGCCGCCCAAACTTCTTCAAACTTAATCTATCACCTCGATTACATAGATGTTACAAGAAACTTCAAGTACTGGTACTTTACGCACTAAGTACAAATTGCTTGTTACTAACATTCCGAACTTCTATTCAATGTGAAAATTCAAAATTCTTTTAGTTGAATGGTAAATGTGGAAACTGCTTGATATTTCTTAACTTCCTCGTATTATCTGGAGGATCTCGGTCCTGCTGGTGAAATATTGTAATTGGGATTATCCGCTGGCCTGCACTTACGAAACTTAAGACATCGTTTCTGGGATTTCATGCTGGGCTTGATTTGACGTTACTTTCTGTCTACTTTGTAACGTTAGAAAAAATAATGCTAACGAATGTTGTATTTTTACCTTTGTATAAATGTCGTTTAAAACGTTTCTGTACTAAATAACGTAATTGATACCGTTGCCAAGGTATTTTTATGAAATTTCCATTAAATAACTTCAATTACTATGTTATTTTAGAAACGATACCAGGTCTATATGGGTTACAATTTTGAGAGTTTAGCGAATCATGCTTGTTTACTATTCCAGATCTTCGCTAAAGTTACAAGATTGGAGTAAATGGTTGGAAGAACTTGAATGTTAACCTGAAAGTGTAAGATTTGGATGTGTACAGTATTTTAGTTTTATTAGTGAGATAGTATTTTACATTTTTACTCCTACTCTAATTATTTTTGTTTTTAGTAATTATTAACTTATTATCTAATTAACCGACGGAGCCTAACATCGCAGCGCTGTTCACTCTTTACCAATTTCAAATTAATTACGAAACAATTTTAGGGCGTTCCGTTGCGTACACAAACAGTTTCATAGGCCATAAACCTAATTACAAGGCTATTCTATATGTGCGCTTTATATCTTAACTTTTGTACCAATTAGTAGGGTAACCTTGGATTTATTCGCAATTCGACGTAGTTTAATACAATTAAAATATATTTAAGTGTCTTCAAAGTGAAAATATTTCCCAAATATGCGATTACTTCATTATTAAAATCGTGTTTCATTCTTCATGCCACTATGGCAGTGTAATTTTACGATGATCCCTGTGTCGCTCTTTGTCACAGCTCATGACGCAGTTTTGGAAAAGCGATCCAAACCTCTGACATTTTCTTCTTTAATTTCGCTTTTGTTGGTACTGAAACAAGATTCAAAATCAAAAAGCTACTTGTTGAAGATTGAATCGTTTGTGCAAAACTACGTCCATAATCCATATGTCAAAAAGTAGAAAAGTTTTTTTTTGTTCAGAATGTTAATAATTTTTGGCAGTTACTTATGTTGGTATGTAGTATTTTTTTTTGTTTTAAACTGTGGGCCGCATATTTCGACCAAGGTGGAGAGTTTGTGTGTTAGGGCTTGTAGAGTTAAAGCGTGTAAAGTTAGAAGCTTGGCTCTACGTGAGATTTGATAACTTTTTGACAGTGCGAGGTATATGGTCTCGTCTTGGCAACATTTTACATGCAAATGTTCTGGTGGGATAAACTATTCTCGTGCAACAAAAGTGTTTTTCGTGTCTCAACCGAACTCCATCAACTTCAGCTTCCATTATGTTGATATTGTCTGTAACTAACCTTTCCCAGATCGAGTGGAGTAAAATATACCCTTGTTTCCGTGTCTTTTAATTTCTCTTTCCTCAGTTTGGAACGGAAAATGAAACATGTCCCTATATAACATTTTGTGACCTCACAAGCCGGTTATCGTATATTTTTATGACATGCACCTGACACAGTGGTAAAAACACGCGTGACGGTAAAACATGTTTTTATGAACGAATTCCGGTGCTTTTAGGGTTCCTTTTAATAATGCCGTTAGTACTACATTTACGATTACAACGCTCGAGCGGCCTGCCCCGGCTTCACACTGGTGTACCTACTGTATATATGTATATAGTGAAAATAAGACCAAATCACACCTGGGAGCATCTTCTGTTTTACTCGCTCAAACATATTTTTAAGTGGAGTATATTTAACCACAAATTAAGAAAACTTCGGTATTTGAGTCTAACTCTTTGAAGATTATTTACTTGAAAAGATTACGCCGCAGTTATAGGAAAAACTGGCCAAGTGCGTGTCGAGCCAAGTGCAATGTAGGGTTCTGTACTAATAGCGACAAATATTAAATATTTAGTTTTGATTGATTATGACTTGTTATGTAAAGTCTTCTAAATGGTGGTAGTTTTCCTTTTGTATTCGTTAAGTATATTTGCTAAATACTATGTTTTGTTTTCAGATTTTCCAACCCAACGTTCTAGAGAAGGGAGACCCACTTGAATTGATTCTAAAAAATAGCTTTTTAGAGCTTAATAGTATACAAAAAGCAACTTAGAATGTTTTTAAAATACCTATTCGACGTTACCTCACACCACAGGTATAGACGAGAAAAAAAGACGTTCTCACTTACCGTGTAGGGCAGGCAGGGACCCTTAAAAATGTTTTTCTTTCAATGTTTTATTTTACTAATTTGTCCACGTAATTTATTCTTCTTCTTCTTTTTCAGGCTTTTTCTATCCACTGCTGGATGTAACCCTTAATTTATTACTCATGAAAAATGAAAAATTATAGCTTACTTGTACTTAGTCTCTAAGCTAAACCTAAACAACTAAGGGCTCCTTGGAGTACGGAACCCTAATAAGGGTGCGTGAAAGAAAGCTTTTCTAATTAGTTGTCAAATGCTCTTTTGTTTGAATGGGCTTTGCAGAACCCATCGTTTTTATCTAAAGGTGCTTACATTTTTAAGCCGCTTCTGCAAAACGCTTTCCCGGTATTCCTTTCATACCTGACACTTGTAAGCAGATTATTCGCGATGCGTGCTGAACTCTGCCTTTGTTTGTTTACCGGGTATGAAGCGGTATTTACAACGAATGCGTGTGAGGATAACAGGGTTGTCGTTTAAGAAGTAAGTAGGCAAAGGTAAGAATTAAGAAATGTTTCTTTTTTTTCTAACAGTTATACCTGTGTTGGTGCCTCTTTTTAAGTAAACATGTTAGGTACTTGTATTAAGTATATCTAGAAAAGAATACGTGTAATTGGGAAAAATAGTGCTTTTACCTACGTTGAGGTCGTACACACTATTTTGGGGCTTTGGACACATAGGTATCATAATTACCTACCTATAATTTTGATGAAACACTTACTTTTACACTTTACCTTATTCATAAACGGTTGATTAGCTTATGTTAACTTAACATTTGTTTATCTTTACCTGTCACTTTGATTAAGTATTGCCTTATTTATTACCTAGAACCTATGAACTTTGTGAACTTCACTACATAGTATAAAACAAAGTCGCTTCCCGCTGTCTCTCTGTCTGTCCATATGTATGCTTAGATCTTTAAAACTACGCAACGGATTTTGATGCGGTTTTTTTTTATAGATAGAGTGATTCAAGAGGAATGTTTATATGTATAATACATGCATAATATAGTATTTAGTATCAGCATTGCACCCGTGCGAAGCCGGGGCGGGTTGATAGTTAAGAATAAGGGCCGGTTGCAAGATCTAGGGTTACAAAATTAAACTGTTTAGCCTGGGTTAAAGATGACAGTTTACGTACATTTTTACACTACTTAACCTTGAGTTACCTCCGAGTTACATAGTTAACTGTGCCCCGCGCAAGTCTGCCTAAAGCTGACCACAGTTAACGATTTACTATAAGTGCTAACCCAAGGTTAAGCAGTGTCAAAATGTATGAAACTATCATTCATAACCCAGGGTTAACAATTTAGCTTTTTGAACTCTGGATCGTGCAAGTGGCCCCAAGGGGTTAGACTGTACAGTATATCATATAAGTATACAGCATTCAAAGCACATGGTATTGCCCATGAGATCCCTCAGGTACCACTTCGTTCGTCAATGCAAACGTTACACATATTAGTCTGCTATAATTGGAAGAGAAATAGGGTTGGCCAACCAAATAGGCCGGCAACAATACAATATATATGGACTAATCAACTTTTAAACCGACGTTTTTGGTGTCTCCTGCGTTACCAAAATTGTCTCTGGCGTTACCAAAAAATCGTACTTCCAACAAGATATTTCACGGTTTAATAGGTTAAACTTACGTAGGATGGCATGTATTCATGCTATTCATCTATTAAATTACAGAAAAAACATGTTTACTTACAAAAATCTGCAATTGTTTGAAAAATGTCGCGGACAGATTAGTGTCGGTTTAAAAGTTGATTGGCCCATATACAATAGCCAGTATCACAGCTTAGTGGTACCCAATGAAAAGGGATGTTCAGCTTAGGGAATATTGACAAATGTTTATTAATTGACGAATGTCGATATCTTTCAAAGAGACGGGCGTGTAGTACTCTTAATAAGTGACCGAAATAGTAGTCTAAGAAAGATCATCCTCGAATCGTCTAGAATGGCGATTTGGAGGGTTGGAAAGACGTTTTGCCGAACGACAGGCAAACGCGCCGAAATAGAAAGAGGTTTCAATGAATTAAGAAAGGTATAAGTGCTATAACAATAGGATTACGTGATATTTTTCGTGAAGTGAAAACTGTAAAAGCGTCACGGTAAATGATCTAGGTACGCTTGTCATTATCATGCATAGTGGCCAGTAGGCTAATCTACGTACGAGGTGTTTCGCATTACTTTCTTGTGCGCTTTACGATATGTTATAACGAAAAAAGAAATAATTTACATTAGTTTATTCATATTTTAATCTCATAACATTATTCTAGAATTCTCTAATCATGTGTCTTACGGATTCCCTTAAGATTATATGTACTTCCGTGTAATAACGCTCATTGAAAAGAACGACTCATTGAAGTCTCTCAAACCATCAAAACCAGTTTACCACCATCGCATAACGAAAAAACGTTTTTCTGGTTACTCATAGGTAAATGTAGTTAAGTGTGGCACTCAAGTGTGTAAATATAAACTCACCTTCGCCTTCTACTGTAGCTCTTTTTCCGGTCGTGGGTCGGCGGGTCGCTTGCGTACGCGCCGCCCTCGACCTCCGCACTATGCCCCGACCCCATACTACCCCATACCACAGCACACACAGTCACTAACACAGGCCACCTGCGACACCCTCGCTAACGAAAAAAAAAAACACTGCAACAAATAAAAAATAAAAAAACGTTTTCGGCCTGTGTCAATGATCACTGAATTACAGTTTTTGGATTGGTTTTAGGTTTAGGGTGTCGAGGTTTTCTCCGCCGCGTTATGCCCGGACGGTACGCGACGCGAATGTGAAGCGTACCGTCGCAAGCGCAGCGCGCGCCCGCCTTACATTCTTAATTGTTGGCGCAAGTGCCGAGAGATGGGACTCTGTGATGCTATTCAAGTGTAATTGGTGGTGTTTTTTGTTATAATTTACGAAGCTGCCGGCTGGATTGATTATAAATTCATTGCTTATTGTAAATATGCACTTAGCATTGGAATATGGCGACGGATTTATAGGGTGTCGTGCACGCAATGCAATCATTAAACGAAGTCAAATACGTATGTGGTATATTACGTTGCAATGGACTAAAATAAAATGATGCCACTTTAACGTCAACTAGCGAGGCAAGCTAAGCTAAGTAAAAGATGTACCTATGTACTAATTAATGTTAATATGTCTTTACAAATAAATAAATAATGCAACGATCTCCACTGTCTTAACACGACGTACCTTCGAATAATGGATACTTTATTAGATTTATTCGCTTAATTCAATGCAGTTTGCCCGATGTTAATGAATGACTTTATGGGAGCATTAATAAATGCTAAAAACAATCGTAGGTACTTAGAAACATTCAAATTACACCGACTTCATTACATACTATTGCTTTCTAATAAAAAAAATTACAAAAATCTCGCGCTGACACTCTTTTGTAACTACTTATTAAAATTACTCATAACTTCTCACACGAAAGAGTAGAAATGAAACGATGGCGCCACTTTCTACGTAACTGGCACATTTTTGACGTGAAATGCTTGAACATGGCAACAGTTTCGTATGAAAATATTTAGTTCCACTTTCATCCGCTTGTTGCTACGCCTTTTCAGTGACCAGTGGCTACCTCTCTTTCGCAACCCTCCTACTGCTTGCGCCGGCACGCTAATTGTCGCGATCCGCCTCGGAACTCGCTTCGCTCTCGTTTCTACTAATTACACGAGCTGCTGCTTTCCCAATGGAAACGTTACGGAAGGAACTGTGATCGATGTATCGCTGGTGACAATGCGACACTATGTCCGGTTCGTACGCCGACGGGGATACAGGCACAGTGGTGAAATATGTAACTATCGATTCATCAGTCGCTTTATTGGAACTTGATGGCGTTATGCCAAGAATGCCAGCGGATTCCTCGCCATTAGTCTCAAAACTAGAAAGTTTTAAACTATTGAAGAAGCCTTTTCCTTGCCTTCAATGTGATAAAGGGTTCGCCTCTTTGAGACCACTGTGCCTTCAACCCGCTCGGCGCTCTTGGCATTTTTCATTACACATAATTTTCTGACTACTTATTTATTTAGTTTTATATTATACTATTTGTTGCCCGCGACTTGATCTGCAATGAATTCCTGATTATCCAAGATTAAAACTATCTTATGTCATTCCTAAGCTCTAACTATCTCCGTATCAAATTTTATCTAAATCAGCAGTTTAAGCGCGAAGAGGTAAGAGACAGACAGAGTTACTTTCGCATTTATAATATACTATGGATGGAAAATCGTCGTTAACATACAGCTAAATATTAAAGACGTATCTAAATATTTCAACTTTCAGATGCCGTACATAGGACAAAATAATATTACCAGTTAATTAACTAAACTACGAAACCTATTCCTGGTAATAATTATGACATGCCGTCATCATCTCTTCTACAGCAAAAAGATACACTAACTTAACTAGGTACTTACCACAATTTAAGTGGTGGATTGTGTAGGAAACACGAATAAATCCTTGATCCTGATTTTATAATAAAAAAGCAATAAACACGCCTGAAAAATGACTTAAGACGTAAAAGGTATACAAACGCAAACGAAAAGGGATCCGAAAATAAAACAAGCGTGACGCGAAATATTCGTAAAATATTTACCTGACAGATTTAGGGAACACCCCAAACACTTACCAGATGGGTACTCGAATCGCTACGGAACCGCTGTAAAGATTAAGAAAGTTCAGTTAGTAGGAATAGACGCTACGTTTACCTATTATTAGAAATTCTCAAGCAAACTGCCATCGTGAATTTTTTCACGACGTCCACTAGGATCACCTAATATAAGTACAATTATTGTTCCTGGAGGATCCAAATAGGTGATCCTAGTGGATCGCGATTTTTTTAGAGGGGGACGACGACACTCGACTTTAATATTTCGCAAATGAACCACTGTCTCGAAAAATCGTCTTGTGATTACGGGGTTGTGTCCGTAATAATTTTAAAACACCTTCCAACGATGTCCCATTACTATGTTATAAGATTGTGTTAGATGAGAAAAAAAATCACCCCCTCTTTACGTCTGTATACAATTTTTTTTGTATATTTTATTTTATAATTTTGTCGGGATAGTAGTTATATAATATTATCCATGCAAAATTACACCTTACTAGCACTAATACACTCTCACTCGGCAAAGCCGCGGACGGACGGACATACAGACAGACATGGCGAAACTACATATAAGGGTTCCGTTTTTATATCGTTGAACTAAGGAGAGCCTTAATTGATGAAAAAGCAAATTGGATAAAAAAAATAAGCTGCCCAAATTACTAATTCCACGCGGACGGAGTCGCGGGCAAAAGCTAGTAGGTAATATTGATGACTAGGTCCACACCTGCTGGCTCGTGCTGAGGCACCAACTTCAAACACAGTAGAAAGTAATTTTTGTTACGAGTCGGTTTACACTGTGAGCCTCTTTTTCTGAGTGTTCGGAATCCATTTCAATCTACAACCCTATTCACTTAAACGCATACAATGTTTATAGTTAAATAAGTTAACGCTAAATTTGCAGTTTCTGCAGAGGTCTGTAAACTGTCTAACTTGATGTCCTCACGACGTATCCGTCGCCGGCGAACCCTTCTACGACCTATTTGGCATGTTTTGCTCGCGTGAGCGAATATATCCCAAATCCGAACTTTGTATTAGGTACTGTCTGACTTACCAAGTGATCTAGCTGCATCCAAGCTTCCTTATGCCGAGGGTGGCAAGAGCAAATGTTTACAGGCTGCCATCCGACACGATAACGCTTAAAACTCTTCCATCGCCCTACCATTAATGCTTTATAATATAATTCTCGGAAATTTTAGAAATTTGTCAGCGAAACAGTCACTTAGGCGCGTAATTTTTGCGTAAAGTGCCTGCCGCCTGACTTGAGTTATTTAAATAGGCGCAGAATTCACAGACATTATAGCTACTTATTACATTTTCAAGTAGTTTTTTTTGTACAAAGGACATGTCAAGTACAAACTTTCACAAAGTCAAAAATACATGTTAGAAATAGAAGTGGTTTGATAAATAAGCAGGTAGGTATTATGGCAAGAATACTGAAAATGTTACCAGTTTATTACGTTACAGATTTTGTATTTCTTGAACATACTCGTAGTATCCATCTGCACATAGGCACAGTCAAGGAAACTGAATCGCGCGCGTACCAGGGTGGAACCTAATATTCACAACTAATTTCTCGATAATTTATTTGGCAGATGTATGGAAGGTCAACATGACATTTGCAATGATAAGGGTTCACCCTGGTAAGTGATTCAGTTTCCTTGGCTGTACTTACGTGCGGAGCAATACAATAATTACTTCTCCGTACTAAGACCGCATGAAGTCGACGAGTCTAACAATAAGTGAAGTTATTAAGACGTACTAGAGATATTTTAAGTCTAACATTAATAGTCCTCTGTTTTTTATGCTCCAATAATGTGAGACATGAAACTTTACTTTGGTGTATTTCAGCAACCCTTCATGATACGCGTGCAAACATAAATATGTCAAGATGTCCATGACTTTTTGTAATATATAAAAAATTCTGTAGATTAATGTTTTTACCTACAGATGACTACTTAATTTTATTCTATCGCTATATTATTTTATTTTATCCCTATGCAAATAGTTTTAACAAGCTGGAGGGATTAAAATAACAACAGTAACATCAGATCTGCTATGAATTTAGTTGGTAACAATGAGTTAGAAGTATTATGGTACAATTCGATATTTTGAATTCTGTTCTATTTTGATTGGTTGACATCTTGGTTAACACCACTTACATTAGTGACAAGGCCAATAATCGTATCACACGATTTGCACGTGCCGACAGTCTTCGCAACTTGATTACTATTTATTTTCCCTCTATTCCCTTTGTCCCAATGCCTGGCAAGGAAAATCATGACGTTTACGGCCAGAACGTTTTAGGGGGTGGGTCAAGTGAAAATCGCGGAAAGCTGCCATTGGTTACGGGCACTGCAATGATTACATAATTATTACGTAACAGATTCGACACTTGCATTTGATTGACTACCGCTGTCTTCACACACCAACCGGCGTACCGCCGACGGCTTCAGTAGAAGTCATAGAGTACATTTTCGAATGACAGCTGCCAAAGCGAATAGAATTAATACGTATCAACGAAGCGGTGGGAAAGTACTATACTTTTGTGGAGTGATGAAGACCTACTACAGGTAGCTAAAAACGACCGTAGTAGATCAATATCTAACTCTGGTCTGGAAAGGCAAGGGACATATTTTAAATGAACCTATAATATTATTTTATTACACTTAACTTGGCTTACATGTTATTTATATTACCAAATCGTAAGGCAGAGATAAATTTCAACCGCGCGTGCATGACTATAGACGAGAATACTCAAGTTGAGGGCAGCTGAATAATTCAATGGGACGCCGCAAAATAATATATTACACGGGCTGAGGTCATGCAGACTATAATTAATAAATTGATGCAGGCGTTGCTTTGCAGAGGCCCATATCCATAAACTAAAACCAATTATCGAGGACCGTCTTCAACCTATCGAGGGGTCCTGACTCCTGGGCACTTTAAGATAATGGCCGCAAAGTCATTCCGAAAGTATTTTTTTTACAGTCCCGAGGGGCTCATCGTTCTCGGGGCCCATGGTACAGGCCCAGAGTGCCCAGTGGGAAAAGAGGGGCCTTAATACTTCGTGGCTGCGGCAACTGAGAATTTACTAGTTTTAGAGACTTTCACCATTCTCTGTTACCTATTTTATCAGAATTCACATTCTGTCACATAAAATATTTACTAGGAACTTATTAGACAATTTAGACCCTTAATTAGGTAGCTTAATTTATTATTATTATTCTTACGTACTATTACAGACTATACTCGTCGTGACAGCCCTGTTAGCCTTTACACGTGTCTTTGCTCGCGTTAACCATTAAATCGCATTTTAGTTAAGATTCTGAGTACCTGCATACCAAATTAGCAAATTTCATTCAAATCCGTCCAGCCGTTTTTGCGTGAAAGATTAACATACACACACACACACACACACAAGCACGCACACATAGGTGCTCACAAGCTTTCGTATTTATACCTAACTAGCGCCCCGCCCCGGCTTCACACGGGTTTATTATATACATATAAACCTTCCTCTTGTATCACTCTATCTATTTTAAAAACCGCATCAAAATCCGTTGCGTAGTTTTAAAGATCTAAGCATACATAGGGACAGACAGACAGAGGGAAGCGACTTTGTTTTATACTATGTAGTGATGTTACGAGTAAATGTGACGTTATCTATGAAAAGGGACCTTATTGTCGGTTCTAGTTTCCGAGATAATCACGTTTAAAGTAAAATGTCGAAAAAAAACATATTTTCTTTTTTTACTCCATTATAATAAGCAGTCTCTAAATTGTAATTTGACAAAGACACAGGTTTTTAAATCGATTTTTATGGGTTAAAAATATCCCTTAAAGTTTAGTGAGAAAGGGACCTAACTGTCGGTGTCTCTGTCGTATGCTTTCTGTGTGAGCTGTATCGGTTTTTGAAGACATGACGGTACTGTAATGTAATGTATTGCTCAAAATCGGACCCAAATGAAATAAATCTCTCAAGGGACATGAAAATTTTCAAGGGTCTTTCGTACCAGAGGCAAAAATATTTACACGAAAAAATTAGACACTTTGTGTCAGAAGATTCAAAAAACGTTCTTTGTCCTGTGCCGAAAGAGCGGGTGATTTCGCCGACTCCAGACCCCCTCATATGTAACGAAGGTAATGATCGACCCAATGTCGATGTCGATAGGGGAGAAACCTCCCAAAAGCCTAAAGCAAATACTGGCTCAGAACAAGAAACCGCTCTTCCTCCGTCTAAAAGAAAAACTCCTACATGTTCTTACTGCGGTCAGGCTGGACACCGAAACCAGTACAGAAACGGAATAGTAGATTATTCAACAAGGGAGGAAAATAACCAATATCACACGAGGTAACTTGACACCCGAGCACAGCGAGGGTGGCAATATTTCGAGGGTGATATTGGTGTTTTTCCCGAGTTAAAAACTCTGCTTTTCATTTCGACTACAAGGAAAGTAAGAAAATATAAGTATAAATTAATAAAAATGTTTAAACCGGTCAATATGATCGTTGTAGAATATTTCAATAGAGTTTATTGTTAAGCAATAATTAATTTAACAAAATTTAATATATTCAATATAATAATTAATGAAAACAGTAGACAAAGTAGGTATTTTAGTAAATTTATTTGTAAAATAAGTAAATAACCAATTTGAACCAAGGAGTTAAGCTGTATAGAGATAGGCTGTGTGGAAATATAACACTGTCGTTTTCCGTGTTTTTTTTTCTTAACATTTTTAAACTTTTCTGGTTTAAGTCACTAAATTAGAAACTAATATAAATAAATAATTTAATTTAATATTATTTCACTGGCATTATAAAATTTGTAATATGATTGATTAAGAAAAAAAACTCAATACTTAATTATTCCATGTATATGCCGTAATGCTTGGCTGAATGCGTATGTGTTCCTTTGACAGCCAATGCCTTTATTTTTTTTAATTCATATCTACCCTAGGGAAGAAAATAATAGTTATCCTCCCGTATGTCAGATATGATTTGCCTCACTTTCCAAGTATGAGAGATGAAAAATATTTTTGTCAAAAACGTCAATCAGAATTATCACACGATTAATGATCTATTTGCCTAATTTCATTGCAGTAAGATAGGTACATTTTCAAAAACTGGCCACCCATAAATTGACGCATTGTATGATGAGTTCAGTTATGAAGACATTTACACCAATTTGTGTCTTTAGAGGTTTACAGGTCGTTGATTTATAATTATATTATTAGTAAGATTCTTTAATTATAATTAATAGTTAGAACTACAACATTTATCGTATTTTTGAATCCTTGTTTTAACTTTGTTACTAAAAATTTTACATCCGACAATAAGGTCCCTTTTTAAATACGTGCATACTTTAATGTTAACGGAGACAATTTACAGGTTTTTAGTATAAGTTTAGTTTCTAAAGTGATCTAAAATTAATATTATCTAACTTCATCAAAAGTTTTATAGTTGTTTTCATATGATATCACTAAATGTTTTATTACCGACGATAAGGTCCCTTTTAGAAAACGTGTAGTGATTGTACCAGCTATTTACTAAACTTTAACTTGAATTTTGAGACTGAAAAAAGGTACTTTTTAAATAGATGTTTGTATGTTTGATCTCATTTGGCTATGCTTTAGCGTAGTAAATATATATCTTTGTTGATTTTGACTGATTAAGTAATTAGAAAACTAAAAAGTTATTTTTGTTAAAATTGATTTTTTTTTATGATAAACAATGTTGATTTATATCGGTGTTATTTTTATTTAGTTACGAATTATTCGAATTATATCCTTCTCCTATAAAATCCAATAGAAAACATACCTACTATAAATGTAATATTTAGCAAAAACCTATCTACCGTACTTTCATTACTTTGTTCACTTTGGCGTGGTAAACAACAGGAATACAGGTATACAATTATAGAATTGTACATTAATTATAAAAGACCATATAATCTATTCATCAAATAACATGCTATCTATGTAACCTCCTACAATAACATACTTTTTTTGGGTGTAGAAGTTTGAATTCAATTTTCTCATAATCACCTTTTACGACTTTTGGGTTTTAACAATTTTTAAAAAAATATCTATTTGACATATACGCATGTTTTTTACATGGTTCGATAGCTTAATGTATGTAGATTATGAAGACACTAATAACTCAATACCGACAGTAAGGTCCCTCCACGCTGATAACGCCACAAATAAGATATCAATTTCCAAAATAACATAAAAATTGTCTTAAATATCTTTTATTAAACTAAATAAAGTCTTACGAAGAGGGGTGGGTATTTAAGTCTACTAACTATATGATCAAAAATTGCCAAAATAGTGCGTACATAATTAATAAATAGGTATTTTGCGCTTTACTACACATGCAACCCGGGTACTCTCTGGGTTTACATACAATGAATCGCCGTCAAAGTATAATCACGCATGCACACGCGTTATAAAGCTCGTACCCGCACGCGCCATGCATTTTTCCGCCGAGGATTCCTTGGAATGAAGCCATCGAGGGTCTAAGTGAAGGCAAGGAATGGAGCTACCCGATCCAAGCGAAGCCACATAGTATGCCCAGTAGGTGATCTACAAACGTGACGAATGTACTGAAGCGCAATAATGTAAGTTCTCAATTTGTCATCGAAATAAGGACGTTAACATGCAAAGGGACCGAGTTTTGCAATCACATCTGTGAAAATATTATTCGATGATACTTAGAATCAGAACGGTGTCGCAAAAACTGCTCGTGTTTAATTTTTGGCTTCAAAATGAATTAAAGCTTCATTTTCACGCTTGATCAACTACTGGATAGCCTAGCGAACCTTATCACAAAGTCTGAGGTCACGGGTCTGATCCTGAATATTTAAGAGTGTTTGTTCTCGAGTCTATCCTTTTTGTAATAGGTAGGTACCATCTAATATATAAAAATCTCGTGTCACGGTGTTTGTTACCGAACTCCTCCGAAACGGCTTGACCGATTTTTATGAAACTATTTTGTCTATATTTGGTAGGTCTGAGTATTCTCAGGTCGTAGGCTATGTTTTATACCCCTAGGTGATATATGGCAAAGCAACGTTTGCGGGGTCAGCTAGTTAATGTATATTATTCCCAAAACAAATAACGCGCTGAGCGTTAGTTGCCAAAGCGCAGAGATAGTTGTTAGTATCTTAAAAGAAAATTAACCGCTTTAATTTATGTGTATGGTAACGTCACCTGTGTTGATCCCTTACTGGATTCATACTGTAGCGAAAGCGTGGCATCTTCGAGACACCTGCGAGACGTGTCAAACAGTTTCGCGTCTTTATTGCCCCGTATTTCAGCCCGCGAGATTAGAAGGGAGACATAATTAAGTTGTCATTTACCTGTCATGCGAGCTTTGCCTTTGAACGTCCTGCATAAGTTTATTTTCCGTTGAAAAGCGTAGTAAGTCAAATCTTATTTAACAGTTTTAATTTACTTTCATCTTGCTTGATGTTCACGACCGCGGAATTAAAAGTAATAGTAGTCAGTATCCTCGTAGAAAATATGTCGAAATATATAATGTCTTCACAAGTTTTTCGTTATAGGGTTATGATGACAGAAGACTACAAAATTTTGATTGGCTGCTTGTCGTTACAATAACAAGAACAGTAACGCTTGTGTTCATTCCATTCCAATATTTATGTTTCGTGCGGCAGTGCAGCAATGTTTTAGCGATTCCTCGAGCGAAAAAACAACTTACGAACTTCAAAGAAAAATTTGTGACATGAAAGTAATTACGTACGTATTCTTAAGTACTTTACATTAAAATCGTTAAATTACGACGCAAAGGTATTTTTGTTCTCGGGGTCCAATATAATTTGGAATGATCATTTTTCAATTTAGTCTTCCTGCGGAACTTTTCCCGTTTACCTCCGTTCACTCAGGGTGCAAATGGCGATATCATTATTAAATTATAAGTTTCACTGAGTGAGTGAGAGTTTGAAAATACATGCACGAAACACAGACGACTTAAACTAAAACGTAAGTCTAAACTTCTAATTTAATTTCTTATTTTAATTTTAGCGTAAATTTCTGTTCAAGTTTGTGTTTATTATGTGTAAAATAAACAAATTCCCTGAACTGAAGTTAAACGCAAATATTTAGCCGTGCGTATGTAGTTGTTATTCCTGAATATACGTGGTGCTGTGTAAAATAATAATGTACTTAATATGAAAGGCAATGCCTGATGGCATTTAGCATCTAGTCAGCTCCTGTTCATGTTTACATTATTTTGAGTGTCTAGGTTTATCTACGCAAGATTCCACTTAATGATCCAATTAGGAATTGCTTAGTTGTAATCTCAGTTAGTAAATTATAGACAGTTTAAATAGTATGTATAGTAAGTATGCAAGGTGAAATTTAAATCGCGATAATGTGTTGAGTGTTTGTAACTCAAGTTAATTCTGGATAATATAATGCATTAACTCAATTGTTTTAATTAGTGTTTTTTAATTTGAGATGTCCATAAATTTGAGTTTGTGATTTAATTTCAACAAAGTATGAACATCCTAAATTTTACCAGGTTAATTTTAGCAGTTGCATTAATGCATTATGTAGCTTCGCATTAACTGAGTTAGAAATGCTAATCACGATTTAAATTTCACCCTGTAAATTGGATAGGAATCCATTAATCTTCCTACCGTGTGGTGTGGCGTATCTTATCTATCCACATACCAGTAGGTACAGAGCAAGAAGTGAATAGTACTTAAGTTTTGATACGTTCGTACATTTCTGATTCCATGACCGAATTTATTTAAGGTATTTCTACATCTCAACGGTCCCCGAAAGCCTCCAAATTAGGATCTCTCTCAAATATATACCACCAATTCCATGGGACTTATTCAACTCGACCCCTTCCGGGGTTAATAAAATCCTGGGAAAGAATAGTCGAATCACCTTCGTCAAAGACCGGCCGTTTACGGCGCGAGCAAATTTTGTTTACGCCCCGAGGACAAATAGCGCAGGAAGGGCTGGAATACAAACTTGCTTGATGACCCTGTAGTTTTTATTAACAAGTAATCCTTCGTAGATTCTAAATACTGTTTTATGAGTTGAAATCGGGTTTTGTTCCGCGTACCTTGATTTCAGAGAAGCTCGATATTTCGGCACAGTTGCATGCGCCATGATCAGTCGTCTCGTGATCAAAAGTTGCCTGCAAAGGTCCACTTAACCGGTTGTTATCAAATTGTATTTCAGCAAGGTTGATGTCGACGTCGATATCCTGGTAAAATAGAAGGAGACAAATTCCCGTCATGGCTCTCTAGATTGAGTTAACTTGCTGCGTGATAAGGAAACAAAATGTTAAAAGATGTTTTGTATTTCTTTGACCAGGTACAATAAAAGTTTGTTTTTGAAATTCAATGAAAAATTGTTCCCTGATGAACAGAGCCATTTTAAAAAAACTAAATCTGTGTTTATTTTGTAAACAGTTAAAACCGCTTTAAAGAAAGGTTGAAGGTAAAGTGACAAATTACATATAGAAAAAGAACGGATTTCGCATATAAATTCCGAAAAACTCCCAGGTGTAAGTCCGGGCTTGAACTTCTTGAACCCAAGACCCTCTGCTTGAGAGGTTGCAGGTCAATCCAAATGGCTAACATGGCTTAACTTAATCGATGAGACTAGTGTTGTCTGTTATTATATTAAGTATACATCCAATGGTGCCTTTGATTTCTATGGTTCAGAAAGACTAATCGAAAACACTGATTTTTCGATACGATAATGCGTTAGTAGACGTCATTTAGGGACAGTAAACCTTCTTAGACTTTATTACTTGAGCCAATACGCGGGAATAGGCCTATACATCACGGGGATTTGTCAATATTGTGTGACACAACGACCTTATTTCTCCGTGGGTCGGATCCGTGATAGATGGATCCCATTGTCTGAAAATACCAGAAATGAGGTAGAAAAAGCATCTTGTACAAAATATAGCTTCAAATAACCAGCCATAGTACTTTTTTTTTGTATGCGCCATATGTTGAAGCAATGGTGCAGCGGTCGCAGCATTGATTGTCAACAGCATTAAAGGTCAAAATGTCTGAAAATCCCCAAACACATTTAATTTCAATGCCAAGCGGGCCATTCGTAGAAGCTTAGCGGGCCGCAGTTTTGTTTAATTTTTCTGACACCTGAAAATTACTACAGGAATCGAAAGAGTTTTGCACCCTAAACACAGAAAAATATTTATTATTATTTATTTCTCCATATTTAAAAAAATACAAGAAAATAAAAAAATATATATTTGAATTTACCAATAGATACTACCACAGAATAGATATGTTTACTATGCCTTTTTCACCAGAAAAAAGAGCTGTCATAATTTTAAATTTACAACCACAACGTCAGATTTACGTCATCACTTTTTTTTAATAGAGACAAAAGTAATGGATCTATTGTGTGGTAGTTTTGGAGTTACGCCATTTGAGAATAAGCACATCTTAAAAAAACTGTAATATATTAATTAATAATCCTAGTGAAAATTTAAAACTATCAGCGTCTTTCCAAGCAGAATACAGAGAACGAATCAAATTATAGTCTTAAGAATATGAAATTTTGTCAATTAAAACGTTTATTCTGCAATTAGGCCGCAAAGGGCGCTTTTAAATGACATTTTTTTTTAACTACCAGCGCTTTAGGAAAGACGATGCCAAGAAAGGCCAAGAAGAATGCGCCGCAGAAACTTGGCAGAAAGTCGGGCAGGTCAACAAAAATGCAACGCCACTCAACACTCAAAGTACCATAAAATACGCTGTCTGACAAATTGAAAAAATGACACATTATTTTCCTTACAGTATTTTTTATAATGGCATTATTTACCTGAACATCAAAAAGATTCACTCTTTGAGGTGGTTATCATAAGTCGTAAGCCTGATTTACTTCAAACCGTCACCACCTCGTTTATTGCTTCCTGCATATGTTAAATGAGACATAAACTGTTCGCAGCAGCTTTCGGTTATCTCCGGGGTACCAAAGAATATTGCTTATACTTCATGCAATATTCAGTTCTCAAATGTACTAGCACCGTCCGCCGTGCGATGGGGCGGGCTCGACAAATATCAAATTGTATGGGGGTTATAGCATGTAGATTCTACAAACACATTGTGTTCTACATTGTAAAAAATTTATGTTACGCTCGTTTACATGAATTTATATTCATTAATGTATTAGAAATTAATATTGGAAAGATAGATTTTACTGTGTTTGTTTGTAATGGCTTAACCTAAAAAGTACAGAAGGAACCTATTTTTATAAATTCCTTCACCTCGAGAAAGCCTCAATTATCTATCAGCAAGGTAACATCCTACTATACATCGTACTATTATAAATGAGAAAGTTGGTGAAGATGTTAGGATATTTGGATGTTTTTTAGTCAATCACGCAATATTTTAGCGACTTGACGTACGAATAGAGAAAGATCTGGATTGAGGTATGGGATACTTAATGTCTTAGTAATGGGTTCCCGCGGGATAATATTTTAACTTTATACAAGAGATCGAGCGCTGTCCAAAAACGTTGACAAAAACTGTTAGTTCAGGCCTATCTGTACTAAAAAACTAGCTGGCTGGTTTTCTCCCAGAGATGTGGCTGAGCTGCGTAAGTTGCGTAACTGTGAATATTTGTAATGTATGATGTCCACCTACGAGTATAAGTTGTTTGTAATTATTGTGTAACCCATAATTCCAAGACAACACGATACACGAATCGATGAATGATTTATTTTTAACCCGGAAAACTAGATTAATTTTCTACTATCGGTAAAATCCGATTTTTTATATGAAATAAATAAACTGTTAATGATCCTGCATCACAGTTTTGAGTTACCATACAAAATCTGCTGGGAATCGCGTTTTGACGGGTCCTAATAGTATATTAATTGATTGATGGTGTCAAATAGCATACCTATTTATTAGGATCAATTAAGTTTCAGCTTAGTGAAACTTAGGACTGATGGAAACGCGGTATAATGACGTCGTTAGCGTTTGACTACAGCGAACATCTATGAAGAAAAAGTAGTCTATGAGTAGGTCCTTAAACCATCATAGGACACCTACGTAACGAGACATATCACACGGAACATTTCTGACATGGGCTGTCGACGTTGTAGAGATCACAATACAAGGTTTCGTGTTATCGGATCGGATGCTTTGTGAGCTTGATATTCGATATCCGATACTATAACGTCAGACACAGATGTATTGAACTGTCGTTTACCAAGTTGATATTGAATTTTTCTGGAAAGGAGAAAGGCGTTTGCTTTAGACTGTGATGAGCTTAAAACCTTGCTATACTTATTTTATTGGTGACAAGTTCTATCCCGCGGTTTCGTACCTATGAAAGAATAAATTTGCTAGATCTCTACGTGGAAATTAAAAAAAAAACTTTTTAGAGGTAGTGAACCTCTATGACCTGCAAAAGCTTAAAGTTACTCAAGTAGCGCTAGAGCGAGCTATGCTTGGAGTTTCCCTACGTGATCGAATCAGAAATGAGGAGAGCAGCAGGACAAGCAAAGTTACTGACATTGCTCGAAGAGTCGCCAGAAATGGCATTGGGCAGAGCACATTGCTCGCAGAACCGACGGCCGATGGGGCAGTAAGGTTCTAAAATGGCGACCGCAAATCGGAAGATATGGCGTGCGAATACCCCCAACAAGATGGACCGACGATCTAGTGACGATCACTTGGATGCGGGCAACGCAGGATCGATTGTTGTGAAACTATTTGGGGGAGATCTTTGTCCAGCAGTGGCAATCCTTTGGCTGACATTGTGATGATGATGATCTGCAAGGAATGAGTGTGCCGAATTTCAAGTCTCTAGCTCGTGATTGTGGTTTAGGCTATAAGTTGTCTTTTTGTCGTTAGCTTTGCTTTAGCCGTTAATTATATCGTATTTTTAATGTATTATTAGAAATCAAACCTCTTTGGCTGTGCTGAATGTAACTGGCTGGTTTTAATACCATTAAATGTTGACATTCTGCAGATGCAATAAATAAAAAAAAACTAGTTCCCGCCATTTTTCAATTGTTTTTCAAGCAAGCAAAATGAACGTATGTGACCATGTGACGAAGAAATTCAGTACATTTTAAAGTTTTTTAAAAAAAGGTAAAAATGCGACGAACGCCGCGGATAAAATTTGTGCGGTTTATGGACCTAATGCAGTATCAATAAGAGTAGCACAAATGTGGTTCAAGCGTTTCAAGTCTGGAAATTTTAGTGTGAAAGATGAGGTTTTTAGTATGAAACATTTTCCTTTGTATGAAAAATACGAAAATACTTTTGCCCCGACCTAATACAACTATAGTATTTAATGTCATTTTTAGGCAGGCTGCTTGATAGATTGTCAACTCTCGTAATAAAAAAAATTTAGAAAGTAATCGATGACTTTTTTAAATAGCGGTTATAGATCAGTTAACAAGTTAGTGTTAGGTAAAACTCTTGCCAGTATGCCTTTCTTGACTAATAAAGTAAATTAAAAAAAAATCGTGCGTGCTTCCGCGCGGAAGAAGTGAAACTTCGTATGTGGAAATGAAAAAGGCACTTATACATCAATAGGAACCTTATTGCAATAACTTAAAGAACTAAATTTACTTATGCATCTATGTGTTTAAATTACTCACTAGATGGCGCTTTTATCAAGTCTCATACAAATTTGCACAGGCAGTATGAGTTCTGCATCGCACTGTCGAAGTTTTTAACATCCGTTAGTATATAATACAATGCGAGATTATTTGCTTCGGCAGTACATATACTAATGCTTTCATACCCCCTCCATGGTAGCGTTAAATGTTGACCTTGTTGGAAGTCGCATTAGAAGTTTCACTTCAAAAAAACAATGTTTTATGCCCTTTGCTCAGCCAATATGTGAAGGTCGTTCGCAAGCTCTTAGGCGTAACACGTTGTATGAAAATAAATCTTTCTTTACAGCTGACTACGAGCATTGATAAATGACGTTTCTACATCAGCAATTTTTCCTCTTAGCTATACCTATGAAAATGTTTTTTTTTTTAAATAAAAGTGTACCTATGTACTTATTGAATAAAGTAATTGATTACGTATAATTAAATATTACAGGGTGAATGAGCATTTATTGGGCATGCGTGCTCCATCGTTGACCTCATCTTCGCTTTCTATCAGGCGTGATTGTGGTCAATCAAACGCAAGCCTATATTGTATAAAAAAGTGCATAGGTGCCGTTCTTTAAAATTTTAAGTTGATAAGTATAGTTCTCAAAGAATCCTGTCACTATGTAGAAGCGATTTCACATTAGTGTTCCTGATTGGAAATAAAAAACTAAGGGATTTACGGGCATTTGAGACATTCATTCTGAGTCCTCGGGATTGGCTTGGCAATTCATCTGCGATCCCTCTGGCGTAGCGGGTGTCTACGTAGAGGTGATTCGTGGCGGATGCAGAGATGCCATATTTACTCTGATGTTTTTGGGGGAGACTTGAGCCCCAGACACCAATGGATGGCCACTGGGAGTGATCATTTACCAATTATCGTCTTTTGTTGCTCATGCTTGTTTACCTACCGAGTTCCACAAACCAATGAATGTAAAATAAAATTTGCTATTAATAAAATCAGCCGAGTGTTAACCAGAGCTCTTTAAGGAAGTTTTATGTAAACCGAAACATCAAACAAAAGATTGAAAGCCGTGAGACCTTGAGTTATACTTAATCCCAAACTCGAAAGCTTTTAGTAGAGCTTCTCATCGTACTTACATAAGACTGTAATCGGGTTTTCACGCCGAAAGGAGCCATGTTTTTCCTAAGTTATCGTTATCATGACTTGTGAAAATGGGTTGTGAATACGCTTAGTCTAGACGCTATCGACTAGAAGCTTAAAACTATCTTCTGGGAGAAAAAACGTTTGTCGAAGACCGCAGACTGTAAAAAACACTCTAATAACCCAAGGTAGCCAAATTTAGTCAATATTATTGTTAAAATAAACATTGGGAATTCGGAATGTCCCGTTTGTTATCCCTTCGTTTGATTCCAATGGAACAATAGCTCAAATCTTTGTTCCGGTCGGTTCTCTTTGAATAGCCGTGGCTTATGTTGGCTGACCTGATTATCCGAGTAATTTTGCTTGATTAGTCTAATCCATTGGATTCATTACTATCGACGCATAGCGTAAGGATATATAGCTCGATTGTATAGTATATTTCCGAGCTCTTTTTCAGTCGTTATTTACGAATCAAAGTATGTACTAAGCGTATTTAGGAAATTAATTCTCTCGCAGAAATTTTGTACGTCATACAGTTATTACTCAAATCAAAATATCATCTTGTTTCATAAGTACTTTAAGTAGCTTCATGCTGATAATATTATGTCATGGGTGGCACGCAATATCCTGCACGAATTTTATTACTGGGAGCTGAAGAGAATTTCTATTATTACAACTTTACGCTTCATAAACGGAAATTGAGGCTATATCGCAATTTTATGTTAATATCTTGAACATTTCTGTTTTCTTGGTAACTTTTGAGTTTACTGATATTACTACTAAATACGGACTGAATTATTATTATTCTACAATAACTTCTAATCATCTACTCAAAGGTTAATAGAGAATAGAGATCGGTTGACTAATAGACGTCTGTGTACATGTATCGCAACGGTTGTCAATGGTGTTTTTTCCTTTATTTTTGTACCATGTAGGGTTTACATAGCTTTAGCTATGGAGAGGACTATGCTCGGAGTTTCTCTATGGGATCGAATCAGATTTCAGAAACGATCTCCTCGTAGAAGAACCGGGGTCACCGACATAGCCAAACGGATTAGCTCGTTGAAAAGGCAATGGGCAGGCCATATAGCACGCAGAATAGATGGCCGTTGGGCCCAAAAGTTCTCGAATGGAGACTACGGACTGACAAGCGCAGCGTGGGACGTCCACCAACGAGATGGACGGACGATTTGGTGAAGGCCGCAGGTTCAGGGTGGATGCAAGTCGCTTCCAACCGTAATGATTGGGCGTCAATGAGGGAGGCCTATGTCCAGCAGTGGACGTCCTACGGCTGAAATGATGATGATGATGATGATGATGATGGAGGGTTTACATTATGTAAATAGATACTTTTGTGACGATATTTGCCTTTGATTTGCTGTGAACAATTTGAAATAATTTCTAACAAATCGCAGGATTTATGTAGGTGGTTTCGTTCAAATAGCACTAATGTGCTATGTTTCAGTACGTAATACTGTTATAACTTCTAAACTCAGAATTTCTCAAAGTTGCCTTAGTTACCCAACTAGGACAAACAACTGTATCAAAATGAAAACCCGTGCACATTTTCCACGTTCGCCATAAGTATCTCGGTTCTTCACACACCGCTGATAAGATGAAGCACTCAGTATTGCGGGTATTGTCTATACTGAGATAGTACTCCATTGTTCGTAATCAGCAGGAACAGGATTTAGTCGAACAAAAGACTGTTCAACGGAACTTCAGGAATTTACCTCGTTTACGCGACAAAAGCATGCCTGTGGTTTACACAGACAGGACACCTCTGTGATTGCCGAACGTAATTAAATTCTTCATTCTGTCCCGTTGGCTAACTATTTAGTAACAATTTCTATTAGGAAATATAAAACCCCGCACCCACGGTCTCATAATTGCTGCATACCAAACTTAAATGATAATTAATTTGAGGACTTCTTTTATGAAATATTCCGCAGGACCTTTATGTAGTGTAAGTAATGGTCATGGTTTCCTGGTAATGTACTCGTATTTAAACATGCGAAAAATAAACGAGAAAATACCCCTTAATGCTTTTCATTATGTTTGGTGTAAAAGACACTTTTCAATAATTTGGTGATACTAATGGTACGACATCAATGGATTGAACTATGGTGTGAGATTGAACTCCAAAATCCCCTCAACTGTGAAATATAGGTACTTATGTACTTAATGAGGAAGAGAAGAGGGCTGTCTATGGACTTCTCGTTCCAGACGCTATACTTTAGCAAAATTATTGCTTACTAGCCTTCCGTCCGCAGCTTCGCCCGCGATAAATTAATTTTCCCGTAGGAAAAGGTATTTTCCCGCGGTAAAAAGTAGCCTATGTCTCTCAGTGATAATGTGGCTTTCTAACGGCTAAAGAATTTTTGAAATCGGTCCAGTAGTTTCGGAGCCTATTCAATGCAAACAAACAATCAAATCTTTCCTCTTTATAATATTAGTGTAGATTAGTATAGATGGTTTATGGACCGTTTGCAGATGTATTGAATACTAGCCTGCAACTCCGTCTGCCAAGAATTCGTTTATCGCTATTATGTTTAATAGGATACTTTTTATCCTGGGAAATCGCATAGTTCCCGCGGGATAGCGATAAACGAATTCTTCGCTTTTGCTTTTTAATCCAGGTTATAAACTATCTTTGCGCCAAACTTCATCGGACTATCTAACCGTCTAACCGTTTTCAAACATCATCTAACCGTTCTAGAATGAAAGAGTAACAAGCATCCACACATCCATCCATCCATCCACGATGCCATGTACCTATGGGTAATTTTCGTGACATAACGCAACTTTTTCAAGTTAGTCATTCGGTATGGCTAACTACGTTTTACCGTTGTCCAACTTTTTGGTCTCCACTCACCTAGGAGTAACGTATATTACAAAGTGTTCTGTGACTATTTTAAATTCAACGGAAGAAGCTCTGCAAAGTCCATGTCCTAAGTTTCTTGAAGTAACTTTATCATCTCCTAGACTTCCTAGTGTAAACCAGCTGCATGCTCAAGTACGTTTCCAACCAACTCGTGACCACGTTTAAAACAATTATACACAAGTGCGTAATGATTACGAGATGTTATCTAAAGCGAAGATTTCTGCCATTTAAGGCAGGTGAAAGTGAGAGTTACGTTGTTTAGCATCACTTAAACATTCAGTTTATGATAAACGAGATGCGATCACGGCCGCAGATATGCAGAGTAATGTTCAGTTTTCTTTTATTTATAGCGTAAGGGGTAGATACCATGGAAAATCGTTCGTGCATTTCTTTGAAAGGCTTTCTTATCATTAAGGGCCGGCGGCGACTACGCGCGACTTGAGGTGTGCCAAGCATTTTCCATTCCCAAAACCCACACGTACCTTACTCGTGGGATTTATTCCACTTTCGTCAGCTGCCACTTAGGTCAGAAAAAAATTGTTCCATTTAGGTCATCTATGACCCAGTTGGATTCCAATGTCGTTTTTCCCAATTTGAATTGACTCAGAAACAGTGTCGACGGAGCTCCGCTCGCGCGGAGCTCCTTCCTCTGTATGCTTTTGGCCCTTCGGGCCGATGAAAACTTAACATAACCTAAACCTACCTGTTTCTGTGTCCATTAGAATTGGAAAAAACGCGATTTGGCATTAAAACATTCCACTTACGTCAGTCGTTTTTATTTTCTGACCTATATGGAATTTCTTAAATTTTGATGTATTGAAAAAGAAAATCTGACCTAAATGGCAGCTGACGTAAAAGGAATCAACCACTCTGGCGGGGGCATATTAGGGCATGACTTTTTAAGAGTAAGTATACTTACTCGTATTTAACCGGAGAACAGTTTCGTTTTTAGATATAAAGTAATTCCGACTATGCACAGTCTTCATAAAAAGTTGCTCAATTTAAAATAAAGAAAGAAAGAAAAAAGAAAACATTTATTCGTGATATCAAACCATTTCAAATACAAGACAGGAATAAAAAATAATGCGCATATCACGAAACTGTCCCAAATCAGCAAAGTGTCGAAGTGTGGTTAGCAGTGAAAGGGCATTGCATTTCAATTAATAGGTAAATGTTGATAAATGATGATGATGAGGGCTGGCACCTCAGAGTTTTTCGGAATTTATGTGCGAAATTACAATTGAAATTTATCATGAACTTTACGGTGAAGGAAAACATCGTTATGAAACCTGCACGCATCTATACTTCATTTAATTTAGAATTGAAAACCTCAACATCATTATATTGCGGCTCGTCAACTATTTCTTACCTAGCAAATAGTACAGTACTTACAATAGTCTGGGAGCCACAAAATAAAATTGTTTTAATGCCACTTTATTTGCGTGTCGTCAATTGTTACTCTAGTACAAATTGTAAAGAGATTACAGTTCACGAGCCGCAATATAATGTTGTTGTGGTTTATAATTCTAAATTAAATGGAGTATAGGAAGAAATTCAATGGGCTCGCGTGGGAACTACGGCCCAAGCACCTTCATTCTGAGAGGAGGCCTGAGCCCTGCAATGGGACGTAACTAGGCAGAGACGTTGGTTAAATTAAAATCAATGTTTTTCGTATATTACTACTCCAAAACTTACTCAATTTCAATACCTAATTCTTTATCAAATTTGTGTTTGAACCGCTGAATTTAATCCCATTCAATACAAAAAAAGGGATGAAAGTCGACTCGTTCTTTATATTTCATATTGAACTTTCTATTATAATTTTTCTTAAACATCGCTCAGTTTGTACCCAGGATAATAGAAATATGACCCAAGATGTAATAAATTCTGAGATACGATCAACCCGTGCATGCCACTTACGCATTTCTGGATTCGGTACCGCATTATACAGTATCTCAGAGATATAAATCATGGGATATTGGGCCTATTCTAGTCACGATTATGGACTATGCTATCCCTAGGTTAGGGATTATAATGTTAATCTCCTGTCGTGTTTGTCGTGTTGCTTTAGTTAAGGAGTCGCAGATGATTAAATTACTGCATCTAGATGTACTTAGATGTTTACACATCATTATTTTAGAAGCCGTTTAGAAATGTTTTTTTAAGAGACTAGAATAATCTATGGGTGCGGAGTTCCATGTGAATGAACTAAGAAACAAATAATGAGAGTAAACAGACAGTATTTCGATTTAATCTCACCTTTTATACAGTCAGCCAATTTAACCCCTAAGCTTCTACAGAACCTTGCCATCATGACGTTTGTAACCGGCTAGCCGGTCGGAGAAATAAGAGACTATGTAGTAGGTAAATAAAATATAATACAGTATAAAATATGTATGTACAAATTGTTCCAGTCAGCACTGCTCTTTAATAAAATAATAAAAAAACACTGGCCTAGGTTTTCTGGACAGGTGGGAAGGCAGGGCAGGGTATTCGAGTAGCCTCGGTCGGAGCGTCCAATAGGGGGTTCAGGCTTCACCGGCGGTCTGCTCCGAGGCAGTAGAGCAGAAAGTTCGTAGGTAGAAGCGGAAAAGGAAGGGCTGGAAGAAATACCCTGCTTTACTGCTTGCTTGAAGCACCCATCCAAGTCTCGTTTTAGTGCCTAGGTCAGTGAAAGAAAACTAAACGAGACTTGGATTAGGTTTCACAATTTATGTATAAGAAAATACAGAGAAAGAACTTAACAAATAATATTTACAGTACCTGCAATAGCGGCAGCCCTTTAAAATACAAGCAACTCGGTAAATTAGTATTATTACCGAGTATAAATTATAATTATATATTGAGGAAATCAAATTTCGGCATAAGCCTTGCCAAATTGTAGAGCCAATGACGTGAAAAAAAAAACAAAAGAAAATCAATAGTTCAGAATTTAGAATTTTGTTTTTCTGTAAGCGGCCAGTTGCGCACCACGGAGGTTTGCCGTGTTACACGTTCACGTCATTCAATAAGCACTGAATAAACCAACCAATAAAGTCAACAACTTCAACAACAGCAAGCTTCTGTTGGCCCAGGAATCAAGATACTGGACGTTTCGGATAGACATAGCCTTCTTCTTCGTCTGGCTGGTCTTACGGCCTGGTCACGACCCTGCGCGACCGGCAGCGCGGCGAACGTTTTAGCAGTTCATTGCGTGTGCCACCAGGTAACCACTGTACCTGTACGGCGGCGAGCGTCTCGGCCACGCAATGAACCAAGAAAACGCTCGCCGCGCCGTCAGTCGCACGATGTCGTGGCCGGGCCCTTAGGGTTAATTGACAAAGTTCGATGCTTTTGATGTTTACCTTTAACAATCCTGTACTAAAACTTGTTCCTGGTGAAAAAGCGCTTCAACTGTCCGCGTTATAAAGCCACCCTAACAAAGGTAGAACATTATTCACTGCCATTCGATATTTGTTCCCCGCATTCTGACAGCCTGAAAACTGGAGCTTTACGATGGCTGACACGTGAATAACGTTGATAAATTGATATGTGATGGATCCAGGATTATTTTTGAAGTTAAAAGCTTTACTTTAAAAGCACAAGCAAGCGAGCTTCGGGTACTGGCCATCGCTGTTGACTGGACTTTGACGTTTTACTGATAAAATGCTGATAGGCCAAAAGTTGGAATAAGCCTGGCTGTTGTAAGATGAAACTAAGTATTTAATCCAACTAATATTATAAACTAACTTTTGCCCACGACTCCGTCCGCGTGGAATTAGTAATTTGGGCAGCTTATTTTTTTGATCCAATTTGCTTTTTCATCAATTATGGCTCTCCTTAGTTCCTCGATATAAAAAATACCCCCCCCCCCCCCGCATTTATTTTATTTATTTTGTTTTATTTTTTATTTTATTTTGTTTCGGATTTACATGAAATTTGGTATGGAGATAGTTTGAGACCCTGGAAAGAACATGGGATAGTTTTATTCCTGCAAATTGCATAGTTCCCCCGGGATAGCGATAAACGAATTCTTTGCAGACGGAGTCGCAGGCAACAGCTAGTTAAACATAAAACTTATGGCTGTTGTAAGATGAAACTTAGTATTAAATGATATCAGATAAGAGCTCCTATAATAATGCTACGGTGATTGTTCCATCTTAACTCGTGCATACTCTTACTCATTTTGGCTCGCGTAGCCAATCTTACCCAAGAAGGTACATGCACACAGAGGGCACGTGAGGACACCATTCTAAAAGTTATATAAATCTAACTCGCCATGTTTGGTGTCGAGCTCAAATCACTCACTTAGATTTAACCCACGGCTTTAGCTGCGTTAGAGATACCATAACGACACTATTACAACGTTACGAGTTTGGCTTAAAAATATGGTATTTTTTTAAGCGCAACGTTCGCTTAAACAACGCCATTTACTGATTGCAGACTAAGTTAACGCATCATCTTGAAAGCCTATACTTCATTTAATTTAGCATTGAAAGGCACAACAACATTATATTGCGTCTGGTCAACTATTTCTTACCTAGAAAATAGTACAGTACAATAGTCTGGGAGCCGCAAAGTAAAATTGTTTTAATGCCACATTATTTGCGTGTCGTCAATTGTTACTCTAGTGCAAATTGTAAAGAGATACCGGAGAGCCGCAATATAATGTTGTTGTGCATTTCAATGCTAAATTAAATTAAGTATAGGTACTACAATCAACTTTCTTGGATAACGCCCTCCATTATTTTTAACGTTATAAAATTATCATTAACGGGATATTCTACGGTATGTCTGGATTCAGAGCTTTTTATATCTATACGCCACATTTAATTTAATTCCGTTTAGTCGTTATTGCGTTGCGTGATTGAGTAATAAACATCCAAATAACTTCACAAACTTTCTCATCCTAAATCAGTAGATAGGATACTATGAGCAGTGTATAAAAAGTCCGGTGATATTTATCGATGAAAAATCGAGGAGAAACGTGCGATGTTAATTAGGAAAGTGACAGGGCAATTACAGCGTCTGCCCACTTGTGCGCCTGCGCGTCTATCAGCGTACACGCATAATGAGAGCAGCGCAAGTAATGAGCTTAAGCCGCTCCAGAAGAAGCGATTTGTGAAAATATCTCATGCTTTTTGGTTAATAGTACCTATGTGTCTTTGAAGTGAATAGACTAAGCTTATTGAAAGTACGGGTAACAGCACCGGCGTGCCAATTTTTGCTGTCTTATCCATGGAAACACCATCGAAAAGTGATAAATATGGGTTGCTATAAAATTCGAAGTGGTTGACAAAATTAATTAAATAGAAGAATAGAGCAGTAAATTTTTTCAAAGATGTGATTTCAATAATGTTTAGGGGAGACCGAGGACAGTTGACACAGAGGAGAGTAGAAACAACGTAGATTTTTTAGAACTTATTAACTGCTAGAGAGCTCGCAATAGCGTTCGTTTTTCAGTTCAAGTCTCGAGCTATCAAACACGCGCTATTGCGAGCTCGCTAGCAGTTAATAAGTTCTAAAAAATCGACGTTGTGTCTACTCTCCTCTGTGTCAACTGTCCTCGGTCTCTCCTACCTGTCTCTAAAATATTACACTGCTGCACTATAAGTGTGTTAGGTTTTGGTGGCTGTTTTGGTGACTGTGAACTAGATTCAACCTATGAAACCATTTTCGATAAGGTTACAAACTTTTTGTTTGCAGAAAGATCAATCAACTTGAACTAAAAGGGTACAAATAATAAACTTGCCAAATAGTCAGTATGATTAATGTCCCACGATATTAGTAACATAGTATTGTTAATAAATAAGAGATATCGTGATATTTCTCCCGTTGGACAAATAACACCAATTAAGCTAGTCTCACAGGAAGCAAAAGCTCGTGTTGTGGGTAATAGACAACAGAAGAAACACTTAAACAAACAAACATTTGTATTTTTCATACGTAATATCTACCCTGGCTAAGGATCGACCCCCGGGATATCAAGCTTTGAAGTTAGGTTTGGGTTCTCTAATCACTAAGCTATTCAGCCCTTATATTATTAAGTACGTTACTAAATACTGTAGGATTTGTGCAAATATATTAGAAGATTCATTATCACTACACATTTAAGAGCTAGGCTCTTGTCGGTGGAGTAATTCCGCTCTTTTCTTCACTTCTTTATCGGCTCCGTATATGTCCTTCTTCGTCTTCCCCTTTTCCTTTTCCCTTCTATCTTTCCTTCCATTATAGTCTTAATGTAATTATCGTGCCGTAAGAGACGACCTAACATTTTCGCTCTTCTGTTCTCTATTATTTTCAACAAAGATCTTTTTTCACTTTTTCGTTAACTACTTAAGTATATTTAAAACTTCCTCATTACTTTTCTTTTCTGTCCAACTGATCTTTTCCGTCCTCCTCTAACACCATATTCCGAACGCTTCCAATCTCTTTCTGTCTCTTTGGGTCATGGTCACCTTTCGCAGCCTTAGAGTAGAGGGCTAATCTTATATTAGAAGATTACCCACATTTAAATCGCTTGTCTCTCGTAACTTGTCCACGAGTTTTATCTGTAGTATACGCATAGCTGGCAAGTAACTTGCTAAGTGGGTATTTGGTATAGCATGCAATGACAATTATATACTGATTGTATAAAACACAATTTATTTAAAAGGCTTGTCTTGTATGTTATACCCTTGACTTATTTCATGACTTGTAAATTAGAGCATTAGGTGATTATGATTAGTTTAAACGTTTTTGTTATTTATAGTATGTGCGATGACCAGCAGAATATATGTAAAGGCGTTATGAGGGCGGTCAAACGGGTCTATTATAGTGTTATCTTATACCCTCACTTTCCGTGCGGATATCGAAAACTCCTATTTTTGTGCACCTCTTTGATATACAAAAGGCCAGGTTTCAGTGTCTAGCTTCACTGATTTAGGTTATACATGTTGTCTGTCAGTCAGCCCTTCAGGCATGGTAGGTACTTATATAGATTGACAGTTTCAATAGGGAATCCAGGTAGTTTTCTACTGTTATTTTAAGCTCAAAAGTTTTTTAGTGACAAGACACAGAGTCGAGTATAAAAAATTTATCACACGCTCTTGTTCCGATGTACCTAATAAGCTCATTGTACATGTTTAGCAGCTCGAATATGTATGCAAGGTGTCTTAAAATGAGTCCGGAATATTTCATCAGGTGGACTGAACATCTCTGTAAATGTTTTTCAGAAATGTTTAATTGTGGTAGACAAAATGTTTCCGTACATATGTCGATTTTTCGAAGTGTACCTACCGCGTCAAGGGCGTGAGCGTGACTACATTTTTAAACTAAAATTCAGATGAAAGTTTTTTACAGAGGTGTTAATTAAAACCAACCTTACCACCTGATGAAACCTAACCGACTACTTTTGAGACACCTCGTATATGTATATATGCAAAATTTATAATTATGCATTACCTAAATATAGTTTCATTTCAATGTGCGACAATCACTCCACTTAAGTGATTTCAAGTTATGAAATAAATGTTCTACTTGTTTTTCACTAAAGAGCGCTATTTGATAAATCCAGCGCTTTGAACAGCTGAAGTAGAAAAGCAACGTGTGAACTTTATAACGACTCTCACAGACTTTGAAGAAAACAGCAATATTTTCGTTTCTAGCATTCAGCATTTCGTCATCTAAATCTTTAAACACGCCGTTTGTGTTTGGACCCGGGAAAACAAAGCAGTAAAATGAGTTTCTAGTCGGCTGCCAGAACAGGGGTGAATATTGGTGTTTATCGTTTCCAACGCGATTCCGGAGGTTACCCGAAATTGGAAGTTCGTATCGTACCGTCCCTTTCGATCTCTGATTAAAAATACTCTTTGCGTGGGCGGGATGGCATGATACCAAAATCAAACTCCAAGTGTCGAGATCTGATTTCGGCTGGTGGTGGCCGCAGGCGGTTGACATTCGCACAACTAGCACCTACGTTTTAAGATTTCTGTGTTGGATATTGTGTGTAATATTTATAGCGCAACGAAATATGTAGAGTTATTGGGTTGTTTTACTTTATTACTAGGCAATCACAAAAAAGTAAAAAGATTTAGATTTTTTTTATTATTATTCTTTACTTCTTATTGTTTAATAATTTCTATGTAACTCTTATATTAATTAAACAATATAATATACTTTATATTACAAGAGGAATATATAAAACAAAATTAAAATGAATATAGCTATTACTTAACCTTAAAACTTCACTGAATCTAAGAAAAAAAGCAAAATACCAGGGTCTCAGTGTGATATACAATTTAATTCCTATCGGCTTTAAGACTCTGGGTCCATGGAGTCCGGCGAACATAGTCTCATTAGAGACTTGCAAAAGCGCCTGGTCGACGCAACTGGCGACCAAAGGGCCGGCAGCTGTCTCTCAACCAATTAGCATCGCTATTCAACGAGGAAACGCTGCCAGCCTTTTGGGCACAATGCCACGGGGGCCATTTGTAGATTTAATTTAATTTTAAGTGAGATTTTACATCTAAAAAAAAATAGAGTAATGTATGTGCGTTGCGAGCTTAGAGCTGAGATGAAATACCTCTTCTCCCAGTAATTCGAAAGGTTGTCTTGCTTTCCGCGCTGGATGGATGGAACACAACAAGGCAAGTTTTGGCGCCAGGATTAGCGAGTAAGATGTTGGTAGCGATCTGAATGGGTACTCGCACAAGGTACTATTCGCAAATTTTAAACAATAAGTTGGAGTTTTGAGTCTCCATCCTTATTATCTTAGCTGTTGCCCGTAATACCGCTTACGTCCTAAGGTAACTTTTCACTTTCTCGAATTAAAAATGAAAACTAGCCTTTACTAATCTTTATAAATGAAAATCAATCGCAGAATATGTAGATACGCGTAAAAATTTAGAATGGCTGCACCTATTTATTTGTCGAAATCTTTTTTGTTGTGTTGATAACTAAAAATATTGAGAGGTTTGTATAAAAGATTTTTTTTAATTATAATTACTAGTAACACCCGTGCGATGCCAGGGCGGGCAGACAGTCAGGGATAATTTAGGGCACATTATGTATAGCTGGTTACGAATGTCGTGGTTTTGAATAACCAATAAGTAAATAATTTTCAGACACTGTCCAAAAATCTCATCGAGGACCTTTCCGTTGATTAACATGAACAGAGATCTCGTCCGTTCGACCCCACAAATACCCTTTATTGTTGTAAATTGTGAAAGGAAAATACGAGAATATTTCCACGAGTTTTGTTTATGAATCGATGAAAGTAAATAATCGCGTTGCCTTGCGTGTAATAGAAGCAAATCCCGGCGGGCGCGCCGTGCCAGTTTTACGAATGAATGTGGAAACAAAAGACATGCCGATTTATTTACAAAGATCTACGGCCCGAACTTTATTGTTATCTTAGTTTTATTTTCTAAGTTTCTTTATTAATACACCTAAGATATTATTAAATTATATAGTATGTTTTTCTGAAAGCATAGCCGCGATTTGTGGTATGTGGTTAGAGTTGGGCGTTCATCATATATTTTCTTATCTCTAGTTAATTATTTTGAATAAAATAATTTGATGTTCCATTTAATAATTTATTCGACGATAAAGTCAATCGCAAATAATGTGTTGTCAATTCTTTTATTTTAGTAAATTATCTAGATGAAGATAACAAACCTCTTTTGTTATTGAAGTAAGGTTATACTGCAAATTCGTAAGTATGATGAATGAAAATGAGTTGTTGCAGGTTTACTATTTCTAATCACTGAAAGTGCATTGTTTAAATTTATTATGAACTTAGTCTGGCATTGTTTTGAGTTCGCAATAGAATATGCTTTTATGATATGTTATTCTCGAGTTGCTCGCCTTCCTTTTACTGCTAGCATGCAACTTTCATATATTGCTATCTGCCATCACGACTCCATACGCTTTTGTCTTATCAAATAAATATTTTTTCTCGTAATTATTCTCATTCAAAAATACATGCGAGTGACAGCAAGTGATTAAGATTGCTATTTCCAGTAATTAAGGTGTACATTAGCATGCGTTGCTGGAGAAACTTGAAGGTACGAAGTGGAGCGCGACAATCAGGGTGCGTCCGCGGCTTGATGAAACAATTTGCTTGTGAGTAATATTGTGGGGACAAGGGCGCTGGTATACAGCAGGACAGCTATTGGTGGTACTGTTTTATCATTATTTAGCGACCTCTAGTGCCATTTAGCTGTCAATTAGAGAAACCGCTACCGAAGTTTCTTAACTCGGCTGTATACAATTTCCAACTTTCTTCCTTCGGACTTCAGTCCTCAGGCATTGTCTGGAGAGAGATCTTTCTGTTGTGGCCTATACCCCCAATTATTATCATCATTTATGGATTCGGAAACTACGCAGGTGCTTCCTTGTATAGAGATGATGATCGCAGGCATCATCTTACTCGCTAATCCTGCCGCCAAGCTTCGGCATGGAGAGTGAGGCGCAAGCCACACAGAGGAGCGTGGGACGGGGGCGCGTCGCAGTCCGCGTCGTTTGTTCGCAGGCCGCGTCTCCGCCCCGTCTCTTCTGTCTGCTTAGGATCGCGACGCTTCTATACATTTAGGAAAACTGATTTAAGGGGCGCCGCGACTGCAACGCGCCCCTGTCCTACGTCTCTTCTGTGTGTTTTGCTCCTAAGACTGCCAGTGAAATTACTGGCATAAAAGTGTTTTATCTTGGTCCTCCAAGCTGCCAATGCATCTGCAATGTTCTGGTATTACGGGTGCTTATGGGTAATGGTACTCGCCATCAGATCACCTACTTATTCGTTTTCTGCCCTTTTTCAAACAAGTCTTTGAAAAAAATGTGGAGGTAGGTGTGCTGTGCGTTAAAATTATGTTATTGTTACGGAGATGGGTCCACGAGAAACCCGCAAAAACATTTTTATGAAATTAGTAGCACTTGCAGTCGTTTTCAGCAGGCTGAAATCTGATTTCAGGCCGTTCTGGAAGAAGTCCTAACACATAACGGTAAATCAGAAATTACCCCAAGTTAGCATTATTTTCAGCAGGCTGAAACATGTTTTCAGGCCGTTTCAGGACACTAACTGTCACATGACACCATTTCCTGAAAACCCGTTTTCAGGCCGTTTCAGGCCAAGTTACAGTCCACCTGTCTCTGGAACATTCTAGAAGGTGTGTGACAAGGATAGCCTATATGTGTGAAAGAGACAGACGATCTTGTTTCCGGAACATTCTAGAAGGTGTGTGACAAGGATAGCCTATATGTGTGAAAGAGACAGACGATCGTGTTCCGGAACATTCTAGAAAAGTGTGCGAGCGAGATAACATAGCGTACTCGTGAAAGAGACAGACAGATGATCCTGTTTCCGGAATATTCCAGACTGTGCCAGAGAGTTCTAGCTGGAATGTTCTCGAACTTTGTGGACCGATTCACTGGACCTATATAAAGGCAGGCAAGGTTCCGACAGGGGCAGTTTTGGAAGAGATACCGAGAGATAAACATCGAAGAGAGATCAAAGTGATTACTAAGTGATCTAAGTGAATAAGTTTAGTGTTGAAAGAGATTCCTTTTTGTTCAATTAAACTAGTTTTACGTTAAAGGCGTATTATCTATCTAACGAACCCTACGGCTCGTAACATTATGCAAAAACATCAATGCCAAGCAGCAATATTCGATTAACGACTTCACTTCTTCTTTACTTTTGTGGCGCCATTCTTAGAATTTAACATACTAAGTATATATGATTTCTAAATAAGTACATATTTTAGAGAAGTTTTAAAGGTATTAAACATTTTCCTTAATAGTTAGTTACAGTACCAGATGTTTGAATGAAGCCGTGAAACATAATGTCCTATTTACAAAGTGAAATAAACGCATCACGCATGCCCTTTGGGATTGCTTGCAATTGTACTGAGTTGAATCTAGATTTAGTCCTAAACATAGAAACATGGAAACGCTCCGCCCCGCACCGATTCGAGTTACCCCTCCCCCCAAGGCGCCGGTTCCATGTCGCCACTGTTAACCAGTCGGGTGCGCGACGCGATGCATGTCGGCCGCACGCACGGACCAACTGGTCCGTGGCCGCACGGCACTAAACTTTTGCGAAATGGGAATATATTTTGCATTGTATGGGTGTTTGGCATCAACCAAAGACAAGGAAAGGAGTTTATTTCGATTTCCGAAGGACGAAAGAAGGTAGATAACCAACTTTAATTAGCAACATGTAACATTAGTAACTAGGGAAAGTAGGTTTAAAAGTTTGTTACCTATAATGTATAAATAGACGCTTATATTAGTAGGTAGGTATTAGTAAAATTAATTTGTTAATTATTTCCTATCAATATCTACAATTACATTCTCTAATTGTCTTTACAAAATGAATTAGGTATACACTCATTCACTTATTTTTAAACACATAATTTAGACAAACGATAAGTTTAATTATAAGTACTACGATAATTAGATTACCTACTCATTTTATTTTACATTACAACGTTGCTCGCGCTCAACGTACGGCGCGGCATTCAGTTTCCACAGCTATCTCTTTCTATCTCTTTTTGCGATAGTCAGCCCTGTGCATCTTACGCACACATTGACGCGTGTACAGACGTCGTCGTGCTTGTGTGGATTCAGGAACGCGTGTTTTGTGCGTCGTGTCCGCCGTGTGGCTTCACACTTCCATTTTGACACTGCTCAACTGAGCTTAACATTATATAGCGATTTAGTTTTTACTATCAAATGGCCGCTAGTCAATTAGTAGTTTTGTGTTAAAAGAATGCAGTACCATACACGCAAACCTACTGTAAACCTTATCTAATGTGCTGCGTTCCATAATGTTATTATTGCGAGTGTACGCGTGTAATCATGGCGTTTAGGCCGAACCGTAGACGTTATCTTTGTTCACAGCTTCACAGCACTAAATAACGCCCTCTGTCTGGATGATGCCTTCAACCAAAGTTTCTTAGCTACATTTTTTACTACTTAAAGTGTTATACATCCCTTACTTGGATGCTGTTGAGCAATAACGTGTCAACCCACAAATTGACCTGACTTAACACCTTCACAACATCGAAAAATGGCAAATTTTTTTTTTGAACAGGCTGAAACATCTATAATAAAAATCTTTAGCGGCCATTTTCTTTCAGCAATATTTTATTATACAAAGTGCTAATTAAAATACTGAAAACCTGACATCAGAACTGTCTTTTTGATCTTCAATTAGTTTAATGTATGTGTACACATTATAATTACATGTGGAAGCATTTACACCTCCACTGAACATTTGATAGTAAATTAAATTTTCTCTAAGATGCCTTGGAATTGGGTATTTAACTAAGGGACACCCTACATCTCTGCAGAAACTAGTAGAGTAGTTATATTTGTTTCATTTACTTTGTCTTGCTTGTATTACCTACTAAAGAAGGTGCGTGAACACATCGGGTACGTGAGGACACGATTCTCGTAATTATTGTTAACCAACATTTTACTAAACTGCTCCAGCCTGAGCTCTCGTTAAACTGTTCTTCTGTTTGTTTCAGATGTGACTGTGACTTACCGGCGTGGTCTGCCGGTGATTACGGTGCCGCTGCCGTCGCGCCGGGAACGCTGCCGGTTCACACTCCGACCCGTCTCGCAAACAGTCGGCGAACTGCTTGAACAGGTACTGCTAATTGCTGAACAGATAATGTACTGTGGCCATCATAAACATCGGAGCATTCAAGGTGGTCAAAAATATCTGAACACGACCGCATTGTCAATCGAGCACGTGCGTGTTCAGATAATTCCTTTTCATCGCCAGCGTCGTCTTTAGACGACAATTCTGTAATAGGTACACAAAATGAACCTACCCGCATGCGCATAAGAATCAATTTTGTTTTTTTTAAACATGAAACTACCGTGAGACTCATAGTGAAAATAAACGGAAGCCATTGAGATTGGTCGTCATTCAATTTCAACCTGGATAGTGGTTGGTCGGTACGGTAAAACAGTGTTGAATATTCGTACTGCGTCAACGGTGAGTGTGAGCGATCCTTTACAAAGTGATGTCGTTAGTGTTGTGTGCTACTCTACATTTGACAATGACAATAAAAGTGATGATGAAAAACGGAGGTAGTCCTGTGTCGCTATCAGTTGCGTCGTCGAGTAGCCGCGCGACCAGGGCGGTACCTAGCGCGCAGTGCGCGTGTGGCAGCCGCCGTAACGTGTGACTCCGGGAAGAAGGGCTACGGATTAGCCCGAAACATGTCGAGTTAAACTCGTTTTAAGACGTCAGTGATCCGTTTATTTTCACCATGAATTTTGTTCGTACCTAACTAAAACAATGTGTGGGTGAGGTTAATGAGCGCCTTGACAGCTTGATGCACTCATAATGACGACTGTAGTGCACTATAGGTAGCACTTTGAGTGTGTAGTTATCAGAAGAGACGTCCAAAACTTACTGTGGTACCGGTATTTCGGAAGGTGCTTCTCTAATTTTGTTAAACGAACTACTTACTGACTAATTGAATTTTATTATGTTTGAATATTTAGTTTTTTTTCGAAAAAACTGATGCCACGCCATGACTAAACTGTAATAATTACCTGCTTGTCCAACTATGTTGTCCAATTATCGCCCAATAAGAGAACAGTCACCGCAATGGTTTGGAGATTTTTTAACAAATCGTATTATTTTTTATCCTCGCCGGCGTTCAGCAGTGCTTACGCACGCAATTACATACTGACGACTGCCATTCCGTCGATGATACTGCAATGCCGCGTATCCTACAAGAATAGCAAATTTGAGATTCCGTGTCATATACAGGGTGATCAATCCAAATGGGTCAGTATGGAGAAATCAGAAAATATGAGAGATAGCGAAAGCTTTCTTAGGAAGCATGGCTTCGATTTTAGATTTAACAAAAATGGCATTCAAACTTTTTTTTTACTCTCATACATAACCGAGAATCGAACCTGGTCAAAAGTTCTGTTATAGTTGTTTTGTTATTAGTGATGCAGTTGGGAATCAGAAGTCACAAGAAACACGTTTTTGAATGGAGTTTTGTTTAAATAATTGAAAAAATAACGCAAAAATTACATAATAACTTTATTTAAGTAGATGTTCGAAATGGTAGCCATTTTCCTGGATGCAAAGATTAATTCTCTTGGGTAAAGAATGCACTATTGCGTTTCGTATTTTTGTGGGGTGAATTCAGCCCAAGAAAACATTACATTTTTAAATTTGAAATAAATTGGCACGCCCACTGAACAAAATGTGTTATATTTTCTAATAAACGCAATTTGTACTGTATTTTATTTATTAAAGTAAGATAATATGCAAAGGTAGCCTCTTTAGATAAATTATTCATATTGAAGAAGTAATGACGATATTTTGCAAATTATTTAAATTGAAGGAATTTCTTTCTAATGTTTACCTACCTACACAAGATTTCATAGCATAGGTTGGTCCTTATACTCTAGCTAGGGATCAACTACTTAATAAAAAAACCGGCCAAGTGCGAGTCGGACTCGCGCACCGAGGGTTCCGTACAAATTTATATGTATCTATGAACATCCAGTCTTAGCAGACCCCTGCTCCTAAGCAAAATGTGCGCAGTGTGGGATCATTGTAGATTGGTTACTGATATAGACAGACAGACAAAAAAAATTATGCTTTCCGCAATTTTTCCTTTATCTGTGCTATAAGACCTTGCTTCGTACCAAATTTCAAGGTTCTGAGTTCACGGGAAGTACCCTGTAGGTTTTGATTCCCTTGCGAGTGTCGAAAATGTGCGTTGTTTACTGATATTGACAGACAGACAAAAAAAATTATGCTTTTCGCAATTTTTCCTTTATCTGTGCTATAAGACCTTGCTTCGTACCAAATTTCAAGATTCTGAGTTCACGGGAAGTAGGTACCCTTTAGGTTTTGATTCCCTTGCGAGTTTCGAAAATATGCGGAAATTTGCGTAATAAACAGCTGTATCTTGGATTTTTTCACAGCTCCAAGGGACAGTAGACTTGAGTAGGTATTTGATATAAATTTCAGCTTGATACCTCCACGCGTTCCTGAGAAAAAGGGTCTTGACAGACAGACGGACGGACGGACGGACGGACAACAAAGTGATCCTATAAGGGTTCCGTTTTTTCCTTTTGAGGTACGGAACCCTAAAAAATGACATGCGATTATTTAAGTTCAGAATTTTGACCAGGTTCGATTCCCGGTTATGTATGACAGTTAAAAATAATGTTTGAATGCCATTTTTGTTATATCTAAAATCGAAGCCATGCTTCCTAGGAAAAGATTTCGCTATCTCTCATAGTTTCTGATTTCTCCATACTGACCCATTTAGATTGATCACCCTGTATACGAACACAAAGAATTTAATTTTAACGCTCCCCTGTAAAATTTACCTCCAGTCAGATACGCGGCATAACCCATTGTTCATTACGCGGTCTTGAAGTATCATCGACGATTTGCCATTACCGATTTTCTCTTATGATGTTTCTCGAAGCATCTTACTGTCACTGTCCCCCCGGAAAGCCTTCAGCCTCACCAAGGGGGCGTAACCCGCGTTGACGATCTATATGCTCCAATGTCTCATGGTTCTTTTCTTATTGTTACTAAGGTGAAAGCAGAAGACCGTGGAGTGGAGCGGGCCGCAGCGCTTGCGGCGGACGAGCGCGTGCGCATCGCCGCCAGCGACACAGTAGAGTCGCTGCTCGAGACCGACTTCCGGCTCATCATCAACGATACTGAGTACTACGTCAAGAGCCCCTCACAGGTCAGTGGCATTCGGCATTATGAAACCCTTCCCATCCTACTCATATCCATACTTCTATACTTTAACTAACTAACTAATGAGTTGTTAAATCGTTACCACAGCTGCTGAAATGTGGCCGAAACGTCGAAGTAAATAAATAAATATTTATTGCGTGATAAGTCCCGTTTAGTATAGTAATTACTTTTGAAGTGTGCCAAAGAGTTAATGCTCTCACATCCCTGTCCAATTAGGTACTAGCGAATGCACTCTTCCACGAATCTACATCGAACACTACTCGACTTTCCCAATTACCGATAAATTGTCAACTCAATGTCAATCGTATCTCCACCACTAGTTTCCGCACTTGAGAAGAAGACTAGTGCTAACTATTTAGGTATATTGTTAAACTTGTCGTATACTGTGTTCTGATAGACTGCGCCACTTGTACTGTGATGTTAGAGTGCAGTAATCATGTTTAAGACTGCACACAAGTTATTCTTGTACTTGAAACGACCGCTTTAGCCTAGTTCTCTATCTATATAAGTATGTTTATCGTCGTCTAGTACCCATAGTACAAGCTTTGCTTAGTTTGGGACTAGTTCGATTTGTGTAAGATTGTCCCCTAATATTTATTTATTTATTTATAAACATTCCCAATTCCTACATGATTATTGCCTGTTGCAGAACTGGACTTGATACTAAATAACTTTGTAAATTTTAGGATCCATTTATGAGTTGAAGAGGTTCTTTCACAGTCTACGGATATCATTGGAGCAAATTGTAACATTATAATATAAGGAAGTGCTTACTGCATGAGGGTTAGGTTTTTAAAATGACCGACCTTTTTCCGTCTCATGCTCATTGCTTGATGAAACGTACAAATAATCGGGAAAATTTGTGACATATGTATCACCTCTAGCCTTTATACGTTCAGGCATACTTTTAGACTGAGAGGGCTTGGGCTGGAATTCCTACTCGGGCTCAGGTAATGGATCGTAAGTTGGGAACTTTACACATACCCTTTTACTGCGTCGCAGGCGTGTCCAGTTTCCTCTTTATGTTTTACTTTTTTTTTCCGAAATGCTCATGATTCGTATTAATTTTTTACATAAATTCCAAAAATTTATCGGCTACATCCCTGATCCTCTGCTTGAGGCGATATAGGTCGTACCACTAGGCTACCACAACATAGAAGTAAAATGTTGAATATGATGTGATAAACGAACAAGGGTCGGAATTATCCCGTCATTTTAAAAACCTAACCCTGTTACATGCAATAAATACTTCTTTATAATGCTATGCTTCATTTTTAGGGTTCCGTAGTCAAGTAGGAACCCTTATAGTTTCGCCATGTCAGTCCGTCTGTCCGTCCGCGGCTAAGCTCAGAGACTGTTAGTACTAGAAAGCTGTAATTTGGCATGAATATATATATATCAGTCACGCCGACAAAGTGATTAAATGAGAAAAAACAAAAAAATTTTTTTTTGTGTACCTCCCTATGGTGGTAAAGTGGGGGTGATTTTTTTTTCTCGACTAATCCTATAGTGTGGGGTATCATTGGATAGGTATTTGAAAATATTCTTTCATTCCATGTTCACACGGCTTAGCTGGAATGACGTAGAAATTAACATTGATGCATAGTTTCTTTCAATATGACGTCGAATGAAATCGTTCGTCTTGGAATAAGTTTAAATGGCCGAATCCGAGTGTACGTTCTCTCTGTGTTCAGATCGTTCATTTTTCATTTATTTGTAGTAGAATGAATGATGCCGAATGAAAATATCCAACATCGTTTCACTACAACTAGGATCGGTTCACTAATGAATTAATTCGGCATTTTTGCTTCACTTTGCGTTCAGACACACTTTGAGTGAAAGATGCAAAATGAAACAAGAAAATGAAAGAAAAATTACCCATCGATACCTCCTACGTATACTGGTATAACTGCATAATGGTGATTTTACAGTAAAGACCATATTGTTTAACGATACGGTCTTTTTTTGTAAAATCACTATTACGCAGTTATACCAGTATACGTAGGAGGTATCGCGTCTGATTGATATCCTTTACTTACGTTGGTACCTACTGGTACTGGGTTTTTAGGTATAACTTAGTATTGCCTGATTGAAACCTTGCCTTAGCAGCATTCGTAGATCCCGGCTAGGTACAGCCAGTAATCCCATTAGTGCCTCTGTTTCCGTTTCGCTTCGAATTAGTGATTGTTATGCTGCAAAGGCACAGTTAAGCTTGTTCTGCTGTATCAACGTTGAGTGTATTAATGAAAGATATGGCTTGTTAACATCCAGGCCCCTCTTTCCCACTGGGCACTATGGGCACCTGCACTCGACATCCAAGACTCGAGTACAGATATTCGCATTTTTCACACAAATACCTGCCCCAACCGGGAATCGAACCCGGGACCTCAAGCTTCATAGTCAGCTTCTCTAACCACTGGGCTATCCGGTAGTCAAATAAGACTCTGCCTATCGACAGTTTGCTTTAGGTATCTTCTTTGGCTTCAATTTCATTCTTTTGTGAATGTCTAGTCTGTGGTAATGAGTTTCCAGACTTAATGAGTCTGCTAAGACGAAAAAAACTTTTATCCTGGCTGTTTCTATACTCCGCCAGCGTTTCTTTTACGAAATTGCTCAAAAGGGAGTTCAAAAAGTTGGACTAAGTTAACTGATAGTTAACCATACAAAGGACTGCGGCTATTCACACAGCGGTTCGTTTCATCGTATTTATATCGTTTTTCCGGCGATAGCATACGAAGTTGTATGAGTCAGTTCACAGACATTAGGTAGGCCGGATTTAGAGGTCTGGAGGCCTCGAGGCATAAAAGGAATGGAGGCCCCTTGGCCACTGGCCGCAAATTTTTTTCCAAATAAAATTACCATTCTTTTCAGTCGAGATTTCATTAAACATTGTTTTTCGTTGTCTATACGTATCTTGGGGTCCGCTCTAAATCGTCATAAAAAAGAAACCAGGCAATAAAACACATATAGCGACAACTCGCAAACACGCATCGTACTGTATATAAAACGTAGTTAAACCACAAACTAAATTCCGCCAGTTCATTACTCATGTTCATACGTAATCGCGAACATATTCATACTCGTAGCACTACTAAATAGAGGTAGGCAGCGTGACAAATCGCTTGTTGATAGCAAAATAGGTTTAACAATAACTACCTATTGTTATGGAAAACCAACGAGGCTTTCAAGGAATAGAATTATATTTCATAAATAAATAACCTTGATGTGAAAAGCCAAAGGTTAAGTCCGACGCAAACACTTATTCAGGGGGTCTTTCGTCATTATTATCATGCCAGCCTACATGCGTCCCACTGCAGTGCACAGGCCGGTTTCAGAATTAGAGGTCTTGGGCTGTAGGTCTCACGCTAGCCCAGTGAGGATTGGGAACTTCACACACACCACTGAATTTCTTCGCAGGTGTATGAAAATGGTAAACCATGGTAAATTTCAAATGTAAGTAATTTCGCACATACATACATACAAGAACTAAAGTCACCAAAATCGCCAGACTCAAGTGGCAGTGGGCAGGGCAAATCGCTCGTAGAACTCTGATGGCCGATTGGGCAAAAAGGTTCTCGAGTAGCGTCCACGGACCGGAAGACGCAGTGTAGATAGGCCTCCAACAAAATGGAGCGACGATCTGGTTAAAGTTGCGGGATCGCGTTGGATGCGGATGGCACGGGACCGATCTGTTTGGCGAGTCTTGGGGGAGGCTTATGTTCAGCAGTGGACGTCTTTCGGCTGGAATGATGATGATACACACACACACACACACACACACATCACAACTAGCACCTGTATCCCAAATGGGCAAGACAGAGCACACGAAACGCTACATTTAGGTTTCGGGCTACTTTTAGCAATTTTAGGTTTAATGTTAGATAAAAGTGGTACCATAGTGACAGGTTGCTAGCCTATCGCCTACAATATGCCTTAAGGGCCTACCGAGCTTTTCGCGCTAATCGATTTTGGGTGGGCGATTTCGGGCGCGGGGGAGGCACGATGGCTCAAGATATGTTTTTGGGTATTTTCATCTTATTACTAAAACAAATACATATTTTAAAAGTGTAGCAACACTACGCCCTAGAAAACATCTTGTTTTATTAACTTTCAAAAAGTCATGACCTGCCGTGCAGTATTCGCGTCGTACTACGAATTTATTTTATTTTTTAGAGACGACTTTGGATTTTTTTTCTATCGAGCGAACTATAAGTAATCGTGTTTCGATAAACACTTGTCATTAGAGTGAATCCTCAAATATCTTACACATGAATTTCAAGACTATAGCTTTACTTGTAATGATACAGCACGAGATTAAATGAATGCAATAAATGCGCCAAAAACACAGTAGGCCCTTAACCTATTTATTTCCTTATTCGCTTCTTACGACATCTACGGAAGAAATGGAAGGGTGTAATTCTAAACCCGACACCACACGGGTATTTTCGCACATAAATTCCGAAAAACTTAGAGGTTCCAGCCCGGGTTTGAACCTACGACCCTCTGCTTGAGAGACCACAGGTTAAATCAATAGCTATACCACGGCCACTTTAACACCTCAAGTTACACCTCGGCTTACAAACAGCATAATCAACAGCTGTTACCATGATGTTCGCATAAAATTAGAATTAGCTTTGTTCATAATAAATCTAAATTACTTTTTAAACCCGCCGAAACAATTGTTGATGCGGCAAAACCCCCGTATTAGGTCAGCAAGGTGGCCGGTATTATTGTTTACGCAACCTTTTTACACGGAATTTTAATTTTATTTAGCCGTCTCCCATTAGAGATTTACCCTTTTTTACGTTGTTTTATAACACCCATGGCTGTAATTTCGTCGACCCAAATTTTATTTTTTTGCATATTTTCTCTTCGCTCTGGCCAATTTTATGCCGCGTAAAAAAAGGTTACTCTTGGCAATCGTCTATTGTATTATGTTTCGTCGTATAAAATTCTGTGCAGGAACATCAATCAATTCAAGCTTTATCGTGAATTGATGTTGTAGTTGTTGTACGCATTTGTTCTCATACGTACGGTCGGCCTCAGAAGTTGCTGAACACTTTGTACTTTGTCACTTTCACGAACGTGACATATTTCAAACTTCACAGTTGCAAAGTACAAAAGTGTTCAGCTACTTCTGAGGCTGACTGTACCTATTTGTTAGCGTGCAAACCTAGTAAATCTGCACAAGAATTAATTGGACTTCTGTTCAGATCGATCGCATGCTTAGCTGCATCAATTTGTACCTATTTGTTGCCAGTTTTGTAAAGGGTTTTTGAGCTCATGTATTCCTAAAAACCGGCCCGGCCAAGTGCGAGTCACGAAGGGTTCCGTACCATTATCTATAAAAACGGCAAAAAAATCACGTTTGTTGTGTGGGAGCCCCCTTAAATATTTGTTTTATTTTAATTTAATTATTTATTTTTAAAGTGAATATATAACTAAATATTCTGTAAATATTTCAAGCGTCTACCTGTTGCTGTTATCAATATCGAGCAAAAACGAGCAAAAAAATCACGTTTGTTGTATGGGAGCCCCCTAAATATTTATTTTATTGTGTTTTTTAGTATTTGTTGTTATAGCGGCAACCGAAATACATCATCTGTGAAAATTTCAACTTTCTAGCTATCACGGTTCATGAGATACAGCCTGGTGACAGACGTACAGACAGACACCGAAGTCTCAGTAATAGGGTCCCGTTTTTACCCTTTGCGTACGGAACCCTAAAAAGAAACGTTTTCACACCGCGTTGTATTTTGATATTTTTGGGGCTCCGTACCTGAAGGCAGCCCTTTCCTCTATTACTTTGTCGGCTCGTCTCGTCTGTAACTGCCATCTTTAGTACTGCCAAGCTTCGTTTAGATGATGCCAGATATACCTGTGTACCAGTGGCGAAGGGTATTAACAACCCGATTCCCCCTGTGTTGACTAAGCTTTCGAAGTTACCAAAGGCTTCTCTTCCATTAGGTACTGCACTTTCAAAAAGAGAACAACTGGGGTTTTTAGGTTTTTTGCTTCGGTTTTACTTGCAAAATTTTTCACGCTCCGCCACTGCTATGCAGTCGACAAAACCGAGGCCTGCCCAGTTTCAAAACAAATTTGCTTGCAGCCGTTGAAGTTCTTGGACAGATGTGTAGCCACTGCAAGCAAAATGGACATTTAAGGTGTCAAGGCGACCTTTTTGTCGATGGTACCTACCTATCGTGCGAAGCGGTACACGCTGTCGATAATCGATCGCCATTGATGTCGATTTCAATATGTGGTGACATGGAACTCTTCGACCCTGACGCGCACTTAACTGTCTTTAAGGTCTGTTTTTTATTCTATCTTTTTATAGTATACAGGAATTTTTGGATTACACTTAGGTTAAGTTTTTTCTTACTGTCAATTTCACATGCCTTGCCTTTTATTCTTTCTTTCTTTCTTTCAAGGTTCTGTGCCCGAAAGGTGACAAACCACTGTCCGTCTGTCCGTCACAACTGAAATTTATACATAATCATAATGTGTATTTCTTTTGCCGCTGCAACAACAAATTATGTAAATTAAATTAAAACAATTTATTATATTTTTTGTCTTTTTATGTAGGAGGGCACTCTCGGTGCACGAGTCCGATCCGCACTTGGCCTATTTTTATTTCTTCTTCTAGGCAAATGATTTACCTAATGACTTGTCACACTTGACATTATTTCTACAGATAATCGACTGCGACGACTTTGCGCGCAAAATCTATATCTATACTTAATATTATAAAGAGGAAAGATTTGTATTTTTGTACAAAAGTATGTAAGGAATAAACTTAAAAACTACTGGACCGATTCCAAAAATTCTTTTGCCGTTAGAACGCTACATTATCACTGAGTAACATAGGCTACATTTTACCGCGGGAAAATACCTTTTCCTTCGGGAAAATTAATTTATCGCGGGCGAAGCTGCGGACGGAAGGCTAGTCCTTAATAACAGTGCTCCTAATAATTCTGCTGTTTGTCACACTTATATAAGCCAAACAAAGCCTGATATGTCGGCGCCTGCTGTCTTAAATTGGCAATAATACAATTACGTGGGAATTGAAGAATACATTCGCCGGCGCCGGCATGCAAATACATGCAAATGAAATAAAATGTTCTCCTTTCGTATAATGTGGAATATTTATAGAGCCCCGAGAGGCGAAAAGTGAGCGCGACACGTCAGAATTAATGAACGTTGAAAGTGTTAAGTATTCTCATTTCGCGGATGAATTAAATTTATCTTAATTCATCTAGAAAGCGGTTGTATTATTTATATTTGAATGTGAGGAAATTAAAGTCGAAAAGTGACGAATTAGACTAAACAATAAACATGTGCCGACCTTAAGTTTGAGTCTGGGTCCTGTTTTTTTTTCTTTTGAGGTACGGAACCCTAAAAATATGTAATTTACCCTCGTTCTTCCAATCATAAAGTTAATTATGACGAAATTGAATGAATTAAGAACATAATAATAGGTTTATCATGTCTCATTAAGTAACTGAGGTAATTCGGTGACTAAGTGTTGGGACCACAGCGAAAATTCCAGCTATAAGTAGGTGTTTCTCATTTATGTTTAATGTTTAATGTTTAATATTTATCACATCAATCACTCATTAGCGAGCTCGGACAAATCATGGCAAAACAAATAAGTACGGAAATAGAATAAGAAGCAATAGAGTCGTCACAATATGTGTAACATTTCAGCTGAAAGACGTCGACTGCTGAACATAGGCTTACCAAGGCTTGCCAAACAGATCGGTCCTGTGCCATCCGCATCCAACGCGTTCCAGCAACCTTAATCAGGTCGTTGCTCCATCTTGTTGGAGTCCTACTTACACTGCGTCTTCCGGTCCGATTATTTCTATTATTTATAGAGGATCTATTCGTACTTAGCATTTGAGCAATTTTAATTGTAACTCTGGGTTCCTGCGACATTTTATGTCGACTAAAATGAATAAACTTTTCATCGTGGTCTTCCAATATTTTAAGTATTGTGAAATTAAAAATTATCAAGAAGTGGCTCAATTACTATTCTGAGCGTCTTACGACGGATTACAGTTACAAAAATAATTAAAAAATATAATTCAGAATATTATTTGTAATAAGACTAGACACCCTTTTCCATTTCCGAGTTGTAATTGTTTTGCGATGATTACTCCGATCTCTGCTGATTTACAGTTACGTCGTCGTGGTTATGTGTTTGCCTCTCAATTATCGGTCTGGCTCACCACATCTCATTTTAAGCCCAGCGACAGCAGACTGTCCCATCAGTTGCCAATTAACAACCCATCAAATATTCAAGGCACCGCAACGAGGCTTTAAAAAATGGAGGACTAATTTAACACCGCGGAGTTTTTGCGAAAATTTAATATTCTTGAAAGGAATGAAAATGGAGTAGATTGTTCCGAGTGAGTCGTTATGGTATGATTTTTCGGTAGATGGTATTTTATTTGCTTTGTCCATCCAGTCGTCAAACATAGGATAATTGTGTGAACTTACATTAATTTTGGTCCGAGGCTTTGCCCCCGAAGATAGAAAAAATTCGGAAGATCTCTTCTTAGTGCAACTCTATGATTCTCAAGGAGTACATATCTGCAAAATCTATTAGAGCGACATTAGGTTTAGGCTGTGCGTTGTGGTTCAGTGACTCAGTCACTTACCTTTTATTAGTACAGTCGCGGATAGAAAAGATTCGTCACTTTTCGACTCTATGTCAACGAGTTAAGATCGAAAATTGACGAACCATTTCATTCCGCGACTATACAGATTACAGATATTATTTATGTGTTTATTAACTGTTTCCTTTATGTTCTTTGGAAATGATTCGAATGCTTCGAGATTTTTTTTTTCACAAGATGCTTTATTGGTTACTGTAGCTATTAAGACAAAACTTAAGATTTTCCTTTTTCATTTACTCGAATCAAAAATGAAACAACTTAGAAAGAGGAAAATTTCCAATGATCAAACTCGGGCAAAGCGCCCTACCATTGTAGTAATTCTTCCGCCAACACATGCAGTTGAGAAGATAGCCTACAAAAGCGATATTAAAAGCTCAAAACGTTTAATTTTCCACGCTCAAAGATATTCCGTTTATTTTTAGAACTATCTGTAATAATAACTAATGAAGTATAATAAAGGAAAGGGTAGGATCAGAAAAAACTTGTTCAACCAGAATTCATAATGAAAACATGATATGGCATAAATTTGACCGCAGTCCATCATAAACTTCGTATGTTCAGCTCATCCCATCAAGTTTTTTGCTCGTACGTTGAGTGAAACTCCGCTTTTTTGTCGACCATCCTTTGTAAAAAGAATTTTAAGAACATTAATTACATGGAAGAGTTTCAGCTTCAATATTTCACGTAAACTGGGTACCTAATTCTGGCAACCAGAATCTAGCGGTAGACAGATTTCTTAATATGTAAATTTTATCTCGGCAATAGTTTCCGTAATCCTTATGCTCTTAAACATTTTCACTCCGTGCTGAGAAATCTGATATTTTAGTACCTCCATAAATCAAAAGTAAACGAGAACGTGGCACAGCTATCTGACCCGTACCGCAAATGCGAGTTACTCAGTGGACGGAATTTACTTTTTAAATTTCCGCTCGGCGAGGTCCTACTTAATTTAATAATAATTTGTAAGTGTATTCCGAGTCCGCTCGCCAATTTAGGCAATTGCTCCATCAATCTTAGTCTTATTGGCTTCATTAGATTATGGGAAAAGTTTCTCGTATTGGGAAGGTTTCGTTAGCAGAGGGCTAATGGTAGTGAATCAGTTATGGGAGTTTTACAGCTTCCGAGAGTGGAGGTAATCCACTTGAAGAATTTGCATAATTGGGTCGTGAGTTCGCTCGATCGACGGAGTCGTCCCCGCTCCGAGGTAATAATACAGTTGATCTAAAGACTACGTGCCTATTCGTATTCATCACCTCTCGGTACGATTGTAGATTAATATGTTATTGTACAATTATTTCCTCAATGTTCAGTTTACCTATATTACCTGTGTCTCGTTATACCGTTATCCTGAAAACCAATAAACCAATCTTTCGTCAGATTTAAATCATCTGTAAATCGGAATCTAAAAAAACAATACCACCATCAAATTTCAGCAAACTATGATCCTAGTTCATTTTGGTCATGCCTCAACTCAAAATTTGACGTCCGCGGTTATTCGTATTTTCAATTCATTGCATTATTAAAAAAAACTGTGAATTCACTATTCACTTTTTTTTTCCAGGAGCGTCTCAGTACCGAGGAGATAACCCGACTGAGTGACGTCAGGAACCTGGTGAACCAACTGTACGAGGCACTTAACGTGCGCGAACACCAGATCCGCAAGGAGCGGGAGATTCGCGCTCAGTTGGAAAAACTCAGCGTTGAAATGCAGCCGCTTGAGGAGGTCAGTTCCTACAGCTGTCCTGTCTCTTGTATCATAAGTTCGATGTTTTTTTTTGTGAAAACAGTAAGGTGTGATCAACGTGATAAAAGCGGTCTACGAGTACAGACACTTGTATTATCAGAGGGCTTGCAGATGGGTTGCCAACACAGACGGCTAAGAGGACAGCTGAGTTGGGCACCGCTCCGAGCAGATTCTCATCGCTCCGTGAAGCATGCCAGTCTTCTTAAGAAACATGTTTTCTTTCTTCAGAAACGCCAAAGTTTGGAGGTGGAGACTACGCGGCGTACGTCATTGCTGACGTGGGTGGGTCTGGGATTGATGGGAGTGCAGTTCGGTGTCCTCGCTCGCCTCACCTGGTGGGAGTACTCCTGGGATATCATGGAACCCGTGACTTACTTTGTCACTTACGGGACCGCCATGGCCGCTTACGCTTACTTCGTGCTTACTAAGCAGGTAAGCTGGTGGGAGAATATTCAGTAACTATGTTTGAAAAATAATCTATCTAGTTTATAATTACTCTATCTAGATCAGTCATTTCATTACTGCTGCTTGAAAATGCTTATATCGGGGAACTACATAGTAACGTCTTGGTTATATCGTGCGAGTCTGTTGCATTCCGTTCGGGGTCTTTATTCGGCATTCGTCTATCCATGGTCATTTATATCAACTTATTTTAACTTTGTTTCTATTATTCTTATTATTGGTCTAACGAATATCACATCATGAATTCTTGACAGATAAGGCATTTGTTTGTATGAAATTAATCTTACTCGTCCCAATATTAACATGTTATTTTTTTTATGCCCCAGTTATTTAATATCAAAACAGGTGGTTAATTAATTATTCAATAGCGTGTAAAATTGTCGTTAATTTTCTAAGTACTTAAGTAAATTACCATTTCTTATCGATCATCCACGTCTAGACCGTTGTTTTTAATATCATTGTTTAGATACTCTGTTGTTCGTAAAATATGGATATTCTTTATAAAAACATTTTTTTTGCTAGGAACTCTACGTCGTCCATTTGTTATATTTGCATGAATGCATTGAAAGGGCTAAATCACAACTACCGCGCCCTTACAGAGCGGCAGCGGTGAACGACTGAATATGTCTCTAGGTGATGCTTTCATTTCGGGCGCCCATTCATCGATTTACATTTCTATAGTAAAATGGGACTTAGGCGCGTATTTGATGTGCCTTTTGCATTAAAAACTTTTCGCAAGAGCCTCTTCGCTTATAATTTTTATGATCGACTGTTTTCCAATAAAGTTTGCTACAGTATATCAATTCAATACATATAATTAATGAAATGTAGGAGTTTCCAATAACGAAGAATGTTTCCTGTATATAAATAAAGTTTGCGAACGACGTTTGCAAATTATATTATACCTTGAAATGCTTTATTATTAAATTTCGTAGAATCCGAATCCAATTCTAATTACTTGCATTACAATAAACTCGATTTGTTTTGTCAGTATTTGCTTTTCATTTCTTTGTTTCTCGGTTTCAGGAATACATCTTGCCAGATGTGAAAGATAGGCAGCATCTTCTGACTATCCACAAGAAAGCGAAAAAGATTGGTCTCGATATCAACCACTACAACCGTCTTAGAGACGAGGTAAGCGACCTTGGCAGCGTTTTACCATATCAGAGTGTATAATAGTACATTACTGCAGCGGCCGCGAAATAGGGGATTGCCGGCCGAGTAGTTATAGATGGCCGAGTGTTAACGAGGCCATCTAGAGATACGAGGCCGGCAATCCCTGTTCGTGGCCAAGGCTTGTATAGAGTTTTTCTCAAACATGCATCACCATCACCACCATCATCATCATCACCATCATGATCATCATCAACATCATCATCAACATCATCGTCATCACCATCACCATCACCATCATCATCATCATCATCATCATCATCATCATCATCATCATCTCATCATCATCATCATCATCATCAACATCATCATCACCATCTCATCATCACCACCATCATCATCATCATCTCATCATCACCATCATCATCATCATCATCATCGCCATCATCATCATCATCATCATCATCATCACCATCATCATCATCATCATCACCATCATGATCACACCATCATCATCATCATCATCTTACCTTACCTTAAATAAGCGTAGTGGCAGAATGACTTAATGAACCAAAACGCGAATATTGCTTACAGTTTTTTTTTTAATGGCTAAATGCTATGATGCCATAGACCTATAAACGTCATGGTATGAAACAACAGACGATCACTTTGCTGGCCTTGGCCAGCAAAGTTGTATGAAATTCCATTATTGACCTCTCGTCTAGGCGGTCCCCCACCGCCGGCTGCACCTGCACCTGCAACGTGACCCTTCGTGGCGTATTATAAGGAACATAATGTCAATATTTCATAGCATGTTTGAGAAAAATACATTTCGGCCCAGAAAGCCAATAAATCTTATTTCTATGTTGTTTCGTTACAACACCGCTTTAGTGTGAAAGCTTAGCGATCCTGGATAATAATATGAAAGGGGCAACCAACGTACATTCATATACCCCCCAAGCATGTAATAAATAAGTAAACTTACAGTCCTTAATTTTTTATATAAAAAATAAGCAAACTTATCAGTCCTTAATTTCCGATCGTTTATTAAGAAATTTTCTACTGCTGAAATAAACATTACAGAAATTAGCTTTAGTTGCAAAAGTTTTAGTTTTAATCATAGAACTATTAGAAAAACTACCTACCATTATTATATTAAGTATGTATCTAAAATGTGATGCGTTATTAACAACATTCATTAATTTCCATATAATTAAGATTTCTTATTTGTTTATTTACAGATAGACAAATTACAGAAAGACTTAGCTCGTCTCCACGACCCGTTGCATATTCACCTGCCGCCCACCCATGATTCGAAAGGGGGTTCCGAGAAGCGTTCCCCCCTCACAAAAATAAAGGACATGCTCGAGGAAACCGGCAAGAAAATGAAGATCACGTAATATTTGCTGACCTTCACGCGTCGCACCAAATAGACGCGTATGTATTCCGTTTCTAGGAATAATAACGACAATTTATGATTTAAATTTGGACACTTCGAGTTAGTTTTTCTATTTATTATGATTAATTTTAACATAAGTAGACGTTGATGTAAATAGATAACGATTGCACCAATTTGCATGAATTTATCTTATCTTGCCAAAATATCAAGCTTTAGTCGCTTCTCGTCTCAGAAGCGCTCCACTATTTATTTTTTATACTATGAGCGAAAACACGAAACATTTCAACTTGCGTCGAAGTCAAGTTTAAAAACTGTGCAAATGGTTATATGACTCGCATAGTTTTCTTACACCTGCGTTATCTATTTATTTATACGTCTTTAATTTCAACGACGGAGAAGCCTTACTAAGGCCTTTGGTACGGTTACCGTTAATGCAATCTTTACTAATTTAACTCTTTGTGTGGAATTCTTTGTGGACGTGAATAATTTCCTATACATTGAACTTTGAACAATGTGACTACGAATTATTTCTTGAACGTAGGCAATAACCGCAACCGTCAAAATTTGCTATACTTAGTTAAATACTGAATCGTTTTTCTTAAGTGTTACCGGTTAGTATAATTCTAGGTCAAATTTATTTTGGTTAGTTTGAAAATGCTCAGAAATGGTTTCCTATTTAAATTTAGTTAGTTTAAATACTAATCTTCTGGGATAACACGACTTGTTACTTTTGAATTTAACCCGACTGCGGCGAAGCCAATGGTCATTTACCAGGCATTATTATTACGAGTATGTCACAAAAGCCTTACTATAAATAAACTTTGATATTACAGACGAGTAGAAAAGACGTTGCAATTTGACCAGTTTCCAAAGATCTGTTTTATATGTTTTACGGATATGTTCTGTATTTTATCGCCTATTTTCAATCAGTGCCAATAGTTATAGTAAAAACCGTATGTCGTTTATATTATTATGACTTCAGTATAAAAGTATAAAATAACATAGCTAGTAAATGTATCAAATTCTAGTCTTTATAATGTTAAAGTATGGGTACTAAAATGCAAAATTAGGTACATAATGGATAAATCTGTCTGATAGACGAAAAAAATGTTTGTGTTCCATTTTACGCTTTGCCCACGCTTGCTAATACTTTTTCAACATACAAATACCTTTATTATCATGTATTTTAATACTTAATCGTTCAAATTAAATTAGTTGTCAGTTAAGTACCTAACGCTAATCCGCAAGCAACAACCAACAATAGAAAAACACAAAATGTTGCAGTTTTAAATTACATAATTAATTAGTGGTGCATTTAATATTTGCGCCTGTTAGCTTTTGTACACGTTTTTAAGTGACAATTGAGTGAGTAAAACAATTGGCTTTTGTCTGTACTAAATTGTTATTCAAGCGTTGAAAACGTTATCCAGGGTCATTTTATTTTTCAATGCATGTACATAATCTTTATTAATAGGTACTGAATTACAGCACTGTCGTCGTGGAAAAATATTGTTAATTATAATGTATTATAAAAAAACTGTAATGTATTTAATAAAAATTATTTCACAGAGAATCTGGGAGGACCTATGTTTACGAGTACATGCATCGAAAATACATTAAATAGGCCAATTAATTAGGTAACGAATGGAGGATTTTAATAAATGATTTAAGTATTTTAAAAAGTTGTGTTTCATGAAAGTAACTAACATGTTTGAATATTAATAACGTTGTTACATGAATAGCTATATAGAGAACAGGACAGGTACAGTCAATGTCATAAATATATGTATACGTTACCGAGGCGTCGAAAATATCTAGATACACTTTTATGTCACTAAGCATAAGGTTGGTGTTTGCATATATTTGACGCGATGGCTGTATAGATATTTATGCCCTCGACTGTAATATACATAGGTACTTACACGTTCTATCACCATGATTAATGTGAAGGCTTGGAGTTCGAAATTAATGAGTCTTCTCTCGTCTATATTTGACATGGTCAACAAGATATACAAATATAAAATACCGGGACATAAAAAAATATTATCACTCAGATCAGTATCTAATACAGGCATGCTGCATTGTCTGTGCTGGATGCAATTACTTACAGTGTGCAACATGAACATGACTTTTTTTGTAATAAATATTCTATTGCAAAAAGATGACACTATTTCTGTGGTGTGACGAGATTTCGAAGTTTTTTGTTCTTAGACTTTAACATTCTTTGATCAGTTTAATAATTAAAAACACGCCGTAGGTTAAATAATGGCTGTGAAATAAATGTGAAGAAAACATTTTTCAGTCCATATTCACGCCCGCATTTTGTAGCGGTGCCATTTAGACATAATATAATTAGAAAATAAACGTTTTACGTTAATCGTTGTTAGAGAAATTCACAAAATTTGATTAAAATTAAAATTCTATGTAAATGTTTCGAATGGCTTACAACTACGAACAATTATTTTGATTTAAAACCCAAAAAAATCTATGTTATAACCATGCTAGCTTTACAGGATCATATTTAATATGACACCTCAAATTAATAATGAAACATCGTAATCATCAGTGTAAGTTATGCATAGATATTCAAGTGTTTCAAGTTATGTACATATGCTTGGATTATACGATTTAAATGGCTATCACGCACAAATCTCAATAAATAAACGATTACTTACTCTATAGATATTTGCCTTTTATACAATTTTTTTGACAGCGAAAGACTTGTAAATGCTTGAAAATAAGAATGTCTGCATAGCTTAAGCTCAGCTGAAACCTGCAAGGAACATTGAGCATGTTGCATTACATTGCGGCTCTCGGTTGATCGGCTCAAACTAATCCGCTTCACGGTCTCGCAATGTGATGCAACTAGCATTATTTTTCTTGCAGTTCTAAACTGCCCTTTAAAAGGACATGACCAGCTTTGACACCACTGTGGATTGATGGCATAAGAATTCTGCTAGACTCGCAGGCTAAGCAGATAATGTAAATGCTGTCAAGACTTCTACCAACTAGGTTTGCAGCATTTCGTATCGTATGTGCTACCTGTGGTAGGACTAAGTACACCATTGCCGGTCCCAAAATCAGTTATTTTGCCTGACTTAAGATATGCTATTCTTCTCCTCGACGAATTCGTGTAAATATGGAATTCAAAATACTGACCAAGTGTAGATAAACGATAGAATACTGCATTCGGTGGTTTCATTTAACTTAATCAAACTCGTGTTCCCAGTAGAGTCGAGTTGATTAAATATAGTCGACAAAGAAAGTATTTTACCACTAGTTCAATATTACTAGTATACTTTAGTACTAAATAGATAATGGTTGGAGGTTTAATGTCCGTTGTACAGCTAAAAAAATTAAAAGGCCATTTTCACTTACAAATCAATGTAACAATCAGCCTTATCGTTTTTATTCTGATGTAGGAACAGTCATAAAAAATGGTAAAGTACTTACTTGGGCGACTATACAGTGCGTATCTAAAGATGAATCCGAATTCGGTCGCATTTGACCTACCTACACAGGACCAAGGGGAAGTTGAACCTTATGCCCGTTCTGTACGTCCAATGTCGATCAACCTGAGAAACGCGATTATGCGTTAGATTCAGCACTACTTCCACTTTATTGACCTATAATCACGTTTCTCAGAATGACCGGCATAGGCCCAAAATGTAGAGCATTATAATATAAGCTGCTTTAATCATAAGCCATGTTTCAGGCTAAACTTTTATACGAGTCCGCGATTTCTCGGTCTAGCAAGAGGAGGGCCTAAACCCCTGTGTATAGTACTGTATTCATATTTTTAACTAGCTGTAAGCACGCACATACAGTTCTTCGCTCAAAATAGTTAGCTTTCTCTTGTGATTTGCGAATTTGCCTTTTAGAGTCTTTTTCTATCTAACCCTAGTTATAGGATTTTATATAATAGTGGTTAAGAAGGAGCAAAGCTTCTGTAGGTGTGACTATAGTTTATTTACTGTAGTTCAAATGTTTAATATTCGAAACGTGGTTACATATTTTTTGTATTTGTTCACTTTGTGGCTCTTTATGTAGATCCGAGTTACTTGTTCGTTGGCCACTATCAGTAACAACAAGTAACAATCAAACTTATAACTCAGGTTGCCATGGATTCACTGCGGCACTCAAGCGACGTCAAATAATATTTAATCGCATATTAGCGTCAATTTTTGATACAGAAGTTAAAAAGAAGCGAGTTTATAATCTATTAATAGTTATTTGACGATTCTTAGTGCGGCAACAATCGCTTGTGTTGAGAGTCATTCATTAACAGCATGTTATTTTCGGAAGTGCGAATAGTGCAATAGTTCTAAAATTGTTAAGATTAGGTAGTTTTCCAAGATCTGTTAACAGTTATATTAATTAGTTTAGTTGTTTTTTTAAGGAGTACAGGGGTGCTTGCATGAGATGGATTACATTTCGTATTTTAGTTCTCTAAAACTGTACTGCTTTTTAATTTAGAAATAAATCGAAAGCAAAAATCCAAACAAACTATTTGCTTTTGGTGAAATTTTATTACCTCACTGTAATCTCTTGGTTTAACGAAATTTATAAATTATCTAAATTAAGTTATCCTTCTTATCTAAAAACATAAAATATGGAATATTCAAAAATTATTAGTTATAGAAAATTTATCTAAAAATATATTTTACGAATCGATAAAATATTGCATACCGTTTTGATCAATCTCACAATCAAGTAGTTAGAATTACTAATAATTAATTAACCTATTTAGCCTAATAATTTATCGAGATACTAACTTTCCTGTTAATATTCACTAATTAAAGATTGCCAAAATTTACCCTTCCAACTAATAAATTTCTTGTTAACTTTGTTACGCATTCTTGCGAGTGTCATTAAATACCTAATTGTTATTTATGGAGTGTCGATACGGAGCGGGGCGTTGGAGAAGGTATCATGTAACAACCTGTGGAGGGGTCTGCACAGCTAAAATTGTGAAATTAATTTAATGTGGTCGATTTTTCAAAATACTTACGTACATTCTTGATAGCTCTGAATTCATCTATCAAGAATGTGCGTAAGTATTTTGACTTTTAACACAGGTCAGTCACTATACATAATGTCTTAACAACTAACCTAATGAGTAATTTACTAAAATGGTATCGGCTTCCCTGACAATTTTAGCGTGAAGACATCCTGACTCCTTGTAACGGTTACTATTTTGCATTTTGTTAAATGTTTACAGTCGTGTTAATCGAATAAATTTTTAAAAAATCGTACCGATTGTGTTTTATTTTCCCTTTATAATTTGGCGATTTAAGGTTTTGAGAAGAATCCATTAAGAAATGTGGATCGCGATGAGGCAAGAATCCAATCAAACAAATTCATAACTATGAATGAAATCTTTATTCGCTAAGGATAGACGATTTTTAATATACAAATAAGAGTTTACAATTTTTTGGAATGTAGGAATAGCCTCACTGAATACTTATTGAAGACAACAACAATATTTTTACGTTTTGTCTTTCTCTATAGCTTCTGATGGTGAGATCGGTTTAGATTCGTACGGGTATAGATCGATACTTTGTACGTGGGCCCTGACGGACACTCCAGGAGGGACCCCGAAGTAGTCCTGGCCTATGTTCCTAATAATGGTAGTTCCGGGCTTAGTGTGGTGTATATTGAATCCTATACCGAACAGTGGTACATCTTTGTCGCCATTTCCAGCGCCGTAATCGTCCCTGTCGCCGTTATTATTCGTCGGCTGGAAAGGTTTTAGTGGCACATAAGGTTTCTTCGTCGGTTTATAAGGCTTGCTTGGTGGTCGCCCCGGTTTGCCTGCAATTTTTAATCATGTCTAAAGTCCATGCGGTGCATTGCTGTGCTCGGTGCCGTAAGGTGTGGTGTAATAAAAACCAGATTGGTTGTGAATACAGTTTATTGCGATCAAGCGAGTTGTATAAAGGTCCAGTGCACTCTTCTATTTTGGAAGTGTGGAAGCGGATCGAACTGATCTTGCTAATTTGCTGTGATTTGTACCTATCGCTCATAATCTCTTTTAGATAAAAGACAGAATGAACTTCAAAATACAAGCTGGATTTAAAGGTACTACCAAAACTACAAAAGTAATTAAATAATTATGACTATCTACGAGTAATTTAATAAGCAAATAAGTGGTTTGGCAAAGTTTGCCAAATCACAACATCTCGGTGGTCTGAAATTTTCTGTCAATTTGAAAATTTAGACAAGATCACTAAAATCTGCCTGCCACTTATTCATCATCATCACCTGGTCCATTGGTCGGCTTGGCTCCGAAACCTGTATCCTCGTCGACGTAGCCTATGTCCTCTTCGCCGCTCGTGCTTTGGCTGCCGGTACCGCTGCTGCCAGGGTTGTATGCTCCTGGGCCACTGGCGCCTTGGCCAAAAGGACCATTACTGCCACTACCGCCTTGGTTGTTGCCACCTTGGTTGCTACTGCCCTGGTTAAATGGCCCTTTGTTGCTTCCACCCTGGCTAAAAGGGTCTTTGTTGGCTCCACCCTGACTAAAAGGGTCTTTATTAGCCCCACCCTGGCTAAAAGGGTCTTTGTTGGCGCCACCCTGACTGAAAGGGCCTTTGTTACTTTCGCCTGAGTTAAAAGACTGGGAATAGCCGTCATCTCCCGTGACGTCATCATCATCAGTGCTTCCTGTTGTGTCTACTGGAGAAATAATAGGCTTTTTATTGGGCTTGCTCGGTTTGTCTTTATCTGAGCTAGGGAATGGCGGTGGTTTTACATGGCCCGATGCTGCAGTACCGTCGGGTCCTATAACAATAAAAATAGTGAGTCAAACCCTCGGAGTAGGTATCTTTTCTTGCCCGTATCTTTAATTGTTTAATGAAACTGCAATTAATGACAGCGCAGGACCTAAATTTTGTGTACACAATATATATTAAGAAGCTCTATGATGGCGCACCACATTAAATGACGGATTTTTAACTGAGCAAAAAAAACGAGAGCCTTATGAGACGCCAGTGCTCTCAGCTCCGACCACTGACTGCTATACAAAAACGTCACAGTGGGAATGGTCAGGACAAAATAATGTATCCTCGAGAGATCGGAATTCATAATACCTACAAGAAAGACAAGATAAGATGGTATTCGAAACTGAAGTAACTGCCATTTGCCTCTATAGGATTTCCATCTATAGTCCTATTGCAACTTTTGTTGTCTGGGGAGTACTACTGACATTAAATCATCGTAATGGTAAATCAGTAGTATCAGTACTGTCAATTCATCATTTACCTTTAAACACGTCGTCAGTGCCGGTATCGTCGGGTGAGAAGCCAGTGGCACCAGCGTTGACGAAGTCGGAGTCGTAAGCGCTGGGGATGGTTGGGAAGTAGGCAGGGATGTAGGGGTCCTTGTTACTCTTGACGATGCGGTAGCCGATGCCCGGGCCCGCTATATAGTTCACCGTTCTGGAATAAAAGATGGTTCTAGATTCTAAAATGCTTCTTTGACCTCGTGACCACCACATTACAAACATTGTGATGAGATCTGAACGCTATGGTACAATAAACAAACCATCTGGTAGACAAAAGGGTTTATTTGACTTATTATTCGAGGGTGCCAAAGCACTTTCGTGGACACATTTTTGTAGGAATGGCAGAAGATTCTGACACAGTTTCCAGATATCTAGTAGATGTGCAGGACCTCTAGTAGGTAAATAATCGAAAACGCCATCAAAATCTGCGCAACTGATTCGAAAAAAATGAGACCAATAGAGCCGATTGAAACGCTCGAATAATGATCTATTTCCATCGTAGAAAGTTTTATTTAGAGTTGAATGTTGGTCATGTATTGATGAAGTTGAGGTGTGAGCCTGTTCATTGGCTGTCACGACAGAATGACTGTGGCAGTCAAGAGATAAGGCAAATGTCCCACTACCGCCGAGGTAGTGGTTAGCTATCGACTATTTTTACACTCGAGAAATGAACAATTCACGTGCTATTAAAAGATACACATTTACATATTAATAGTCCATCCCTGGCTGTTAACACTGCTGGCGAGAACTTTTTGTCCACTACTTTGTGCAGCGAAAAAAGTTATCAAATATCAAATTTTCTTAACGATGCGATGCTCGCTTGGCAAACAGAGAGAGAAATAGAGAGTTATCGCCTCTCGCACTAGTATTCTAACTTATAGCAGAGCGATAAAACTATTTGAACTACACACATGCTACTCTCCAACTCAGAGCTAGTTTATAGCTCTACGAGTACTTGCTTCTCGTTCATTGTCGGGGGTGAGACAAGTGCCTTGAGCTAACGCGGTGGAACATTAGAGTCATACACGGCGTAAAAAACAAGATTATTTTAATGGGCCGTTAGTTTTCCTGGGGTCCCACATGCCGATGTGGAATTGACTAAAAATGTCGGCTAAAGACCCTTAACTTTTGCTACGTCCACAGGAGAGACGTAAACAAAAAAAACTCCGTGACCCAGGAATGCTTTTCTTGAGTAAAAATATAAGGTACTGTATCAGGAATTATTCTAGAACGCCTTGGTATTGGCACACGTAAGCTTTAATGAGGGTTTTCTATGAGAGGCTATTTGGCGCTAGTATCGTCAGGTCCGTTTGACAACTTTGACATTTGTTGTATGGATGTAACGTCAAATAGACCTTACGAATACGATACTAACGCCGTCTAGCGATATTTCACCTGTCAGAAAACCCTCAATTGGGATGTCCCAATTTTTGACAACGTATAATAAATCGAAAACCGTTTGGAGAAATAGGCTTTGTGAATCGTTTTCAGGAATCAGATTCCAAAAATATGATAAACTGAATTAAATAAAGAAAATTTAAGTAATGACCTTCATTTGACCCCTGCAGTGAATCGTCACATAGGCAGACATAAAGCAGGTCTACACTCTAAAGTAAATTGACAGTTTGAAATGTTGCTGTCCTGCTTATAATAGCAAAGAGTGACAAAGACAGAACTTTAGTCACTTGATGCGCACCTGGCTTTAAACACTTGTCATTTATCATAAAGTCCGAAATGTATACAATACTCGCAATGTATTTTTACAAATTTAATTATTAAATTACTATGTTACAAGTAAATATTCGAAAGAATTTTAATATCAGATTTTAATAAAAAATATCTATTTACTATCACACCATTAAACAAACAGGAATAATAGAAGCTAAAAGAAGAGAAATAAATAAAACTATTGTCATGGTTCATTTAGGACCCTAAGCCGTGCTTGTATTATTGACAGTGACAAGACAAAACAGTAATGCCACAGATTATGTTATGTACGGCTTAAATTTTTGTAGGCAATGGAACGTGGCTCTCTCACTGTGACGTCATCCAACGTATTTCTTAAAAAATTATAAATAATTAAATACTCAACCAAATTCAAAATCGATGAAAATGGTATCTTAAAATATCCTATTCTTTCCAAAAAAAATATAAAAACTATAGGTTATTTTTTTTGGTGCATCCCAATTGGACAGACTCTCCGATCTTCTCATTTTCGAAGAATGGCATACGCGAGTAGCTGGATGTTCGAGCTAGCAAGCGAAAATTAATGACTGTAATAGCCGCTAGTGGGCTCACAAATCGTTGGGAAAATGGGCCTGTTTATCACTAATCGGCCCCAAGGGCCAATAAATAGTACGTTTTATCACGGGGCCCGTTTCTCGGGGTCATCGAGGAAAGTGTCTACCTACTACGAGAAATTTATACCTAGGTGAATTTAATAATAGAATGTTCTCTATGGAATCTCGTAATCGAGATAGATGTTGATGGAAATGAGAAATTGGGGGGTTTAGTCTAGATACCTAACCTTTGCACTCCCTTGTCGTCTAGGAAGGTGTACGATCCTCTGACGTTGCCTTGTGAGTCGCTGCTCTCCGTCCGCCTTTGGTCTGGACCCGCTGAAATGAACCTGTGAAATATTAAAAATATTGTCAACCGGGTTAAAAAAAAGACACATTAACTAAAAACCAATTTTGCAAGTATTCCCCAGCTCCAGGAAATATCTAATTTTTTAGACGCCGTCCGTCCTTGTTGTACCGCCTTGCGTCCCTTGAGACGTCTCCCTTCCCCCCCCCGAACTAATTAGCCCAGGGTTAACAGGGTGACCCAAAGACACGCTAAGCTTCCCCTACGACACATCGTAGTTTTGGCCTAAATAATGGACGGTTTCGTAACTACGCCATAATACGTCCTTGACAAATAAATAACCTTCCTCACCATAAAGGAGCGATTCATCGTTTAGGACAGAGTCGAGGTTCCCTTGAGGCGAGGGTTCGCGTTTTGTTCGGAAAGCCCTATATAGTAGGTAGGGGAGCCCAAGAGGGGTTCTGGGGAGTCACTCGAGCGCGGCAGATTAATATATGTGGGGATTCCTTATACCCTCTAGAGTACCTCCAGCGAATATATAAGCACTTCATGTGGGGGGTTTGCCTAGGGCAGCCCGTCAAAATATTTAGTAAAAAAATAGATCCTTTAAAATACTCGAGCGCGTCAGATTAAGATAAGGTGGGTTAATTATTAGCAGAACAATGCACATTTCACTTCCAAATCGTCAGTCTTTGGAATTAACATCCCCTATGAAAATCTGACGCGCGCCCTTCCGTATGGCCACCCTCACCATGCAAAGTGGCAGATTATCATACATTTAGGTATTATCAGAGTCAAGCTGGAGCACACGGCGGACACGACGTTCTTGAATCTACATAAGCACGACGACGTCTGTACACGCGTACGCCTACATACATCGCGCGCGCACTCTTCTGGATTCGGGCGGTGTCCGGCAATCTGCGCCTTGAGGGGTGGGGTAACTCGAATCGGTGCGGGGCGGAGCGTGTCCATTCTGTACGTTAGTACTATTATATATTCTGTGGCTGGAGTATCAAATTATCATAGTCTGGCGTGCTCGAGTGTTTCAAAGAACTTATTTTTTTTACTAAGTATTTTGACGGGGTGCCCCAGGCAAACCCCACATGAAGTGCTCATATTCAATGGGTACCCCCAGTATATAAGGTATCCCCCGTATATTAATCTGCCGCGCTCGAGTGACTTCCCAAATCCCCTCTTAGGCTCCCCTACTAATAGTTACGCAGTGTTACGCTTAAGAACCTAACCTGTAGGACCCATCGAGTCCCCGCTGCACGGCCGTGCGTCCCCTGGGCCTGGTCTCCCCCCGGACAAGCGGAGCGCGGTGGAACGGCGACCCAATCACAGTGGGGCTGTCAGGGTGAGCTGAGGACACGTGGAAGCCTGTGTCGCGCCCCGCTATGTACGACACGTCGTGGCGCTCGCCCACGTCGTCAACGTACGAGTAGTGACCTAGAGAGATCACGAGTAAATTAGAATTACGGTCTGTTTCAGTACTCTACTAAGTTTCTCTTTCATGACACAGATGGCTATGACGCCGTCACTGTTTAATTTAATAAAATAAACAAAGACATCATCAAAAATATCACCCAAAATATCAGGAACTTAACTGATGGTGGTGAATTTTATTAGGGCTTTAATATAAAACTGCGAAACTGACGCGATTAAGTGTATTAAAAGGTCTATGATGAATTTCTGTTGCATTTTTGTTTGCAAATGCGAGTTTCCATAGCGTGACTAGTTTTAGTAATTTAAAGCAGCTGTTCACCTTTTGGCAGGCAAAAGCCAAACAGACAAGAAGAAGGCGAGTTGCACTTGTTCATAATTTTGATAATTGGTACAGTACTTTAATTTACAAAATAACTGCACGCCGCTTGCTGCCGACCGTGAATTTAAAAGATAAGATCCCGAGGATTGGAAGATATCTGAAAAGGGCTCGAAACGTTGGAATATTCAGGCATTAAAAGCGATTTTATCTGTTCAATTTAGATTCATTCTCAAAGCTAAAGTTAGTAGCTAATCTTCAAATCTATAAATAAGTTTATTTATGCAATTTTGAAGTCATTGTAATTGTGAGATTTTTAACGTTACGACCTTTGACATCTCCTCTGGCGTCAGCGTTTTCGTTTTTCGAGTAAGTCCTGGTGTCGAACTTGTATGCGTAACTGGGGTCTTCGTTGGGGTCGAAGTAGGGGTCGTCCTTGTTGCCGATGGGTCCCCGAGGTCGCTGGTCCAAGTCCATCTTTCTGTGGACGTTGGGACCTTTCGCTCGGAATCTGTAAGAGTTAAATGTTTTGTCTTTACCAACAAATAGTAGAGATTGTAACGAGCCTTAGCTAATTCAGAAGGTAAGTCTCTGGATACCTAAGATATGTTATAATAGGTATATTCCATATATCTACCAAAGAAATCATTGTGAAATTGATTGAGATAAGATTCGACTTTGGTATCGGATTCAGTTTCCATAGTTTCCTTGACAAAACATGAATGGTTAATCCATACTGCAGAAAATTTGTAGGTCAAAATATCGTAGTAGGACATGAATTCATCACATCTAAGTTAGATAGATAGATGATCTAACCTATATGGCCCGTAATAAGTACAGGTTTCCTCAAAATGTTTTCCTTTGCCGAAAAACTTTTGATAAACAAATGTATACCTATACCTAAAGTCGCATTTCAGTTTACAGTTAAATAAATTTAAATTGGAACCCGATATCCTCTGCTTGAAATCATTAGAATACCACGGCTATTGCTTGTTTAAGATTTGTATAGTTACAACTACCAACTACATTTTTATATTAAACTTCTAAATGGATACATCGAACTATCTTCTACTCGTTGGTAATTCAGACCCCACAGTATTTGGTCGTAAACTTGAAGGAAAGATAATAATATGGAAAACCATAATCTTTCTTCCAGGTTTACGACCAAATGGAAATATAGCCGCTTACATACAGTATATGTTTCTTACCCTCTCGGTCCAGCGGTGTAGACGGTTTCTTTGACGGAGCCGGATGCTGGGTCAACGGCTCCGAAGCGACCGCCGACCACTTTGTTGGCATTCCCATGAGCTAAGTGGTAGCTGCTGCCTCTGTCTTTGTTCGCGTATCTTTGGAAGGAACATTGATTTTTACTCACCGGTGTCTAGATACCTATAGCTAGAGATACCTACTGTACTTAAGTATGTAATTAGAGACTTTGTCGTGATAACCAATTGATCTATCGGAATGGCGGAAATACTTCCTACCTATTTATAAACATTGATAATACTTTAATGTTTTTGTCACTTTTAAGAAACCCTAATTGAAACCTTCTTTAAGTGAAGCCTTCTTTAACAGTTCTGAAAATTTTGCGTAATTACCTTATACCGGTTTATTTTGAATAAAAAAATGCACTTGAAATAGTTTTTTGAAAGAAATGGTTTGATAGGTAGGCTGTGATTCATGGATTGCTATCAAGTGGAAGCCTAACACTGTTAGCGAAAGATGAGTTAAAAAACAAATTAAAAGATAGTGATTCAATAATAGTTATACCCAATTTTTTTTTTTTACTTCTTAATTGGGATGAAAGTTCCACAATATTGTTACCTGCTTTCGCGCTTGCTTTTGTAGCGGAGAAAAAGGTGAAAACATGTACTTACTTAGTTCAGTGTTATGATATGAACATCAGTGAAATAACGTCTGAATCAATTAATTATCTATTGGATATCATCCATCATCATCATCATCCCAGCCTATTACGTCCTACTGCAAGGCACAGGCCTCCTCTCAGAATGAGAGGGTTTGTGGGCCGTAGTTCCCACGCGGGCCCAGGATTGGGAACTTCACACACACCATTGAATTTCTTTGCAGGTGTATGCAGGTTTCCTCACGATGTTTTCCTTCACCGTAAAGCTCATGGTAAATTACAAATTTAATTTCGCGCATAAATTCCGAAAAACTCAGAGGTGCGAGCCGGGATTTGAACCCACGACCCTCTGCTTGAGAGGCCATGGGTCAAACCACTAGGCCACCACGGCGGCATCACTATTGGATATAGTTACCTACATATTTTTCACAGGATTTATTTTGATTGAGTTTGTAATTAAACTTCTGTCGTATCTAGTCATGATGCCGATGCTCGAAACAATTTCGATGTTATTTTCACTAAATCATTTTTAACATTTTAAGAAATCGAGACTCAATCTCACTGGGACTATGGTCGCCGTAAAGTGACCAAAACATCGAGGTAATTTTAGAATTTTATAAGGCGTGATTAAGTCCCAATTGTATTAGGAGTCATGATTAGATTTGAACTAATATTTATTTTAGTCAACATTAATATTCTGTTCTTAAAAACACCTACGTAATACACATGCTTTTCAAGCGTTAATTTCAAATTACGCATCTCGTTGAAACTTGTGTTTAATACCACTACTTTGATTTCTACCACTTTTTAATGCATAAATATATGCATAATAATAAAATATAATGCATACGATCATTATAAAAAAATCATCATTGTTTAAAATCGTACTGAACTATTTCTATTAAGCAATCAAAATATTTAAAAAAAAACACGCATGCCTTTTCTAATCAATCTAGATCACATCGATGAAAATAACCAATCAATAAAAGCACTCAATTACCCGAAATCAAAGGATCCATCGGTATTCACAGTGTTGTAATCCCCTTCGTTTGTCCGGGACTTTCCGGGAATCACCTGAGTCCGTACTAACGCACACACGCACAGCACAAAAAACACAATCCACGACATGGCAGCACTAAGTCTTCACCTTAGGCGAAGATTGATTTTTATTTTGCTTTTTAATATTTCATTGCACAGTTGACTGTGTGAAGATTGGATTTGACTATGAAGGTAAAAAACAAAGGCGCTCTTATATACGGCGGTCAAAACGAGCGCGGCCGGAGCCATGCCGCGTGAAAACGTCCGGACGTCATTGTTATTAATATTAGGCTTGTGTGGAGCTGCTTGCTATGCGAACTGAAATATACATCCATCGTACGCTTTTTATCGTTTTCATAGGAGCGTTTACTGTTTTTTGACTTAGATTTTCTTAGAGTTCTTTAAGTCCCACAAGGAACCCTTATAGTTTCGCCATGTCCGACCGTCTGTCTGTCTGTCCGTCTATCCGTAGCTTAGCATATTGTTCCCTTCAATTATATTTAAATAATCCAGTGTCGCTTGCTGTTGGGAATAAAGTAATATTAATAAATTTTTAGGTCTCATAGTTTTAATTTTCAAATGATTTCTTATTTATTTTATTTCAAAATCAACGAGCATCAAGCTTCTGATTCAGTACGAATCAAGTTTTATTTTTCAAGGCAAAACAAATCCGCATAATCAAAGTAACTTTTGTATTCTATATCGATCAGTAATCGTCAAAAACACAATTATAATCAAAATAATTACCTAAAATCAAATGAAACATCATTAGTTTGAAATTGAAGTCATAAGTTAAAGATCACTAGAACTATTGGCCATTCAAATGACATAAAACTAGATGGATCTGTCGTAAAGTTGATCATAAATATGAAACACACGTTATTTCAATAATATTTCAGAATCTTGACCCCATTAACGTCTAAACGAATTAATTATTGACGATCGAGTTATTGATCATTCGGTCATCTCATTAGCAGTTACTGATAGGATATAAGACATGATTAACTCATTATTAAAATACAGAAAGCCCCATCAAAATCTCCAGTAATTTCTTAAAAAATGTGACCAGATAAATAAATCCCCTTCAATCTGACAATCTCGTAGAGACTTCACATGGAGACAGGATTGTCCAGATCCTTACTGATGTGATTAAATCTTTATTATAGGTTTTCGATTAAAATCATGACTGAAATGTCTTATAAGTGTGACAGTTAGTTGTATTTAATAGCTTGAAGTGTGCCCCAGCTCGTTATGTCTCGGAGTTTCGGAGATGCACCGCGCAGGGCCGCCACATCCTGTGTTCCGTCCGCACCAGGAACCGATCATTATGGCACCCTAGTTTATCACCATTAGGGGCATTAGGTTTGCTAAAGTCTAAGCATTTCTTAAAGTAAATTCCGCGGAAGCCTGGGGTTCTGGAAACGCCTTTTTTATAAAGCCACCGTAGAAAAAAATTGTCGGTGGATGTGTGATTATTAAAGGATGCTATCGAATGCTTGGTTCCGCCAAGTAAGTACCGTGATATGAGGGTTCGCAAAGGGCGCCAAAGGGGATTCCCATCTGTTTTTTTTTCTGAAACTGTAAACTATTCAAGAAATATTTCAGGACTAACCTGTAAAACCCATAGGTTAGGTTAGGTTAGTTTTATAACAAACCTTAATAGTTTACAGTTGCAGAAAAAAAAGACAGCTGGGAACTGAAACAGTTGCCAAATGAATCAGTTGGGAAAATCATTTTCTGCGAAAAGGCAGAGAATCCCTAGAGTAGTGTCGAGGAATCAGCCGTTTGAGCTAAGTAAATGTAAGCACGGCGTGCTTGTATTATGGTTAAAGCCTTGCACGTTTTGACGCAGTTAAACGTTTTTAACGCGGCCGCGTTAAATCTCTATGGGCACATTCAGTGGCGGCGCAGGACCTACATTTGGTGTGGGCAAAATATGTTTTTCGAGGTCCTATGATGGCGCACCGCACATTAGGTGACGGTTGTTTAAATGAGCAAAAAAACGAGAATCTTTCTTGCCGCGAAGCCCCTCAGGCCGCGAGGCCGTAGACGGTGGCCCACGACGGCTACGCCTAGCACCGCCTCTAACAGTATACACATTGGCAGCTCCTTTAGCGGCGCGTATCGGCAACAAACTGTTCTCATAATATTTGTACTTCAGTACCTCGTTAAATGCATTCTAGACAATAAAATTGGTACGGCAAAAAACTTGCACTAGCTTAATTGTATGATAGAATCTTGCTAGGCTTTTAGTGTAAGGTGGTAAGGTGAGGCAATTCGAAATTCCAAGTACCTAATCGGTGTTTTGTAAGTGCTCCGGAATTTTGTCGTTAAAATATATTAAATGAATAAAAGTCGCAGTGTGTTGTTTATAGTTTGGTTATTGTTTAGTAAGCAGTCACTCTCTTAATTATCATTGATTTTTTATTTTAAATTCTATAAATGGTATGATACAAAAAAAAAGTAAAAAAAAAGATACATACAGTCGAACATAGAACCTCCTCCTTTTTTTGAAGTCAGTTTAAAATGAGTTGCGGTTACCTGTACTAATTAGATAAGAATTTAACTGGAACGTTTATCTACTAGATACTTAAATTCAAATTCAAATACTTTATTTGCATAAACAAGGGTATAAATTGGTGTTACACAATATCATAGGCTCCAATCCTTGTTTTGCCATAGTATGGCGTACAAATATTTATAAATTAAATAATAATTGTCAATTCTAATTAGACTAAACTTAAGTTTACATAAGTTAGTTAGTCTTACTTAAGTTTTTGTACGATGTATTATCTCATATTTATTATACTAAACGGGACTTATCACGCAAACAATATTTACCTCGACGTTTCGGCCACATTGCAGCAGCCGTGGTCACGACTTGACTCAACTCGAGTCATCACGTGACCACGGCTGCTGCAATATGGCCGAAACGTCGAAGTAAATATTGTTTGCGTGATAAGTCTCGTTTAGTATACTTAATAATTATGAGTGAAAATTACGAAAGTCTAAAACAGTATGATGTATTTCTTAATAATAAATAGCGGGTTGTTTTTCTCCGATGACTTTCGAAGCGACCCCGGTGCCCCCAGCTCCGTAATCCTAGTAATATTATATTATAAGTAAATGAGAAAGTTCGTGTTGATGTTTGGATATTTAGATGTTTGCTAGCCAATCACGCAATAACGGCTGGACGGATTTAGATGAAACTTGGCGTACAGATGGAAAAAGATCTGCGTCGAAAAATTGGATACTTATAATGAGTCCCTACGGAGAATTTCTATTTTAAACAAGAATAGAGGGTACTGACCAAGAACGTTGAAGTACCTCGGCTTTCAAGATGACGTTTTATTTTCGTCTGCAATCCATAGATGGCGTTGTCCCACCGAACGTTGTGCCTTTAAAAGTGTTAGTACCGCAACATTTTTCATGAATTTCTAAGACGGGTGAAGCAGCGGGAGAAAGCTTAATAGTTTTCAAAATGTGAAAACACAATGTGAATGTGAGAACAGCATCGTTTAGGTAAAAGCACCAATGTTCGACACCTCAATGCCCAGCAGATGACACCCATCTGTCCTCTCACTATGACATAAGATTGATTGTCAATGTCGAGCACAGGGACGTTTACCTTACATGGAATGGAACTAACTGGTATAATAACTGAGTCTTATCTGCTGCTGACTATAGTACATTGAGGCTCTCTTTTATTAATATTAAGTTGTATGTATTGACACCTCCTACTGAGCTTTTGACTACATCGTTAACGACAAACTTTTTAACTTCCAATGTTTGTTTGAGCCAAAATCTTGCTGTTTGAAATTTACCTACCCACTTCTATTTATAGTTTCAAAGATTAAATATTATTCGTACTCCTAGGTAGGCATGGATATACTGTAGTTTGGATGACGCTGACATTGAAGTTAACATCGACTAAATAATTAGGTCTACGATCCCTCGGAGCAATAACAAAATTAGGTTAGTTAATTAATTAAGTAAGTTCACGCGGCCTTTGCCCAGTAGTGAGACACACAGCGGACTAATAAAAAAAGTTCACGCGACCACAGATACAACCTTTAAAGTGTATTTTCATATAAAAACCGTGGGAATCAAGAGTTATAGATTGCTTTCCGGTGTCATAAAATTGTGAAATTTGCCAATAGATGCACAAGAAAAAATCTAAAAACCACTGATAATAAAAAAAAAAAAATTCATAGAAATACTACTTATTCCTTGCTTTTAAATTTGTTCGGAACCCTTACCACGCTAGTCTGATTAACAGTTGGCAGGTTTTTGGTTTTGTAGGATTCTGTAGTCCGTAGTTTCGCCATTTTCGTCCGTATGCCTGTCTATCTGCCTGTTCGTCCGTTCGCGGCTTAGTTTGGAGACTATTTATTTTATATAAGAGGGGGCAAACGAGCAGACGGGTCACCTGATGGAGAGCGATCACCGTCGCCCATGGCCACCCGCAACACGGGGGCATCACACAGGTGCGTTGCCGACCCTTTTTAGTGCGAGAAAGCTGTAATTTTGCGTGGGTATTTATAATTTAACTAACGCGGACATAGTGGTAAAGTACTAATCTACATAACTAATCCAAATACATTTTGATGCTTTACACTCAGCATTTTTTTTTTTTTTTTACACGCTTCACCTGTATGTTTGTATGTTAGTATGTTTGTTTGTATGATTGTAACCGACTCCTTAGGGCGCGATTTTGACCCACTTCCCGGTTTCCGATTGAGCTGAAATTTTGCACGTATGTGTAAATTGGATGACAATGCAATATTATGGCAACATGGAGCTGATCTGATGATGGAGCTGGATGGTGGCCATAGGAACTCTGTAATAAAACAACACAATCCCGTCGAGTTTGGGCTCGTTTGATTCGTCTTGACGAGCACTTTGTTCCCAGATGGTAACCAGGGTCTGATGATGGAGCTGGAAGATGGCCAAAGGCACTCCACAATAAAACGAAACAACCCCATCGAGTTTGGGCTCGTTTGATTCGTTTTGGACGAGTACTTTGGTTCTAGATGGTAACAATGGTCTGATGATGGAGCTGGAAGGGGGGTAGGTGGCGGGGTGGGGGTAGGGTGTTTAGGGGGTTGGGGTTAAGGGTGTGGGGGGTTGGGGTGTTTGGGGGAAATAGGGTGGGGGTGTTGGGGGGGTTGGGGAGGTTGTGGGAAATGGGGAGGGGGTAAGGGGGTTGGGGGTTGGGGTTGGGGGTAAGAGGGGTTGGGGTTGTGGGTTTGGGGGAAGTTTGGGGAAATGGGGTGGGGGGTCCGGGGTTAGGGGGGTTGGTTGGGGGGTTTGGAAAATGGGGAGGGAGGTAAGGGGGGTTTAGGGGGTTGGAGTAAGGGAGTGGGGGTTGGGGTTAGGGGTTTGGGGGGGAGTTTGGGGAAATGGGGTGGGGGATGTTGGGGGTTGGGATTAGGGGGTTGGGGGGTTGTAGGTGAGGGGGGTAAAGTTAGAAAGAAAAAGGTTTACGTTTAGTAGTGTAGGGCAGTGCGCGCGCACCAAAGACCAAGTATAAGATGGACCGATTCTATTTAAGACGAGCAAAAAAACCGTTTTGTGTCTCTTCTTAGCACATGGAAACTCTCACTGTGAAAAAATGCAACTAAAAAATAGAAAATAAATAATAGTTTAAAAAAACTAAAAAACACGCTTTAAAAAAAAAATTGAATCTTAAAAAGCACCCTGTTGAAAGTCGTGGTAGCCTGGTGCTTTTTCTTATGGCCTCCTTATCAGAGAGTCGTGGGTCAAACATGAGTTTTTCAGAACGTTTGTGGAGAATTACATTTTAAATTTACCATGAGGTTTACGGTGAAGAAAAATATCTGCGAAGAACCTTGTGTGTGTAGGAACTACGGCGCAAACCCTCACATTCCAAGCGGAGGGCTGCGCCCTGCAGTGGGAGGTATTTAGCTCGAGATGACTTAAGACTGGAGTTTGGAGCTGTGAAAAAAAATGTGCCTCTTTTCTAAGGGTTTTACCACCAACTCATAACCTTCACGCATCATCACAATTATTCAAAAACAATAGATCGTTACCCGATCCCTATCGCCCAAGGACCGATGGCTGCCTTCAGCGCCATTATCGTGTTAATTAATATCTGCTTCCGGCGTTTGTTCGCTTCCTCGTGCAGCACAATACTGGAATAAACGGCCAAATCCGATGCTCGGTGCGGACCCATTGCCCCGCACGGTACGGCCACAGAATAAGTAATATGTAACCAGTAATCCAACTTCATACTAGAGCGCCCGAATCGACGCATGTACGTGGGAGGGAACTGCATTGTTTTGTCTAGCGAAGATTAGTTAGTGGCCGTGTTAGACGCTTGGCTTGGCTGTGTGCGTGCGTCGATCGGGCGCTCTAGTATGAAGTTGGATTACTGGTTACATATTACTTATTCTGTGGTACGGTTGTCCACCGTCATCTCACATAAACCTATACTTATCACCCTGTATATCACTCTCCCTGCCAACAATTTACATACCCACAGTAAATTATATTGCATCGGTCACCCACCATCTTAAGTTAAACAACCGCACCTTTTTTTAACTTCAAAAAGTTAAAAGTTTAATTCTGTACAATAATGGCCACCCTACAATTTATTACTATTTATTTTGTTCTTTTTCCAATTCTGATTTAATAGAAAACAGGGATACTTCATAAATATTTGTTTTTAATAAGTATGGTGGCGAATGTCATACATATAATAAACCAAAAAGCAAATACTTCTTGCTTATAGTTTTTTTAATGGGTGAACGCCATGATGTCGTGTCACAAATTTTTGTGGAATATTTAAAACAGTATATTATGTGGAATGGTAATTCAAAAAGAGCATGCAGGCAATTTTGAATGAAATTCCATTAACGACCTCTCGTCTATAGCCGCACCTGAAACGTGATGCTTCGCGGCCTATTTTAATTTAAAGAACATACTTAACATCAATATTTCATTGCATGTTTGAGAAAAATTTTAGTGCAATGCGACGTGAATCACAAGAATAAAGGGGTAACCCCGAATGAACAATAATGCATGACCGAATAATTCAGAGCCTTTTGGCAACTGCGTGAGGGTTTAAATTACAGGTTGTACCATTGTCGTTGTACCTAGTTTAACCGCAACCGTTTTTACCTCTACTTAATAATGTTTTTTTTCGGAGTTAATTAGTGCAATGGAAACAGTGAAACCAAAGCTCGTTCCGGTGCGATCATCTCGAATTATAGAGGCAGTGTCGAATTGTACCACCGACATGCCAAGTCTAACCACAACCACTAACCAAAGACCTCTCGTACTCTTCGAGCTCCCAAACTTTTTCACACTCCGATTCTTTTTCCAAGATGGGGTAGAGGTCGAATTAAGCTGGTGGTTAGGTAGTTATTTTGCATGTGTCCTTCCATCCAAACCATTGTTTTACGCTACGATATATTAAGGTGTTTTACCGAAGATGTTGTGATAGGAAAGTAACAAACAAGACAATTGCGCCACTCTGATGTGGACGCTACTTAACATTGATGGCTTTATGGTTTAAAGAGACCTAATGTTATTAAGTTTTTGTTCGTCGGCAAGGGAATTGTTAAGAGTTAATTATTTTACGAGTAGGCTTTGTTTGTTTGTATAAATGCGCATACACGCACTTAAATAGTTACTCATAAAAGTCATAAAAGTACCTAAGTGTATCTTTCAAGTAATCACAAGAAAATGGGGTGAACATACATAAAAAAATACATACAGACCGAACAAAGAACTTCTCTACCTTTTTGAAGTCGGTTAAAAATGAATTCGAATGAATATGAATTATCTAGTATTTAATTGAAAATTTACCTCATTCCTGTTGATTGATTGATCTAAATATTAGTATGGATGTGTAGTTTGAATGACAATGCAAGTACAGTCAGCAAAAAAGCTTGTATTAAAAATGATTTTTAACAAAAAAATATTAAACAGAGTTTTTAAATTATCACCGCACAGCCCCCGAAATGCTGGAGGACCACACCCTACGTTGGTCAGCGACTTCGGGTCGCTGAGCCAGCGAAAGTAAGTAAGTAAGTTTTAAATTATCAGAGTAAATTGTTCCACCAAATACTTATAACAGCTAAAGGCGCTATTATAACGACGCCGTGAATTTCACACAACAAGAACATTTTTAAAGTTCCAACGTACCTACAAGGTTCGTGGTAAATTTAATGATATTCTTTCGATTGACCGCTTAAAAACAATGATTACAAACCTAAATGGGAAGCGATGTATCATTTTTCAATCGGGCATCTCATATTTGTATGGGGTTGGGTGAGGCAATATCCTCCGAAGGCAGATGTATGTAGTTACACCCATTCAATGTTAAACTAAGTGCTAAACGGTCCGGTGGCTTCACCACATCGTGTACTTTTAATTCAATACTGACTTTGGTATCGGATTATTAACCTAGATTGATAAAAAATGTAAAGTTATTGATGACTGGTAGTTATTAAGGCCCTACCGAGCTTTTCACGCTAATCAATTTAAGGTAAGTGATTTTGGTATGGGGGTGCACGATGGCTCAAGATAGGTTGGTTAGATTGCGCGAGTATTTAGGTATTTTCATCGTATTACTAAAACAAATACACATTTTAAAAATGTAGCAACACTACGCCCTAGAAAACATCTTGTTTTATTAACATTCAAAAAGTCATGACCTGCCGTGCAGTATTTACGTCGTACTACGAATTTATTTTATTTTTTAGAGACGGCTCTGGATTTTCTTTCTATCGAGCGAACTACAAGTAATCGTGTTTCGATAAACACTTGTCGTTAGAGTGAATCCTCAAATATCTTACACACAATTTCAGGATTATAGCTTTGCTAGTATAATGAATGAAATAAATGGTAACAGACAGACAGAAAGAGTTACTTTGGCATTTCTAAAATTACTTAGTACGGATGTAAATCTATTTGATACAGGAGCACTCTTGTCTAAAAAAAAAAGTTAATTATGTCTTCGAAGTCCTTTATCTGGACTAGGTAGGTAGGTAAGTTGAGTTTAATCCTTCCTATTCTGACAAAAGGTGACTTGTGGAATCACTTGCAACAGTGCAGTATATATTACTAGCTAAGTACCTAAGCTAGCTAAGTCACCGACATAGCTTGAAGAATCGCCAGACTCAAGTGGCAGTGGGCAGGGCACATCGCTCGTAGAACTGATGGCCGATGGGGCAAAAAGGTTCTCGAGTGGCGTCCACGGACCGGAAGACGCAGTGTAGGTAGGCCTCCAACAAGATGGAGCGACGACCTGGTTAAGGTTGCAGGATCGCGTTGGATGCGGATGGCGGTGGTTTGGCGAGCCTTGGGGGAGACCTATGTTCAGCAGTGGACGTCTTTTGGCTAATATGATGATGATGATTAAGTACCTAATAAAATTCATGTGGACGCAATCACATTTGTTCCACAAGAAATTAGTACTACTAGCTGTTTCGCACGTTTCTAGCAACCCTTTTCTAGCAAAACATATATTTTTATTTTATTATTTTTTAGATCTAGATCGAATTCGTAACGAAGTGAAAACTACAGGCAATCATTTAAAAGTTTTAAATTAAAACTACAACTCAATTATCTTACTTCAATTATTCATCTTTCTCTATGACTTTTATTAACTATAGGCAATTACTTTCTTTAAATTAATCATCTCTAACAATTTCATACTTAAACTATATAGCAATTAACTCCAATTAACCAAAGTTATCGACATAGCCCACCGCATTAGCACGCAATGGGCAGGCCATATAACCCGAAGAACCGATAACAGTTGGGGTAGACGAGTTCTTGAGTGGAGACCACGGATCGGCAAACGTAGCGTGGGACGTCCTCAGACTCGGTGGAGCGATGATCTTCGCAAGGCGGCTAGCATGAGCTGTACGCTTAGTATAAGTTTTACTTCACCAAAATACTTCTCGATCGCGTTTACGTAAAAATTTCAATTCTATGGAAACATGGACGCGTGCGCGCGGAGGCGCTGTCCATGTTTCCCTAGTAATTGAATTTTTTACGTAAACGCGATCGAGAAGTATTTGGTGAAGTAAAAACTTATACTAAGCACTCTGGATGAGAGTGGCCGAGGATCGTGCTCAGTGGCGTGCCATGGGAGAGGCCTATGTCCAGCAGTGGACGAACATAGGTTGATGATGATGAAATTATTTATTTAATTTCATTTTATTCGTGGTCCCACCCAACCACGCAGAATTCCCGTTGGTGGCAAATTCTATCAGTTTTGTCCCTAGCTCTAATTTTTCGGGTTCATCATCATCGTTACGTTAATATATAAGTATAGATTGGTGATGATTGTGTTGAAGTAACTTCTTAGCCGACTATACCACAGTTGTATCGAGCACGGAGGACGGAGGCCGGAGGGCGAGGTACAATGCACTGCGGCCGAAGGGCATCTCCACTCCGACATCTTTCCGGTGAGTGCCGCCGTACCTACGGACCTTAAGTTTTGCGTACGAACACTCGCCGTCTTTATCCATTTTTTTATTCCCGATAGCAAAATTCTTTCTAGTTCTTACTTCTTATCTTTGATAGTAGGTATAAACGCCAGAGTTTGTATGGATGGACGGTTTGACGGATTTGATGAAATTTGGCACACGGTTAGTTACGGTTAGTATAACCTGTATTAATTCCGGAAAATTGCGAAATACTAATTCTTTGTACATGGAGTCGATGGAAACTCCTTGTGAAATTAAATTTTTCATGCTCATGAAGTTCTTAATAAGTTATGCTGGACGTAGGCTGCATAAAATGACTTTTTATGCTCTAGCTCTATTCTACTATTTTACTTTATATTATAAACGTGAAAGTTTGTATAGATGGATGGATGTTTGTTACAACATAATTTGACGGATTCTGATGAAATTTGTCATACAGATAGTTTAAATATAAACTGGATTAACACATAGGATACTTTTGTCCTAGAAATTTGCATAGCTTCCACGGGATAGCGATAAACGAATTCTTTGCAGACGGAGTCGCGGGCAACAAGTAACACATAAAGTAAAACCAGCTGCGAACCATTGAACTTTGTAGAATAAAGTTTATTTTATTTTGATTACTTCGTGTTTTTAATGTAATCGCGTTTCATTACTTAATAGTAAAACTGGTGAGTGAGGCTACCAATCTATTTTCTACCATATGGTAGAAAAAAAATTAAATGATCTATTAAATGAGGATTAGCACGTTGAAATGGCAACGGGCAGGCCATATAGCACGCAGAACAGATGGCCATGGATCTCCACGAAAATTATATGTCTACTTATTTTTCACGGGTTAAACAAGCTAAGAATAAGTGTACCTACTCTATTAAGTAAATAAATGCGTTTTATGTTTTGAGATTCTGCAATGAATAGTAGAAATTAAATTGGGATGCTATTTCCTTGTTATCCCACATTTTTGATGTAAAAAAAATGGTATATGGCAACTTTCATTTTCTAAGCTCAATAATCATATAATTTCTCACAAAACTGTCTTCAACCAAACATCGGAAATATTATAATTTTCACAGATTTTTAAATTTTTTTATGAACATGTAAAAATTACTAATTTGATATGGGAATGGCTAGAGGTAGAGCCTTGCGTTTTATTACTGATCCCGGACTTACCGACTAATAACTAATTAGGAAAATACTATGAGTAATTAATGACATTAGAGGTGAACCTTATCATGTTCATAACAGACAATTGAATTTAGTAGGTACCAGAGGTCGTGGGACAGACAGACGGACATACAATCACAGATTGTGATCGTTGTGTGCGCTTTGTATTTGTGTTTTATGACTAGGAAGTTGTGGAAGTACAAGGAATAGTTTACGAGTGGATTTTAGATTTCATTAAAACATGATAATGAAATTTTATGTTGTTTAGTTTCGGAACAACTGTTGCCAAATTCTTACTTCCTTACTAATCCATATCCATACTACATATAGGTACAAACTAATATTATAAATGCGAAAGTGTGTCTGTCTGTCTGTTACCTCTTCATGCTTAAACCGCTTAACCGATTTAGATGAAATTTGGTTTGGAGATAGTTTCAGTCACGGGAAAGGATACAGGATAGTTTTATCCCGGAAAGTTGCATAGAACCCGCGGGATAGTGATATACGAATTCTTCGCAGACGGAGTCGCGGGCAACAGCTAGTATTATAAATGCAAAAGTAACTTTGTCTGTCTGTTACGTCTAGACGCTTAAACCGCTGCACCGATTTAGACTAAATTTGGCAAAGACATAATTTGAGACCCTAGGAAGGACATAGGATAGATTTTATCCCAGAAAATTAAATAATTCCGGAGAAAAGGCGAAAAAGAAATTCTTCGCAGACTTGAGTCGCGGACAGTAGCTAATATTATCTGTAGTAAGTTTAAATTCGTTGAACAATTTTTGCTGTAAGTTCATAAAATGTATTAGATACTTACAAAATACTTACCTACTGAAAAGTGACTTAATTGTGTAAATGCTTGATACTCGTATTGTGACCTACCTACCTATTTTACTATATGGAAAATATTATGAATGCATCTAACGAACAGAAATACTTTCCATAAGTTGAGATTTGAATAGTTAGGTACGAAAAAGTTCATGACTTCAAAGCTTGCCTGCATTGCTTTGCTAGTTTCCTACGGTTCAGGAAACACGAACAGTTCTAAAACATGGTCGTCCAATATGCTGTCAAGAAGTGAGGTCGTCACTTAACGTGCGGAGGTAATTGCGGCACTCGCCGATATATGCGCAGATAACCAGGCATTCGGGCAGGAAACAAAAACCCGTGGGAACACTATAATGGCTCTTATTAATACGGAGTCATTGAGGATTGTATTAATAAACGTTGTTTCGAAATATTTTTGTTTAGTGTAAGACTAAGCAGCATAAGCATGATGATTTGAGGCCGTATTGTCCAACACGCGGAGACGGTTGCTTTCGCAATTTCGCATTCACTATTTCTTTCTGTCAAACGGTATAAGATGGTATCATAAAGCGATAGCAATAGTATGGGAGCCCAAGAGAGAGGATTTGTGAAGTTTGGGGGATACCTTATACTCTCTAGAGAACCCCCATTGAATATTAAGATAAGGTGGGTTAATTATTAGCAGAAAAATGCACATTTCACTTCCAACTCGTCAGTCTTTGCCATTAACATCCCCTATGAAAACCTGACGCGCGCCCTTCCGTATGGCCACCCCGACCATGCAAAGTGGCAGATTATCATACATTTATTATCAGTGACACGCTGGAGTATCAAATTATTAAAATCTGATGCGCTCGAATATTTCAAAGAATCTATTTTTTTTACTAAGTGTTTTGACGGGGTGCCCCAGGCAAATCCCCCCACATGTTTTTAACCCTGGACCACAGATTACTTAATAGTTACTTCGTAACAGATACTGCATCCCGTACAAAATCTTGGTACTTACCGCGATTGTAGCCACAGATTATACTACTCCGTCTCCTTAAGAATGTGTGCGTGCCGACAGTGACAAGGGCTGGCAGTTTGGATTAAAAAAATTTTTCTACATGTTGTTTTACCATTTTGTCGGGATAATTGCTATATATTATATCCATGCAAACTTTCTAGCACTAATATTCTTTAAGCTAAGCCACGGACGGACAAAGAGACAGACGGTCATGGCGAAACTATAAGGGTTCCGTTTTTGCCATTTTAGTTCTGGAATCCTAACAAAAAAGGATATTTATTGTAATGCGCAGAACACATTGCCATGCTCACAGTACCCTAGCGTTATACTAAATACGAAGGTCAAATTTCGAACTTCGCATCGTGCCATCCCGCTCACGCTTATAGCTTTTTATAGAAGAGTAAGAGGGACAGCACGATACGAACTTCCAAATTGTTATATTAGCTATTAATTCTAGCATAGTCATATTAAAATTTGCCCCCTGTTTCACCATTCACTTATAAAAGTCCAGGCGGCATATTTTTTCCGTGGAACACGAATGAACGTGCGTCGGCGCGCGCTTGTGACAACCTACTGAAATTTCGATCTTAGCAGATCGTCCCCGCGGTAGGTAAATATCGCGCGTAAGTACATGGCATGCATGAGGCCTGCCTGGACCGTGCAAGTTGCCCTAAGACAAAAAAAAGTTTAGCTAAAATTAAAATGTATCGTTTAATAGTCTTGTTTACTTTGGTAATAGAGTAAAGAGGACTATATAAAAACACTTCTTAACTTAAATAATATTTTTTGTACCCTGTCTCACAACACGACGCTCATAAATCTTCATGTTTTTACTCTACATTTTTCGGGAAAATCCCAGACGTATCATTTAAAAATGAAAAAAGTTGGGGATCCCAGTTTTTTGACACTGTGTTTTTTAGCGTTACTTAATACCGATTTATAAAAATAAACTCGCTAGGTAAAGTAGGCAAGTCCAACATCATCATCATCATCATTTTCAGCCTATACATATAAATCCTGCGGCTGGGCCCAAGCCTCCTCACGGAATGAGTGATGGAGGCTATAATTTCTATGCAGGCCCAGGGTGGATTGGAAACTTCACTTACACCATTGAATTGCTTCGCAGGTGTATACAGGTTTTCTTGCATTGTTTTCTTTAACTGAAAACCTCATGGTAAATTCCAAGTGTAATTTTCCACATAAATTCAGAAAAACTCAGAGGTGCGAGCCCGGACGCGAAGCCACGACCCTCTGCTTGAGAGGCCGTAGGTGAAACCGCTAGGCTACCACCACTAATGTGTGACTTGAGTATAGGTGAAAAACTTAAGAAAATGACCTGTTGTATGTAGTAGTAACGTGTCCGTAAAAAAATTGACGATCCAAATTAGAAAAATGACTTAAGTAAGCTCTATATCAGTTTGTGCACTACACTACAACATACCAGGGTCCAATTGCATAACAGAGTACAACTAATATTACAAGCGGAGCTCTCGCTTCAGTTAAGTATATTAACTAGAAAGGGATTTCCGCTTGTAATATAAGTTGTACTTTGTTATGCAATTGGGCCCTGGTCATCTACTTAAGTTTTTTTACCTATACGAGATATACAACTGGTTCACAGAAAGTATCCGGATCATTCACGTTAAAATAGCTTAGTGGTCAGTGAGCATGGCTGTAAAGCTAGAGTTCCGGAGTCCGAATCACGGCAGGGTCAAATATTTGTGAAAAAAAAATTGTATTATGCCCAAATATGAATGGCTGTGCTCGAGACATAGTGTCATAAATTCATAATGTATTTAAGTGGTATATTTATAGGTAGGTAAGGTGGCTCATTGCTTACATTATATTTTACCTTTTTTAACAGACTTCAAAAAAAGGAAGAGGAGAGGAGTTCTATGTTCGACTGTACTTAAGTATTTTTTAAATATATAAAACAAATAGTCTCTGCCTATCCCCTTGTTGGGAAGAAGGCGTGATTGTATGTATGTATGTATGTATATTTTTATGTATGTTTACCGATATTTCCGCCAATTTTAGGCCAATTTTTTTAAAGAGTACTTACCTATACTTACACCTGAAGAGTGCACCTAGTCATTTACCTTAGCTACATACTATAGGTATATTGGGTTTCTACTATAGGTATATTGGGTTTCTATCAGTCCTGTTGGCTAGTGCTGAGACACCGACATCAAACAGATACTAAGAAAGATGTTTTAATGCTTTTTGTAGTCGGCTCAATTTTTGGTTCAATCTTTTTTGAAATTTTGTTTCTGGGTGTTTTTGAAGGCAGTTTAATTTTTTATTTATTTAATATCGAATCCAAATTACACTACAAGGCGGGTGGGGTGCGACGTACCTAGTTTTTAGCTGATAATGACTGGTCGAATTGTGGACGTATCCTCTACTTTGCTAAGTTCCTATGGAAGCTCTCCCTAAGAAGTCTATAACGCCTGACGAATAAACGCCGCAAAGTGCTTCTTGAACGTGTTGTTGGAGCATAAAAACAACATAGACCACGGAAGAGGAGGTTGGCCCCTGAGATACCATGGCCGTTGCCACGAAGCAGAGTCGACACCAAACCCCAACATTCTTTTCAGACCGGATATACTGACAATTGGACGCCGATCCTCGACTACTTGAAAAACTTTTCTGTGAATAAAATGATTTTATATGTATTTTTTGTCCACCGCACTAACCATCAAAGGATGCACACGCAAATGAAACAAAGAGAGTAAAGTTTAGTATATACAATTTATTAGAGATACTTATTTTAAATTAATCTATCAGTTCGTTATGAAGCCAATAATAATTTAAGAATTAACGCTTTTTTCTTACAGACTTAATTTAGGATGCCACACTATGTCGAAATTGACACATGAAAAATGTAGAGATACTTAAAGTAAATAACATTGTGACGTTCGGTGAAACCTAAGAACTAAACACAACACTAAGGCAGTGAGCGAGGAATTATAAATTTAAATTCGTAATCCAATTAATTATAGGTAATAATAGGTATTTAGGCCGTGTATGTACCATCGCCCCAGACGTCAGATACCCATTTTCAAAACAAATTTGCTTGCAGCCGTTGATGTTTATTGCTATGGATTGTTATGGACAGATGTCTAGCCACTGCACGCAAACTGGGCCTTTAAGGTGGTTATCTGGCGCTTGGGGCGATAGTACGCCGGATGCACCCACATAGATGGGCGCACTGAGTGGGTAAGATGGGTGGGTATCGCTCGACGGGCACCAATGGCAAGGCAGGCCGAGGCGTTGATGGCGAGACAACCTGGATGCGGAACTGAGCAAGTGGCCAAATATAGCACTGGATAAGATGTGGAAGTCAAGAGAAGAGGCCCTTGCCTAGCAGTAAATAGGACACAAAGCACGCTTAAAATGAAACTGACTCAGTCCGAAATAATCACATTTCAAAAATGAACTTTGTGTAAAATGAATTAGTTTTAATTTTTAAATGAGAATATTCTGATAGAGTCAGATTCGTTTTTAGCGTGCGAAATATAGGCCAAGTAATTAATAATTACTTTAAAGCTTGTAATTTTCAGCATCTGAGACTAAGTAAAAAGTCTTTTTGTTTGACTTCTGTGAAAAGTGAGATTGGATACACGTGTGAAACGTTAGTATCCAACCGAAACCAGTCGAAATCGAATTTCGCTTTTGTATTTCAGTTTCGGCCGAAACCGGTACTTTATTCGAGGACTATTACTAGTGTACGTTAGATTTTGTAAATATGTATGTATTCATGGAAGCAGTTATTCGATCAATGAATAACTAAATGCTCTAAAAAAGTGAGTATCTATTCTATTTGATGTAAAGTGTCTACTTGACTACGAAATCACGAAAAATCAATAGATGTGCTGTTGGCAAAGTCACTCAACGTCGCCGATTGCTCCTAAACGCCACATGAATTGTGGAAACTGAAACTTAACCGAAATTTCAATTTAACGCCGAAACCCAAACCGAATATTCGGTCGGACACTCGATCTTACACTCGTGTTGCAGCAACAGTACGTGGTCTCACTTTGTCGTTCACAGAACTCTGTGTTTGCTTTTTACTTGCTTCGAAAACTGCACAGAATGGAATGTTACAATTTAGCATTCGAAACTTTGTTTTAGAATTTTAACACAGTTTGTTATTCAATTATAGTTAACTACTTATGTTACATTAAAAGCTACGTTATTGAGCATTAGAGTTAAGTAACCAAGTTTTATCAATCTATATACATTTCACTTTATCACATTCGCTTAATATTTAAGTACTTATTTTTGACGTGGTAACTTACATTAGGGTGTAATTTATTCTAAATGCACTAGGTGCAATTACTACATATTTATTATACTAGAAAAACAGGTAGGTAAAGAAAAATAGAGCCAGCACAAAATTACAGGAGGTTGAACTTAAATGAATAGCTACAAGAAAAGGATGGTACGGCCGCCCTTTGTTTTCCTCGACTTGGCAGGGGCACTGCTGTGTCCCTAGATAAGTTTTAATATTGAAACCTTTGTAAAGACTTAAGTCTTATTTTGTAAATTTTAATGGAGACTGGAAAACAGAAAACAGCGACATTAATTAAGTTGTGGGCTAAGATTTAATCTAGTTTCTCGGCATTCTATGACGTAAGTACCTAAACACCTCTCCCAAGCAATTGGTAACTCCTTACTTACTAAAATTCTGTGTTCTAGAATCAGTTATTACCAAGTTATTACTCAACTAACTTTAGAGACTCTCATCACTAGCTATATGTAGGCCAGGATAAGAACAATGGCAGTACTTGTGTAGTCCAATGTAGGTCCAATCTTGCTTTCGTCTTCGTGAGATGTTTTAAGTCTTCATGGTAACTAGTAGGCACAAGGATGTCAATTCAATACTTGAAAAGTTGTTGCCACAAACAAGAATAAAAGAAGCCTCTTTTTATGTAACTGTTACATTTTTCACATAAAATGCTACACTTGCGGCCATGCGGCCCACGTCAATTTTTGCTCTATGAACCTTAAACTGTCACTTATGAGGGAGTATAATGGCAAGTATAATCTGTGAATTTAAAAAGTTTTTACGCCGTTCGCATAAACTTTAGTATTGTTTGATCTAGTTCACACATAAGTGTATAAGGACGCGCGAAAAACTGCAGTCGGGTAAAAAGTTTCCTTAACGACGATAGTCATAATTTGTATGGAAGTCAATATTATGGGTAATTTTGGTGATACAACGGAACTTTGTCAAGAGAACCAACTCCACGCATACACACGACCGACGCTAGCCTTAGGACTAAAAAGGCAACAATATTGTAAGGAAAAATGTACGTAAGTAATTCCTCTTTCATACGTTTTCTATTCTTTGTTGTAGGACCCTAACAGAAGATTTTCTAGGAATGAAGAAGAGTCAATATTCAAGCGTTTTGACCGCTCGGTCATACATCATTACCATCTCACGATTATATCTTTGATCGAACTAGCTTTAGCATTGGTATTGTTTGTAGTTTTCATAAAAAGTTAACCCTGAGAAGCATCTATTCTATTTTTAAAATATTTGCTGAAACGGTATTGACGACAAGAAAACGCTGTATCAACGCTGAATATTCACCCAGAAACATTTCGCCATTTCCAACCCAAGCGAGTATGAAAAGTGTTACGATAGTGTGAAACTTTGTGAAATTGTGACTTTGTGAAATGTACAAATATTATTTTTATATTTATGATCCGCAAATTGATAGTAAGATTCAAATTTATTTACTGTTAAGCCACACGATCGTTTCAACTGGGTCAGAAAGGGTTTAAGTTAAAGTGATGCAGCTTTCAGAGGCCAGAGTTGCCGCAGTAGTCGCCGATACGGTCCGATATGCACTCGAAGATATCGAACGACACGTCGCAATTGCGTCCATTGTCTGAAATGAAAGAATTTAACGTTTATTATCCCATTTATCCTATCATTTATCTATATAAAGTATGTTTAGCCGTTGTCTAGTACCCATAGTACAAGCTTTGCTTAGTTTAGGACTAGATCAGGATTCAAAAACATTCAAGAAGTATTTATTCAAGAACAATACAAGTATCGTGTTTGAAAATACAGTTGCAGCCGGTTAAACATAATAAAAAAAACCACTTCCAACCAAAATCAATCAATTGGTGTCAATCGTCCCATGATTATTATTTAAGTCTTAACCTTTCTACACTTCATTTAATTTAGAATTGGAAACCACAACAACATTATATTGCGTCTGGTCAACTATTTCTTACATAGCAAATAGTACAGTACAATAGTTTGGGAGCTGCAAAATAAAATTGTTTTAATGTCATTTTATTTGCGTGTCGTCAAATTGTTACTCTAGTACAAATTGTAAAGAGATTACAGTTCACGAGCCGCAATATAATGTTGTTGTGGTTTCCAATTCTAAATTAAATGAAGTATAGATAACTGTTCTGGAACTAAGTAGGCCATGTAGAACTTACCCATGGGCACGGTCCTGGAGAACAGGTCGTGGTTCTTCATGAGGCACTCGCGGGAGGCTTCGAGCACCGCCATGAAATAACCGCGCTCGTTCACGCCGTCCGAGTACAGACCCACCAGCCCCTCGAGCGTCGGGAAACCGAAGCCGTCCACCTGAAACGATAGTGGTAAAATGTAGCCAGAGCCGTCCAAGGATCTCGCCAAATCTACTGACACGGAATCTGCTTAAACCAATATAAAAAAATCGTGCGTGCAGTTCCTCCACGCGGAAGAAGTGAAACTTCGTAATGTGGAAATGAAAAAGGCACTTATACATCAATATGAACCTTATTGCAATAACTTAAAGAACTAAATTTACTTATGCATCTATGTGTTTAAATTACTCACTAGATGGCGCTTTTATCAAGTCTCATACAAATTCGCACAGACAGTATGAGTTGTGCATCGCACTGTCGAAGTTTTTAACATCCGTTAGTATATATACAATGCGAGATTACTTGCTTCGGCAGTACATATACTAATGCTTTCATACCCCCTCCATGGTAACGTTAAACGTTTAACGCGACCTTGTTGGAAGTCGCATTAGAAGTTTCACTTCAAAAGCTTTCATCATTATCATTTCAGCCGAAAGACGTCCATTGCTGAACATAGGCCTCCTCCAAGGTTTGACATACAGACAGGTTCTGCATCATCTGCTTGTTGGACCTACACCTACCTACACTGCGGCGGTCCATGGACGCCATTCGGGAACCTTTTGGTCCCATCGGCCATCAGTTCCATGTGCGATGAAGTATTTTCTATTTATTATTAACTCAGGGACTTTATATATCCCTTTGCTATATTTAAGGCTGTATATTGTTAAGCTTATGGATTTAAACTCTTATTTTTTAATTAATACTTTATTAACTAGTCATTGGCCCGCGACGTCGAAGTTCCTAAGACGGTCCCATAAGGCTTATGGGAACGGAAGCGGTACATGCCCTCGGTACCGCTCTGCTTTCAGAGCATGACATGAGTGCGTGTGAGCCAACTTTGGGGGCGGCAGGCGTAAGCGTTTGCCTTTGGAATCCAAAAGTTTAATGGTTACTTGACCTGAAATGTGTTTTTAACACAATCATTTTTAATTATTGTGACATTGGAAGACATCTCCAATATTTTTATTTTTTCCTTTTTAATTTTTTTTTTTTTTTTTTGACGGTGGAAGCATTCTACACTTCCATTTAACGTAGATATAGTTAAGATATAGGTATTGTTTTAGTTTTTTAACTAAGGGACCCAATACATCCCTGTATTGTTTTTTTATATATTTTTTTTTTTTTATTTACTTAATTCGATATTTGTATGATTTTTTAATTTGTAATTTATTATATTTTAATTTGAAAAGATGACTTTCTGCCAAGTTTCTTGCGGCGCATTCTTCTTGGCAATGATGGTCCTTACGAAAGCGCTGGTAGTTTAAAAAAAATGACATGTAAAAGAGCCCTTTGCGGCCTACTTGCAGAATAAACGTTTTGATTTTGATTTTTGATTTTGATTTTGATATACCCTGCTCACCGCCACTTCAGTCTGGTGATTCTACGAGCAATGTCGCTGACCTTAGTTCTTGCGCGGATTTCATCATTAGTAATGTGATCCCGCAGAAAAACTCCGGGCATAGCCCTCTTGATTGCCCTCTGAGGGACTTCAGCTTTCTTATGAGGCCCATCGTTAGTGGCCACGTCTCAGTGCCATAAGTCGTCATTGGCAATATACACTGGTCAAACACTTTTGACTTGAGACACTGCGATATTGCGGAGCTTCTCGATTGCTAAATAAAAGAATGAAAAAACGCCAATAAAGTGTAAATTTGTTTCTTTTTCAGATAAAACTAATTATTGTACCGCCAGCTATTCAATTTTAATTTAATTTACTATTTAGCCCCCACAAGCAGATAGCCGCAGGCATCTAAATAAAACGGTAATATCATTAAAACCGAGACTAATTGGGAGTAGATATAAAATAAAATTAAAAACACAGCAAAAATGTACCAACCACAGGTTTTACGATCCAACATAACCTTGACCATGAACGGTACAGGCCCCTCTTCAGTAGGTACCGCTTTTGAAATTATAAAGTCATGAAATTAAGCACAAATGGTGAGCCCCTATTCTACTAACTAAGTGATATTGCTACAGGGAGAACACCATGATTCATATTTCTTAGCACCAAAAGGTGGTCGCTCCTTAAGGATACCAAACACTTTATAAACACCAAAATTAATATTCCGTCCAGTAGGTATTTCATCATCATCATCATCATTTCAGCCGAAAGACGTCCACTGCTGAACATAGGCCTCCCCCAAGGCTCGCCAAACAGATCGGCCCTGTGCCATCCGCATCCAATGCGTTCCCGCTACCTTCACCAGGTCGTCGCTCCATCTTGTTGGAGGCCTACCTACACTGCGTATTCCGGTCCGCGGACGCCACTCGAGAACCTTTCGGCCCCATCGGCCGTCAGTTCGACGGGCGATGTGCCCTGCCAACTGCCACTTAAGTCTAGCGATTCTTCGAGCTATGTCCGTGACTTTAGTTCTCGCGCGGATTTCATCATTTCTAATGCGATCCCGCAGAGAAACTCCAAGCATAGCCCTCTCCATCGCCCTCTGAGTGACCTTGAGTAGGTATTTGGTAAAGTTCAAATGAATACTCCTGCACAGATATTTCAGCAAAAACTTTCATTCAAGATGACTTTCTGATGATGTCTTTCTTTGAACGTCAACCTAGTATACCTACTAAAACATTATTCAATCAAAAATAAAATATCTTAAAAAGTGTTCAGTTGGAGTTGCCCATCACTTAAGTGATTAAAATATGCTGGATTAATTCAGGGATACCTTTTATACGACCAGTTTTTCTTTTAATTATAAAGGCCAAACTTGTACACGTAGCCTTTAAGCAAGTGCTTTCCAAGTAAACTCACTGAAGGCAAAACTGATCCTCTATGCGCACTTTCAGGACGATACTGACCCAATAGGAATTATTCTCATTTTAAAAGTAAACCTGTTGTTCTTTGAGCATTAAGTTCAATTTTGAAACGAGAATAATTCCTATTGGGTCAGTATCGTCCTGAAGGTGCGTATGATTACGTTAAATAAATAATAGTAAGCGAGAGTCTGACTTGCGAACCGCTTTGCTATCACCTTAACAGAACGCAAATGGCCCCGGACTTTTATATTTGCGACGTACGCGCAATTTGTTCCACTGCAATAAATAGACAAGATAATTTCCATCAAGTTTACGACTTGCCATGTTTTTATAGTAAACAAATTGGAGCAATCAGCTCGTCACTGGGTCATAAAGCATTAAAACTCGATTTTATATGAAATTTGTTATTTTATTGTGATACGACCGTGTTGGCCTCGGTCAGTGGTGGTTGCGATGAATGTTGTTAATTTTGATTCTTATTCAAGTTGCTTCCACAAAAATTTCGCACTTCGATCATACACATTTTTTTGTCTGCTTTTTCTCCTGTGAACATGGCAAAAGTTAAGTGTCTATACCTAGCTAATATTTTTTTAGTCATGTCTAATCGGTGTGTGGGACGTCTGGCCAGCTTTCGGCCCATTTAAAATAATCTTAAGTTTGCTGAATCGGCGACGCTAATTTTATGTCCACAGGAGAGACAGCTTTTGTTTCTTACGCTGTGTTTGACCCATAATGTGAAAATTCTATTGTCTGAATTTTCGTGGCGTCACGAATATTCAGTGATGGTTTCACGAGTCCCGCGAGACTTCTTTGTTCTTATTCAGATGTTATGTGTTCTCTATTTCGTGTAGATTAGTTTCCTGTATTAATTATACAGGGTGTCCCAAAAGTCAATGATAATCTGGTACAGGGCGAGGGGCCAAATACAACAGTTTTAAAAATTAGAAAAATAATTAGTTAGCGATAACAGGCATTGTTTTGAAAATATCTAATACTAAAAGTGATATGTTATGTGACTCTATTATCGCTTAACTAACAGTAAGTTTCATGGTTTTTTTTCTTGTTTTTTTCCAGAACTATTATAATTTGATTTCTCGCCCGGTACCAGGTAATCGTTGAGTTTTAGGACACCCTTTATAAATTTATAATTTCAAAAATTAGGCTTCTTGGTTTTTGCACATTGAAAGAAAAACAGAAAAAAATGCTGAGGCCGGGGATAAACCCAATTAACGATCTGATCTACTTAGTTACAGTATTTAAATTCTAACCCATTGTCGGTGTGATTACTGTATGCACAAATGCCAAATTACAGCTTTTTATTGGCAAGAATCACTGAGTTAAGCCGGGGACATTCGGACGTGGCCAAACCATAAAAGTTCTGCATATGCCAAACCTTATAAAGTAACAGGTGCGAATCTGAATTTCAAAAATTAGTATATCGAATGGGTTATAATTTAACATCGATAAAGTTTATTGAAACCGTCAATTTTTTAACAAGCTCTGAGAAGTTAACAGTTTCGGAAAAACTTTTCGATGTTATAAATAAATAACCCATTCGATATTTTAATACATTAGACAGGTATATTAACTTTCGACATTCAGAAAAGTGCCCAAAGTAACTGCATTTTACTTAACTTGACTTTTAGTTACAGCCAGTAAACACAACTTCAACTTTTGTTTCCGTCTACATTAACATATCTATTTAATTTGATACTTACAGCTTTCACTTTCCGGTACACGCACTGTAGAAGGCACTGAAAAGCAAACAATGAAACTGTTAAGAATCAATTACTTATCTATCTAATTATTCTCTATCTATAGAACTAATATCTAGATCTTTAGACCATTTATTTTAAAAATGAACTGAAACAATTGCTTTGCTCACTCGCGACCTTATGATAGTTACGTGAATGGTTGCGGTACTCTGATGAGCTCTGGTTGAGTTCGAAAAACGTCAATGTAGTTTGGTGGTGATAGTTGGGTTTGTGTGATTTGTGTGTGTTCGTACAGTGTGGAGTTGGAGGAGCTGCATGAACACGCATTACTTATATAAACGTAAATCACAAGGTCGCGGGTGAGCAAAGTAATTGTTTCAGTTCATTAATATGGACCTCCGCAAAGTAACGCCTGATCCAACAAATCATAATATATTTTAACACATAGGTATAATTCATTTTAGCCAAAAGACGTCCAAAACGGGACAAAGGCCTCCCCCAAATAGTTCCATAACGAACGGTACTGTGCTGCATCTAAGTTAAATATTCCATCTTGTTGGAGCCCTTCCTACGCTACGTCTTCCTGTTCGCGAATTATCACATATTATTTTTTTTTAAATATATTATACCGCTCCTTTGGTTACTTTCTTTACTTACTTAACAAAACGCAGATCACACAAAAAACATTGGATTTTTTGTGGGCATAATGTAACAAAATTAAGGTCTTACCTAGTAAGTTTTGACGACGTGGAGTAGAAAAAAATACTCGTACTAAGTATTCCATTAAATCAAAATCTGTTCAACGCAGGTAATTAAAGACATTGTATAATCTAATGTATTAATTTTCAACTATCTTTTTACCCGACTGGACGCAGTAATTATAAGAAACTAACAGATGTAACGATTTTAAATTTGAGGCACATGTTTCGATAGTAATTTTGCCGCTTACTTTCGCTTCTAATTGCATCACATTGATCATTCTCGCTTTCTTCTAGCGACTCAATTACCGAATACATTCGTGACCACGCGTAAAAGAATCGATTTCGAACATTTACAACCATTTGCAAGAGTTTGAACCGAGAATATCTTAAGTAGATGGTAGTTCTAAAAATCTAAACTCCATCAAGATGAAAATGACGAAAATTATTGGAATCGACATGGATAGGATTATAACCACGGCCGGAATACGTCGCACAGAAAGACTAATCATATGAGGAATAGTAATTATACCGTGTGTATTTCCTTCCATAGTCAATGTAGGGACTTTTCGCTTCTTTTTTTTAAATAGCCTATTGGATGTCCCGCTGCTGAGCAAAGCCCTCCCCTTTTCTTTTCATCCGTCTCTGTCTCTCACAAAATCCCACCAAAATGTGTCAAAACGGTCCAAGTCATCCCGCAATCTCCGTTTTGGCCTGCCCCCGCTCAGGTGCCCAGGGTTTTTCAGAACCAGTGGTAGATCCTTCGACTTTTAAATGCTTGTTATAACGCAAATTGAATCAAGACATTTTCAGTTTGACCTTGACGTAGGTATTTTCTGTTTACATTAGTAACGACGTTCACCAGTGAAAAGTTATTCTTTTAGAACCATAATCTCTGCAGTAATCCATTTGTAGAATACATCATAATAATATATAACAGAAAGATTATATGGCAATACCTACTCGTCTCGCGCTTCTACTTCGCGTGGCATATCTATTCCTCTTATCATTATTTCTATGTGGAGAATTCCATGTCAATTTCAATCATTTTCATCATTATCTTGACGAAATTAAAATGAGAGCACGTTGATTTTTTTTTTATTTTGATTCTAAATAAAATAGGTTTACACAAAAAGTTATCCAGCTTACCCCAGCGATGCGTTTCTCGTCGTGCGTGAACGGCACGTCCCTCTTATTGCGACGTTTTTGCGCCGGCATCGTGTGCTCCTCCTTTATCACGTCCAGTGCCTCTGCAAAAAACAGTACTCATTTTAAACTAGTGGCTCCATGAACTGTAGATCTCGACCCCTGGGTCTGCCATTTTGAAAAAATCCAAAACGAATGAACAAAAGAAATCTATACAATTCCTAGCTGTTGCCCGCGACTCTAAGACGTACCAAATATAAACAAACAATTTCATAAAAATCCGTCAAGCCGTTTTAGGAGGAGTTCGACAGCAAACACTGTGACACGAGTTTGTTTATATATCAGAAGAAAAAGGGTTTTTCTCTTTTTTGTAAATATATGTTTGTAAATATTTATGTAAAGGAAATTGACAATAAATGATTACTATATAAACTCTATCAATATAATGTTATTAATGAAATAAAAAAAAAAGAAAAAGAAAAAGAAAAATAAAATATATTTCACTTGCTTACAAAATTTGACAAAAGTTGGTTGAGAAATGTAACCTGGGGGCTACTACGAAATTCGAAAATCGAAGTTCGTATCGTGCTGTCCTTTTCACTCTTTTGTTTCATGTTATACAGTAAGTAAGCGTGAACGGAATGGCATGATAGGAAGTTCGGAAATTAAAATATATATAAATGGGTCGTTTTTAAATTTTGCGCAGAACTCTCTGTTACTATTTGTGTGGGCTACCGCTGTGTTACCGCGCATTGTTACAAATATTACATAAATACTAAGCATCTTTTTTCAATTCTGATAATCAATAGTCATCTGAGATTAATAGCTGATTGCAAATCATCAATCATTTTTCTCAAATAACTAGAGAAAATAGACAGTGTAAACTGAACCAACTTTTTTTAGTTTAGAACAAATTTACTTTCGCAAAATTTAAAAATTACCTATTTAACTCGGAAATAAATACCTAATTAACTCGGAAAGATAAATAAAAGCGTTTAAAAATTTCCTGACCACATTACATGCTTTCCAGAGGCACCTAGCTTATTTTCGGGTTAAAGATATACTTTATTCTCAAAAGAATTACATATTTTCATTTTAATAACATTAGTCATTCAGCTATTAACTATAATTTATAAATCTGACACAGCCGTAAATTAGTGTAACTAAACCGTTCAGTTCGCCTAAGTGATAAATAACCCACTGAGTTATTTTTCACCACAAAGGCGTAAAGCACACATACTGTTTTACAGCCCAGGAGTGACATTGATTAAAAGAAGACCATGTTAATCGCCATTTGCTCGATTTTTGTTGATTTATTACAACAGTTTCAGGCGTACAGGAATAAATTTTGTTGAGACACAAAAGGTTGAAAAAGTATTTGTCTACGATATTTTTGTTTTCATTTCTGTTGTGCTAAGAAATCTTTGGTTTTATCGTTACTTTACATGCAATCATCTCATTTTAACATTGTTCTTAGTAATGTCAGTAACAACTATAATTATATCCACGTTATCGACTCCTTGTTCAAGTAAACAGATTTGCGTAGGAAATAAACGTTGTTATGTTTATTTTAATATTGGACAGGAAAGTGCAAAAGCACTCGTACGTACAAGATAATTATTTAAGGCAAAGAATGGTAAAATTCCCCATTAATAGTCGCCCCTGGGGTCGTGGAAGTCTGCAAGCCGAAATAGGGGGAAGAGTGTAACGGACATTGTGTATTAGATACCTATTATTTTATTGGGAGAAAATCAAAAAAGTGCGGTGCGGAATGGTGCGAGTATAACTCTATTCTATTCTTACGCAAAATAATTATTTGTTTGAGTGAGGTAGAACTTCCCACGCAGCGTGTAATAAAAATCCATCGATACGCTAGATTCCAAAAATAATTAGCCCGTCAGAGAGATTATCAAAAAATATTGCACACATGTTTTTTTTGTCAGTTAAATAAATAACACTTAATATATAGCTCGTTAAAGTTCTGTGTGACGTCTCTCCTAAGTGCGTTTTTTACTTATTTACACGTGAGTTCATGGAAACCTGCTTCTGAACTTTGACGCATTTTATCTTTGTAATTTTTAGTCTTATTGACAAAAGAAAGAGGACGTGTCCAATATTTTTTGATAATCTAACAGGACGTTACCCAATTGAGTGCTATACCCTAACAATCTAAAACAAGGTTAAGGTTGCGCCAGTTTCTAAACTACTCGTAATGCAAGAGAGCATAAGAATGTGTTTAACATTAGTAGGTACATAAATTACCTAAGTCTTTCAAGTCAAACCGCTTAAGTGGTCAATAATGTGGATACCTATAACTAAACAAGATAAGTATACGTCCACAGTAAATGGAAACTAGGACGTATTCGTCACGATTTTGCTATACTGTTTTACTTTGTCGGTCTATAGAGTCGTAAGTACATTTAATCTAACCCACACTAAGGTCCTTCTGGTTTTGTATACTTGTTGTGCGCTCACTTTCAATTGTTTCTGGAAGCTTTGAAATTATTGTACCAGTGGAAACTGAGTATCGGGATGTCTCTGGAATATTTATGAGTTTGTGATTCGTATCAAAATTTGGAAGGTGTCTAAAGATCACCTTGTTTATTCCTTTCATTCAGCTTATAATTTGACTAACAAAAATGAACCCTTGAGTATATTATTTGTAAATAGGATGAAATTGTGAACTTTTTATGATCATGGCCTAAGCTGTACCTACCTTTAGTTCCAATATATATGTTCAAACCCGTTATGCCCATCAGCTGATAATGCTGAGTCACAAACAGGACTATGAATTGAGCTGATTGAATACTTTCACTTTATTTAAATGTAAATCAAGACTGAATCTTAAAAGACAATGAGCTGCCATAACATTAATATACTCGTAAATGTGAGGTATAACACGGAATGAATGTTTTGTGAAAAAATATTTTGATACAAGATTTTATGATAGCTGTAGTTAATTGTATTTGCATTGTCATTTGAACTACGTATCCGTACACAATTTGATGTGAATTCGATCACTAGAAATAGGTAAAAATTCAGCTTCACTAATATGCACTGAGACAAGGATAAATTTCTTAGCAACTGCATTACAGTAACCGAATCCCAACCCGTAATACTTGTTATTGAGTAGTTCCGGTGACCAACTCTAGTCTTCCTTATCAGTTTTACTTCAATAAATAATGATTTTCAAGAGCAAATACACGAATTACTACAAAATATACCCAAAGAACTATAGGTGTGCCAACAATATTTGAAAGAGTTTCCTCGATTTCTTCGGGATCCTCTCATTAGATCCTGACTTTAGCAACAGCAGGATCGAGTTGGAAGTATTCCCCTTCGAAACAAAAAAATCAAATCGGTTTATAAAGTTTTGAAGGAGTAACAAATATAAAAAGCATACAATAAATTAATAATCTCCTTTGTATGTCGGTTAAAAATATAAACAGCATGTAGACACGATTTGATGTACTTGGTTTAGCAACTTCCACAAAGTTTGCTCACCCTTCGGTTAACAAACGAAGGAAACGTCTGGCGCAAGCATCCTGCGGCATTGATTACGTATCTATGAAATAAAGGCTATTATCGTGATAAGGTTTGTAGGTATACCTACATTAGGGGGTACTTCCGGGGCGTAAATTATTTCGCAAAATTATTCATTTAGCAAATGTTTCATTTGGCAACTTTATTTTTTCTGAAACTATAAACTATTCAGGATATATTTCAGGACTAACCTGTAGGTTAGGTTAGGTTAGGTTTGTTTTATAACAATCCTGAAAGTTTACAGTTTCAGAAAAAAATAAACAGTTGCCAAATGAAACATTTTCCAAATGAATCATTTTGTGAAAAATATTTCGCCGAAACATTAGTAAACCCTATATTACATTATTACTTGGGCTTATAATACATCGATTGATGCATTAAGAGTTTAATGTATATGTAGATATGCGCTTTCATAGTAGTTCTCCACTACTTATTTATTCCATATGAGAGCACTCATTTTTCTATGTGAATTCTGTAACGCTACATCATAGTAACATCATTATTGAAATTCTAAACAGCTGGAGAAAATGCTGACATCATTTTTATACGACTACGGCAAAGCCAAAAGGAAGTGTAATGATTTTAGCATTCTATATTTGTTATTCAAATGGAATCATCATTTTAGCTTCCTCTCAGAATAAAAGAAAAAATGGAATTCAAATTCACTATTTTCTTTATTTTTTTATTTATTATGTTTTATATATTTAGTATATAAACTTAGATATTTCGACAACTAGGGTAGAGGAAGTTATTTATTCCCGATATTCTATAATTAAAAACCAAAGTATTCCAATGCACATAAGTAAAAGATAAAATTCTAAAATATAGCACTTTTACACGATTCACCAGCTACTTCCCATAAACCGCTAAAGCTAGGCACGCGGCGCGGTGCAACCGCAACACTTCATTGAGCATCGCATGCGCATACCGCGGTTTGCAAGGGTTATGCAACTCGCTATATGGGTCAGTAGGCATTGTATATGTATTTGAGTGTTTGGATAGTTGAAAGGTATCGATTGCAAGGTAATAGGAAAAAAATGTTTTTTAGCTAAAACTAGTCAGTAAAAACCTAGTAGAGGATGCTAGATTAGTAAATAAAACGGATATACATAGTTGTTGATGCTTTAATAGCCACTTATTGGAAATAAATAAATATAATTTTTTTGTTAAGAGTAGTAATAGTGGTGTCAAAATATACCTACTATATACTTACTAAGAAGCTTGAACCAAATTTAACGAATAAAACTGTTTTTATTTACATATTTATTTAGATTTTTTTTTCGAGTAAAGTTTTGCTTGTGACATAGGTCTAACCTGTGGAATCTTTCCACGGTAAAATTCATAGTGATACTTAACGCAGTTCTTGACAGCGGAATTCAATACGAAACTTACTTTGGAAACGTTCTAAGGTGTATCAGGAACAAAATGGTTCGATACTTCAATCTGTAAGTTACCAAGCAGTGTGCAACCAACTCTATTCAATTTATGTAATCTCATACGCAATTTTTGCCGCAAAACCGCGGCAGTAATTCTTTAACAATACTTAGTAATTAAATAATATTAAGGAATACCAGCGTAATATTACTAATCTTACACACTGTTTCTTAAATTACTCGAGTAAGAGTAAGTAATATCGTAGTTGTTATTCGGCAACGAACGGGTTATCTGTTGCCTTTTTCGGCGGAGCGTTGGTGTGGATGACCTTATCCTTAATGCTGTATTTCGTGTGATGGAAACTAACTTTTTTAACCTCGATAATAGATATTCTATCAAGAATGTAATGATGAAATGCAACCATTACACATGTTTCGAATAATTAATAATAGAGGTAAAAATAAGAAAGAACATTAATAGTAAAAGTATAAATTTATTGAATCAGGCGTTACTTTGCGGAGGTCCATATTAATGAATGTTTATCATAGTAAATAAAAGTATTATATATGTAAAGACAATGTAAACAGGAGAACAAACAGAAAATTGGACGTAAAAACAATGATTAAAAAACATATGAGCGTGCCAGAAAATTTGGAAGTAGGTACTTAACGTGTTTATTTAAAAAAACCGGCCAAGAGCGTGTCGGACACGCCCAAGATAGGGTTCCGTAGCCATTACGAAAAAATTAAGTAATATTTTTCTAAGGATTTCGTATGTGTACGGAATCTTTCAAGTTAGGTATCGTCAATACTTTGAAAAAAGCTCGTATCTCAAAATCGTTAATCTGGCAAAGTGAACTTTATTGCGCGCATATCAAGGTTCAGTTTTGTTCACATGCTGATTTGAGATACGAGTTTTTCAAAGTAGTGACGGTATGTTTAATACCTTAGGCTACTATTTACTCTTAAACTACAAATAATTCCCAAGCAATCTTAGCCGCTATAATTTTCCTTGTAAATTTAATATATTTACTACCATTTTGAATTTTTTCAAATTTTTCCACCCAACAGTTTAGATTTTAGAGGGGGGGGGGGACGGTCGATTTTAATGAAAATTTTCACTTTTAAGTTGAATATTTCGCAAACAAATCACTGAATACAAAAATCATGTAAGCAACCCCCCAATGGTTTTAAAAGACCTATCCAACGATACCCCACACTATAGGGTTAGTCCAGAAAAAAAAATCACCCAAACTTTACGTCTATGGGAGGTACCCTAAAAAAAATCTTTTTAGTGTTTTTTATTTAACCACTTTGTCGGCGTGACTAATATATATATTCATGCCAAATTACAGTTTTCTAGTACTAACAGTCTCTGAGCTTAGCCGCGGACAGACAGACGGACAGACATGGCGAAACTATAAGGGTTCCTAGTTGACTACGGAACCCTAAAAAGTATGCTTTCAGAAATTTTCTTAGATTTGCCCAATGAAGTTTCCATTCTCTAAACAATAATAAAATAGAGATAAGTTTATTCCACCTTGATTTAATAACTTAACAATAATTTACGAACACCGACAATTAATTTTAGTTTTTTAATGGATCGTTACTACAGCAGCAAAAAAAACATACTAGAACATGATTTTTATAAGCATGTAACTAGTAAATTAAAGGGGATGCCAAAAGAAAACAGTATAAATATATTCCAGAGATGGTATTAAATTTTTAACTATGGCAGTATTTATCTTTACCCTCAAGCAAGTTGTTTATGTGACAAGTAGTCTATGGCGCTGTTTTTTTTTATTTATGTGTCGTAAAATTTGCGATTTGCTTATAGGTTAGTCAATAATCATCTAACAGACTATTAAAAGATAGTAACATTAAATTAAATTTTTACGTTTTTTACTTATGTAGAGATTTTTTTGATTCACAATAAAATATATTTTATTAATCACTTTATTTTAGCCCAAAGAACCAGAGTAATTGTCAATTAAATAACTATACAGGTACCATTTTAGATTTTTTTTAGTCTACTACGATTGAATTGGCAAATAAGTATGTACCCCGTTATATATATGTATGTAAACCGTTTATTATGTACAATAAAAAAGAAAATAAACACTAATAACAGCTGCTCAGATACATGGTACATGTACCTCTACAATGGCGAACTTATCCCTTAACCTTTGAGTGGATAAGAGGAGCATTTAGTTATAAAGTCAATAAGTGAAGTCGTAGCTAAGCTCCATACAAAATCTATGAGAGAATCGTATTATGGCAGCTCATAAAAAGTAGGTACGTCTGTTGAATGGTTGTGTCACTATACAAGTAAAGGAAAAAAAATCAGAAATCCTTGAATTGCAAAAAAATCTCGCTGAAACTTATTTTTTGATGGCTTTTAAGTATTTGGAACCCTCAGTGTACTAGTTAGATTAGCCGGTTTTTTTTACAAATCTCTAGTTTAATCTCACTGATCGACTGGCGTCGTGATCTCACACGATACAGTTAGTGCCGACCTTCCATATTTAGTGCGGAGTGACTTCGCGTCGATATGCATTGGGCACAGATTTTACGGTTTACAAGTTCTGAATTGTTCACCGTTACTTAGGTGCTCAAGGAGACGCAGCTGGATGCAAACATGGACCACGGTCAAGACTAAGTAAACTATACGACAAAAAGGAGGTTCTATTTCAGTTTGTAAGTAGGTTTCTTTTTTACCAGCCTGTATCAGACTTTTGGGTAAAGGCCTCTGCTCTGGACGTCTAACGCGCCCTGTCTGCAGGTATATGTTTGGCCAGTCGTTCGAGTATGTCTAGGTCACCTTAGTCATATTTAGTCTTTTGTTCACCGATAACTTCAATGTTTCTGGTCAAATTAGGTTGTTTGAAGTATATTTCCGAGGTGGTTCTATATATGTATACATTCGAGGAAACTGAATTGCGTACCAGAGTGAAACCTTTTCGCTGCAGATGTAATGTTGACATTTCATAAGAAATTATCGTGAAATTAATTATGAAGAGGTTTCACCTGGTACGCATTTCAGTTTCCTTGACATAACATTTTGTATGTACAGTCAACAAAAGCGAGGCCTGCCCAGTTTCAAAACAAATTTGCTTGCAGCCGTTGAAGTTCATTGGTATGGATTGGTATGGACAGATGTCTAGCCACTGCAAGAAAAATGGACATTTAAGGTGTCAAGACGACCTTATTGTCGATGGTACTTTACTTACATGTCAGCGTCTATAATTTCATTCACATAAGAAGTCGGTTTGTTCCTGCTTAATATCAGAGCAACCATGGAGAGACCGACCAAATTTTGTACCTTTTGTTTTTCTTTTTACTTATTGTTGAAGTACTGTAAGTAAGTAATTTATTGACTTCATAAATCGTAAGTCTTAATTTTAACATATTACTCGAATAGAAGGAGTAGTAGTTAATTAATCTATTATAGAGCTTTACTAATAGTAAAGATTTGATTCATCGTTATTTTTTCAGGACTCCGGAAACTATGAGCTTGTTCATTTCACAAAATTTAACAGTAAAAAGGATATTCGTATACTTACCAAAAGAAAAAAATATCTCAAACCTTTGACTGTGATGTCTAAAGAGATATAGGTAGACGTTTATTGTTGCCATTATAGCGTAAGATACGACTGAACTTGAATAGTAGCCTTTGCTAGCGTCCGATAATTAGGTACAAGGTAAGCGAAGAATGCGTTCAGACATTCGCACTTGAATAACTATACGATATGAGTAATACATGCGCTAGTTGTAAGGAGCGATGTTATAAGAAAATTACCCTTTATCCATACTTCAAATCTGGCAGTTAATGGCATTTCCATTTTAAATACGCAAATTACTTTTTTCATAAACGAGAAAATTGTGGTGTTTTCTTATTCAAAATCATGAGCGCCTACTATTCATATCCACAAAGACAAAAAGTGTCCTTATCTTTAGTCAGTTTTGTAACTTTTTTCATGTAGTTAGTTTATATGGCTCGTCACGAAACGGACACAAAAAAAAATGTATGGAATATTAGGGATATTTTTTATCCTATGCTCTTTATTCTGAGTAAGAAAACCCCAAAATTTTCTTATTAAAAATAAATAAATTATGCACTTTAAAATGAAAGTGCCCTTAAATTGAAACTCTAGGATTTTACTAAATTCCCATGGGAATTCCCAAAAAATACATTGTGATCTTCATGACCAACACCGGTGCTAAATTTCATGTCTGCATACTCAGCAGCCCGTATACTTCGTTATTTTAGCATTAGAAATAAGGTAAACAAACAATCTTGATATGTATTTTTATTGAAAAACGCTTTAAAAAAAGGAACTATTACTTTTGAAACCAAAATAATATAAATGGCCAATTTGCCGTGATTTATTTTTCAAAATTGTTTTTCAATAAAAAGACACGTCAGGATCGCATACCTTCTTTCTAATGCTAAAAAAAACGAAGTATAGTTTAATTTGCACCATTATTATTACGGTGCTGCTATGTATGATAATGCATGGTGCTAGTCAATGGTGCAAATGAAACTAGGGCCTCAGCGGTTTAGATTTTGGGATTTTACATTGATCCAGTAGGAATATTTTTATGCGTTATTCCTGACGTCCAGCTTTAACATTGGAAGACTCAGCGTTCCAAATTTAATATAGGTCAAATTAATTCATAACAACTACGTTTCAAAAAACCATGTTAGTAAAATTTTGACGTGGGCTTTACGAGGATAAAATTGAACAAAAATTTATGATTTATATTTGCTAAAAATTCTTGGTTGAATCTTCTACCTGCGCTTAGCAAAAACAGATTTTTTGTAGTTGGTAAGTATAGTGTGGTAAGAAGAAAAGCGGGTGGGAAATTATCTTTTTAGGGTTCCGTACCCAAAGGGTAAAAACGGGACCCTATTACTGAGACTTCGCTGGCCGTCCGTCCGTCCGTCTGTCTGTCCGTCTGTCCGTCTATCACCAGGCTGTATCTCACGAACCGTGACAGCTAGACAGTTGAAATTTTCACAGATGATGTATTTCGGTTGCCGCTATAACAAAATATACTAAAAAACAGAATAAAATAAATATTTAAGGGGTCTCCCATACAACAAACGTGATTTTTTTGCTCGTTTTTATAGATAATGGTACGGAACCCTTCATGCGCGAGTCCGATTCGCACTTGGCCGATTTTTAAGAAATCAGATTAGATTGTGATTCATCTCATGCTCATGATACTTTTGATCTGTGTACCTAAAAGTTATTGTGCATCCTTTTACCTTTGGCAATGAGTGCTAAATGCTAACCAGAAATACTAAAGGATAGCGAAGTGCACTCAGTGAAGTTGTCAAGGCTAATTCCGCATCTTGTATCGATGACTAAGTTATCAACATACGAATGCGAATAAATAGGTAGCATACTTACATAGCATCGACTATTTTGTGTACTGTGTATGTCTGTTAATACCTGTCTAATACGAACACAGGTACAATATACATTCATTCATCCATTCCAGCCTTTATACGTACCACTGCAGGGCACAGGCCTGCTCCAGGGGATTGGGAACTTCACACACGTTATTGAATTTCTTCGCATGTGTATCCAGGTTTCCTCACAACAACAATGCAAAGAACAATATACACAACACAGTTATGCAGGGCACAGACCACCTCTCAATATGAGAAGGCTTGGGCTGTAGTTCCCACGCGAGACAGTGCAGATTGGGAACTTCACACGATGAATTTTTACGCACGTGTGCGCACGATGCTCACTCCTAACGCTTTGAGGATAGAAGCAATTCCCGCCGTTTGTATGAAAATGCTAGTTCTTCCTTGTGGTTGAAGCCGTTTAACCCCATAAACCTCCAGCGTAACAAGTGCGTTAACCCACAAATTGTAACAAAAAGTGCAATCTCATCTCGAATCGAACTATTACGTGTGATTGCGACACGCTTACTTTCACCGCCCGACCTCGCGCCCGACCCTTACCTGCTCACCTCCAAATGTACACAGCGTAATTATATCAGCCCTATAAAACTTTATACCTACTTTAAAGACTGTCCACGTTGGTGTTTACGATAGCCTGACGCTCTATTTTTTTAGCTGCGTCAAAATCGCACCAAGTCGTCACAAAACCGTCCGAGGGCAGGGCGTCAAAAACGGGACGCACTAAACAGCTCGCTGCGTACAATACGTTTACTTTTAGTTTACCACTGACAGATGGCTTACCTTCATTTCATTTCCAAATTTAACACCATACAAATAAAGTAGCTATTACAAAATCTGCAAACGTGGGTAACAGTATTCTAAAATTGGCTTTATTTGTAGGTCGTTAAAGTTGAATATGAAATGAAGGCAAACCATCTGTCAGTGGTAAACTTTATGTAATTTTATTGTAACCGTCGTTTGTTTTATTACGTTTCCACAGACTCATCCTAAAGCCTATTCTATTATTACTAGTAAGTATTACAAATGAGAAAATTCGTGAAGATATGTGGATGTTTATTAGTCAATCGCGCATTTAGATGAAATTTGGCGTACACATAGACAAGACTTGATGTGTAAAGGCATCTATCAAAATATTTAAAACGCTTACAAATATGCAAAGCTAAATATTTCCCATGACCAATAGTTAGGGCCTGTCATATTTACGGTAAACGAAAAAAATGCGTACTACTTACCATGACCTATACACCCTTACTTAGTACGAGTATCATCAGGTACTAAATTATGTTATGTGTGGTTCTCCGAACATGAAAGCTCATTTTATCATAGCAGTTAGAATGCATTTAGTTTTATTAAAATAACGTTTTATTTAGTTGTTAAAACGGTCTTATCTGGTGATATACTATTTTAGAGTGCTTGGATCTGGTGAAAAACCTTTTACAGCTAACAGTATTGCCGATAACTTGAATGGCAGCATCAATTGACGGGTCTATACAAATATTCAACACGTACATAATTACTAATTATAATACAAAAATAAACAATTAAATAACCTCTGGCACAAAAAACTCTAAAAAATGAAATAATATTTTTTTTCTTTCGGCCAACACTTAATAAGATTCATTAAAGAACTTATTACTATTTTCAAGATGAGCGTCGCCGTGTTCAGGGACCGCTGAGTAAGCGGTCCCCCGAATTTCTTTCAATGTAATATTTCAATTGTAATGTAATAATAATAATATCAAAGTTAGCTCGTTGTTATTATTTTGCATGTGTCATCATCATCATCATCATCATCATCATTTCAGCCGAAAGACGTCCACTGCTGAACATAGGCCTCCCCCAAGGCTCGCCAAACAGATCGGCCCTGCGCCATCCGCATCCAATGCGTTCCCGCTACCTTCACCAGGTCGTCGCTCCATCTTGTTGGAGGCCTACCTACACTGCGTCTTCCGGTCCGCGGACGCCACTCGAGAACCTTTCGGCCCCATCGGCCGTCAGTTCTACGGGCGATGTGCCCTGCCCACTGCCACTTAAGTCTAGCGATTCTTCGAGCTATGTCCGTGACTTTAGTTCTCGCGCGGATTTCATCATTTCTAATGCGATCCCGTAGAGAAACTCCAAGCATAGCCCTCTCCATCGCCCTCTGAGTGACCTTGAGCTTCCTTATAAGACCCATCGTTAGCGGCCACGTCTCAGTGCCATAAGTCATCACTGGCAACACACACTGGTCAAAGACTTTTGACTTGAGACACTGCGGTTTGCATGTGTATCTTAATTATAATTGTGTGTTACCTCTGAGTATGGAGAGCTTGATCTCATCTTGACAGAGTGTTATGACTCGTTCGATCTTCTGCGGCGCCGTCGGAGGGTTCCTGCATCGCGTTTCCTGCAACAGCAAATTTATCATCAACATCGTCTTCAGAATCATTGTTAAGAAGGGAATCAACATCACATCATTTATTATTCAATTCCTCCATCTCCATTTTACCACGGACATCCAAGCAAGGGGAGCATCTTCACCTTTATGTGGTTAGTATTTTATTGGCCCGCCGTTCCCTTTCCTAATATAAACTACTAAGGAATGGAATTCGCTCCCGTCGTCTGTATTTCCTGATAGATACAACCTAGGGCTCTTCAAGGCTAGAGTGAATAGGCTGTTACTGAACCAGTGAGACACACCTTTGACCTCATCTGGACTTTTCAACAAGTGACCCACGATTGATCCCTATAGCTAATCACAGGACTATTTTATGTGAAAAAAACAATCATCATTTTAAGAAACAATATGTTCCTACATATATCAATTGGAAACAAAATTTTATTATGATAATAAAATTATAAAACACATAGGTATAAAAGAACATGGGTGTACAAATATCACAAAATCAACAGGGTAGAGCCAAATATTTTGGCTATGCCGTGTCCGTGCACCACGAATGCACATGCTGGGCCCAATTGCATAACAAAATACAAGCAATTAGTATTAGTGAATTTCAATACAAAATAGCTAATGTTTTGACAAATAAAATTATTGATTGATTGATTGTGATCTTAGCCAACCCATTAATAAACTTAAGGATCTGTCCCAACGATCAGCGACAGCTTCTCCAAGGTGTTTTACAAAATGTAGACATTTGTGGTGCGAAGACTAAAAAACTTGCAAACTTGCATGACGCATTTCACGCTGTTCCTACATATTTCATAACCTCGTTCACTGCTAGTTGATTTTCTCGCTGACCAGTATTATTATTGATATAACTAGCTTTATACAGCGGCTTCCCTCTCTTGAACTTATTTTGGTCAGCTCACCTGTGCCAATTTGCTAAAATTCATTCTTGGTGCCCCTCTATGATCTTCAAGGAAAATATCTGCTACATTTCAAGCCTCTAGCTCCTATAGATTAGACTGTGCGTTGTCTGTCAGTCAGTCAGTCAGTCACGATACTCTTTTATAGGTGTAGATTTGTTTCACTGCTTAGTTACTAGATTTGCCCAAGGTGTAAGAATTTACATTAAACAATAACATTGCTATTGCGCGTGGCGAACCTACAGGTAGTTTTATTTTTAATGCTACAACCTACTCGATGTTTTACATCTCTTCGGTCTGGCTAGAGTACGTGTTAAGTTACTTAACTAGTTGTGATTTAAATAATTATTGTGGGTGTATTAGATCGGGTAATTCCACCATCATAGCGTTATTCTAACTAACTAGTGTTTTCTAGCATAGGTTTGCCTCGAAACAATGCGACAGCTCCAAATTTACCCAAAACTTCAACTCTTATGACTTGCCTCAATAAAACCTCTTTTAGACGGCGTAAACAAATTGAGCGATATACATTGCTCGCGATAATCGATCACATGTAAATCCATAGCCGTGCGGCTGCCCAATGTAAGGAAACTCTACATTTCTCGCATCGTCTAATTAGATAGGTATTGGAAATTATATTTCCAAACCAATAAAAGTGCATTTTGTATTATATTATATGGCACTCACAAATTATATTGTAGTTTTAGAATTTAAGATGATGAATGATGATACAACTTTTTAAATCTTGACAAAAGTTGTAACTGGTTGTAGATTTCCGTTAGTGAGTAAATGTCAACGAATTCAAATGATTTCATTGATATTAAATTAATTAAAATGGTAGAGAATAAAATGGTAAAATAATTAACTATAGGTAAACATTTTTTAATACAATCTATGCCAACTATAAAAAATATGCAAAAATGCTTCTAATTATTATAACACCTTTATTAATGCTTCTAATTATTATAACACCTTTATTAAGAAGTCCATATTAATGAACTGAAAGAATTACTTTGCTCACCCGTGACCTTTAAGGTCTTTTTTTAAGGTCGCGGGTGAATAAAGTAATGAAACCATTATTATAACACCGTTAAAATATGCTCTGTGTTGTGAGTAGGTAGGTACTCTATAATATCTTTAATATTTCTATTATGAAGGTTACCAAGAGGAAATCGCTTTGAAACTATAAGGCTACTTAATATTTTCGACGTTGTCTAGGCGGTACCTCCAATATATTAACTGACCTCTTTACTATTTACATATTTTATATGTGTTAATTAATTAATTAATTTATTTCTGTACTTTTTTATATGAAGTGAAAAGTTAACACGTTTCCGCCAAGATCATTATACTCAAGTGAATGTTGTTGGTTTCCTTGCTAATGATAATAATAATATGAACCACATATACTTTAATTTTACAAAATATGCAAAAATAATCCTTGAACTTTACAGACAGCGACGATATGCCTAATTGGGCGTCATTTAGTTTCTTAATATCTCTACATGTTACTTAATTTAAAACTTGCTGGAAATTTGAGGTATCGGTATGTGAGCTATGAGAGGATTAAATTGGGAATGTCTAAAAATAATTACCAGTGGTTTTTATATTTTTTTGTTGGTATAGAATAGTCAACTATAAAAAAAAATCAAAATGTATTTATTGACCAAAAAAAAATAATTAAGTAACAGAAATATAAGAGTTATTATAAGAAACTAATTTCAATATTTTGTCATTTCGTTCTCTACTTTTTTCAAAATTAATTATTGAAACTATTTTGGTTGATGACGTCAGATTATAATTGAGGGCTCCGACACTGTCAAATTTCTAAATCCATCTAAATGCGTACGATAAGGCAACCCCTTTACCTTAATTATTTTTTGCGTAGTGGTACACTGTAACTAGTGTCACTTCACTGGCACTGTCAAAGTGCTAGATGTCAGACAGCGGGTCCAAATCAAACTCCGTAGTATAATCCACGCGTAAATTGTGAAGAATTCTCTTCGATTCTAACCACATAGAATAAGTACGACTTGGACCGGTCACGCAATTTACGCCAATGTCAAATGAAGGTTATTATTTATTTGTTATGTAGTAAATTCATTACATAATATTAAAATTAAACAACTACAGAAAAAGAGTTAAAAAGCGTTTATCTCGAAATGGTTTTCGATTTACTATACATTGCAAAAAATAGACATCCCTAATTGATACATATTTTTGCCTTGACCGCCCATTCAAATACATTTTCTACTGCTAATTTCAAAACATTCGCCCGTGTAAGGAAAAACACATCAGCTGGTATTGATATCATTACATAGTGCTGCCTGAATCAGATAGTGATATTATTATTATTAATTAGACTGGAGAAGTGTCCTACAGCTGAACAGAGGCCTCCCCTCATTTTCTCCATTCATCCCGATTTCAAGCATTGTCCTTCTAGTCCCTTACACGTCTAGGTCGTCCCGCCAACGCCTCCTGGGCCTACCTCGTCGCCGCCATCCATCTTGGGGTATCCAGTCGGTAGCTATTTTAGCCCACCGATTTGGATCCTTGCGGCTGGCGTGGCCTGCCCAGTCCCACTTCAGCTTGGCAGCCTTGGCACCCACATCGGTATAATGCGTGTTTGGGAGCGCAGCGCAGCGTTTCGGATCCGGTCAACCCCTCAACATCATCAAAATATCTAAGATATCATCATCAGTGATGTTATAATAGCATCAAAATTATCATGATTTAACTAACTGCCATGGGAGATTAGGCAGACCTCAATGGTCACTTGCCGCCTGTTCGTTCATTGTCTCTCACTACCGAAGTATGAATACAATAGCTTCATAGTAAGAATCTCTTAGTCTGTAGATTTAGTAGATAGAGTGTTACCTTCCTATGTTTCCGGGTGTTTTAGTGTTATCTTAATTTTGATTATAACTACATTTACACGTAATGAATGAACGAACAATATGCCGTGAATGATGACGGAAGTTAAATCCATGTACTTACGTTAAGATGATAGACTGTTCCTATTCACTTTGGTAATGAAAAATGGCCTACATTTAGGATATGTCAAAAATGAAATTACATCTTAAAGAATAATCTCAATGAAGACTAAAATTGCTCGTTACTAAAATTAGAATTAAGTAGTTAAAGCTGGGATGATGGTGATGATATACAGGGTTATTTGTAATTCACTAGCATCCTTTTAACCCTTAACTCCTACCACTTAAACAAATGTTTTTTTGTTTTACGGCTTTTGTCATAACTTAATATTTTTGGTGTAATAATGTTTTGAAAATTTGAGATTTCCTCTTACTTTTACGATACTCTGTGTATTTGTATGGGAAAAAAAGTGCTTCATTTTAAAAAGTCGTAAAACAAAAAACATTTGTTTGAGTGATAGGAATTCAGGGTTAAGAGGATGTCAGTGAATTAAAAATAACCCTGTATATAGTTAAAGTAACTTTGGCAATTAAAAAGAAATAAATCAAGGTACGATTGACACCAATTGATCAAGCCCCAAACTAAACAAAGCTTTTACTATGGGTCCCTAATCCCTATGTATTTTTTCCTATCTTGTTACTATTCCATGCACTTTGTATGGCGTAATGGAAAGGAAGAACATAAAAAGATTATGACATTTTCGGAATGGAAAGAGCTCGTGATTCCGAGTAGGAATAAAAAAAATTGGGAATATAAAAAAAGTAACATTTTTTTGAGAAATGCTCAATTAGTCCTTTTTATGCACCTATTATTTCAATAAAACCTATGCAACTTCAACTGAACTAAACTAGGCTCCTTAAACATGCAATTTCCACAGTCTCCACACAGCACAGCAAATACTCAGCAACTAGCCCAGTTGCAGTAACACGTGCTTAGCGTCAACAACCGCGCCGGTGGCGTAACGAGAGATGACCTAGACCCGCTCGGACATGGAGCTAAAACTATTAGTGGAAACGACGGTGGAATATTAAATTGTTTGGCAAACTCGTCTTTAGTATTAATGAAGATTGGGCACTCCCATTAAAACTTGGCATAATCTTGTTTGCCCGAAAGTCAGCGTAACACGTGTCGCATAAACTTTTTTAGCAGAATAATTACTTCGCATAAAATGTACTTGGCATAACACTCATTTCGCATAATTTTGCATCGCCGAAGATTCGTTTGCATAACCTTAATTCCCATAATATCCTTATAAAAATTAAAAAAGCGAGAAAGCAAAGCGAGCGAGATTTGTATAGACTCGAACTTAGCCGGTTTTTCCAACTGTCTTCACTCTCGACGGCGCAATACAATTTATAAGCAAGCAGCAGAGTTACTGAGATCGTAGTTGATTGCCTAATTTGTAATTATGAATTTATGAATGAAGATCACATCATAAGCGTAAAGGTTGTGGAATTCAGTTACACTTAACGTAAGTAGAGTCCATTGTAATAAGTTTGTCTTAATTCTGTTAATTAAGTACACGAAAGAATCGTTTGAGTGTTTTTGTTTGTTATTAACGATGACTCAAAATTATAAGTTGAAGAAATCCTACTAATGTTATAAATGAGAAAGTTTTTAAAGACGTTTGGATGTTTAGATGTTTGGATTTTTATTACTCAATCATTCAACAACGGTTGAACGGATTTAGATGTAATTTGGCGTCCAGATATCAATGATCTTGTTACGATATAGAATACTTAATTTTCCGGTAATGCGTTTCCCTGGGGTAATATTGTGACTTTAATCAAGAACCGAGAGCGCTTTCCGAGAACGGTGAAATACTACTGCTACTATAATGACTAAGTAGTTAAGTTTCGTCTGCCATCAATTTATGAAGTTGTCCAAACGAACGTCACATCTTAGAGCATTTTCCAAAAACTCTGTACCTACATTTAATTTTGGACTCCTCATTTTATTTTTTACCACAAACTACGAGTGTGTGGTAACAAAAAGGTAAATTTCTATACCTACAAATGAATCAGGACATTTTGGGAGCCTGTGTTAGTTAGGCTCATTGTCAGTTGAATTCACGCTAAGTAGGTACTTTTCCGTAAATTTGTATGCAATTCGGAGTCCAAAATTAAACGTACAAAGTTTTTGCGTAATAGTCTTTAATTGATTCTCGTGAAGGTATCAGTAACGCAGGAAACGACACGGGTTAAAGCTAGTGTTATTTCAACGCATAAAAAATTTAGCTGAAGAATTATCATGTTTCAAAATTTAACTCTAACTATTTATTGCGCTGAATTTTGTGTGTACATACTGAACTATCTAAACAAGTTTCCTATTCAAGTTAACCACTAACACTACTCCTTGCTTGGGCAATAACGTATCTTTTTAACTGACTTCAAAAGAGTGTACGTCGATATTTTCGCCGTATTTATGATTTTTTTTGTCGACAGTATGGCTAAAATTGGTTAATTCAGCAATTATAATTTCATTCATATTTGTAGTCGGTTAATCTAACTGCGTCAAAGAATTAAAATTAAAAAAAAATTACGTATAAATTAGATTAGAGTAGTTGTTTAAAAATTTAACCGACTCCCTTAATCGACTAATTTAATGTCTTCAGATCTGTTTTCAGGAGTGGAAAATTGTCAACTAACTATCTATTTGGGCTTCTATCACTCCTTTTGGCTTGTGCCGAGGCACCGAATTCAAAAAGGTTAGAAGAAAATTAGATTGGTTTTAGCTAACCGCCTACGTTTTTATATTTTTACTAGCTGATGCCCGCGGGCTCGCCCCCGCTGAAGTTTTATTTTCATAAAAACCATGTTCGTAATTATCAGGACAACCTGAAAAATTAAGAACACAACAAAAATAATTATCTAATTTGGAGCAGTGAATGTGGTTAGATTCATTTTTTTTCTATAGATTAGACTCTTCTATACCCTGTCCAAGTTAACGAGTTAGTACTACAAGAACACAGCCGCACGTGATTGGTTAAAATACGTTGCTAAAGCCGCGTAAACCAATCAGCGGTTATAGAGGTGTATCAAGAACCAATCACGTGCAGCTGTGTTCCCTCAGTACTAGCTCGTTAACTTGAATAGAGTATATATATATGTGGTTACCATATGGGCTAAAGTTACCCTTTTGTGAGTCAAAGTACCCCGACCTTAAGGTAGTAATAGTCGCTTGACATTCATTTCGAATTCAACTTCAAATTGAATAGACTTTTAAAGAACGTCTCCATTTGGTGAATGAATGTAGTGTGTTCTATGAATGGAAACACCGCTTTCTACATCTACGAAGAGGTGGGTGGGAACATGTTAATTTAAGAAACGGACTTCATACGAAACCGTATCGACAATATAAGGATTATAATTAACGTTTGTGCAATTTGACGCTAATTTTATACACTGAAAACGCATACATTTCTATTCCGAATATCCCTGAGAGTAACCATTCCGAATCATTCCGCTGCAAAATTCAGAGAAACAGAAACGCAAATGCGAACTTTTTAGTAAGAATTACTACAAGTTAACCTTAAACCTACTTAATACCAATTTTGACATGTCAATATTTACGTGAATAACATGTTTCGGAATAAGAAAGATAGATTTAGGTACTAAGCGTGTAGCTAAACTTCTGATCTAAACAACAACAAGCATATTTCAGGCCCGTAGTAGTACTTAATAGGAGCTGAATTTACAGCAGAAATTCCATATGTTATTTATCGTACACTTTCACATTTAATTTTTCCACCGATCTATTTTAACTCCTCCACTTCACGACAACTTATCCCTAGGATATTAAGGCTGATTTTTCAATCCTCAGATAAAAGTATCAGTCAGTTAAAAACTATCGCTTTCCTTTTCTCAAGTCGTAGGAACAAAAGGGCGCTCTTACATTTATCCGACAGATAGTTTTATCTGGGGATTGAGAAATCGGCCCTAGTCAAAGCAAATTACCTACTCCTCTCTGTCAACTTTAAACTTAAATTTAACGACCACAAGGAATGCCGGTTTGTCCACCGTTTACGTAATTGGCTATCGTGCTGGATTCCACGAGCGCCATGGGTGAGAGAAAGGCAAAACCAGTGTGGCTATGGCCAAAGACCTATAAGGGATGTGTGGTAATTGGGATGTTGCTTAACGCCAGGGGGCAACGGTCAGGAGATATTGGCACAGGTTTTAATATGTAGGATGTTGCAAAGTTAATTAAAAATAATCTTAATTAATCTTGAAAAGAATGGCTTAGTAGCGACATCTCTTGGTCCGGGAGAGCGGTTAGTTCCGAAGGAGTGTTGACGTCTCTCGTTGAGAGTTAACATAGGTGTTGCTGAATCACTGCTACAAGACACAAGACTGCTTTAAGACGTGTGATGCATAGAAAAAATTCGTGTCTATATCTCGACCAGTTGTGGTGTAGGGGTAAAATTCCCGGAGCTGGTCTTTTTCTGTGTTTTTTCTGTGCATCCATGTTTCAGTACGTATTTGGTATGAAATATATTAATTAAAAACCACGGGATTAAGCAAAAAAGGTATTCGTCAGAGACGAAGTCGCAAGCAACAGCTATAAAGCTACATTTTTGGAACAAAACTTTCCTTCTACTTCAAGTAGATAGGTTATTTAAGCATTGTGTTAAACATGTAGATGATGCATGGATTTGAGTCACCACGGCCAGAAGTGGGTGCAGCCTTGCTGGACTAATATGGTAATGTGTAGGCGGTTGAATAGTTCTTAGCTTCAAGATTTTTGCGATATTTAGTCTTAACCTGTCATATTTAACATCATCATCATCATCCCAGCATATATACGTCCCGAGAACCTATCGATGTTTAGAAAATTTTTATTCCAAAGGTTTAGAATTCCGAAAACTCCATTTGTCCAAATGCATTTTTTCTGAAACTGTAAATATTTCAGGATTTATTTCAGAACCCTTTAGGTTAGGTTAGGGTTGTTTTATAAAAATCCTGAAAAATTTACAGTTTCAGAAAAAAACGCATTCGGATAAATGAAGCATTCGGGATTATAAATATTCGGATTTTTTTTCTAAATTTTGATATAACCATACGTCCCACTGCAAGTCACAGGGCTTTCAGAATAAGGGGACTTGGACCGTTGTTCCCACGCGGGTCCAGTGCAGATTGGGAACTTTAAGTAAAGCTCACGCTAAAATTCAAATGTAACGTCGCACACGAGAAACTCAGAGGCGCGAGCCTGGGCTTGAACCCACGGAGGGCCGTGGGAGAGCAGAGGGCTGCTTGAAAGGCCAAAGGTCAAACCAAAACCACTAGGCCACCGTAGTTTTTTGTGGTAAATAATTATCGCTGCAACCTGCAGTTCTCTTAATTGTTCGTTACATCAGGGCTCGGCAACATTTCGTCCGCAGTCAAATTACTTGTTACGTCTCCTAATTGATCGCCGTGCTCGTGCGTTACCGCAAATTAGAGGTTGTGGCGCCACTGGACCGCGAAACCTGTGCAATCGTAACGCCACTTTGTTTTGAAATTTCGTCGGTGTAAATGTATGTTCTAATTAATTGGATAATTCATAATTTGGTTAAGTAGTTATTTGCATCATCCAGTTTATTCTGTAAATAGGGCCAAAAGGGCTCCTTCAAATGCTTCATTATACTTACTACCAGCACTCTCGAGAAGACAATGAGGGCAAGAAGAATGTCCCGCAAGAAACTTGACAGTTGATACTGGCGTGGCAGAGAAACTCCTGTTGACTTTTTTTAAACATATTCTCGTTTATATTTATATCAATCGAGCCGGTTACTTTTGTCTCGAATACAATTTAAAATAATGATCGCCTTGTTTGGGTCACATTTTGTAAATTTACTCGATAAAATCTTTTTTTAAGTACCCATATCAATTAAGTTATTTGATACTTAGTGATCGGATAATCCGATGCATGTTTATTAAGCCAAAAAGTTAGGTTTTTTTAGACATGAAAGTATGGAAATTTTTTAAAGAAAAAATCCCGGGTTCCTCGTACCGCGTAACTAATCGGCTGCCTTTTTTTTCATTAGTGTTACGTTTAACCCTCGATACAAATGTGTGTTCTAAAAATCCTATATAATATTAAAAGTGTGAAAGTTTGTGAAGATGTTTAGATGTTTGGATATTTGGATGTTTGTTATTCAATCAAGCAATAACGGCTGAACGGATTTACATGAAATTTGGTATGGAGATAGTTTGAGATCTAAGAAATAACATAGACTAGTTTTTATCCCGGAAAATTGCGTAGTTCCCGCGGGCAAGCTATAAACGAATTCTTCGTGGATGAAGTCGCGGGCAATAGCTAGTAGCAAATAAGGTTAAAAAAATACTTAGGTAATTCAATTATATTCTCATATGGTAAGATGTATATATTCATCATCATCATCATCATTTGGTCACTTAAATTTGACGTCAGCTGATTTCGTCAAACATGATGCAAATACATTGAGTATCCTAGATTAATCCATTTCTATAGTCTGAATTCTGAATTTCATGATTTCAAAATTGTAATTTCGAGACAAAAGTGCATTCTATACTAGCCAACACCTGAACTTTGGGTAAATAATATGAATCCGATTATTGGATCATTGCAAATAACAATATAATTTTAGACATTTACGTAAAAAAAAATTAAATTCGATCTTAGTATTACTCAAGAGAAAATAAGGCCCATTTGGGTTTTGTCGGCAACGAAGCTTGAGGTCCCGGGTTCGATTCCCAATCGTGGCAGATATTTCTATGAAAAATACGAATCTTTGTTCTCAAGTACTGGATATTTATTATCTATTTAAGTATGTTTATCCGTTGCCTTGTATGCTGTACCCATAATACAAGCTTTGCTTACTTCGGCACTAGGTCAATTGGTGTGAATTGGCCCGTGATATTTATTTATTTACAATAAAGCTATGCATTGAATTGTATTGCAATATAAAACTGTAATTTATTCATTTAAATTTATTTATATTTTTCTTTTATACACGTAACTCAAGTGTCCCTATTTTCTCATCAGTTTTGTTATTTTGAGTAGCATTACATTGAGACTAATAACTAACGTAACCTAATGTAACTTAACCTAAGTCTCACATAAGATTATATAAAATCGAAATAATTTTTCGTAGAGATAGCCAAGATACGGGTTCAAATCCCGTCTGGCGCTAATCACGCTTTCAAAACTTCTGCTCTTAAAAACAAAAAATATTTATATTTATTACAAAACAAAAGTTTAGGAAAAAGTTGAAAGGTCTTTTAACCAGACAGTTCTAAATACAAGAACACGTCACATTACCACAATTAGCATGCAAACGCACCGCGACGAATTGCGCTCACTTTCTCTCTTGTTTCCTTTCCACGCACCAATTGTTGGCTACACCTGACTTTTGTTTCCCGCCGTACTGGTTATTGGTTGCGTAAAACGAAATTTATGTTTATTACTGAAATATTGGTAATTAATGATTTTATTAGTGCTATCAAAGAATAACGATATTTGTACTATGCGTTTTTAAATTACTTAAAATATTTCAACAATAAATATAAATACGAACGATGCTTATCGATAGTTTATAGTTTCTAATGCCAAATTGTATAGTACTCGTTAAGTTTAAGGAAGTAATTTGTAATTTTATACGTTGATAATTTCTGTTATTTTATAATAAATATGTAATTATGTACAGTCAAGTGTAAAAATATGGGTGCACACAACTTGCTCATAAATATGTCCCATAGCTCTTATGTCGTCGAATTAAGGTATAGGTATGTAACGATGGGAGGATTAAATCGATACTTATTTTTGCACTTGACCGTACTTACAGCTAATTTTTAATTAAGTAACCATATTTCATAAAATTTATATTTTCGAAATTATATTAGGTAAGTACAGTAATTTTATGTAATCTACACTACCCTTCTTTTTACTTGTCTAGATACCTGTAAATAATAGCGTAACTAATTTGACACTAATTTCAGACACACATTAGACATTTGTAACTACAATTCAGATTGTATAAATACATTTTGTCTCCCAATGTTTTTTAAAATTATTCAAAGAAGTGGGCAGATTTTGCACCAGCTTTTTGAAGGCAAATCACTTGACTTGCACTATACTGTAACATGATAAGTACCTCATTTTTTATGTAGTGGCTACTCATGAACAATCACCCGTTTCACAATGACATTGAATGTTTGATTCATAAAAAACACGTATAAACACAACGACAAATCAATAAAAACTGTAACTTGGTTTAACCTTACAATTGAAGTTCGACAAAAACAATTATACATATAATTACTTATATTCCTATGTCCTGTAAAAGAGGAACAGTGTTGCTAAAAGCTTTATTTGGGCACACCTAGTAGATTAAAGATTTAAGTAGCTAAAATTAATGAACTAAAACAATTACTTTGCTCACCCGCGACCTTACAATAGTTACGTTTATTCAAGAAATGTGTGCATAAACGTAACTATTGTAAGGTCGCGGGTGAGCAAAGTAATTGTTTTAGTTCATTAATATGGACCTCCGCAAAGTAACGCCTGATTCAATAAATTAGCTAAAATTAGTTATGTTTGCTGAATTAAACACACGAATTACCTATTTGAATACTAATAGCTACATTATCGTTTCTACTATGACAAGGTTATCGGCAGAGATCGCTTAAATATTTGTGTACAATAAAGAATTCACATATATAAAATAAACCACTCATCCTTCTTCATCCAGCCAAGCATACGAGAATCATTATAGTTTAATTGAAATGTTTCGTTTAGGAATAATAAACAAAATAGAATAATTCAGATTTCTGCTATTTTATGCTGTCTTTCTCTGATTATTAGTAAAAGTACCTAGGTATAACGAGCAGGTAATTTAGAATTTGTTTATATATAGAGATGTTGTTGATATTTAACGGTTTACATTTCAAAACAGTGTGTGTAAATTTGTGAAATATTTTATTTTAATACTTGTGATATTGCACAGGTGCAGATGGCGAGATGAACTGGACGCGAAATTAAACTATTGAGCAGATTTGGGGAGCTATGGACGACCAGAAGGGTGGGCCTTTTCCCAGCAGTGGGACACTATTATAGGCTAGTAAAAGAAAACTAGTAATATAGGAAATATGCTATTAACTATTTTTTTACGGGATATACCTAAGTAGTTGAAAAGTAATTGGATGAATTTCCGCTGGCACTAAAGTAACCACAGTGTATAATTAAAATCATTTAAAGTCTGCCTTAAGCAGCTTTCTAGTCTATTTTCTTTAAGTGGTGACCGCGCACACGTCGTAATTAAGCTTGCTCATAATAGTCGCACACTTTCAAGGTCGCACTAGAAACTGGTATAGAAACTAGAGCAATTTTCTACACTCTAAACAAAGGCATTGTGTGTGATATCAAGTTCTAAAACTACTATTAATGTATATGTGTTTACATATTAACATGTTTGACTAATTGTAATTAAATAAAATAAAAATTTAAATGTTACCAAAACCTGGATCAGGAACGGGAATTCAAATAATCATTATTTTTAATCGATTTAAAAATGGAATAATAAATTGGCTTACACTTTCAGCGGAAATAGCGCTGTCGCTCAGCGAAATACCGAACACGCAGAAACAGCAAATCAGCGCACTAATTTTTCGGACCATTTTCAATGCACTACACTCACAGACAATTGATAAGATCACTTGTTTTTTTTAATGTTTTTTTTTCGTACGTTTTGGCACGTGCAGCGAAAGGTGCGCGACCGGCCGCAGTTATGGAACGTAAGGCTGTATGCGGCGATTTTTGAAAGGCGCGCGTAGGAGGGTTTGGCGCCTATTTCGTTCGTCGCGTTCCTTTACACGCGCATTGCGTTTAGAGACAGATTAACGTTGATCGCGAATCTTTGAAATTTTTAGTGCGTTTATATCTGCCTAGCCCCATCTTGAAGGTATAATACCTTCTTTGTTTTTTAAGTGGTTTTGTAAGAACATTATTACTGCAGTTATTTGATCATAGGTTTTTTGCTAAGCGATATTGCAGAACGCGTATTGCATTAATTACATACATATCTATCGCACATGTTCTAAGTATACATTGAAAACAAAAGTATTTTATTTAAATCTAATACCTTTAAACGAGCAATTCTTGTATATATGTATATATATATGTATATATATAATCAGGATCTCGGAAACGGCTCCAACAATTTCGATGAAATTTGGTATGTGGGGGTTTTCGGGGATGAAAAACTGATCTAGCTATGTTTCATTTTCAGAAAATCGCTTTTACTCGTGTTTTCCGGCTATTTTTGTTTGCATTAGAATATAAAGCTAAATTTCGCCGACTTCGAGCAGATCATAATGGCGCATTAGAAATCGGGTGGTCGCGGATCCAGCCGACCTCGCTTCGAATCCACGTTTTTTTTCAAGATTTTTAGTTTTTTTTTAAGTTTATTTTTCATGAGAAAACGTCAAGTTTCTTCTTTTGTGAGAAAAAGTTACTTTTTTGTGAGAAAAAGTTACTTTTTTGTTAGAAAAAGTATTATAGGGAACGTGCAGTAACTATAGGCGGCAGCACTAATGCGACAGAAGAGACACTATGCGGACAGTAAAACAAACTTAAACTTAAACAAACCCTTATGGCACCAGTTGGCAGCACCGTCTATGTGCACGTTCCCTATTGGGAGCACAGACCAGGAAAAGCCGGTTGTCTATAAAGTCGGTTTACGGACGATAGTTTAACGTGACTCACCCCCCCCCCTCACCCCCTCCGGTGATTTTGTCAAATATCTTGAAAACGGTGCATCCTACGGCAAAATCAATTAAATTTTCATCCCCCCTTTAATGCCCCCGCGCTCCCTCCCCCGCATCCCCTCCCCCCCTCTCACCCCCCCACCCCTCCGGTGTCTCTTATCTCTGGGAAAACGCTTGGTACCGAGTTTCTGCCCGAGCAGAGCTCGGTCGCCCAGGTACTATATTTTTTACATACAATACAAAACTTTGAAAAAATTATGAATGAAATCGGAAAGTTGTTCTCAAGGAAAATAAAGATACATTTTTATATACAACTAGCGACCCGCCCCGGTTTCGTACGGGTGCAATGCATGTATAAACCTTCCTCTTGAATAACTCTATCTATTAAAAAAAACCGCATCAAAATCCGTTGCATAGTTTTTAAAAGATCTAAGCATACATAGGGACAGACAGCGGTAAGCGACTTTGTTTTATACTATGTAGTGATTGATACATTGGATTCTAGTTATTTTATTTTGAGGGGTTTAATTACAATGTTTAAATGGAGGAAAGGGGAGGCCTTTGCCCAGCAGTGGGACATATTATAGGCTATAAAAAAAAATAGAATAAGCTGGTGGTGGCCTAGTGGTTTGAACTATTGCCTCTCAAGCAGAGGGTCGTGGGTTCGATTCCGGGCTCGCACCTCTTGAGTTTTTCGGAATTTATGTGCGAAATTATATTTCAAATTTACCATGGAGCTTTACGGTGAAGGAAAACATCCTGAGAAAACCTGCACACATCTGAGAAGAAGTTCAATGCTGTGTGTGAAGTTCCCAATCCGCACAGGGCCCGCGTGGGAACTACGGCCCAGGCCCTTTCATTCTGAGAGGAAGCCTGTGCCCTGCAGTGGGACGTATATAGGGATGATGAAATAGAATAATCAAATATAACGCGTTTATGCTTAAAAAAAAGTTGAGTTTGTAGGGTTCTTTGTGTGCTACGGGAAGCTCTTCAATGGAAAAAGGTTATTCTTGCTCACTGTATTTATTGTCCACTTCTCACGTCTAGTTACAATGACGTGCGCTTCTAAAACTTGCGGGGCGTTCCTGTCGCCGCGTCCCTGGTTCTAAGGACGTTAGCGCTGGCCGCTGGGTCAGCTCATATTCTAGTGCACTTGCACTCGTATTCCCTACAAGTTATTAGCAAAAGTAGCTCCAAACCAAATGGTTAAGTAATGTACATAATATACCCGTAACAGCACACGACTTTTATTATTGCTGCACGAATTCTATTAATAGGTAGGTATAAAAAATACTAAATTTTATTTGTGTGTGTATTTTTTTTCACGCTAAAACGGCTGGACGAATCAACATGAAATTTGGTATTTACATAGCTGAAACTTGGGCATAACGCATAGACTATTTTTTATCCCGATATTCCCGCGGGATCGGGATTTATGCATATACTTGTAAAATCCCAAAATCTCAAGCATTAAGTGACACGAAATTTTGTACAGGTGTTCATTTTGTACAACGTGAGTGCAGAATTTTTGAGAATACTTACGGGAATGTGACGAAATCTCAGATCTAATAGTTATCGCATGCAAAGCAGCGAGTATAAACTAGTACCTACGTCTTTAAAAAAATGATATGTCTTTTAGCATAATAACAATGTTATCAGTATTTACTCCGGGATGATATAAGTGTAATAGTTGTTGACCGAGTGCAGTGTGGAGCGGACGTAAATATGACCAAATGGGATAGTGACGAAGTTCTACAGAGATTCAGAGAGTATTTAAAAATACCTAGTGTACATCCCGATGTCGACTATGGTAAGTTTTTTATAGAACTTAACTTTAACGGCTTTTTTACGGATAAACCGGTAGAATGTCATGTAGGTACGGTCTCACACTTTCATTTGCATCGTCATCATATCAAAAGACGACCACACTCCACTGCTACCTCCCCCCAAGAGTTCCGCAACTATCGTTCTTGCGCTGCTCACATCCAATTGGGGATGTCTATTTTTTTGCAATGTATAGAAAATCGAAAACCATTTCGAGATAAATGCTTTTTAAATCGTTTTCTGTAGTTATTTAATTTTAATATTATGTAATGAATTTATTATATAACAAATAAGCAATGAACTTCATTTGACATTGGTGTAAATTGCGTGACCGGTTCAAGTCGTACTTTATTCTATGTGGTTAGAATTCTTCACAATTTACGCATGGATTATACTACGGAGTTTGATTTGGACCCGCTGTCTGACATCTAGCACTTTGTCAGTGCCAGTAAAGTGACATAGTGTATAGTGTACCACTACGCAAAAAATAATTAAAGGGGTTGCCTTATCGTAAGCATTTAGATAGATTTAGAAATTTGGCATTGTGGGAGCCCTCAATTATAATCTGACGTCATCAACTAAAATAGTTTCAATAATTAATTTTGAAAAAAGTAGAGAACTAAATGACAAAATATTGAAATTAGTTTCTTATAATTGACTTTTCTATACAAAAAAAATAAAAAAACCACTGTTAATTATTTTTAGACATTCCCAATTGCAATCTGCGACTTTTACCAGATAGTTGGTCCATCTTGGCGAAGGCTCCCAGCCTTCCCTCGCCACGTCTCCGGGTCATTATTCTAGCGTTTCAACCGCCTCACTTTCGTGGTCACGTTTTCTAAGAATCGGCTGTAGATTTTGATGGCGTTTTCGGTTATTTATTAGAGGTAATGTACTTCTACCGCTACCTCATAATTAAAAAAACCGGTTGTCTGTAAAGTCGGTTTACGGACGATAGTTTAACGTGACAACGACATACCTAACAAAACATTCAAAAAAAACAAAAATGAAACCAGGCGGTCACCCATCCAAGTACCGACCGCGCCCGACGTTGCTTAACCTCGGTGATCAGACGAGAACCGGTGGTGTTTTGTCTAATATCTTGAAAACAGTGCATCCTACAGCAAAATCAATGAAATATTCACCCCCCTTTAATACCCCGCCGCCCCAGCATCCCACCCCCTGCCAGCACCTGGCGCGCGCTGCTCTCTTGTACATCCCGGCGTTCAATGCTCTCTCTTGTACGGGACATGTACGTTACATTGCATCATCCTTTTTTGTGCGTGCAGCCGGCGTTCATCGATTTATTAAACGTTGTCACGTCAAAACTGTATCAGAATCTTTTGCCATTTCTACAACAAAGTGTCCACCAAAGTGATTCGGAACAAACGCTCGAATAATGACCTTCCCGGTTCACGGTCACCACTCCTCGCCTTACTGCCCCATCAGCCGTCGTTTCAAAGAGCAATGTATAGGTCGATTCACAAGGCTGGCACGAATGGATTGAATGAGCGAAAGAAAGTTTCTGTGTGTTACCTATTTGAATACATTTCACACAAATATGAAAATGACTGCATCAGTTATTTTCCTGAAAAATGACAAAGTGCCGTATTATTTTCGTTCAATCCATTCGTGGCAGCTCTTGCGAATCGACCTGTACGTGCCCACTGTCACTTAAGTCTGGCGACTTTCCGAGCTCTTTCAGTAACTTTGGTTCTCCTGCGCATCTCTGGATTTCTGATTCGATCACGCAACTCCGAGCATAGCTCGCTCCATCTCTCTTTGAGTGACTTTGAGCTTTGTTTTGAGGATTATTGTAAGCGACCACGTCTCAGTTCCGTATGTCGTCGCATCATCATTTACGTAGTTACTTACTATCATATCGTTTGGTTCTTGACCTACCGTAGAACGTTCTGATTATTTTCTTATTTTTCTTGTCATTCAATTGATATCAGTATGACTCTGTGAAATTCTGTGAAAAGGTTGCATTGGGGATCACGATTCAGTCGATTCGATAGTAACCTACATCACCAAATGTTATCTAAACATCATCATCACAGGCCTCCTCTCAGAATGAAAGAGCTTTGGCCATGGTTCCCACGCGGGCCCAGTGCGGATTGGAAACTCTTACACACCATTCAATTTCTTCTCATTTATGTGCAGGTTTATTCACAACGTTTTCTTTCACAGTAAAGCTCACGTTTACCTTTGTACCTTTGTTATCTTCTAATATATAAAAATCTCGTGTCACGGTGTTTGTTACTGAACTCCTCCGAAACGGCTTGACCGATCTTCATGAAACTTTTTTCTCTGTATTGGGTAGGTCTGAGGTCGTAGGCTATTTTTTATACCCCTAAGTGATATAAGGCAAAACAACGTTTGCAGGGTCAGCTAGTCATTCTATAAAATACCTCTATTATAGCTTGTCTAATTTAAAATGACGCGCCCCACCACCGCATTTTCGCACAGGATTTAAAACTCAATTTAAGCTACAATAGAGAAATATTTCTCTTGGCAGATGTGCGTGAATGCGGTGGTTGGGCGCGCGTCATTTTAAATTAGACAAGCTCTACCTTTGTATAAAAAAATATGTGAAAAAATACTATGCATTAAAAACTCATAATAGATGACTAGGTGAGGCAAGGGTCGTTATAGTAAACTTGTTTACAGATCGCTGCGTCAGCTTCCTCACGAGACAAGCCCAGGAGTTGCAGCTACCTTACAAAGTGTATGAGCTGGTACCGAAGAAACCCTTAATCGTGATCACCTGGCAGGGCACTCAGCCAGAGCTACCGGCCATACTCCTCAACTCGCACATGGATGTGGTACCAGTGTATGAGGTATAGAATTTAACATAGAAAATTACTTATATTGTATACTTAGTCGATCAATAAATTACCACCTTAAGGTTTTATTTTAAGCCATGGTGACCTAGTGGTTTGACCTATGGCGTCTCAAGCAGAGGGTCGTGGGTTCAAATCCCGGCTCGCACCTCTGAGTTTTTCGGAATTTATTTGCGAAATTATTTTGAAATTCACCACGAGCTTAACCGTGAAGGAAAACATCGTGAGAAAATCTGCATACACCTGCGAAGAAATTCAATGGTGTGTGTGAAGTTCCCAACCCGCACTGGGCCTGCGTGGGAACTACGGCCCAAGCCCTCTCACTCTGAGAGGAGGCCGGTGCTCTGTAGTGGGACGTATATAGGCTGGGATGATGATGATTTTTTTTTTTTTTTTTTTTTTCCTTTATTAAGGTTCACCAACAATAGTTTACAACAATACATTGCATATATTTTTACAGAATGAACTTATATAGAATATTGTAACTATTACTTAAAGGTAAACTCATGATGATTAAATAAATAGTGAATAACATTTGCAGCTTTGCTCACCCGTAAAGCCCGGGCTAGAGCCGACGACCTGCTTGGGATACCATAGTTCAGACCACTGAACAAGATATCGTTCAACCTATTTTCAGGAGTTCTGGACCCATCCGCCATTTGAAGCGAAAATCACCGAAGATGGTTTCATATACGCCCGTGGCACTCAAGACATGAAAGGTATAGGAATGATGCATCTCGAAGCAGTTCGAAGACTGAAGGATGCTGGAGTGAGGTTGAAGAGGACTGTCCATGTCAGCTTCTCACCAGGTAATAGGTATAATTCGTTCGTTAATGTTAATGTCAGACCGAAGAGGAGATGGAGGGACGGCCTGGATGGAGGGATGGCGGGAGCTCCCCTTTGATAGGCAGGAGTGGAGCAAGAGAGGAGAGGCCTTTGCCCAGCAGTGGGACACAAAAATAAGCATACTAAAAAAATGTCACCCTCATGTAGAAAAAATTAAGGTACAGTAAAAAACATATCTGAAAGACTAAACGGCTATAATCGTCTCTCCCTTGTTGGGGTATTAGCCATCGGCTAATGATGGTCCACAAACTAGTGCATGTCCAGCACTGCTCTTTTCAGGTAGATCCTGAAGGGAACCGTAGCTGTGGGGCACACGAGGAGGTTAGCCGACAAGCACACCTGTGACAGACTGTTAGAGCAGATTAATAGTAGATTGTTCAACAAGGGACTAAAACAAGCCATAATGACACGAGATATTTAGCCACCCGAGCGATAGCGAGGGAGGCTATAATTCGAGTTGTCATTATGGTAGTTTAGTCTCGCGTTAAACACTCTACTTTTCACTTTGAATGCGAGGAAAAAAACGACGTACAAAATTACTTTTTTACAACGTATGTTCATTACGAGCAATGGACATCTGTTCAAAATTCAAATACCAAAAAAAAATTCCGCTGTCTTTTCTTTTTTTTTATATTTTTTTGTAAAGTGACGCTTTAAATGCTTGCATAATTAGCCAACAGATTCTAACTTAAAGACTATGTTAAAACTAATTGGACTATATATGCATATAAGAATGATAATTGTTCATTCATTAGAATCGGCAAATAAATTAACCTAATTGATCTAACTAAGTTCACACACAAAATATATTGTTAACTGAAACACCCTTGAATAAAGAAACGACATTTTAAGTTTATTTTCTATATGCCAATTCTTTGTTAAATTATATCTAATTATACTTTCTATTTACTATTAAATGCAACTGACATCGCATTATTTTGAAGTCACGCCATATTAACTTTCAAACGTAACTGCTCTATCTACCGTACACTCCATCCAGCACTGCTTTGCCGACAGTGCGGATTGCTATTTTATCGACAGAGCAGGGAACTGCTTTGCCGACAGCGCTTTAAAAAAAAAACAAATTAAAAAACACCTAAGCTAAAGGAAATCTTTCTTTACATGCAGAATAAAATTAATTCATCTTTAATATTTTATAATTAAATAGATTAATATTCGTAATTATTCATCGTGTTTCACGAAATTATTATTTTTTAATATTTTTATACAGTTGTCATTTTGAGGTTATTTCCACGCCCTAAAGGCTTCCACAGAACGAAGCGCAGGGCGCTACGGAGCGTCCGCAGCGCGCTTCGGTCTGTGGAAAGCTTTAAAATTGTCTATACCCAGTTACTGAAAATGGCGATAATACTTCATTCACAAACACCGTGATTGGCAGTTAAGAGTTTTCCATAGTCAATTAAAAAAATTTTACTTTAATCCCTAGAGATCAAAAAAGAGCTTTAGTCCCAATATGCAGAGACTAAAGTAACATGTTAAGAGCATGAGAAGTGAAAAATTGATTTAACTACCTACAATGTTGCTACTTTTATCTTCTGTCTATTCTTGCGTCTTTGGTCCTGAGTTATCAAAGGCGTTGTGCAAGGCAAGGTTTCAAATCACAAATCAACCGAATTACACACATACCTTCTGGTCGATTCACAAGAGTTGGCACGAATGTATTGAACGAAAGTAATGTCACTTTGACATTTTTGTAGGGAAACGACTGAAGCATGACATTTTCATATTTGTGTGAAGTGTATTCAAATAGGTAACACATAGTTACTTTCATTCACTCACTCGATCCATTCGTGCCAACTCTTGTGAATCAACTTGTACTTATGGGTCATACATACACATCGTAAGAAACAAAAGTCTCTCCTGTGGACATATAATTAACGACTCCGAGTCAGCAAACTTAAGATTTTATTTAAATATAAATAAATAAATAAATATTAGGGGGCAATCTTACACAAATCGACCTAGTCCCAAACTAAGCAAAGCTTGTACTATGGGTACTAGACGACGATAAACATGCTTATATACATAAATAAATACTTAAATACATAGAAAACATCCATAACTCAGGAACAAATATTCTTGCTCATCACACAAATAAATGCCCTTACCGGGATTCGAACCCAGGACCTCTTGCTTCGTAGGCAGGGTCACTACCAACTAGGCTAAAGCGGTCGTTAATAGTAGGTTGTTCAACAAGGGACTAAAACAAGCCATTATGACACAAGATATTTAGCCACCCGAGCAGAGCGAGGGTGGCTATAATTCGCGTGTCATTATGGCAGTTTAGTCTCGCGTTAAACACTCTACTTTTCACTTTGAATGCGAGGAAAAAAACTATGTTTTAGGTATACTAATCTACAATATTACTTTTATACAACGTACGCTCAATACGAGCAATGGACGTCTGTTCAGAATTCAAATAGCAATTTAAATTTGTTCCGCGGTTTTTTTTTGTTGAGTGACGCTTTAAATGTTTGCATATTTAGCCAACAGATTCAAACTTGAAAATTATTTCATAGCTAATTGTACTAAGAATGCATAATAAAATGAATTCATCTTTAATATAATTAAATAGATTAATATTCGTAATTATTCATGGTGTTTCACGAAATTATTATTTTTTGAAATATTTTTTATACAGTTGTCATTTTGAGGTTATTTCCACGCCCTAAAGGCTTCCACAGACCGAAGCGCAGCGCGCTACGGAGCGCTACGGAGCAGATTAGGGGATTGATTGGCAGTTTAGGGGTTTCCAAAGTAAATTAAAAAAATTTACTTTAATCTCTAGAGATCAAAAAAGAGCTTTAGTCCCGATATGCAGAGACTAAAGTAACATTTTAAGAGCATGAGATGTGAAAACAATATTTTCCGTACTTTCTCTGTGTCGCTACTCCTTGAGAAGCGAAAAACAGACCTTTCTTTCATATTGAGCAATCTAGCTAATCGAGTTAGGTCAATTTTAATTGAATGACTGGTTGCGAGACTCAGTGTAAAGTTGCGATATCGACTATCTAACCACATGACAATGCACAATGTGTATAGAAATGATAGGTTAACAGGTGTAACTTCTATAAGTGCATAAGTTTACCGGATTGCATTTCTAGTCAGGATAATGGCTGCTACACATGTAACTATATATCGTAGCGATTAATCTGTGCAAATCGATTTGCGCAGGTTTATCGATCGTGTGTATGACAAATCGTTGCAGAAATTTTCATACATACAATCGATAAATCTGCGAAAATCGGCTTGCACTGATTAATCTCTACGATATGTCGTTACATCTATAGCAGGCATAACAGACGCGGTGGAGGTGAAATGCCCTAGTTTACTTAATTTGAAATCAAAACTCTAAGCTTTTTGCATTTTCAGACGAGGAGATTGGCGGTTTAGACGGAATGAAAGTGTTTTCCGAGTCTCAGGAATTTAAGAATCTGAACATTGGTTTTGGATTGGATGAAAGCTCTCCGACCAATCATTCCAAGTATATCCTAGCCTTCCATGGGGAGAGAACTAATAAACGTAAGTAACTTGCAGAGTATTTTAAAACAAGCAAATAATAGATAGTGTGTCTGAAAGAATATAATTTTCATGAGGCGCGTGATAATGATAACGTTGATGCCGTAATTCATCTCGTTAGTGATAAGATAACCAAGTAATAGTTTGGACTTTTTATGATATAACGTTGTGAATAAATAAAATGGTAAACTATGCCGTTAGGAATTACTTACATAAGTGTGTCGTAGAATCGGTAGAATAACCGCGCAGGTAGAATCGGCAGTACGCTTAGTATAAGTTTTACTTCACCAAAATACTTCTTGATCGCGTTTACGTAAAAAAATCAATTACTATGGAAACATGGACAGCGCATCCGCGCGCGCGCGTCTACGTTTCCATAGAATTGAAATTTTTACGTAAACGCGATCGAGAAGTATTTTGGTGAAGTAAAACTTATACTAAGCGTACAGAGTGCTTAGTATAAGTTTTTACTTCACCAAATACTTCTCGATCGCGTTTACGTAAAAAAATCAATTCTATGGAAACATGTGACAGCGCCTCCGCGCTCGCGCGTCCATGTTTCCATAGAATTGAATTTTTTACGTAAACGCGATCGAGAAGTATTTGGTGAAGTAAAAACTTATACTAAGCACTCAGTACGCTTAGTATAAGTTTTACTTCACCAAATACTTCTCGATCGCGTTTACGTAAAAATTTCAATTCTATGTCGCGTGTGCGCGGAGGCGCTGTCCATGTTTCCCTAGTAATTGTTTTTTTTACGAAAACGCGATCGAGAAGTATTTTGGTGAAGTAAAACTTATACTAAGCGTACTGGACTTGCTGAGCCTCGAGCACCGTCGTAGAGTTGCTCGTTTATCTGTTTTTTATCGGATACATTTTTGTGAGTGTGCGCAGGAATTACACGATTTAATTCCTCCATCTCCATTTTACAAACGGACATCGAGTATACTCAGGAGTTCCATATGGAACAATCGGTACATATGTAATTTTCAAATAAATGATCCCAATAGTTCCACATGGGACTACATACTTAGTTTTACACCTGACTTTGGCTTGACACCAATTTTGGCAAAAAAACGCGAGTTCTGAGTTAATGAATATTGGGTTGGAAATAAGACGTTGGTTTACTCGCGGTAGTTCCTTTGGCAGTTCCTTCGAAGGAAGCTGTGCAAAAAACGGGTCTCGTATCGACTATTTAAGCCACAATACAGAAAATATTTCTCAAGGCAGGTGTTATGCCTGGATCTGAAAAATATGGAACTCGTGAGATATCCCCAGGACATCCAGGCGGGGGAAGCGTCTTCACCCTTGTGTGATTAGTATTCTTAAGTAGGTACTACTTATAATGTACAGCTTTTGCATTTTTTTAATACGCATTTAGTCATTGTAAACGACATTCCACGCTGACGGTTACTAGACAACTGAGAGCGAAAGGAGGCATTTTGATGATTTTTGCGTTGTTTTGACGGTTTCGAGCGTCAAGTATATAATAATCGAAGCCTACTATACTATCTATACCTACTGTCTTTAATTAGTTCCAACTTAGAACAAAGTTTTGCTAAAGTAGTGATTATAATTGCGGTAAAAGTTGCAACAATTGAGAAACATACTTAATTAACGATCTTGATATTACTCGTAGGTGTCATTTCGTCGTGACAAAAATGTCTAGATGTTATCCAGATGCGCAAAACGAGGTTAAGTAGTATTGTAATTCTTGACAAATCAGACTATGTCATATTACATATGTTATAAAGAAGTAAGAAAATGCCCGATTAGTTTTATAAGCTTTTATTTAACTTGCAATGTACCTATGTATGTAGGTATGTACATACGGGTCAAATCTTGGAAGTCGAATTTGACCCACTTCCAGTGGTCGGATTCACTTGAAATTTGGTATACTTTAAGGTCGGATGACAATGCAAGTACAGTCAACAAAAAGTACAGTCATCTAAGAAGCTTGTTTTAAAACTGCTTAAAGTTTTAACAAAAACTTATTTCGTTGCAGAGATCAAATTAACTTGCAAAGGAAAAACGGGACATGGCTCGTTGCTTCTGGAAAATACCGCCGGGGAAAAGGTAGCATTTCGTTTTGATGCAATTTGCTGGCAACTTTTAAAGATTAATAAAACAGTTATTAATCGCATTCACAGAATAATTTCATGCTAAATATATTCAGAAATGGTATATAAAGTATTCAGTAAATGATATAATGATAACCCAGAATCCAATAGACATGAAACCCGATATAAAATTTTCATAAATAATTTAAAGACGTTCTTAATCATTAACAACATCAAATATCAAATAATAATAATTAATATTAAATACTTTGCTATAATTTTAATGCTGATGTAAATTTTTGACGTGACAACGTCTAATAAATCGATGAACTCCGGCTGCTCGCACGAAAAAGGATGACGCAATGTAACGTACATGTACGTACATGTACCGTACAAGAGAGAGCAGTGAACGCCAGGATATACAAGAGAGCAGCGTGCGCCAGTATTTACAATGCGGGATGCGGGGGGGGGGGTTATTAAAGGGGGATGAAAATTTCATTGATTTTGCCGTTTTCAAGATATTTGACAAAACACCGGTTCTCGTCCGATCACCGAGGTTAAGCAACGTCGGGCGCGGTCAGTACTTGGATGGGTGACCGCCTGGTTTCATATTTGTATTTTGAATGTTTTGTTATGACGTTGTCACGTTAATTAAACTATCGTCCGTAAACCGACTTTACAGACAACCGGTTCTTTGAGCACATGGAAATCGTATTATTATGTGATGATACCTTACATGATACCTACATGATTTAACCACTGAATAAATAAATAAATAAATCGTATACCGACCCAACTTTACGTTATACCTAACTTGTACTATTGCATTGTGGTTCCAGTTTCACTATGTAGTTGACAAGTTTATGAAGTTACGAGAAGTGGAGAAGGAAAAGCAAGACAACGGCATTTGGGTTGGCAACTTGCTCTCCATCAACTTAACACAAATCGAGGTAAGGGCATTCGACCAAGAGAGTAGGTACTTTATATCGAACATTTTCGTTAGGCAACCCGGAGATTGAGAGAATCGTGCATGAATAAGTACTCGAAGTTACATAACCTTTGCTATGCTTGTCATCACCGACGGTAAGAAATAATAAATAAATAAATATCCCGGAGAACCGTTTGTTACCGGTGCCTTTCTATTTTTGATAGCAATTCCTTCGGTTTTAATTTTAAACATAAAATTGACTAGACGTATTGTGTAGGCGCTTGTGCGGTGGGTGTAGAGTTAGGAGCAGGGATCGGAAAACCCATTTATGAGGACAACCGATATAAACGGTTACAGATTCAATCGGTAACCTTTTCAAACGGTTACGTGTTGATACTGTTAACAGTTTGAAAAGGTTAACTTACCAACAGGGTTAAAAGTTTAAACGATGTATTCGATAACCCCTTTAAACAGTTAACCTATTGAAACTGTTAACACATATAAGAGGTTAACCTGGGTTTTTAATTATTATACGGAATAAAAATCAGCACGAGTGAGAGAGATAGATAGAAACGGGAAACAAGCGGACTATTTTCTCGTTGATCGATTGAATTGCAATCCTTTCTGTGCGCCGCCGCCGGCGAGCGCTTGCGTTCCGCGCGACGGAATGGCAACATGCAAAATAACCTTTATCATTCGGTTTGGGTTAACCGAATGTAAAACTGTAACATATTTTTCCTGTTAACATATTTAATTCTGTTATCAATGTTTGTGTTAACCGATTGATAAAGAAAACCGAAATTATTCTGTATTACCCTGTACTGTTAACACATTTTTGATTGGGTTAATAACAGATATATTTCTGTTATTAACCCTAACCGGAAAATCACTGGTTAGGAGTGGCTTATTTTGATACCGATTTTTTGACACCGGATGGGACTTGATCTATTTGGTCATTCAATCTAGCTAGAGGGTTTTCTACACAACGTTTGCGAAGTTGCGCGCGATTTCCACTCAGAAACTTGTTTACCGCATCGGTTATCGGTTCTCCGACAGATAGGTACGGCCAGCCCACAGCCACTTCAATTTATAATCCTTTAATCCTAGTTATGTTATGTGGATGACTTTGTTTCTCTGTTAAATAAATTCATTGTATTTTTTATTCCATAGAGAAACACCAAGAATTATACTTAGGTAGAACGTTCCATAGCTCGCTGTGACTTTAAACTGCTGGACCAGCTGTAATGTTAAAAGCTTCAATTAATGCTGAATATTTTGCTTCACAGGGCGGAGTACAAATAAACGTGATACCAGAAAGTTTATCCGCCAGCTTCGATATTAGAATCCCACCAGTAGTAGACCCCGAGGACTTTGACAACATGGTGAGAGAAAAACAGTACAGTAGTAGTAATACTTTAGGAAATTTTGGGGCTACTTTGATAGATTTAAAATGGTTAGAAAAACGCAAATATTCTTAGCTCGACTGAGCAAATGACGTAAAAAGTAAGGTAATTTATCAAGGTAGTTATTTCACTGCCACAGATGGTCTAAAAAAATAAGGACACGGCGTGAAAACCGTTTTCCAAAGTAGCCTCTGCATTATAGGTAAAGTAACCCCGTTTTACGGTACTTTATTCTTCGCAGAATTCTGTCAATACTTTTTATATGATCTAAGGTAGTTTTGTAAAAACAAAATTTCATGTAACAGGTCAAATCCTGGTGCACAGAAGCAGGAGAAGATGTGACTTTCGAGTACATAAAGAACAACCCAGTGATTGAAAACACTAAAATAGACAAGAGTAATCATTTTTGGACCGTCCTCAATACGGCTGTAGAGGAGATGTAAGTAGGCCTAAATATAATTAGCTTAGCTATTTATAAAGAGCGCCAAAGACATAAAACATCGTGGTTGTAAAACCTTCGAGAATGGTTCGGGCACAACGCTGTTCAGAGCAGCAGTCGACAAAGTACGAATTGTAATGAAAATCGTGATTCGTGAACTTCGGGTATGAGATGACTCTGAAAGAAGAAGAGCTACTTGCTGTATAGTCCAAGACGCTGCATCCGAATCCAAGTCAATGGATTCGGTGTATAAGCACTTCTATCTCTCTTGTAAATGAATACTGGAACTATAAAGAAGCAACAAAATAAGGGGAATGATGCGAGGGAGCATGGTCTTGACCACGGAATTGAAAAACAAGAGGAAATGGCGAATTCACGAGACACGCTGATCATAAATAAGTGCAACTAAGTATAGTTACGTCAAATTTGAATTGGATAATTCAAATAGCTTTCGGCAGTTCGTGATGACTACTTTTTTTATAAACAGCTGCCATTTTTCGCTATTCTTGGACATGACTCTCAACGATTTACTGTTTTACTTTTTTGAATATGATCTACGGCTAATACATTTTGTTGCGTATGGTTCTGTTCGCAAATCATCCGAATTAAAGGTGCAATGCGTTTGCGGGAAGATCTGCTAAAGGGACGAATTGCCAACGGGTCGAATTGCGAACGGGACAAATTGCCGAACAACGGGACGATTTGCGAACGGGACCATATGGGACAAAATGGCCGGTGGTGCCCATTGTCTTGTTTTTGTTTCTATGCCGTGGTTTTGACCGATTAAAATATTTGATGGAAACGTTAAATTTGTCATTTTCGAGTTTATATGAATAAATAAGTTGCCTGGCCATTAAATCCTTGTAGAATGTTTCGTTTTTATTTTCCAGGGGATTTAAAATCAACTGCGTCATTTGCCCAGGGACAACGGATGCGATATACGTTCGCCAACAAGGTATACCGGTCATCAGCTTCTCCCCGATCCTGAACACCACCCCGCTGCTCCACGCCCATGATGAGAAGATCCACGTCGACGTCTTCAAACAAGGGATAGATATCATGGAGAAAACTGTACAAGCTATCGCTAATGTGTAACAATGTGTATAAACAAATGGTGGTATGTGAATATGTCTCTTTAGCAGTGATCGGTTATTTGGATTCTCCCTCGCGGGATATCAAGTAGAAAAGTTAATATAGATAGTTAAAATTTCTTAGAGATAATTTAAATTGTTTTATTTTTGTACGGTTTGTTCGGTATCGCGGGAAACTGTCGTATCTATTAACTTTTCTACTTGATATCTCGCGAGGGAGAATCCAAATAACCGATCACTGCTCTTTAGTCATGCACTTTAGTGAATCTTTAAGATATTTGTAAGCACCTACACTGTCTAGAAGACCTGATGACGACTCTGTATTTTATGTATATATTCAGGATTTCTTATCTAGGGTCAAGTCACAGACATAAGAAATAAATGTATTTACATTTTTATTTTGTAACCCATTACATTTTATAAGTAAACTTACAAGTAAAAAAATATATTTGATGTTTCTTATTAATCAATCACCAAAAAGGCTTTTGTCAAAATACGCATTTCACTTCAAGTGTCCTTAGATTCCCTTCTGAAATGTCTACTGTCCGGAAATGTTTAATGGAACGTTGAAGAAAGATCGGCCCTCCGGTTTATTAGCGGAGGTTTTAGACGATTGTCGGATCATGGATGAATTATGTGAGCCTTCGAAAAGCTGAGAGGCCATAACTTGACGCTGGGATACCAGCGTCGCCCGGAAACCTTTGAAGTATTCTTCAATTTCAGGGAGGGTTAGATTCTTCGTTTCTGGCAAAAATACAGCCACAAACAAACATCCTGGAATAAATCAATTTTACTATTAATCCCTGAAGTCTAGGCTGAGGTAGATTTGAGCAGTATCGTCTTCCCCATGTAGGAGCCTCCGAAAATCAGATGTATTCGCTTATACGGTGAAAAATTCGATTCTTGTTGTCAACGACCATAGTCACTTTTTAAGTTCTAAACGAGGCCCCATATTCATTGTTTCCAACGGTCACCATCGTAGTCATTCCCAAAGAACGCCTCAATGACCCGTATCTATCGGACCCCTGCGGCCTTTACCAGCCCTTCATCACCAATAGTCCACTTTGCGGACGGCCTACCCGCGCTGTGTCCTGCGATACGTTGTCATCAATCAAGAACATAGCAGTTTCGAGTTCTTCGAGTAACTTGCTGCATAATTTTGGCAATTCTTCGGGCTATGCCGCTTAGATAAAAACTTCCAATACGAAGTAATAGAACAGTGTATTTGATCTTTTTCATCATTAAGTACCTACTTACCTAACAGAGAAGATATTGAGAAGATCAGCAATATATACTGTATTCCAATCATGGCGCAAATAACCGGGTACAGTTTGATAACTCCAAATGTTGCTAGTGACCAAAACGTCAGTGAAACGCCACCCATAAGACCTCGTACCTGTAAAGGATATTGATTAAATCGGTATTCTTTCATTAATTGATTTCTCCATCAGATCATGAAAGAATTTACATGGATCAGATCAGATTTTCATGGATCGCCATTTGATCAACCAAAAACACTTATAAAATTTATATAATGCCAATTACCATCCGACTAACGAAAAAAAAGGTTTAGAGTAATACTTACTCTGAAGAAATCATACTCAACTTGTAAAGGGAATATTTCTGACATGTACATGAACGGTAAGCTGTTGTACCCCAACGTCGCAAACAGGACATAAAACATATAACAAATTTGCGGATACACATGTCGATTGGCCGAAAACTTCAAGAAAAGAAAGATCTGGAAACAAACCACGCCTACGCCGACACCTGTAAAGAAATATAGTTCAGATCAGTCACCAAATTTGAGAACTGCCTCCTAATGATTCCTCACAGAGAGGCGAAACAAATATAGAGCGTATTTTTGGTAGTGGTTTAATGTACGATCAATTTTATGTGTGTTGGGAGAAAAATAACTAAATAAGCTTAAAAAAATACTTGATGTGAGTGCTAAAAATCTCCTTGATAGCTTGTAAAGCAATCCCGTCAAAACGACGGCTGTGCAGATCCTTGTGGCACTCATCATTGCGTTCCCGACATTGGGGTTCACGGTTGACCTTGAACCCTGAAAATTACAATACAAACGACGTTACAGTTTCTATACCGACCAGAAAATATTTTTTTTTTGCAGAAAGTTAGAAAATAAACTAATCGTACGTCTGTCAAATAAAAATTCTAGTGACCACCACCCCGCATGTTACGGTGTGTGGTTGCAGAATTGCAATTAGATTTAGTTTATGGACTATACTTAGATTTTCGGAACACACTGGATAAGGAGGCTGTAGAGTTTGTGGATTTAGAACTTGTAGAGTTAGGGCGTCGAGAGTCAGAAGGTTGACTGTATGAGACCTGATAAGTTTTTGACAGCGCGAGCCATATGGTCTCGTCTTGACAACATTTTACATGAAAAATATTTAATTATTTATTAAGGAGAACCAACAGCTTATAACATAATATAGGTATTATCAATAGTAACACAGAGCCAATTACAGGATCTCACAGATAGTGACTGATTATAATGTTTAAGCTTAAACTTAAACGAGGTGTCGCGCACTAAAACAATCGACACATCATGCAAAACAAACACCACAAAATCTCAAATGGAATTCTCGCATTTCAAGATACACACTGAACAATTTTGCAGGTAATATATCTGATTAAATTAGGTAGACGCTGCACTACCCAGAAAAAAAACCGAAGTAGGGCCTACAGCAAACTAATACATATAACGCAGCAATGCAACGGCACGCTCAATCAAAGCAACTCATCGCCAATCCTTGCCTCACCGACGGGATGCTACAATTGAATATGTCAATATCCATCTCCTTCACCAGGTTATATTTACCGCCAAAATTTCAACAGTCCATACGATCATAATGCTCGCTCCTGAGATTTGCTCTATGAACATGTAGCCGGCAATGATTCCAAAAGGCTTCCAGGCAGACAGTGTCAAGGTTGCTTTTAACGTCTCATAGATACTCAGCCTTAAACAGAAAATTGCATTGTCAGCCTTCATTATTTAAAAAAATATGATAATGTTATGATATAACCAGCAAGTCATCATTCGACCGATACATGTATGTACTTCGGAGGCATCTTCGGAATTTAAAGCATCATCCAACAAAAGCAGTTTAGTCTCGTTACTCAGAGGAAAGTTACTATCCATATTTTCGTAATGCAAGGGAAACTTATCAGTATTAAAAAATATATTTAAGTGGCGTTAGGTCACTTCAGTCAATTTTCTATTCTTGAGAACATTATTGGTGATGATCCTTCGTTTAGAAATTTGAGACTCAGGAATGGTGATTAGTAAAATACTTAAATTTTATCGACTGTTCAGTTCACCCTGTCAAAACATGCTTCCCATCTAGGTAAACATAAAAGAGCCGTACTCACTTACTTATTTTGTTCGTAGTCTTGAAGTCAATTATTTCTTCGAGCTCCTGTCGCATGTCATACTCGGATCCCCTCAACCTCTTCAATGTGTGTTCTACCTCGACAGAAGTGTCATGTTGAGTCAACAGGAAGTACGGAGTCTCGGGGAGGAAGAAGTCTGAGACTATGAGACTGGCCGTGTAGAAAGCACTGATGAAACATACGATTTTCCATGGGAACATCCATGCTAGGCAAGCCTGAAAAGGTCAATTTCGAAACATGACGTCCGATTTCGAAATCATCTATTTAGTTCATTTTTTCTGGAGTCTTGGGAATTTCGTATAAGACAAGCCTTAGGCTGCCTGTCCATTGGGGCAGAGCGAGTCAGCGGAGCGGTGAACGAGATAAAAATCCACCTAGCATTACACGAAACCAGTGGACTGGGAGATGCAAAAAATATTTTGAAAATTCATACAAAACTTGGAAGCGAGCCCGCGGAGCGAGGACGAGGAGCGGTGAAGCAGGGCGGAGAAGCGAGCGTGGGCTAGTTCCGCGCATGTAAAAAAAAACCGGCCAAGTGCGAGTCGGACTCGCGAACCGAGGGTTCCGTACAAATTTATATGTATCTATCTATGAACATCCAGTCTTAGCAGACCCCTGCTCCTAAGCAAAATGTGCGCAGTGTGGGATCATTGTAGATAGGTTACTGATATAGACAGACAGACAAACTAGATCTCGTTCAAACCAATTTTCGGTGGAAGTTTACATGGTAATTAATGTACATCATATATTTTTTTTAGTTTTATCATTCTCTTATTTTAGAAGTTACAGGGGGGGACACATTTTACCACTTTGGAAGTGTCTCTCGCGCAAACTATTCAGTTTAGAAAAAAATGATATATTTTTTTTAATTTATTTTGAAACAGGCTTCGTACAAATTGTCACATAAGCCTATAGGGCAAAAAAAACCTCAATAATAATTTTTGAAGACCTATCATAGATACCCCACACGTATGGGTTTGATGAAAAAAAATTTTTGAGTTTCTTTTCTAAGTATGGGGAACCCACAAAATTTATTGTTTTTGTTCTATTTTTATGTGAAATCTTAATACGGTTCACAGAATACATCTACTTACCAAGTTTCAACAGCATAGTTCTTATAGTTTCGGAAAAAAGTGGCTGTGGCATATGGACGGACAGACAGACAGACATGACGAATCCATAAGGGTTCCGTTTTTTAGGGTTCCGTACCCAAAGGGTAAAAACGGAAACCCTACTACTGAGGCTCCGCTGTCCGTCCGTCCGTCTGTCACCAGGCTGTATCTCGGGAACCGTTATAGCTAGAGAGTTGAAATTTTCACAGATAATGTATTTCGGTTGCCGCTATAACATCAAATACTAAAAAATGGAATAAAATAAATATTTAAGGGGGCTCCCATACAACAAACGTGATCTATTTGCTCGTTTTTGCTCGATATTGATAACGGCAACAGGTAGAAGCTTGAAATATTCACAGAATATTTAATTATATATTGACTTTAAAAATAGATCATTAAATTAAAATAAAATAAATATTTAAGGGGGGCTTCCATACAACAAACGTGATCTTTATAGGTAATTGTACGGAACCCTTCGTGCGCGAGTCCGACTCGCACTTGGCCGGTTTTTGCCATTTACCTACGGAACCCTAAAAATGCAGTCCAAAACTCCACTTCGCATTAATTTCTCGCTCCATTGGTCGCGACCTTATAAACTTTGCTGGGTTCAAGTGGTCAAAGCGACCGGTACACGAGCCAAATTACAGTTGGATATAAGAGAAAAATTGATCCACTGAAAATCAGCGTCGATGCGCACTGTGCACCGACACATGCTGAGTGGACTCCTTTTTTGAGGCAACTCTCAATATTATAAGTGTCTTTTTCAACTGTTATAATATATTAAGTATAAACTTGTACATGTTGGTGTTGTTTCAAAATAAACGATTTCATTTCTTTCTTTCTTTAAAAAAACCAGTGAAACCAACACCTGAAACTTAATTTTACTAATACAAACATTGTAATTAACAAAAGGAAACCTGTATAGCGATGCCGACGGAGGAGGCGAGCGGCGGAAAGGCGCTAAGCGTGCCCCGCATGTTGGGGAGAGAGGCCTCTGCAATGTACACCCGCGGCGGAGATGTGGCCATGCCACACCCCATCCCGGTAATAACTACCCCTGAAATACAGATTTTACTGTAGTAAAAAGCCGTGGAAGCCACTAGATTTGACTTATACTTAATTTCTCAAGCTTAGGATCTCGGATGGATTTGAACTTAGGCTCACGCCTCAGAGTTTTTCAGAATTCAAAATGTAGGTATGCGCGAAAACATCGTAATGCGAAACAATTCAATGTGTTTCCATGATTCAATGATGATGATGATGAATAAATCTGTCAATAAATGAAAGCTGAACAAATTAGAGAAAAGACAAGCGACGCCACTAAGCTAGCCAATAGAGCTCTTGAACTACCAAAACAGGTAAGTAATTCAAAAGATTACAAAAAGTATCTAGAAAGTCAATTTATTTTTATTCCAATTACCTTTAGTAATAACTTCACAACTATTTTATTTTTTTATTACTGTAATAAGAACACATTGAAAAAACCAGAAAAGAAATGCTGGGGCCGGGGATCGAATCCGGTCTTCGTCAATCCAGATTGCGTGCTGAATCTCTACACTCTCCCGAGGTTACCTTTCACGGTGAAGTATCCATTGATTTCTAAAGCCAATCATCATCTGTGTTAAATGCATGTCTGTACGTCATGACCTAAACACTTATATGTATCTATACTAGTATTATAAAGCTGAAGAGTTTGTTTGTTTGTTTGCTTGAACGCGCTATCTCAAGAACTACTGGTCCGATTTGAAAAATTCTTTCAGTGTTAGATAGCCCATTTATCGAGGAAGGCTATAGGTTATATATCATTACGCTCAGACCAATAGGAGCCGAGAATCAATGATTAACGCGTATGAAGTTTGCCATTTTGTGACATAAGCATGTTATTTTTTTTTTTTGTGTTATTTTTGCTCTTATTGCTTATTCTGTTTTAATTTTCTTTTGTCTATGTTAGTTGTCACAAATAAATATTTCTTTCTTTCTTTCTTTCTTTCTGAAGTCGCGGGCACCAGCTAGTAGAGCATAATTTAGTGCTCACCTAGAATGCGCACTTGAAAACTCACAATGTCTACTAAGTACTTGTTTGGATAAACCTTGGCAAATAACACACCTCGACTCTTTGATCAATTATAATGTAGATCCACAGTCGCGCGCCCGAAAATGTCCGAGCCAAATGAGCGCCACTTTGATAAAAAGTGGCCTTCTTTTTTCTCAGAAACGTTGCGTGAAATTGTCAAGTTTAGCTGTCAAGTGGAGTTTTGCCGCTACCGAAATTCGACTGTAATGCAGTAAAGACTAGGTTCAAATTTCTGTGTAGGTGATGGTTTTATTTGTTACGCAACCAAATAAAAAAGTTCGGACATTCTTTGAAGGGGATTTTGTTCGGAAATGTGTATCTTCAGTTATAATTGATCAAAGCCTCGACTGGTTAGATCCATTTACCAAACTCTTTATTTCCTAGTAGCAAAATTTCCATTCGCAATTTTTCCTAAATTTCTTACCATAGCTTCCCAATAAATAATAATAGTAATAATTTTGGCGTTTTTTTTCCAATTTGAATTGATACAGAAACAGTTTCGACGGAGCTCCACTCACACAGAACTCCTGCTCCAGCGCAAAGGGCCTTTCGGGCCGATGCAAACTTAACATGACCTAAACCTACCTATGTTTCCGTGTCGATTAAAGTTGGGAAAATAAGCTTCAGTAGAAAACTATACCTAGAGAAAAAAAAACATTTGGGAAAATGCGAATGGTAATTTTGCTAGTAGGACATAACGATTTTAGTAAATTGATCTAACCGTCCGCACCTTAAGGAATTGATACTAACCTACGATTACGTGGATGCTGTTTGACGCAAATCCTGTATACAACCAGCCAATACAGAGCGGCACTTTGCACAGCAACATCGCGGGCCGGCGACCGTACCTGTCCATGACTAGGCCCATCAATAAGCAGCCTATGGGAGCGACCAAACATAGGACAGTAGCTGTAAATAACAAAACACACACGAAACATATCTATTACTAGCCTTATCAATCTGTGGTGGCCTAGTGGTTTGACCTATTTGCATCTCAAGCAGAGGGTCTTGGGTTCAAATCCGGGTTCGCATCTCTGAGTTTTTAGGAATTTATGTGCGATGAACATTTTTTTATTTTTTTTTATTTATTTATTTATTATTTTATTTCTTTATTAATTAATTAATTAATTTATTTATTTATTTGTGCGATTATACTTGAAATTTACCATGAGCTTTACGGTGAAGGAAAACATGGAGAGGAAAACTGAAGACACGTGAAAAGAAATTCAATGGTGTGTGTGTGAAGTTACCAATCTTCACTAGGCCCGCGTGGGAACTACGGCCCAAGCTTTTTCATTCTAAGAAGAGGCCTGTGGCCTGCTGTGGGACATATATAGGCTGGGATGATGATGATGATGACTGTCTTACCTTTGGATTTGCAAGCTGAAATAATCAGGTCTGGCAATCAAATTGAAATTCCGGGATTTCTCAAAAATTTCCGATGGAATTCTCAAAAGTTATATTGTCCTCTTTATTAACCTTGCATAAATATCACTTGTACCAAATTTCTGGCCTTTAAACCTAGCGGTTATAGTGTATTCAGTTTGTGTACTAACCTATCCAATTTCCCTCATGCACAGTAACTTTCATAATGTCCTCCGGCGAAGCAATATGTGGCAACGTGACAGCAGCGAATCCGTAAGTCATACCCACGCTCACTTCGGTAAGGTTCACCCACAGGGCATACCCTACCTGCAGCCACCCCACTTTCGTACAGAACCCAGGGTCAGCTAACACCTGCTTTGCCGGATTTGTCATTACAACTCGTACATCTAAAGATACAAAAAGTAAAATAAAATTCACTGTGACTTTTTGAGAATGTTACTCCTTGCCGTTGAAACGTTTTGGTTCAAACAAAAAAAGAAGTTCGTTTTTTACCTCGCCAGGTAAATAAGAATTGTGTTGTAAAAGTGAAGTAACGTCTGACTTCCTTCATGGTGTGACAACAGCACAGATAATGCAAAGAAGAATAGTTATCAATGAGTTTATGGAAAGAAGTTTACATGATTGTATACCGATGTCAGGTACCTATTCAACAAAAATAAATTCTCAGTACAATTTCAAACATTTATTTGGCTCTTCTTAAGAACTTGAGGGTATATGAACGGTCTCGTATATTTGTTGTTTGCGAACTGAGCAATGAATTGCGGTCGTAGCTTGTAAGGAGCTAATCGAGTGTTGACGGACTCTTCAAACGTGGCTAGCATCTTGAGCAGGGTGCTTCGCGAGATGTTGTCAAACTCCACGCCTTCTACGATTGCGGGTTTTTTCCCTGTAAATAATAATCAGGTAAAATAACAGAACATGAGTCAAAATGACAAAATACTGCAAGCCTCAAGATGAAAGTCTGACCAGTGTATGTTGCCACTGATGACATACGGAACTGAGACTTGGTCGCTTACAATGAGCCTCACAAGAAAGTTCAAAGTCACTCAAAGAACCATTCAGCGAGCTATGCTCGCAGTTTTCCTACGAGATCGAATTAGAAATGAGAAGATCCCCAGGAGAACCAAATCTATTGAAATAACTCGGAGAGTTGCCAGACTTAAGTGGCAGTGGGCAAGGCACATTGGTCGTTTCTACGGCCGATAGGACAGTAAGGTTCCAGATGACCGCTGACCGGAAGAAGTGGTGTAGGAAGGCCCCAATAACCGACCGACGATCTGGTAAAAGTCCTGACCACTTGGATGTGGGCAGAGCAGCAACGATCGCTGTGGAACTCTTTGAGGGAGGTTTTTGTTGAGCAGTGGCCGTCTTTTGGCTGATATGGAGTTAAAATTAAAACTCTTACTTTTCCGGAATTAACGTACCTAGCCTATAACTTAATCTGGGATGACGTAGTATACTTAGTATCAGTGATCTAATCGCAATTTCAGAAAATAGTATATAAATATTTTTATTTGCCTGGATAAAATACTATCTAATGTTTTAATCTAGTGAACTAAAACAATTACTTTGCTCACCCGCGACCTTACAATAGTTACGTTTATGCAAGAAATGTGTGTTCATGCAGTTCCTCCACCTCCACACTGTACGAACACACACAAATCACATAAACACAACTATCACCACCACCAAGCTACACTGACGCGTTTCGAACTCAACCAGAGCTCATCCTCGGAGTTACCACAACCGTATGCTATGCTACCAAATGTTAAACTAACAAACCAAAACAAATGTTTTAACTTGTCACTGTAACTTCACAAGTACCCACTTTATTTTTCTTATTCTCAAACTACCCCACAAAAATTAACTTTTATTGACATATTATAAAACTACCTTGAATTTTTGTTTATTTATTTATAAGGCATATTTTATTAATACTAACTGTTCAAATTAGACCCAAGCCGCAGTAAAGGAGAAGATACTAAATTTACCTGTTCATTAATAATAGACCCCATAGTGTTGTACCTAATTATTTCCATGCATTCCAGAGCATCCAGACGCAACCCCTTGCCGCAATAATGTAACACTTCATAAGAATCTGAATCTAACAATGAATGATTTGATTCCAACAAATGTTTTGCAAAATTCGATCTATCTGGATGCTCATTCCTATATGCCGAACTTACTTGTAATGACTGCAATGGGATATAAGTAGGACAGACAGGCCGAAGTTTTAATACTAGATTTAAAGAGCATGTTTCGGCATATAGGAATGAGCATCCAGATAGATCGAATTTTGCAAAACATTTGTTGGAATCAAATCATTCATTGTTAGATTCAAATTCTTATGAAGTGTTACATTATTGCGGCAAGGGGTTGCGTCTGGATGCTCTGGAATGCATGGAAATAATTAGGTACAACACTATGGGGTCTATTATTAATGAACAGGTAAATTTAGTATGTTCTCCTTTACTGCGGCTTGGGTCTAATTTGAACAGTTAGTATTAATAAAATATGCCTTATAAATAAATAAACAAAAATTCAAGGTAGTTTTATAATATGTCAATAAAAGTTAATTTTTGTGGGGTAGTTTGAGAATAAGAAAAATAAAGTGGGTACTTGTGAAGTTACAGTGACAAGTTAAAACATTTGTTTTGGTTTGTTAGTTTAACATTTGGTAGCATAGCATACGGTTGTGGTAACTCCGAGGATGAGCTCTGGTTGAGTTCGAAACGCGTCAGTGTAGCTTGGTGGTGGTGATAGTTGTGTTTATGTGATTTGTGTGTGTTCGTACAGTGTGGAGGTGGAGGAACTGCATGAACACACATTTCTTGCATAAACGTAACTATTGTAAGGTCGCGGGTGAGCAAAGTAATTGTTTTAGTTCATTAATATGGACCTCCGCAAAGTAACGCCTGATTCAATAAATTATTTTAATCTAGTGCCTAGTTCAAGGTGTTTTAATCTAGTTCAAACCATACAAACAGCTGCATTGCTTTCACAGACTTGATTCTAACGCGGTTTTTTGAATATGGACATAGGTATTCGTGTCGCGCATTATAAAATGGAGAGGATTTATCATACCTAAATTGGATACTTGATTACTTACCTCGATTCTAGGTTAAAAAATATTTGTTCGCCTTGTTCAAATCCGACAGACATACAGACAGACACTGACAGATATTTATGTTATTTATGCAAGAGTAGGATTATAGGAACTTATCTTTGTTTCTAATCCACTTACGTGCTCGAACACTTTGCATATCAGCGTAAATGCTGCCATGTGCCATTGCCCAAGTCCAAGTGAAAATTAAACACCACACGCAGAGCCTCATAACTTCAAACTACTTCACCGTTCTGAGTTTAGTCGACTACTGATAAGGATATTATTCTTTTTCGGGTGCATTAGCCACTCGATGGTGTTTAGTGTTCGCTTTGCGTAGCTAGCTATTACCTAAGGTCGCAGGAGTCTGTTTTTCTTTTTATTCTCAAAAGGTACAAAGTTTTAGTTATATCACTAATTTCGCCAAATACATACATAATAAGCAAAAATCTATTAACTTTAAACGTAAAAAAGACAAAATATCTAACTTTTTGTAAAACACGCATCTCTAGTCCTCCGAAAACGTATGAGCTTAGCATACATACCTGTTCACCGAATGAAACGCCACTCTCCGACTGTAACTGTCCACCCACAGAAAACGTTGATATGATTAAGTATCTTGGTGTACTGGTTGACAAAAATCTTTCATTCAAAGATCATATTTCCACGCTAGCTGGTAAGATTAGAAAAAGTATTTTTATCGTCAAATCCTTACGTAAATCTGCACCTAAATACGTATTAACTTTAGTTTACAAGGCCCTCTGCCAGTCTGCCCTCACCTACTGTCTGTTAGCATGGGGAGGTGTCGCTAAAACCACTCTGCGAGTACTGGAGACTGCTCAACGAGCAGTTCTAAAGGTCATGCTTGGTAAACCTCGTAGATTTCCCACAAACGAACTTTATTATGTAGCTAAAGTATTACGAGTGCGCCAATTATTCATCTCAAAAGTAAGTACCGTAATCCACAAATTAACTGTCTCTTCGAAAGATTTCGCGACCCTTACCAAACAACGCAGATACAAGATCCCAATCCCAACTATTCGGTCTACCTTCGCAAGGCGTTTGCCGCCATACTCCCATTCGTATATTTACAACAAAGTATGTAACCAAATACAAAATATGAAGAATTTGTCATACAAAAAGCTAAAAAAAGAAGTTGAGTGTTGGCTAATGAGTTTAGACTATGACGAAACTGAGGATATAATTGCAGCCTGTAATTAAACACACACACACACACACGCACATACACACAAACACACAAACACACACACACACGACCACACACACACACACACACACACACGACCACACACACACACACACACGCGTGCTCGCACGCACGCACAGTGACACACACACACACTTTTAGCATAGGATTTATTTACTTAAATGTTTCAACTTAGTACTAAGCAACTACTGTCAAACTGTCACTGGTCTCCGCGATACAGGCCTAGAGTCTAGTGTGGAGACCGCCAAAAAACCATATAATTGTAATGTTTTTATATTTTAAATAAATATCTTTTATCTTTATCTTTTAATAACGCCTCCTTCCCAGCAAAGGGGTAGGCAGAGACTTTTTGTTTCTACCTGCTACGATCCTGACATACACCTTTCGCTTTCACAACACTCTTTTCATACAAGCTCGCCGGTTTTGGGTACTCTTGACCTTGCTTCCTTTTGCCAAACTATGATGGTTTTTGACTAATACTGCGCTCACTTTAGCACTGTTGCAACTGGTAAGTTGTACCCTGCTATGTGGAGTGTCATATTTATATATATCGAAGCCTATCTACTTCTTTTAATAGACATAGAAAATAAGAGGCGGAGAAAATAAGACCACTATCGTAACTGTATCATTTATTATAACAACAATTTGTTTGACTAATTATATATCTACTGTATAATTATCACAAAATACTTTTGATGCTTTTCTTATTTACAATAAAAACGTATTATATAAATTTGAATTACAAAATATCTAAAGCACCCGTTGGGATTTGGCTCATATCGAGGAAGATAATTACATACATAATAATATACATGATACATAGTTATATATTAGCACGCGTTACGGAATGGCGAAGACCTGGGTTCGATTCCCAGCTCCACGTAAATTTATCTCTGTTCATATGTTCTCGTTTAAGTATAAATAAAAAAAATGTATCTGGAAAATCGTAAAAGTAAAAAATCGGAAAGAAAAAATTTCCGATGTTGGGAATTCAATAATTACTATACGTGTATAACGTTAAATGAAAACTTAGTTTTCACGCTGATGGTTTCTAAATAAATAACTGATTTATCTACAAACGTAACAAAGATCTTATAATATTTTGATGGCACATGTTTAACGTAGATATCCACCAGTGGCTTACTTAAAACTATATTCGTTATAATACTCGTTTTACATGAATCTCTAATCCTTAAATTAAACATTTAAAAAATATTTCGTATATAATTCAAGTTTACTAAAGTCAACTAGGCATTTGTTACAAAGGCACGTCGAGTAAGAGATATCAATACAATATAAACTATTGAAACGTGATGTGATAATTAGAAGAATTTGACAGATAAGTACCGTAAGTTCGGAGCATTTTTGCCCAAAAGGGGGTAACTATGGCTCATAATAACGTGGGTGATCAACAAAAACTAACCATACGGCAATGTGCCATAATTTTAATGCAATAATAAAACCTAGACAAAGTTAATTCCAATGACCAAAGTTACCCTACACCTTACGGAACTCCAACTTTACCCTCTTGGATATATCTCAATTTGTATACTGTAACATTACTATTTAGGTTGCAGCATTCAAACCTTCCATTCCCAGCTCCACGAACTATACCTAATATTGATCAATGATAAAACATTTTTAATAGAAGCTTTTTTGCTGATTGTAATTTTTGTTGACTGCGCTAATTCTCATTTAAATTTAACCGACCAAATCTCAATTCAATCAACACTGAAAACAAAGTAGGTGAAATTCTACTTGAATGATTTGAACACAACTTACTTATTACTCACCTTTAGTTTAAAGCAAAATATATGTATGGCCTATTTTTATTTATAGAGTTCGTAGAGTTAGGACTTGTAGACTTAGTTAAGAGTTTTTCTCATGAAGTTCATCTTGGAATTATTAGATCTCATGATCTGGTCACTTTTTAACAGTGAACCGGTATGAACTTGTGAGTCTAGGCAATCGAATTTACACGATTTTTGGTACGTTTTTTTTATGTTTCTGAAATACAATTCAATTGCGAAGCAACATTGCCCAGCTGGACTAAGATATCACTGCCACACAATACAGGTAAGCCATAAAAAAAAACATCTTGAGGGCCATTCTACTTTTAAGTAACCATTAATCTTTTGTGAAATATAAGGAATACCTGGTATTTTTTTTCAAGTGTAAATAACTTATATACAAACTGAAACACCTAAATTTAATGTTTTAAAGCAATAAAACTTTAAATTCAAAGAAATTTTGTGGAAAAAAATACATCAATTTCCATACAAATGGCGGGGACATGTGTGTCCACTGCGTTACCTACTTTACAGATAATAATTACTTTTTATACATAGTGATAATTTTAAATGTAAGCTTAATTATGTGCCTATTTAAATCTTAAATGACTTAAACCGAGCACTTTACCGTTTCTGTAAAAAAAATATTTGAAGAGCACAGTACAAAAAATTACTGGTCAACGAAAAGTAGATTGGCCCTTATATTGTACTCATAGAAATCTCAAATAACTTTCTCAGCAACATTCTCAAACATTTCCTAAATATATACAAAAAATTTCGAACACTCCAAAGCAACTAAACAAATTGGCTTCTATACGTTCTACAAGGAAACAGAGTTCCTTTCATCGGTCTTTATTATAACTAAGTCTTGTTTACAACCGCGCAAAATGCACTTTGTGATTGGCCAAAGGTTTGAACCAGAGATCACGCTCCATCCGTTTGAGTGGTTTTCTTCAAAGTTTTGGTTCTGCCGCAGAAATAGTCTTCTATCTCTTGAAGAGTGCGCCCCTTGGTCTCCGGTAGGAATACGTAGAAGAAGGCAATGCCTGAAAAACAAAAGCAGTGGCAGATGGATAGGGACCAGCACTTACTGAGCACTTGCATGATGCAGGAAAATGCCAATAACCGATTCAAAATTTAAAAAAATCAGCCAAAACAAATACTGAGCCGGTAGGCATGGCTACGGGGTCTAACCTCAGATACTTTGAACCATAAATACAGGACTAAGTAATATGTAGAAGTAAACAGGATCAACTTGGGCTAGAGAGACCTTATTGTCTACTGTACTTGGAATCACAATCGTTTTAATTTCACCATTTCTCTGTCACACGGTAAAGGAGAGAAGGAGATGGTGGGTATTATCGCAAGAGCCTACGCTTTAAACAATACCTACGGCCTCTGATCACGCCACTTAAATACCTTGAATAACTTAGGGTGCGTTAGAAATGACTTACTGCCAATAGACATGGCGCCGTACACTGCGAAGGCTCCGTAGTAGTTGAGTTGGTCTTTGAGGAACGGGAAAGTTTTGACTACTGAGAACACGGAGAGGTGGGCTGCCATCGTAGTCATGCCGCCAACAACACCCCGCACCTTTAAATGGAAATATTTTTTTGTAAGAAAACACAAGCTTTTAACTATTGTAAACACTGGCCACCGAGATCGTGTCGGTATTTCGTAAATTTGAATTTGTGTCTTCTAGAATTTCAATCAATAAACGAACAGCGGACAGAAGACGGTCTGGAGAGCCATTCTTCGATAGGCTGTGCTAATGAAATGTTCTTTGTATAGTTCTGTTGAGCTTATAATAAATCCATATTATCGTTGAAGTGCTAATTATCATTTAAACAGTTAAAGTTAGTTCTTTTCAGCTACACTACTCAGCTACGCCCCATCACACTATACTTTACTATAGTGCACTATCATCGAAGTTCTACAAGTGGAATTTAAGCCGTCATACAAAATTAGTGTTTTTAACTCAGTTAATGCTGGACAATACAGGGTTATTTGTAATTCACTAGCATCCTTTTAACCCTAAATTCCTACCACTTGAACAAATGTTTTTTGTTTTACGGCTTTTGTCATAACTTAATATTTTTGGTGTAAAAAACTTCGACCCAAAACAGTATTTTTAATATAGGCTAAGCTAAGGCGGTTTTTTGGCACCGTTTATTCTAATTAATCATTAGTGCATTAAATGCTACTAGCTCTGTAGGATAACGGTGCAAGAACAGTGATAGATAAAGCTCAAAAACGTGCTATTAAAGAAACAACAAAGTGTAACGATGCCTACCTGAGAAGGGTACACCTCTCCAATCATAACCCAGGGCACAATGAGGAACCCGAGCGTGCAGGAGATGGTAAACACAAAGATGGCGACCACGGGGATCCAAGAGTGCTGCGGCTCCGCTCCGGTCTTCTCCCATTGGTCCACAAAGTACATGTATACTGAGAGCGTCACCATCGTTGTACCGCAACCGACAGCTGGAATAAAAATGATCTAAGTTATGGAGAGGCCGTGGTGCATAATTGGGATGTACCAAAAAAAATAACCTATAGTTTTTATATTTTTTTTGGAAAGAATAGGATATTTTAAGATACCATTTTCATTGATTTTGAATTTGGTTGAGTATTTAATTTTTTATAATTTTTTTAAGAAATACGTTGGATGACGTCACAGTGAGAGAGCCACGTTCCATTGCCTACAAAAATTCAAGCCGTACATAACACAATCTGTGGCACTACTGATTTGTCTTGTCACTGTCAATAATACAAGCACGGCTTAGGGTCCTAAATGAACCATGACAAATAGTTGTATTTATTTATCTTCTTTTAGCTTCGATTATTCCTGTTTGTTTAATGGTGTGATAGTAAATAGATATTTTTTACTTAAATCTGATATTTAAATTCTTTCATATTTACTTGTAACGTAGTAATTTAATAATTAAATTTGTAAAAATACATTGCAAGTATTGTATACATTTCGGACTTTATGATAAATGACAACTAATTAAAGCCAGGTGCACATCATGTGATTAAAGTTCTGTCTTTGTCACTCTTTGCTATTATAAGCAGGACAGCAACATTTCAAACTGTCAATTTGCTTTAGAGTGTAGGTAGACCTGCTTTATATCTGCCTATGTGACGATTCATTGCAGGGGTCAAATGGAGGTCATTACTTAAATTTTCTTTATTTAATTCAGTTTATCATATTTCTGGAATCTGATTTCTGAAAACGATTCACAAAGCCTATTTCTCCAAACGGTTTTCGATTTATTATACGTTGTCAAAAATTGGGACATCCCAGGCAAAGGGTCGTGTGTGCGAGCTCGGGCTCGTACCTCAGAGATTTCAGAATTTATATGCGAAATTGCATTTGATCATGAGCTTTACGGTGAAGGAAAAAAACATGAGGTGTGTGAACCTGCACACCTGTGAAGAAATTCAGTGGTGTGTGTCAAGTTTCCAATCCGCACAGGGCCCGCGTGGGAACTAAGGTCTAAGCCCCTCTCATTCTCTACAGTTGATGATGATGATAAGTAAGTTGACATTTTTAATCCATTGAACTACAAGCTCAATCAAATACGAGTAGTTTTCGTCTACATATGCTGATAAATTTTCGAATTTTAGTACTTTCTTAGGACAAAAACCCGTCGCACGATCAGCGACTTTTTGGGTAATTTTTTCTAAGTCATCATCATCATTTCAGCCGAAAGACGTCCACTGCTGAACATAGGCCTCCCGCAAGGCTCGCCAAACAGATCGGCCTTGCGCCATCCGCATCCAATGCGTTCTCGCTACCTTCACCAGGTCGTCGCTCCATCTTGTTGGAGGCCTACCTACACTGCGTTTTCCGGTCCGCGGGCGCCACTCGACAACCTTTCGGCCCCATCGGCAGTCATTTCTACGGGCGATGTGCCCTGCCCACAGCCACTTAAGTCTAGCGATTCTTCGAGCTACGTCCGTGACTTTAGTTCTTGCGCGGATTTCATCATTTCTAATGCGATCCCGCAGAGAAACTCCAAGCATAGCCCTCTCCATAGACCTCTGAGTGACTTTGAGCTTCCTTATAAGACCCATCGTTAGCGGCCATAGTTAGTTTTCTAAGTGCCCTGTGTTAAAAGGTGATCGAAACTAGTAACAAAAAGTTAGAGGGGGGACACATTATTTTGAACTTTCGGAGTGAATATCTCCGAAAATATTCACTTTATCGAAAAATGCTTTCCGCAAACCCTATAAATTTTTAAATACCTATCCAATGATACCCACACTATAGGGTTAGTCGAGAAAAAAAAATCACCCCCACTTTACGTCTATGGAAGGTACCCTAAAAAGACTTTTTTTTAGTGTTTTTTATTTAACCACTTTGTCAGCTTGACTGATATTCATGCCAAATTACAGCTTTCTATTACTAACAGGCTCTGAGCTCAGCCGCGGACGGACAGACAGACAGACAGACAGACGGACAGACATGACGAAACTATAAGGGTTCCTAGTTGACTACGGAACCCTAAAAATTAGCAAATCATGAACAGTTAGACGCACACGTGTGCGCGGTTAAGGATCATCAGCTATCGAGAGATAAGAAACATGCCTTACCAGAAACAAAGGTGAGAGGACGCCGGCCGCACCGCCGACATAGTATGCAGCCGACGACAGTGAATATGAGCCGAATTATCCCCATGCATATAGTCAGCCAGTACTTGTCCCACGTCGCACCTGATTTCTGCAATCATAATGTTGGGAAGGTTATTTTTATTTAGATAATTTTAGGTTAACTTACCTTAATCCAAAAGTATACCATTTTCATGACGTGCATTTTTTATAGTTCTGACAAACTCAATTGATTTATCCCAGCTTGGGTCCTAGGGTATCGTTTATACAAAACTTGTGATTATCTCGAAAATGGTAAACGTTAAGACTAAGGTTAGATTAGCCTGGGGCCTACGACCTAAGCCCTCTTATTCCGAGAGGAGGCTTGTGTCCGGCAGTGAAACCTGTATAGGCTGATGAGATGGTGATAAATTTAGATTAAAATGACGTAAATAACTTCCCCATTCATTTTGTAAAATATCTGAATCGGGTGCTATTTAATCTCGACTCGGAATGAAGAACAAAAATGCATGACCTAATTAATTCAAATCCTCACGTTATTGCCATAAGGGTCTGAATTATCATGTCGTGCATTATTTATCATTCACTCCGGTTCGACAAATTTAGGGTTGTGTTTTAATTGCACCGTCTCCATCAACCTTCTGTTCAGCTCGTATTAAGTATGTCTTACGTCGAAAACTTCAACTGCATAAAAGGTGATGGTGTTGACGCCGCACCACTGGTAGACGAAGAAGTAGATCGCGAGGATGGCGAACGGCTTCAGCGCTGAGGGAGACAGTAGCGCTTTGACGTACTCCTTTACACTTGTCAGTCTGGAAACGAAAACAATCGTTCGTTTGTAGATAAACTGAGGGACAATTTGCAGCCGATAGGATAAAGAAGGACTGAGAGGAGGCCTGTGCCCTGCAGTGGGACGTAGGTATATAGGCTGGGATAATGATGATGAGGATGTTTCATATATTGGCCAAGAAATTATTGACCGATGCCCAGTGTGCATAGACAGTGCACATGAGGTGGTTACCCGACACGTTTCCCTCTAAATAAGAACCCTGTATCGGCAAAAGAAGAGAAGAGAAGAGTTTATCATCTTTTTTGTTAGGACAAAAAAGATGATAAACACGCATAAGGTGTTTAACAAACGACTTACTTCATTAATAATTAATTTTATTCCCTTCCCGATTATTTGTACTTGACCTCTTGGTAATATATTACTATAAACCGTCAACAAAATTCAATTAAAATTAAGATATCTAACACTATACATCAAAACATACAACTGTTGTTTACCTACTAGAACTGATTTCGAATGAAAATTAGAGCTACAACTTTTACAAATCGAAATCTATTTGCCAAGTTCGCTAAACGACGGAACAATTCGCTATATAATCTGTTTACACAGCTGCTCTTTCAACAGCAGATATATTTCATGGAGGATGAACTCAAAAACATCTACACAAGTTCGTATTTTCTTGACAGTTTAAAATGACAATTTTCTGACTCTATTTTTATTATAGTGTGTAGTTTTTTACACGGTGTTGTTAAAAATAAATAAAACGTATTATACATACAAATGAGAATCAATCTTAGCTACCAACACGATCAATACCGTTTTAAATTAAAGTCTTCGGCAAAATATCATGCATAGTCGAACAAGTAAGTGATTTAGGTACTATTTTTAACCCCCGGCCCCGACACAAAAAGAGGACTTGGAGGTTTTTAAAAATGTTAATTTATAGTTATTGATGACAGTTCCTAGAGATGTAGAATCAGATGTATAAAAACAATAAGACTGATTGTCACATTTCGAGTGAAAATAGCCTTTGATAAAATATTATGCGACTAAGTATAGTCGGGGTAAGAAAAGGTTCGTCACTTTTCGACTCTATGTCAACGAGTTAAGGTCGAAAAGTGACGAACCTTTTCTTACCCCGACTATACATACGTCGATAATGCGACGCGTGAAAGTCAATTACAAAATATTGGTTGGTTGTTCATGTTTGTTCACATTTAGTTTAGTAGGTACCTTAACATTTCTATTATAGGGTGGTAAAGGATTTTTTCAGCTACGTGTGAGTTATATTAATGATAATAACATGGATGCAGTTCTGCTCGCCTTTTCAAAATTTAAAAAAAAATGCAATCTTTTCATACATATCCATCCAAACGGATATTTACTGCTTTAATAATGGAAAATCAAGAAATTTTAAAAGTTGTTAGAATAAAAGTGACTTGTTTTAATGAGTTGACTAAGCCATAGAAATATTAGTACCTAATTTGTTAGCATCCTGTATATTCTTTGTTTAAATTTTCGCGAATCCCACACTGTCTCTCCACGTTATTATTACCTAGTAGCACATTATTTGAGAATAAATAAATACATACGGTTCAACATGATTCTTCTCTTTGAACGTTATCATCCTCTGTATTTCTTCGTCTATGTTGCACGTCGATCCTCTCAGCTTCACCAATGAGCGCTCAGCTTGGTCCATCTTGTCCTGGCCGAAGAGATAGTTCGGTGTCTCTGGTAGAAGGATCGTCCCGAGAAGGGATACTATGGGGATGATCGCGCTGACTCCCGCGAGTACGTTCCATGACGTCACACTGCCAACGACGTACTGGAATATGATAATGCGTAAGTTACAAAAGCGGGCAACGACTAACAATCGGTCGAGTGTAGTCAAGGACGCCAATATCAACACAAGGCACAGGCAGCTGCACAAAAATTTCCACACAGAGAGTCCGGACGGTTGGTTTGGTTGGTCTATTGGTGTTATTTTTTTCTAAATTATACCGAATATTTAATTATTAATATTTATGGCTCAAGCTGCAAGCAATATTTTCGCTTTAAGGGGCCCTATTTCCGTAACAATAGTTATTAGAGTAGAGACTTCAAATTTGTCAAGCAAGTATGTGATAAAAAACTAATTTTAGGATTTTCGGAAAATCCCACAGAATAAGGAAAAAACCGGCCAAGTGCGAGTCGGACTCGCGCACCGAGGGTTCCGTACAAATTTATATGTATCTATGAACATCCAGTCTTAGCAGACCCCTGCTCCTAAGCAAAATGTGCGCAGTGTGGGATCATTGTAGATAGGTTACTGATATAGACAGACAGACAAACTAGATCTCGTTCAAACCAATTTTCGGTGGAAGTTTACATAGTAATGTACATCATATATTTTTTTAGTTTTATCATTCTCTTATTTTAGAAGTTACAGGGGGGGGGGACACACACATTTTACCACTTTGGAAGTGTCTCTCGCGCAAACTATTCAGTTTAGAAAAAAATGATAGTAGAAACCTCAATATCATTTTTGAAGACCTATCCATAGATACCCCACACGTATGGGTTTGATGAAAAAAATTTTTTGAGTTTCAGTTCTAAGTATGGGGAACCCCCAAAAATTTTTTTTTTTCTATTTTTGTGTGAAAATCTTAATGCGGTTCACAGAATACATCTACTTACCAAGTTTCAACAGCATAGCTCTTATAGTTTCGGAAAAAAGTGGCTGTGACATACGGACGGACAGACAGACAGACAGACATGACGGATCTATAAGGGTTCCGTTTTTTGCCATTAGGCTACGGAACCCTAAAAACGGGCTTTATATACATATTCAATTCAATGGGATCCTATCTCCGTATCATTCCTTTGGATCATAGAGGTGCAGTTCAACGGGATTTTTGGAATTTCCCGCGGGATAGAGATCGGAAGTTGACCTTTTTTTTTGCGCGCGGAAGAAGTCGCGGGCTGAAGCTAATAAACGAATAAATGTACTAAAATTGCTTGTTTAAAGATATTATATTACTATATAATTTTTCACCCTCTTTACACTGCAGTACAATGAAAAAGTGTACACAAAGTAGGAACGCAAATCAATATAGCATAAAGCGGTAGGTCATTTCATGCCCTTGACTCTTTGATTAACAAGGCGCTGTAGAATAAGGGAGCGCATTTTATTAGAAGAAGCCACACAATTGTAATGAAATGTGTTCTGCTTTAATTCAATGTTGCACCGGTTGTTGGCAAGAAAACCGATGGTAACACGAGGTTATGATCTGAGTCACCGTAAAGATACTTCAGAATGTGGCGCGATAAAATTGACATATTTTTAGGTTATCTGGTGCATAGGTCAAAAAAAAAGTAGATAAAACTTTAAAAACGTCATGGACTGACTTAAATAAGTTATTTTGGCGAACTATTATATCTATAAGATTTAATTATAATAATTTTAGAAGATTGACATTATTATATTTTTATTTTTTCTGAATTAATATTTAATATAAATTGTATTGACATAAAATAATTCATCCATGCATGCATATTGTTATAATAGATTAACATTCTATACCCTGACAGGGTGTCATGTACCTACCATCTTGTAAAACTACCATCTATTAATGTAATGAACATGAATCTGAATGAATAAATGAATATGAATATTAAAAAAAAAGTAAGTTTTAAAGTTTATAAAATTATATTTTGTTTTAGTGTAGCGATTTTGATATTTGCATGTCATATTGTGACAAAACGTGTGAAACTATTTTGTCCCTCATGTCATCAAAACACACCATGTTTTTATTCAAATATGCGAAAAAAAAATAAAAAAAAGATTAATTATGATTTTGGGTAAGTACCTATGTTAATAAACGAAACATACACAGAAAGTGGAAATCATGGACAGGGGAGGGGTGTTCGGAAATAATTCTGTTGTTGAGTTTTTAGCCGGATTCTTCTCAACAAGATTTTTTCGAACCCTTCGATCAACAGAAGTTCGAACCGGTGGTAGTTTTCGACATTTAGTTACAAGTGCTAAATTGAATAAAGATATTTTGGCTAAGACTTTGAAAAGGGGTTCTCAATCATCCTACTATGTAATATTATAAAAGTAAAAAAAAATCAAAATTTTGCCTATTTGTATGCCAAGTTTCATCAAACAACTATCTTGGACTAAAAGTCAAAAGATATTAAGGAAAAGACAACAAAATGTATAATCATAATAGAGTTGCGATATTTAGTGGCATTGGGGTGAACAAAGAGCAGTGAAGTCGTTGTTGTGATTATTTTTTTGATTGATTGAATGAATGAATGATTCTTAAAAATAAATCAAAAAAATATTATACTGCTGATATTTCCATGTGCTTGAACTTGAACAACTTGCAATTGGAATCAAAGATTCAAAATCTTCCATATTGTCTTCATCTGATATTGAACGGTTCTCAAGATTATGAAAAACATATACTGTAGCAATATGATTCATATTAGCTGGAGTTTCAGAATTTGAACATGAGTTCCAAAATCAACCATGTTTCTCATTTTTTCGAAGTCTGGACTTCCAATTAATACACATTCAAACTTATTTCGTACAGTTTCAATTCCTTGTGAGTGTAGTGTACCTACTATCTACATAATATTTGTTTTACCATTCAGTCATTCGTTCGGTTATAAAAAGTATACAATGGCGGCTCCACTGCATTTCTTGTGCTAAAATGCCACGAGAATCCTAACCCTAAATTCATAATAATAACTAAAACATATTTTAACTAGTTGACTACGGAACCCTAAAAAGGGGTAAGCAAGGTTCCGAAGATAATGGCAGCGTTCCCGCTTCGAATAGCTACGCTACCCGTAAGTTTCATCCAAATCCAAATATCTTCACAAACTCTCATTCATTTAATGGATAGTTTTGATTCTTAATTGTCGTGTCACCCGATATATAATAAAATTAAATATTTTTGTAATCAGCGCAAACACGGGTAAATGGTGTTATCACGAGTATCCTGTGTGCTCAGTTTAGCGACAAACAGCCGATATTTGCTTGTTTGTTTGCACGTGGGACAGATCTAAATTTATAAAGTAAACTTCCAATTATCGCTATCAGAGTCGCATCGCGTTATAGCTACGTGACAGCTGTAAAGCCCAGGGGCTAAATACACGGTTTGCGAGCGGTAATTCAATCTTTTGCGAGACGATAGTGTTGGAGAAGTGGGTCAGGGTGGCGTTAAAAATGCACTTGCAACGAGTGTTAAATCCTATTTAATAATCAAGAGTTACAATAATACGCGCTTGCGCTCATAACCAGCGTTCAATAATGACTGCCCGAGTTCCCAAAGAATCTCGGGCTCTACCGATTATAATCATCAAGTTACAACAAAGTTAAATACAACGAAAAGCATTAGAGCCTCACACACTGGGCAGACAATCGAAGATGATGCTGGATGGTATCAATCACAGAAGAACTAGGTATCTCCTAAATCTAGGTAAGAGTAGCTTGAGAACTATAACTGGCATAATTACGGGCCATAATTTGTTAAATAGACACTTAAGCATAATAGGTATAAAAAGTGACCCCTCCTGTCCACATTGTGGGAAGGAGGAAACGAGTGAGCACATCCTAGCCGAGTGTGTCATGTACGCGGCAGCGCGGCGTGATGTATTCGGGAGTGACGAGCTGAGGGAGGAGGAGCTAAAGGATGTCAGTCTCAAAGATGTCCTTATGTTCAGCCAGTGGCGATCCTTACATAGAAGCCCAAAAGCCGGGCTTGCCTTATAAATCTCAAATCAAGATTAAAAATAAAAGCCAAACCTCGTCCAAACGAAAAAAGTTCTAATAAAATCACTTTCATAATGACGCGCTTTATTTTACGTAAAATACCAAGAATTGCATAACAAATCCGCTGCGCGGCCCAGCGGCGCTGTACGGCGGCCGACGCGGCGATAGGCGATAGTAGCGACGTTATAAATAGCATGACATCTCGCTCGCTCTTGTGGGCTTTTACGGGGCTTCGAAACGCTCTCTTCATACTTAGGAAAACGTTAGTTTTGTAAATATCTATGTATAGCTGCATATATAGCGCTTTCTTTGCAATTTTGAATCTGGCTTACGGTGTGAAGTTTGCTGCGTTTGGTTTAGAACGCGAGTGCGCGGGCGAGATGAATAACTTCACGATTGTTTATATCGAATCGTGGGCCATACCATGCAAGGCGTTGTAAAATGCGTGAATTTATGTAATTACAAAATAAATAGGTATTCTTGTTTTAGTGCGTTGCGTGTGAGAATGAGTCTGTAAAATTTAAAATTCTGTCTAGTAATAGAATGAAGTGTGCTTTGGTAAGCTTGCCCAAACTGTGTAAAGCGGCAACAAGATGGATTTACCTACATTAAATTATAAAAAAATACTAAAACATATCTCTCGGCTTGCCATAGCCTGATACCCTAGGCACGCCACTGTGTTCAGCAGGAGAACGAGAAGATTCGAGGAGAGATGCTGTGTGAGAGCGCTGCTGGGACAGTAACCGTCGGCTCCAACCACGGGGAACTGGGCTGAATGACTGTGCAAAACGGTCGACAGCCCGCCTGGCTCAGCGAGGCGTCCCCATACATCATCATCATACATCATCACACACTGGGCCTATTGTTACATTAATCTAAACAAACATTACTACAAAGGAACTATTATATTGATAAGACGATGCTTTGTCGGGCCGCTACGTAAGCCCAACAGGCAGCCTGCCTTACAATAGGGATGAACTGCTATTCAGGAACGCCAAAAATCACTGGTTTGCGAGAGGTTTGGGATGAGCCTTATTTTCCCTCATTTTCTTTTTTCGAGGCTCACCCCAAGCTCAGCCGACAACGCACTGGTATCGCGTAAGGCGCTGCGAGTGTCTATGGACAGTGGTGTTCAGTGATGTTCATCAGGTGACCCACTAGTTCGTCTGGCATCTCTAACATAAAAAGAAAAAAAACCTCTCACAAACCAGTAATTTTTGGCGTTCCTGAATAGCATTTCATCCCTATCCTCTCGCAAACGTTTGAATTGCCGCTCGCAAACCGTGTTGGGCCGTTCCTGAATGTAGCCCCAGAGTACCACGGGGTCATAGACATTTTTTTGTTCGTGTCTCTCCTGCGGACATGGCTAAAATTATGAGTCTAAAGTACAGCCAATATTTTATGATCAACCCATCTAAATGATGAATGACTTTCTACCCATTTAAATGATGAATCTGCTGACTCGGGGTCGCTAATTTTATGCCCAGAGGAGAGACAACTTTTGTCTCTTAAGCTGTGTATGACGTCACTACGAAATTCGAAGTTCCTATCGTGCCGTCCCTTTTAATCTTCTGCTTCTTTGATCAATTATAACTGAAGATACACATTGCCGAACAAAATCCCGTTCAAAAAATGTCCGAACTTATTTATTTGTTTGCATAACAATTAAAATCATCACCTACACAGAAATTTGAACCTAATCTTTACTTCATTACAGTCGAATTTCGGTTGACACTTGACAGCTAAACTTGACAATTTCACGCAACGGACTGAGAAAAAAGAAGGCCACTGGCGCTCATTTGGCTCGGACATTTTCGGGCGCGCGACTGTGGATCTACAGTTATAATTGATCAAAGTTCTGCTTAATACTGTTAGTGTGAAGGGAAACACCACGATACGAAGATTGAAAATCGAATTTTGTAGTATAAGGCCAGAGGCCGTATTGTCTAACGCTTCTGACGCTTGCCTTCGCTTTCACCATCTTTTTTAGTTTAGATTTGCAAGAAAACTCGTGCAAGTTGGACCTATTACATTGCGCGGCCGTAAAGCGAACGAGTTTGAAGTGGTTAATAAACTGCGCTTATAACTATAGACTATTTTGCTACATCTGTAGGAGTGTTTTCATCCGTGATGTCTTTTCATACGTGTTTGATACCTATCTAGAAAAATGCGGAAAACAGATCACTGAATCATTATAACAATTGCACAACACAATGAATGACAATTCGAGCCGTACGCGGGAGTATTAAATATATTGTTGGACAAAGCGTGACAGAGGTGTGTCACTAGTCACGCGGTGTCGTTTGCCTTTGAATTTGAGTTAACCATTTATTTACGTACTGCCAATAACTCAAGGAAATCTGTGAGAATTGGGGATGTCTATTTTTTTGCAATGTATAGAAAGTCGAAAACCATTTCGAGATAAATGCTTTTTAAATCGTTTTCTGTAGTTATTTAATTTTAATATTATGTAATGAATTTATTACATAACAAATAAGCAATGAACTTCATTTGACATTGGTGTAAATTGCGTGACCGGTCCAAGTCGTACTTTATTCTGTGCAGTTAGAATTCTTCACAATTTACGCGTGGATTATACTACGGAGTTTGATTTGGACCCGCTGTCTGACATCTAGCACTTTGTCAGTGCCAGTAAAGTGACATAGTGTATAGTGTATCACTACGCAAAAAATAATTAAAGGGGTAGCCTTATCGTAAGCATTTAGATAGATTTAGAAATTTGGCATTGTGGGAGCCCTCAATTATAATCTGACGTCATCAACTAAAATAGTTTCAATAATTAATTTTGAAAAAAGTAGAGAACTGAATGACAAAATATTGAAATTAGTTTCTTATAATTGACTTTTCTATACGAAAAAAATATAAAAACCACTGGTAATTTTTTTTAGACATTCCCAATTCAGTAAAGAACTAATGTAAGGTGACATTTGCAACGTGACCATTATTGTACGGGGAAAACTCGACACAAGCCTTCCTAGAAAGGAGCTCTCCTAGGAAGGCTTGGGTCGATTTGGGTTGGGTCGGACGAGTAGATGTAGAGACAAATGGGACACTGCACTGTAGTTCTGGCAGCCGGACTTTGAAAAACAAGTTTGCTTTTGTAAGCCAATTCAAGAGCTCAGACCAACTCTTAACAGGGTGTCTTGTCGACGGATACGTCTGGGAGGCAATCATCATCATCATAATTGTATTGTTACGAAGTGCAAATAATTAAAGCATACATAGTGCAATGTCAGTAGAATAATTCTCCGCCCGCTATCTTTTTAGGGTTCCGTACCCAAAGGGTAAAAACGGAAACCCTATTACTGAGGCTCCGCTGTCCGTCCTTCCGTCCGTCCGTCTGTCACCAGGCTGCATCTCGGGAACCGTGATAGCTAAAGAGTTGAAATTTTCACAGATGATGTATTTCGGTTGCCGCTATAACAAAAAATACTAAAAAATGGAATTAAATAAATATTTAAGGGGGCTCCCATACAACAAACATGATTTTTTTGCTCGTTTTTGCTCGATATTGATAACGGCAACAGGTAGACACTTGAAATATTCACAGAATATTTAATTATATATTGACTTTAAAAATAAACCATTAAATTAAAATAAAAAAATATTTAACGGGGTTCCCATACAACAAACGTGATTTTTATAGATAATTGTACGGAACCCTTCGTGCGCGAGTCCGACTCGCACTTGGCCGGTTTTTTTCTTTTACAGTTTGAACTCGAAAATGTACACTGTGATCGTTACTACTTAATACCGCGGGCGATGACCTAAGGGCTTATTGTCTATCGCGATGACACTTGCTTTCGGATTCACTATTTCTTTCTGTCAAATGGTATAAGTTGGTAACAGAAAGAGATGGTGAAAGCGAAGGCAAGCGTCCGCGCGTTAGACAATATGGTCTCTGGCTGGTATGGTAGGCGAACAAAGTGTCGACTCTGTTACGTAGTAAATATTATGTAACCTGCCGCAAGAGCATGTTACTAAAACAGATGATTGATTAGGCACTTCCACAATTATTTTTCTTTTAAAAGTAAACAATTGCTACGGCGCAGATACCAATATGTATAGAGATATTAATAAATTCACGTGATTTTTACATAGGCGTCTGCAGAAATACGGAAATTAGCAAGTCCTCGGTGTATGAAACGTCGTGAGAGAACCCTTAACATAAATCCTCTAAATATGGAATTCTACGCCTCAAGTTCAAGAAATTACGTAATAGCGTCCCTAGGCATGTACATCATTGACAAAGTGGACCTCAATTATTTCAATGCTAACTACGTACCTCAAGGTACCGCGAGTAAATTAGAGCAATAATTACGATTAAGTATTACGAAAATATCAATTTTACGGAGATGTTGACGAGGCAAGTGCTTGATTTACATTTTTCGGTGGTCCATGGCAACCACGATCAGATTCTGATCTGAGACGATGTGATGAGATCTGTCTTATGAGAGATTGACATGGAAAAAGAAAAGGAAGCTCTTACAACCTTGAGCCATAAGAAACTTATTTTTAATATACCAAATTTTCCTTAGAACAATGGTTCGTAGAAAACAAACTGACTGACAATATAATAGATGGGCTGAAATTGGATGACTAGCTCGTTATATAACATGGATGGGCCAAACATGTCAAAGGAGGGTAAACAAGGCCATCATGTGTGACATCGAATGGCGAATGGCACTTAACAAGTGTTTCGGGAACCACCTATTTAGGGAACGTATCAAAATATATAAAGTTTAAAACGAATAATGGACGACATACATAATGGTCATAATATATACTAAAATTTTCCATTAAACTATTCATTGAACGAAAATTTTTAATCATGTAATCTACAGATTGGTTTAGGTTAGGTTAGGTATATTTTATGAAAATCCTGTAAAGTTGAGAATTTTCAAGAAAACTGCTTTAGATCAAATGACCATTATGTATTTCGTCCATTATTATTTTTAAACTTTATATATTTTGATACGTACCCCCTATTTAAGTGTACTACAGGTTTACAAATACAAATTGCAGCCCTCTCGCAACGAGTATGGCCGATAATGAAAGTGGAATAACTCGGACTCTTGATAAAATAAAGCCATATCAGCAAACGTTCGGGGACAATAGTAATGATCACGGGGTATCACATTAGACTGCTCTAACTCTCTTGGGACTTGTGTTACTAGATGCGTTCAGCGTCCTCTCTGTTCCAATCAGCTCGTAGACTTGTGTGGTCCGGACTGCAGCACGCAAAAAGCATTCAATGTGCCAAATTCACAAATCTCAAAAACTTCAAAACCTCAAACTTAGGTAGCAAATTGCGTACTATTTCAGCATTACATGAAACGTAGAAATAACCTCATTTTCTTCTGCGTCACTAAATTGTTTCACTTTTAGAGGCCGAAGCCTGCGCGACAAAAAAAAAACAATACCCCAAATAGTAAACTTATGAGTAATTAAGAAGGTGTAAATTCCTTCGACACGAAAACGATCGTCGCAGTCATCATAAACGATCTATATAACTCTTCTTTTGTCTTAATTCATTTGCATATACAACAAAACTGTTTTGTGGGCGTGTACATTGTGCTGTAACTGCTACGTAATTAAGAAAACAGGTAGCATTTGTTGGATAATTAACACCTCTGTGACGTTTTTGTTCGAGATCACGATCGATCCTGTTTGTATGGATTGGTTATTAGTGTGTTTCTGATAAACAGTGGACACAATTAGAGGCATAATATTGTCAAAGCGTTTGTTTGTTATATGACGCTTGCTGTAGAAATAGTGCAGGATAGCGAAGGATTCGGAGTGGGAGAGAGAATCCAAATACAAAGGACAGGATCCTTTTACTACTTAGACCTTCCACTTTAAAAGGTTTTATCTTTTGAACTGTAATAGGCAACTGGATCAAATTGTCATAAAATATGCGTTATTATAAATACACTATACTAGAGGTATGTTTATGTGCGTGATATGTATAAAGTAGAAACTGACCTGTATGAGAACACCAGTGGATACTCCAACAGAGGCGAGCGCGCCGAGCATACCCCGAAGATGTGGCTGTGAGACTTCGCAAGTGTATACTCTGGCGGGAGCACCCACCATGCCGGACCCGAGACCCACTAGCAACCTACCTGGAGACGGGCAGACAATCAGTGGGCGCACATAATATAAGAGAAGTGACAATTATTTCACATAAAAAAAGGTCTTAAATATGATGACAATGTGCACTTAGCACTAAAATTTTGATGTGATTGGTCTGTCCTGTTTTAACTTCGAGTGGTCTGAACGAAACGATTACTTTAAAAACTATGACTAAAACTTTAAGAATTAATCCAACATTTTAGACTTAGTAATTTTTCGGAGGAAGAGATTGGGAGTACAGTTTAATACTCTAAGATTTTTTTAAATACCTACTAGTATTTTAAAAATAAAGATTCCAAATCTGTTTCTTACTCCAACGTATAAACACTTCCTTTTCAATTTTGGTGCATGGCCTTCAAATTCGGCGCTCTTATAAAATAACTCGCTAGTTAATTTATGAGTATATACGTATAGGTAATAAATGGTGCGATTTGCTTAAGTGAAATGTAGGTATCCATCCACGTTTGAAGACTACATAAGGAAAGCGCAGGATGTACAGAGTGAACTGATCAAGAGTACCAGTTTACACCTATTTCGATTATGTGGACTGCACTGTAACGTGTGTGCAATGTATCGTATTTTCACAGTCTAAATTGGAGCCACATTGGAGGAAGTCATCAGAGCTAATTAGAACGCAGAAGCAATCACCGTAGCTGCAATAGGCATGGATGACGACTCGATGTCATTACAGGTAAAACTTCATAATCTAATAGTTACTTACCAATATAGATCATGTTGACATTGGTAGCCAGCGAGATGAGAAGCCAGCCTATAATGAGGGGTCCTTCTGTTATCATGAGCGTGAGTCGGCGTCCGATGGCATCCATGAGGTAACCGCTCAGCAGGCAGCCCACAGGGGTACCAGCGGAAGAAAGGCTAGCTGTAAGATAATAATGAGGTTAACATTAAGTTGTCGCATAATTAGTAACATCATTGATAATATTGTTAAGAATCCCATGAGATTCTATACGCCATGTGGCAAAACATACAAGGTTCTAATTTTAAGTTTATCATCTACATTTGTACCTATGTTTGACAAATAAAAAATTCCTATTATTATTCATAATGTGGTTACGAGTATGAGGGCTAATATTGCAGGATTATGTTCGTTATGTTCGTTATGTAAACTACTTATACTATAGTATAAGTAGCACCACTGAGAATTTCAGAATTTACGTGCGCAACCTATGGTGACCGAAAAACATCGTTAGGAAACCCTGCACATACTTGCGAGGAAATTTAATGGTGTGCGTAAAGTTCCCAATCATTCTGAGAGGAGGCTTGTACCCTGCAGTGGGACGGGTATGTATTACAATACCGAAGTATGAAAGACCGAATGTATTAAAATATCGAATGGGTCAAAAGACCGACACGATTTTTTTCTGAAACCGTAAACTTCTCAGAATTTTTTAAAACGGCATCATACAGAACCCATTAGGTTAGGTTAGGTTAGTTTTACAACAATCTTAAAAAGCTAACGGTTTCAGAAAAAAATCGTGTCGGTCTTTTGACCCATTCGAAGTTTTAATACATTCGGTCTTTCGTACTTCGGTATTGTAATACATACCCAGTGGGACGTATATAAGATGGAATGCAACAAACAATATGAAGACAGCTTCATTCATGTGACAAAAGTACTAAAGTGTTCAGGGACTTCTGAGGCCGACCGTACATACTCGTATACATACTCGTATGAATATGGAAAAGAACTAAACGGTTAACTTACCAATCCAACTAGCTTGAGACTCTGTTATGTGTATACTAGACTCATTGCTTTGGAGCTGAGGAAGCACTGTCGCTGAGAAACCGAAGGCCATGCCGGTATTAATAGTGCCAAGATTAGCTACGAATGATGCTAAGATCTGTCTGAACGCCTTTCCTCGTCCAGCCTTGCTGTTCTGAGGTTTCTGTGGTAAAGGTGTCTTGGTGATGATTGGAGTGGTTGTGCCATTGTATACAAACGGCTTCGAGTCTTTTCTGTAAAGAAAGAAGTTTGAAGGTTAAAGGCATCTGATAATGAATGATAACTTAAATGAAACTTATACATGCATCTACTCCCCGAAATAATCCTCATCCAAACACAGTTGAACGTTTTAACCGAATCATAATCATTCTACCAAAAAATACGCCGTGATCCATTTCTCAGGGTAGCAATTTACTTAATTTGTTTGTAGGTTGTCAGTCAGCACCCTATATATCTAGGCAGCAAAGGTCATGCCTTGTCATTGTCACAGAAAGCCTTTTCACAATTTAACATTCAAGTGTCTTTTCAATCACTTTGAAATTTGCCTTCAACATGTGCTTTTGTAACGAGATTTTAGCTTTTTATATAAAGTTTGCCTCTAAAACACATTTGCGAGAAATTCGATTTTTTTTCACGTGCCGATTCTTTGTGTACTTACGTTCTAAATGCCGATATAAAAAAAGGAATGAAAAGTTAAACTTATTCATTAAATTATTTTACCAACCTATCAGGTGTGAAGATAGGACATTTTAAACTGTAACGTCATCGAGGTTAAGTGCTTTATGAACCCATTTATAAGCGGAAACTATTCATATTACAAAACCCTCTTTTCCACGTTTTAGCTGATAAATAAGATCTTTATAAGTAATGTAAACAAATAACCGTCTGTAATGCAATGTGGCCTCGATAAGTGTTAGGTTTATCTTTATCCAGTAACAATTAATTATGAGTATTATTATGTTCTTAGTAGATAAAATGGTTATCCCTTGGGTAATGGGTATCTAACCTTGTGTTAAACATAAAAAAGCAGGTTCTATTTTAACAATTCTTTAATGTTTGAGAAAAACCTCCCTGCTGTACGGGTGAATTGCAAAAAAAGTGTACATTTCATAAAAATTAAATGTCCTCGAACTTCAAACGTGTATAAAAAAATATTTTTCTTAATTTATTTAAATTCTAGTAACTTTTTCTAATAGTGTACTTTATATTCTAATACGATCAGTACAGTTTTACCGTGTAACTTTGTTCCAGTACTTATAAAGTCATATTAACGAAAAAATCGTATTTCTTCTCCCATACAAATTGCATGTGTCCTCTCTACACCACTCGATAAACAAGAAATCATAACTTTGTTTTTTGATTGGGTCGGCTTATAAAAATTTTCAAGGTGTTTAAAATACGTAATGGAAATCCTCGTAAATATGGGTTTTAGGTGAAAACGACATAATTTCATTAAGTACATTTAATTTTAAAGTTCGGGGACAGATTTCGTGTTTTTGTGTAACACCACCTGTGTAACGCCATATCATGCTTTTAAACGTAGTTTTGAACGCATCCGTAATAATAATTAGGTCTGGCAACATTCATTCTATGCCGACGCGAATGAACGCGTCGGTAGCCATATTGGTTTCGTGGCAGCGAAGCAAACAAAGTGCGCTCCAGTATTTGGGAAAAAATAAATTTAATTTTGGAACCTGTTTAAAACCGTTAAGTATTTCTTTTTCTGCTGCCGTTTTAACAAAATCTGATAGTAAATTTACTCGGCTAAAGGCTTAATATCTGCGAATTCCAGAATTATTTTAAATTTCATTCTTACACGTGCTGAAAGATTTTGCGACTTCATTTTTTGATACCTTTGTGTAACTTTGTGTAACGTTACACAGAAAATTTAAGGCTAAGGTTCGTTCACATTGGCAGTTTAACCGACTTCAAAATAAGAGGGGGTTCTTCAGTTCTCAATTAATACAATGCCTTTTGTAGAGCTCCAAACAAAAATGTTAAAAAACCGGCCAAGTGCGAGTCGGACTCGCGCACCGAGAGTTCCGTACAAATTTATATGTATCTAATAACATCCAGTCTTAGCAGACCCCTGCTCCTAAGCAAAATGTGCGCAGTGTGGGATCATTGTGGATTGGTTAATGATATAGACATACAGACAAACTAGATCTCATTCAAACCAATTTTCAGTGGAAGTTTACATGGTAATGTACATCATATATTGATTAACTATAGTTTTTGTCACCTAACTACATCATTGTTAATTACTATTAGAAGACTTTTATTTGATTGTTTTTGTTTTGACTGATTTATAACAGGATTTTGAATAAATATTGTTTAAAATGAATGTAGTTTTCACATTATTCGTCGTCGTAGTGTCCCACTGCTGGGCAAAGGCCTCCACTCTCGAACTTCACAACTCCCGGTCTGGCGCAATGTCAGGCAGTTTTCACAGTCTTCTATAAAACTAAGTACGTAATACTGCAAAAACTTTCAAAAGAGTGGCTATCCTACCATTTTGAGCAAGCTATGGGTAAGATAAAAAATGGAAAACCTCAGAAGTACCTACACAACTTTTTTCAACAAAATTTTTCATCGTTGAATAGTCGTACGACAGTGCCCAAAATAATAGAATTAAAATATGCAGATTTAATTTTCTTCTGTTATAGTAATAGTACAGTTGAAAACAACAATAATGTATACAGTCATCGTATGTAAACATCAACCTTACAATTAATGACAGAGTTTTAAAGATATTTTTGACACCTTGTTAACTTGATAATATATATATTTGCACTTGACCGTACCTTCTTAAATACTACCGAATATTCATAATTAATTATGAATAAACGCCAAAAGATTCAAAATTGTGAAAAAATATAAATTGGTATTTTTTTTATTCTTCGAAATATATGTCGACTTTTTACTCATATGAACATCTCCTTATTATTTTTTTTGTGTAACAGCCTTCATTTTTGTGTAACAAATGTGTGAATACTCCTTTGTGTTACGTACAATTTTTTTGCAATTCACCCGTACGTCAACAGCATAAATAAGTGATCATTTATGTACCTTGTCACTTTAACGTCATGTTTGAAATGTCATACAAAATTGTCAAATGATTGAAAACGACAAGGTACAGAAATGACCACTTATTTATGCTGTTGACCCTACAGCTATTTGATGAAGACCGATTTGAAATCGTTTAAGACAAATAATAAGCGTTTATATTGATATGAGAAGTATATAGAAAACTAAACGCAACATTTCACTCTTATCTGGTTGACAATTTTCAATTTCAATGTCTTGATGTTGGATTTATGCAGACCCACACATTCCTCACCAAGATATTGCCATTCTCATTTAGATCTCTAATCACAATCTAAGCTTCTGATAATAATGACATTACATTAACATAATCTTTTACTCTTACCTATACAAAAGTCATACGAGAAAACGTGTCAAGTTCCCAAAAAGCCAATAGGAACATACACATACACATGGTGTAGAGTAGGTACTCATGGAGTTAAGTCATTCATAAAATTGGTCTTAAAATTAAATTTTCAGCTTTCTAGGTTCAAAGGTCGGTAGGCTGGCTGGGTCAGTCAGTCAGTCAGTCAGTTACTTTTATTTTTAAAGTGTTTGTATGTATGTAGGTAGGTAATACCTGTTCTCATTCTAGAACATTCGCGAGAGATAGACTTACTTGGAGTTAGAGCAATATTGTAGTAAAGTTGATGGTTAATAAAATAAAACACGCCTAAGTAATCCCAAAGGTGCGGTCGCGCCACCCGCAGAGAGGTTATCAACCGTTGACGCATTTCGGCACTATTATAACAAATGAATTTGCTTAAATGATTAAACTGTTTAACATGTTGTAAACATAACTTATCATAAAAATAAGGTGTGTACATAATATTAATAAATATCTGAGCAAATTTTGGGGCAATTTATAAGCTTATTAGCATTAAATTTTTAGGTATATCACATGTCTTTATTCATATCTATCAGACAATTTAACGCGTCATTGCAGGTACCTAAGTTGACGAATTTGGTCAGTAAATGGTGGCTTTGTCTCTGAATGGTTTCTGGATTGGTTGGTGCGACATAAAATAGGCATTGTACTACTTATTCTCATGTACCACCACGGGCCACGACATGAAAATTTATGACGAGAAAAAAATCTTTATGCAATTTAGGCATCAATTGATGTACATCGAAGAATGTACCACCGGTTTAGAAAAACCCCGTTGAGAAGAATCCGGCAAGAAACTCTTCAAGGTATATTTTTCCACACTGATCTACATTGTTTAATTACATACATCTAAAGTATTTAATACAACAAATTTTTTTTACACAGTAGATACGTTATTTGAGACTAGGGATTTGTGAGAAAAGTTATAAGTAGGCAGTTGTAGGTAGGTTAGTACTTATACTAATATTATAAAAGTGAAAGTTTCGATGTTTGGATCTTTGTTTGTGTTGTGTTAAACACGGCTCAATGGATTTGGATGAAATTTGGCACACAGATACCTAGATTAATAGGTAAGTACATAAGATACCCTATATCCAGAAAAATTACATAGTTCCCGTGGGATTGCGACTAAAATTCTTTGCGGACAAAGTGCGGGCTAGTACAAAATAAACCAGAGATCGTGTATTATTGAATCCAATTACCTACTTAGAATAGAAAGTGAAATAAAGTTTTGAAAATCAGTCCTTCAACGTATAAGTGCATCGTTAAATCAAAATACGATATAATCTGTCCATAACCTCCTCGTTTCTGCCATGTTGCAACTTTTAATCCATTGATGGGGATCACGAGTGTAGATCAAAATTATGTACAAAAGTATCCCGCGCGCATTTTTCGCTACAATTCTGGACATAGGTACTTCGTGTACGTAGGTAGATATATGTGGTGGGTACGTGGATTATAGTGACACTGCTTCTAGTTTATTATGTATTTTAAGTATAGACTATAATGGGCCACAGAGGAATGTTAGCTTTAATTAGCACTAATCGTTGCGATAATGGTTCTCTGTAGCGCTATTGTTCGGAATATTCTTCTAGCAAAAGTAGTTTGTGTTGTTGGAAAATTATTTCCTGGGGTTTAATTCTTAATTGTAAACTATTAAAAATTCAAAGTCCTGACTGACTGACTGATATATCAACGCACAGCCCAAACCGCTGCAACAAAAGACTTGAAATTTGGCACCCATATACCTTGATTATCATAGCATAGAGGTACGGTCAAGTGCAAAAATAAGTATCGATTTAATCCTCCCATCGTTAAAACCTATACCTTAATTCGACGACATAAGAGCTATGGGACATATTTATGAGAAAGTTGTGTGCACCATATTTTTACACTTGACTGTATATACATTAAGAAGGGAAATTGGATTTCCTATGAAAGCGTGTTTTTTAGTTTTTTAAACTATTATTTTATAAACCTCACCCTGTTTCATGTAAGACGTTCTTACAATGTTAAAACACGTAGACTGTGAACGAACTTCTTCGACTACATAAATGAGTTAAGGGATTTAATTACGAGTAAAAGAAAACATAATTGATTTCTTTGTGTAACGAAAGTTACCCGTATAGTTTGTATGACTAACGTTCGTTACACAAAGGAAGCGATCGTGATTTTGTTTTCATTAAGCCCTTAACTATGTACAATTTTTTTAAAACTACCCAGATGGGTCCTAAATTGTCGTCGTTATGCACCCAAAAGTAAAATGCCAGGCGTTTTTCGACCCTTATTCATGGAATCGTTATCCCTATTGTATTTTTGATAAAGGTATAAGCATGTTGAAGCATTCACTCCGCATCTCTACATTGTCGTCAATTGCCTTGTATACTTAGAGCGGAATCGATTTTACTTTCGATCGCCGCGACACGCTATTGGAATAAATCTTGCATCCAAGAGGAAACTTATGTAACCTTACTTAGGTTCTAGGTTATAAAGGTAAAGAATACTAAGTGACTGTGTTTGCATGGTTTTGCCCTTGCTTTGCTGGTCCAACTGATTTGGCACACACAGTCAAATGCTTTAAAGTTTAAGTCACACCGATGATAGATAGCAAAATAAATAAATATCACGGGAAAATTCATACCAATGGACCTAGTACTAAACTAAACAACAGAAAAACATACTTATATAAATACACCCAATACTCGAGAACAAACATTCGTTTTTTTCATACAAATATCTGCACCGACGCGGGAAACAAACCCGGAACCTCAAGCTTTGTAGTCAGGTTCTCTAACCACTAGGCCATTTGGTCGTCAAAACTATCTAGTAAGCAAAAATATAGTTCACAAATCAAAACTGTTAACCTAATACATAGTTTTTGTTTTCTTTTTGTAAGTCATGTTCCGACAAGTAATTGGAACCTAACTCCGCTCTATGGTTCACACTGCCACCAAACGCTGAAGGGCTTAATAGTTTCGTTCTGAAGCAATGTCTGCCACTTATCAGCTTGCTTATTTGCTTAATTCAATTGTGACCGTGGCACAGTTTTCGTGTCAATGTCGAAAAATGAGGAATATTCCTTTTTTTAAATATAATTTTCAAGTACCTACAAATGATGCTATCAGGATGATTTGATCAAGTTTATTTTTTCTAATACCTACCTATTTTTTTTTTCCTACGGAAGCCAGGTAGAAGAAAAAGCGCAACTCAACCAAAAAGGGTGCCGGGTGTAAAAGGCATTTAAAAATGCGTTTTTGATATAAAACTATTAAAACTACTGTGAGACTTGGACCCGATATATAATTAACTAAAGGGGGTGATCCATTTGCAGACTTAAACACCGTCGGATTTGCTCGCTGGCTCTTTATGCATACTTGAAATTCTAAATTCCGCAGATTTTTAAGTGCTCCATTGGCGGTTTAGACCTTTGGCTCGCGAGTTCGTTGGCGTACCCGGCGGTTTTGCTCGCCAATGGATCACCCCCTTTATAAATCTTATGGTAAAAGATCTTGGAACCGCGTTAAAGCGTAGTTAACCATAGAAAACGAATGACTGAAAACAAAATCTTTTTGACACAAAAAGTGTTCATATATTTGTATAAAATCAATGTCAATTGAAATTGCGAACAATGTAAATAAACCATTTAATGAAATATCCATATTCTAGCACTTGTTTATTATTTTAATGGTTTAGGATAGTGTTGTGGTAAGTATTGATTAAATAACACACGATTTAGCAGTATTTGATGAGGGAAAATGGAAATTAAAGACATTTTAGATACAAGTTTTGTTTACATTGTTTGCAATTTCAATTGACTGACAGTTTAGTTAACTCTCGTGTCACTAAGGAAAACGCTAAAGTATCCACCTTTTATAACTCCACCCTTATTAAAAAACACGTCGCTGGACAACATAGAGCGGATATTATCAACTACACACTAATTTTCGTAGGTTCATTATCAATGCCGAATGAACGAAGGACAGTCGAAATGCCGAACCTGTCGTTATTCCCAATTGACATAATCGACCCGTTCCGAGCGATCTGACCCGGTTTAAACTAGTTTAGAGCTGATAATGACAATTTTACCCAAACCTGACGTTAAGTCACCAATCTGTTAGGTATCCCAGTACAATTTAAAAATACATGCATTCTACACCAAAAACACAATATTTGACTATCGCGGTCATTACTAATTTTATGAGTTAAAATCGGGTTTTATTCCGCGTAGGTACCTTGATTTTGAAGAAGCCCGATATTTCGGCACAGTTGCAAGCGCCATGATCACGAGACGACCATGATCGTAATCATGGCGCATGCAACTGTGCCGAAATATCGGGCTTCTTCAAAATCAAGGTACGCGGAACAAAACCCGATTTTAACTCATAAAATACACCAAAGACTTTATGGAAAACCCGTTTGACAACAACTAACTGAAACATTCCGGATACATTTTGATAAAAAAATCGTGAAACAAAACCACCACCAACATGGACCAAGACAAAAACAAGAGCAATCTAACAGATCAAGAAGCACTTACTCGAAAGTACCGTAAGAAGTCGAAGGCGGCATCGGGCAGGACCTGGCAGTGAAGTTAGTCAACAGAAGAAAAAGCATAAGGTGTAAACGTACCAATGCTCGACACCTCAACGCCCAGTAGATGACACCCATCTGTCACCTCTCTAACTACGACATAAGTTTGACGGTGCCATGTATTGGGTAAGTGTCGAGCACAAGGACGTTTACCTTAATAATGATCAGAAACAACGTAAAGCATAATGATGTAAGTATTCATTATCATCATTTCAGCCGAAAGACGTCCACTGCTGAACATAGGCCTCCCCCAAGGCTCGCCAAATAGATCGGTCCTATGCCATTCGCATCCAACGCGCTCCCGCAACCTTAACCAGGCCGTCGCTCCATCTTATTGGAGGCCTACCTACGAGAACCTTTTTGCCCCATCGGCCATCAGTTCTACGAGCGATGTGCCCTGCGCCCTGCCCACTGCCACTTGAGTCTGGCGATTCTTCGAGCTATGTCGATGATTTTAGTTCTTGCGCGGATTTCATCATTTCTAATGCAACCCCGCAAAGAAACTCCGAGCATAGCCCTCTCCATCGCCCTCTGAGTGACCTTGAGCTTTCTTATAGGCACATCGTTAGCGGCCTCGTCTCAGCTTAGTGCCATTAGTCATCACTGGCAACACACACTGGTCAAAGACTTTTGACTTGAGACACTGAGGTATAATACCACCGCGATGTAAGTATTAAATTCACTGAACTATGGGTTTTAACTCTAGGTAGTTCTACTAACGTTTGAACAGCTGTCAGAATCCTATTGCATATTTATTTGCTAAATGAGCCACATTTAGCGGATGGTTTTTATAAAACAATGATACAATTTAAACTAGGTAAAATTTCAAGCCAACTGTAGATTATTTCTTTAGTATATATGTGACAGGAAACTGATAGCGGTTGGGTCGAAACTCTCGTAGAATGACCATCTAACGTCCGTCATATTAGTGAATGACTAATAAATAACGAGTCAGATATGAAGTATCTTTTTTATTTATTTTTTCAACTTCATTTTTTTTTTTTTTTTAAAAAAAATGAAGTTGAAAAATAAATAAAAAAGATACTTCATATCTGACTTGTTTAAAGTTGCACAGTAGCGCCATCTCTTGGTCCTGGTGAGCGGGTAGCTCCGAAGGAGTGTTAAAGTCTCTCGGTAGAGGGCATAAACATAGATGAGTGCTTTATCACTGCATAACGTGATTATAACAGACTGAAATGTACGATGTATGGGAAAGATTCGTCGCTAACCTCTAGACCAGTGGTGGTTTAGGGGTAAAGCACGCAGCACGGAACGCAGAGGACCTGGGTTCGATTCCCAGCATTGGTCTTTTTTCTGGGGTTTTTTCTGTGCATCTATATTTCAGTTTGTATTTAGTTTGAAATATAATAAATAACGAACAATTAAATCACGCAATTATTAAGTAATTTGTGGTTACTTCAGAACCCCGGCGTTTATAAACCGACTGGAAAAACATTTTTTGGTTGGACAGGGAATGATTTCAATTAGGTTCCATTATCACCGAAGTCGGGATCTGATGAGTAGGACCCAGAATAATCGAGTGAACTCTTCAAATATTTTAAGGATAGTGGTTTGGGCATATTTGGTGAAGTGGGACTTATAAGGAAGACCACAATTGACCATTGGAACAATTATAACAAGTACCAGATTTGGAGTCTGTTAATTTTTTACAATATTATACTATACATTTTATATTATACCTACACTTAATTTCCATCAGGGCCAAATTTCAATTGCATAACAAATAGTAATAGGCAACCCAGCATTGAATGAAATTCACTAATATTATTGGGTTGTGCGCTTGGGCACTGATCGCAGATAGAATAATTAACGTTTCTTTGCTAATTTCATTTTCATAATGATTTCAGTTCTCCACGCCACGTGAGATGAACGTGTTCTATTTAATTTATTAAAGCTAAGTACAAGTTTACACAAATAAAGTTATCAGAAATAATATTTACCCGGAAGGCTAGGTGTGCATTACTAAAATAAAATAATAGAAATATGTGCTCATATATTTCAGTAATGCATACAGCTCTCAAGGTGTATTGTGTGGATCTTTGTAAATAATGTGTTTTTAAAAGTTGAAACGAAATTAGGCAGCGAGACAAGCTATTAAAAGTTTTTTATGAAGTGGGAATTAATCTGTAGTCAAATCAGTCATTTAGATGCTCAAACATGGTACAAGTTGATAGGTAATTTACAATCAAATTATAGAGATACATGAATTAAGTAATAAATATATGAATAAAAAAGTTATATTTTTTCCTACTATCTGTTATGATATGAGTTTTCTTTTTTTAGTCAAGTCAAGGAACACGCGCAATCATGAAAAATGCATGATTATGAAAAGGATCATATCAGAATCCATATTTAGTTAAACTTACACGTTTGTTTGTCCTTCTTTTACGTCGAAACCGAGCGACGAATTGCCGTGATTTTTTTGTATGGACATAGTTGAAGGACTGGAGAGTGACAAATGCTACTTTAAATCACGGGAAAACACGTTTTAATGTAATTCAGCGGGGGAGAAATCGCGGGCATCAGCTAGTAAGAAATAAAATTTGTATGTTTATGTGAACAAAATAGCTGCAATTTCTTATACTATGTAAAAAAGCACCATGTTATCACTGTGTCTGATATTTTGTTGTCTAACAACGCTCTTTTGTTTAATAAAACTAATAAACGGTCGTAAATGACAATAAATGATAGGTTTTTCCAGATAATACCTATCACGCATTTTTAGGGTTTTTTCTCGACTAACCCTATAGTGTGGGGTATCATTGGATAGGTATTTTTATATGCAGGGACAGTGTCACATGAATGTACTTGTAAACACATCTACCTATGTGTGTGTAACACGAGCGCGCCTTTAGTCGCCGGCGGTACTATCAGTCACTCACACTTAGATATCTTACAAACATAAATTCGCTGTAGAGTGGCGCACTTTCGTGAAAGAACAGATCTTTAACGTGATATAAAAAAAGAAAAATTAAAGTGACACTTACTTACATCGTTCCTTTTCCAAATTGTATAGAATACTAGCACTCACATACGACATTATACATTATGTTAAACATTGCGCTTTAGCGATTTTACCTTTCTACTGTCGAATGATTTAATGCCTGATTAGGTTTAAGAACTCTGAGGGCATTAGCTTAGTTCTCATTTATTAGTATACAAGTCAATATTTGATCAAAATCAGAGTAAAAGACCCCATTTGATAAGATAAGCAGAGCATTGCCAAAATAATGACTGCTACAGTTTAAGTTTGGGCTATCATTTTATTTACATATTTTGTCATATATTACGATTTCATTAGTTCAATATCGATTTGATAGGCATCTGGTTCAACAAAATTCCTTAGCCGTACAGCGTGGCAATGCGGCCGGTAAGTATATTTGGAACTTTTAGACCGGGTAAACATCTCTAGGGGGTTTAGTAGATATTTTGTTTGCTTATTGACGAAACTTGTTACGAATGGTAATTTTAGTATTACTAATGTATGCCTGAATAAATAGTTTAACCGACATAATAAAGAATAAACTATTCTATGCGTTTGTTGATAAAATAACATCGCATGGACACGAGCCTTAATGTTTATGTTTATTTAGATAGCACAATGTATTTGTTTGAATCGTTATCACTTTAATGACATCGTTAAAGATAATTTTAATTAACAATTTCGCTTAGAAACTAAACTTAGACTGAATTTTTTGAACATGAGGATAAAGGTACAATCAACTGCAAAGAAAAGGTACCCTGTAACGGCAGTACTCACACAACGAAACGCAAACGGTTAAATTTTATTTGTCAATGACAGAAGTGACAGTTGACTTGATTTTTTTTTCTTTTTCTACTAAGTACTGAGCACAAGCAGCCATAAAATTTTACAAATGTCATCTTGAACACTTAAAAAGATATTTCCAATAAATAATAGGATAAAAAAATAAAGGAGCTGCAGTTCCTTTTCAAAAATGTCAATAACTATACTTAGCCAATTCAATCTTGTTCACTTTCGCGATGTTTGCGATGTTTCTAGCCAGTCTAAATTGGGCTTAAGTATGTTATGTGAGGTTAAACTTTCAGACTTATCGATGCCTAGCTGCTGTCCGCGGCTCCGTTTGCAAAGAATTCGTTTATCGCTGTCCCGCGAGAACTATGCAATTTCCCGTGATAAAAGCTATCCTATGACCTTTCCCGGGATTCAAACTATCTCTATACAAAATTTCATCTAAATCAAATCAGCGGTTTAAGCGAATATTAGTCTGGATAACTACTATAGATAGTATGGATTATGATAGAAATATTTTGGAATGAACTGATCAATGATTCCTTTGAAATTGGTTCTGAAATGATGTATCGTAAGTTACGAGTAAGTATTACAAAAGGATCCGACAGAGAATTAAAGTTATCGACATAGCCCACCGCATTAGCACGCTGAAGTGGCATTGGGCAGGCCATATAACCCGAAGAACCGATAACCGTTGGGGTAGACGAGTTCTTGAGTGGAGACCACGGATCGGCAAACGTAGCGTGGGACGCCCTCAGACTCGGTGGAGCGATGATCTTCGCAAGGCGGCTGGCAAGAGCTGGATGAGAGTGGCCGAGGATCGTGCTCAGTGGCGTGCCATGGGAGAGGCCTATGTCCAGCAGTGGATGAACATAGGCTGATGATGATGATGATGATGATTACAAAAGGTAATGTTCGACTGTTACTTTGTCTGATGTCGAGGACATCAGCTACAAATGTTGCATTTAATTAAAATATCTTACGCATAGTTAAGCGGGTTATCATTATTATCAATTACATATTTTTACGGCGACGAAGCAGATTTACTATATTTCCTATCGATCTGCGACCCTGTTATCGTTCCTTTGCTGTCTTTTCGAGATAACCTGTGTGAAGTATACATATAAATACCTAGTAAGTACTTAATGAAAACGATTATTAATAATCCATTATTCGTCTGGGTCAGATTGAAAGTATGTACTGAATTTTGTTAAATTCTCATGGTGATTCCCCAAATTTACTTTTAAAACAAGAAGGAAGGAAGAGTGGGTCACAGTGAATCACGGGGTACACTGGACTATTTGCTATAACTCAGTATGTGTAAAAACTCATTCACACCCCAATCCTCCACGCTAGTTGGCAATGCATAGACAAAGCAGGATGGCGTGCTGTCACTCTGATCAGAACAGCCTAAAACGGTACGAAAGCATTTTTTAAGTATTTGGGCTTGAACAGCGAATATGCGGGGCTTCGAAAAAAAGTGATCCACTGTGAACCACTCTCCCCTACCTAGTCAGTAATTATTTTTTAGAAAATCCCAATTTACATTTAAGCACATACGATTATACCTATTCAAGAGCAAACGTTAATTATTCACTGACGTCAGTGAATAATTAACGTTTGAGGACAGACAATGCACAGCCTAATAGCTATTCAAAGGGGGAATGCTGCCAGTATCTTCGGAACCTTGCCTAAAGGGACTCTTTTTCATAATATATTTTAGTTATTATTTTATTTGTTAAGGTTTTTAGTTTTAGGTTTATTTATTTCCTTGCGGATTTTAGAGGTGCACTAAGGCGAGATTTTTTGGAATTCACATGGGATAGAGAGCCAATTTTTATTCTTCCACGGAAGCGACGCCGCGGGATGAGCTAGGTGAAGATAATTTGAAAAACTGCGTAATAAAAATGTTGAAGTGCTATCAATTAAGGTTCGTTGATGAGATAGCTCGAGTGCTGTGCAAACATTTTCTATTTCAGGAAAACATCCAATACCTACGTGTTAATCAAACAACTGAATTGTTCGTTTTAGGCTGTTTAGGCACAAGCCACACAGAAGAGACGTTGGACGGGGGCGCGTCGTAGTCCGCGTCTCCGCCCCGTCTCTTCTGTCTGCTTTGGATCGCGACGCTTCTATACATTTAGTAAGAAAACTGATGGAAGGGGCACCGCAACTGCGAAGCGCCCCCGGCCAACTTCTCGTCTTTGCGGCTTGCGCCTAACCTAATACACTTCGTTTTTTTTTAGCAATACAAATGAGGTTAGTAACCAATTTGAAGTGTTTTTTGATTGAGGGTCCATTTTTCCATCCCCAGATAAAAGTATCCGTCAGTTAAAACTATCGCTTTCCTTTTCTCAAGTCAAAGGGGGAGAAAAGGACAGAGCTTACGTTTATCTGACAGGAGTCCAGGAGGAGGATACAATCTGGGGATTGAAAAATCAGCCCTGAGAAACTTTATAAGATTGAGAAACTGTAAGATTATGAAACGACTCAGTTTCGTAACGTGTTTTAGTGTTCGTTTTTTTGGACCTAGTTTAGGTTAATTAGTTAATTTAAGGATCGTTCATCTATACATATAATAAATCTGTAACAAGTCGGTGTCTGTACATTGAAGATATTTGAGAAAAACTGTCACTAGGGCTATTTATTAGCGCAATAGAACCCAAAACAATGATTTTTAGAATTATTGTCTGTTTGTCTGTTTGTCTGTGCGTTTGTGCGCGCTAATCTCAGAAACGGCTTAACCTAGAAGGATGCGGTTTTCACTGCTGATATGTTGGTATTTTCTTGGATTAACATTTAGTGTTTGTTTCATTTGAATCGGTTCACAAATAAGAAAGATACGTCTATTTTAAGAATTTATAGAACAGTTTTTAGAAGTAGTGACTTGGGAGTAGGTACGGTGGTGAATGTGAACGCGGGTGTGCGGGGGGAGGGGTTCGGTGGGGGTTCGGTGGGGGGGGGTTTGCGGGGGGTGCGAGGGGGGTAATTTTTTTTATATCGAGGAACTAAGGAGAGCCATAATTGATGAAAAAGCAAATTGGATAAAAAAATAAGCTGCCCAAATTACTAATTCCAAGCGGACGGAGTCGCGGGCAAAAGCTAGTCCATACTAAAAATATTATAAATGCAAAAGTGTGTCCGTTAACTCTTTGCGCTTAAACCGCTGAGCCGAATTAGATAAAATTTGATACAGAGATGGTTTGAGTTAGGGATGATTGATATTAGAAAAACATCGATGTTGACATCGATGTCATAATCGAAAGCCCAACATCGATGTTCGATATTTATCGAAAACCGAACATCGATGTTGGATAACATCGATGATTTTTGCATTAATAATTGACGAAGAAATAAAATACAGTGAAATCGTTCGAAATTTATTAAGAACCGGAATAAATAAGATTATTACATATTCCAATATTTTTTATCAACTGACTGAAGGAAAAATATTTTTGATAAAGAAGAACCTTTTAATCTATTCCTTTGTTGATGAAGAGTACCTAGAGCCAGCTTTTGAAAACAGTCTTTCGGATGGTGTTGATGTCGCGATAGTGGTCGTGCGTGAGGCCGTGAGTTAACATCGATGATCAATTCCGTTAACATCGATGTTACGATATGTTTTTGCTTTCAACATCGATGATCATCGAACATCGATGATCATCGATCATCACTAGTTTGAGTCCCAGGTAAGGACATAGGATAGTTTATATCCAAGAAAATTGCAGTTCCCGCGGGATACGGGATAAAATATTTTTCAATAAAAAAGATAAAGATTCTTAACCTTAGGTACTTTAGTGGCAAATAAATGAAATTTACGTTTTCACTTTATAGAAAAATAATGCATTTCAACTGTAACTGCCGACCGTTCATTCATTCATTTCAATCGCAGCTGGCGTTCTGTTTGCCTACAGTTTTGCCCACTGTAATGAAACTGCAATGGTAAATGTATGGCTAATCGGCTGTCTGTAACGGCCCTAAGGTGCTAAACGTGGTAAAAATGACAAATACTTAATTAATTTGAAAGAAAGTCGAATATTCTAAAACTACACTAACCAGAGAGGCCGTATGTATAGGCTAATGCGCAGAAGCTTATTAAATAAAATGTTTAAATTTAGGTAGGATATATAAATAAAATTAAGTTAGTAATATTCTAAACAAATAAATTCATACCAATATGACAACAATATTAGCGGGAGTGCACTCGCTGTCAGTCATATGACCGTTATCTGTGCGATAAAAATGTACCTACTAACCCAACACAACAAAGGACTACAGTGATAGATAAAAAAGTAAATAACGTGTTTTTAATGTAATATGCCTAGAAACAGTTGAAAACAAGGTCATTTGGGTATAATTAGTTTGAAAAAGATTTATGCGGGCACTGCAGATAAGTAAATCTAAAAAATCAGCCAAGTTCGAGTCGCACTCGCGCAGGGTTCCGTACCATTATCTACAAAAACGGCAAAAAATCATGTCTGTTGTCTGGGAGCCCCCTTAAGTATTTGTTTTATTTTAATTTAGTTATTTATTTTTAAAGTGAATCTCGTGCTTCCCAGGAAAGCCCCCCAACTAATTTTGATACAGGGCCCCTCCAAGGCACGCTACGCCACTGACAAGAAGCCTATTCCTTTACCTTAGGTAAGGTAACTAAGTAAGGTTTTATCGTTTATCGTGGAACATGAAGGACGTACATAGCTGCAGAAGGAATACAAGCGAGAATACGTTGCCCACGCTAATGCAAGTACAAGTGTGGTTTTTGTCTCCCTCTACAACGCGCCAGTGTTACGCAAACATTCGGTCTTAGGAACAGTGCATCCCTGTTACCACAAATGTGTTATCCAAGCACTACAATACGCTATTAACATAAAGTAGACATAAAAACAGGGACGTCGACCGGGACAATTGAAGCCAAAGTGGTGTATGAAGTCCAAAAAGGATTTCTTATTAGACAAATCGCTGGTCAATACAATCAAATTCAACAGAAACAAATCAAAAAGCTATTAATTGTTTTCTCAATATTTTGGTTTTGTTAGTTAGTGATTTCTTAGAGTAAGCTGACGAAATACTTAGGTAACCTTGATATTGTCGAACTTCGTACCGCCTAAACAGTCCCTTCATAACATATCGAAATTCAAAACTACTCAAATTAAAAATAAGCCGCTTCTTGATTTTCTTGCCGGTTTCTTCTCAACAGGGTTTTTTCCGAACCGGTGGTAGATTTTTCTACGTTCAAAGGAGCATCAATTTGATGCCTAAATTGAATAAAGAATTTTGACTTTTTGACTTTGACTTTGACTTTTTTATGATAACAATCGACAAAGTTTTCCCTCTTTAACGCTTTAAAGCTGTAGTTTTTACGATATTTTAATAGTTTTTCTTCTAATCCAAGCGGAGAGGATTCCAACTTTTACAAACCAACACTTATCGAAATTGGTCCAGCCCTTCTTGAATTATAAATGGTCTAACTAACCCGGTATAAATATGGAAAATGAACTTAAGTCATCAATGATATTAAAACCAACACAACATAAAATATGATAAAAAACTCTTTGTCCCGACTCGACACTTCTCTTCCATGTCCATTCGTGCTTGTCTTTTGGATTAATAAATAAATAAATAAATATCACGGTACAATTCACACCAATTGACCTAGTCCCAAAGTAAGCTTAGCAAAGCTTGTGTTATGGGTACTAGGCAACGGATAAACATACTTATATAGATAGATACATACTTAAATACATATTAAACACCCAAGACCCGAGAACAAACATTCGTATTTTTCATACAAATATCTGCCCCGACACGGGAATCGAACCCGGGACCTCAAGCTTCATAGTCAGGGTCTCTAACCACTAGGCCATCTGGTCGTTAACTTATTATTAACTTTTGAATTTATACATTGTTTTAAAAGTTTATGCATGACATTATTATATTTTGGAGCTCTACATTCAGCTCCGAACTTACCCTAAGTTAAAGCCTACGTCTACTACCTACATATCTCCTACTATATACCTCTACTCTACTTGAAAATTAATTGTTTTCAAACTGGGTTAATTTCGTCAATGGCTGAAACACCGGGACAGCACCCTTTAAACAAGGACACGGTCATCTTTGATCAATTATAACTGAAGATACACATTGCCGAACAAAATCCCCTTCAAAGAATGTCCGAACTTTTTTATTTGGTTGCGTAACAAATAAAATCACCACCTACACAGAAATTTGAACCTAGTCTTTACTTCATTACAGTCGAATACCGGTAGCGGCAAAACTCCACTTGACAGCTGAACTTGACAATTTCACGCAACGATCTGAGAAAAAAGAAGGCCACTTTATCAAAGTGGCGCTCATTTGGCTCGGACATTTTCGGGCGCGCGACTGTGGATCTACAGTTATAATTGATCAAAGACGGTCATACACATTTTTTTGTTCGCATCTCAAGCCAATATTTTTTAGTCAAGTCTATCTACATCGACGTGTGGGACGTCTGGTCAACTTTCGGCCCATTTAGATAAATCTTAAGTTTGCTCACTCGAAGACACTAATTTCACATCTAAAGGCATAAGGTGGCAGCCGACTCCACGCAGCAGTAGACGACATGTCGCTAGCTACGCGAACTTATACCTTATTTCTATGAAATTCCCTCCGTAGCTTAGCGTAGCTAGCGACACGTCGTCTGCTGCTGCTGCGTGTAGTCGGCTGCCAACTTATACCTTAAAGCTGTGGCACTAGTGAAAAAGGGGTTAAGTCTGCAGAAATTAAACAGCTATTTTCTATTTTATGTGTAAAGGGGGCTGAGTAGAAATCAGCTGTTCAACTTCTGAAGACTTAACCCCTTTTTCACTAGAGCCACATTGACCCGACATGTACCATCGTACCGGGACGTATGGCAACCCTACATAAACATTATGATAACTGTTGATAAGGTGCGATTCTTCTTAGTCATTCCTCCAGTCCGTGTTCTTCTGACGTATTTGATAAGATACTTCGACACTTATGCACTCTTCCTAATTATTATAAGTTGACACAATCGCCAATCGTTTCACATTATGTCAACAGTTATCACAGAAAAGATATTTCTTTATTGGGGAGTATATGGCATTAAGTATAGTTACGAGATAAAAAGGCGTATCTGCGGCCGTTGTCACACGCCGAACATGTGTTCTGCGGTTCTTTGTTTGTTGAAATCATGTGATTGGTTTTTTTGTGAGATTAAATCTAGACACACACATCTAGAAAGTGTAGTGTCGATCACTTGTTACGTCAAGTATTATTATGACAGTTTTGAATATTTTTTTTATAAACAAAAACGTAAACGTTATTAAGACATCGAGTGGGGGTAGCATACGTGAATAAAGATTATTAGGTTCGTTGTCAAGCTACCATACGAAGCCTATTCTTTCAGCAAATTATTTTCCCCAAACTGATTCATTTGGCAAATGTTTCATTTCCCAAATGTTTATTTTTACTGAAACTGTAAGCTGGTCCTGCTCAAGCTTCGTAGTCAGGTTCTCTAACCACTAAGCCATCTGGTCGTCAAAAAATTGGGTGCATGCATTATTTTGTCCAGTAATAAACACTCATTTTGTATCACCATCTTGATTTTACCATGTAAACCATGTCCACAAGAGACGCGAACAGAAACACGTGTAAATATGACGCGTAACATGCATTCACTTCATATGGACTGTCCACAATGGACAATATCGATTTTATTAACCTACGACACAAAAAGAGGGGTGTTATAAGTTTGACCGCTATGTGTGTGCGTGTGTGTGTGTGTGTGTGTGTGTGTGTGTGTGTGTGTGTGTGTGTGTGTGTGTGTGTGTGTGTGTGTGTGTGTGTGTGTGTGTGTGTGTGTGTGTGTGTCTGTCTGTGGCATCATAGCTCCTAAACGGGCGAATCGATTCGGATGCGGTTTGTCGGTTTGTCTTTCAAATAAAGCAGGTTTCTTGGCGATGGTTCTTAGACATGTTTCATTAAAATTGCTTCAGCCGTTTCTCTTTTGTTAGCTGCGGAAGGGATCTTAGACGCATATTGGGCATTTACTTTATTTTCAAATTAATGTGTGACCAAATTTAGTTGGGGGTTTTTAAAAATTTTAATTTAGAGTTATAGCAATTTTGGAGCTATCATACTTAGTATCCGCAATTTGATCAGTCACGCCGGTTTGTTTATAAAAGAAATGGTCCCGATTTAAAAAGTTAAACAACGTGACTACCATGTGCCGTAGTAAGTATAGGTATATTATAATATTTTATTTATCTTTCAGTCTTGTGACTTACACTACTTTTTGTACAGGTGCATAATAATTGTGTATGTTTGTTTAGATTATGTAAATATTTAGTTTGGTTAGCGGAGTCTCTGTTGTTGTGCTTGTAACGGTTTAGTTTAGTCAGTTTAATCAGTCTTTTTTGGACCAGAGGCAGAGGAGAAAGGAGAGTGAGGGGGAGAAGAGTAGGATAGAGGGGGAGAGGGAAAGGGAGAGATGTAACGCAGTCGGAATCACAACCGCTTTCAGCATTTCTTTCTGTCAAAAAAGATTATAGGTGAGGGTAAGAAAATACGGCCACAAGTTCTCTTTTTATAGGTATTATCCCGCGACACAAAAAGAGGGGTGTTATAAATTTGACCGCTGTGTGTGTCTCTGTCTGTTTGTGGCATCATAGCTCTTAAACGATTGAACCGATTTTGATGCGGTTTTTTTTATTTGAAAGCAGTCTTTTGGCAATGGTTCGTAGACATGTTTCATCAAAATTGCTTCAGCCGTTTCAAAGTTATCAGCTCTTTTGTAGGCTGCGGAAGGGATCTTAGACGCACAATGGGAATTATTTTATTTTCAAACATATGTGACCTAATGCGTTGGGGATTTTTAGGGTTCCGTACCCAAAAGGTAAAACAGGACTCTATTACTAAGACTCCGCTGTCCGTCCATCTGTCTGTCCGTCTGTCACCAAGCTATATCTGATGAACCGTGATAGTTAAACAGTTGAAATTTTCACACAGGATGTATTTCTGTTGCCGCTGTAACAACAAATACTAAAAAACAGAATAAAATAAATATTTATGGAGCCTCCCATACAACAGACATGATTTTTTTGCCGTTTTTATAGATAACACTTTTTGCATGTCAATAAAAATTTTTAATCAATTAGACGATGACATTAAAAAGAATCCTCTGAACCTATTTAAGCAGAAACACAAAGCATGGCTTGTGGGAAAAGCCTTCTACTCTGTTGCCGAATATTTTTCCTCTTTTGAACAATGACCATTATGTTGTTAAGTTATGTTTGAGCATTAAAATACATATAAATTTATCTTGCTTCTTAGTATGTAGGTAAGTAGTAAAAATTTCGCATGCCAGATTCTGGTGAAATATGTGACCTCTATACTGTGTTCCATTTTCTGTACCATATTTTAAGCGAAATAAATGATTTGTATTTGTATTTGTAATGGTATGGAAGTGGAACCCAGTGGCGAAGGGTACTAACAACCCGATTCCCCGGGTATGTAGGTATTACAATTCCGAAATCCGAAGTACGAAAGACCGAATGTAATAAAACATCGAATGGGTCAAAAGACCGACACGATTTTTTTCTGAAACTGTAAACTTCTCAGAATCTATTAAAACGGCATCATACAGAACCCATTAAGTAGGTTAGGTTAGGTTAGTTTTATAACAATCTTAAAAAGTTAACGGTTTCAGAAAAAAATCGTGTCGGTCTTTTGACCCATTCGATTTTTATATACATCCGGTCTTTCGTAATTCGGTATTGTAATACATACCCGATTCCCCCCGGGTTGACTAAACATTCGAAGTTACCAAACGCTTCTCTTCCATTACTGCACTTTCGAGAAGAGGATAAATCGGATTTGAAGGTTTTTTGCTCCGGCTTTACTTGCAAAAGTTTTCACACCCCGCCACTGAGTCAGAACCCTTCGTGCGGGAGTCCGTCTCGCACTTGGCCGGCTTATAGAATTAATTTATAGTTAGGTATAGGATTTCTGGCTGCAATTACATTGTAAGCATTATCATTATCAGTACTCAACGCGTCACCACGGGACAGTCGCGTGCGCATGCACAGAAATAATTACATCGGCATTTGGCAGGAACCCCGGGGACTTTGCACTTGCACATTGGCGCGAAATTGGTGACTTCAGCGAATTTGGCGTTTACAGTAGACACGATAGTAAAAACAGTCTCGTAGATGACTAACACATTTAAATAATGCATCAAATGGTATTCACATTAGTTATTGTGAATGCAAAAAACCGGTCAAGTGCGAGCCGGTTCCGTACCTCCGTACAATTTTTTTTTATTTTTGTAGTAGCTATAGCACAATAAGGAATAATTTCACCTTTGTACATCTGTTTTTCTTGTTAACTTGTTGAATATTTAAATTATTCATGTTTTTATGTGCAATAAAGAGTTTTACTTACATACATATACATATATAGATGTAGGCATAATAAAAATTGTCTGAAATCTTTGTTTGCTACATTGTTTTATATTTTAGGGGACAAATGAGCTGGCAATAGCAGGCAGATTGATTGAGCGTGTCTGTACCTACTTGAAATAATTTTATTTTGATTAAAGTAAGAGTGATTATTTCTTTTGTTTCCAAACAAACTCGAGAGGGTATTGACCGGGTTGAGCACTCATCTGAACAGCCCAAAGGTTAAGCGCGTCTGGCTCGGAGCCAGCGCCCTTACCCCTGACTGCATAAACAAAGAAACGACACGCATGATGCAGGAAAATGCAGTTTTTCTTTAAATAAAAGAAAAAGACTTGTTTGATGAAATATGTATGTAAAACTTTTTATTGTACACAAAAACAAGAAATTAACAGTTTACTAGAGAGACAGATGTACAAAGGCGAACCCTTATAACCCTTTTTATGTAACCCTTGAAGGGATCTCTTACTCTCACCTTAGAACGAAATTTTGTTTCGTTTTCTTTTGTTTTGTTGTCCATACAATTTTATAAGCCATGCATGCACCAGTGAGTAAATACTTAATAGCACATAACTCATTCTTGTGGTTAACTAAATATAATAGGTAAGGATAATATCGTAGTTTTTGTTTTTGGATATTTTGATAAGTTAATTTTAAATGCTTTATTGTTTGCATGTTTTATGAAATAACTTTATTTTATAGGTAGTATTTGTTAGAATAGCGGCCACAGTAATACATTATCGGTGAAAATTTCAAGTGTCTAGCTATTACCATTCAATAGATAGAGCCCTGTGATAGACGGACGGACAGACAGACATACAGACATACAGACAGCGGAGTCTCAGTGACCGGGTCCCGTTGAAACCCTTTGGGTACGGAATCCTAGAAACCGATATCATTTGCAGGTATTTTCTAGGTTCTTTAAATGTTAGGTTCTTTAAATGTTTAGTATTTTAATAAATAACTATAAATTAAAAAAAATAAAAACCCCCAACGCAATTAAATCTAAGATCCCTTCCACAGCATACAAAACAACTGATAACTTTGAAACGGCTGGACCAATTTTGATGAAACATGTCTAAGAACCATCGCCAAGAAACCAGCTTTCAAATAAAAAAAAACGCATTCAAATCGGTTCACTCATATAAGAGTTATGATGCCACAGACAGACACACACACACATAGTGGTCAAATTTATAACACCCCTCTTTTTGTGCCGGGGGTTAAAAAAAACGAAACTAGAACATTAGGCTCCACTCCGTCATCATCATCATCATTTCAGCCGAAAGACGTCCACTGCTGAACATAGGCCTCCCCCAAGGCTCGCCAAACAGATCGGCCCTGCGCCATCCGCATCCAATTCGTTACGTCCAATCCGTTATTAGCAAATAATTTAAAATCAACACTTCAGCATCTAATCAGCCAAAAAGACGTCCACTAGTGGATAGTACCACAACGATCGGTCCTACGCTCCCGCATGCAGTGATTCCTGACCTTTACCAGGTCGTCCATCTAGTTGAACCAACACTTACGGCAACTTAAAACAGGATTCGGTAATTTTAGCTTCGAAAGGGTTACGCAAACAACGCCGAAGGACATACCGTTAATATTAGCATAGGATATGGAATAATAATGAGAAAACGAATACAACGATGAAACGTTAACTTGTATTGATATTGACAAGACACCACGTTTGCGTGGGCTTTAATAGGCTGCCGCCAATTTTGAATCTATACTAAGTACCTACACTTCGTTTTTTTAGCATTAGAAAGAAGGTAAACGATCTTGACGTGTCTTATTATTGAAAAACACTTTTGAAAAATAAATCACGGCAAATAAATAACAATTAACAAGGAAATATGGTCATTTCATTTAAGTATTCTTTTGGTTTCTAGTAATAGTTAAGTTACTATTTTATTTAAAGCGTTTTTCAATAAAAATACATCAAGATTGTTTACCTTATTTCTAATGCTAAAAAAACGAAGTATATAGTTGACAAAGTGCTTAACATTAGTCATCCCAGCCTATATTCGTCCCACTGCAGGGCACAGGCCTCCTCTCAGAATGAGAGAGCTTGGGCCGTAGTTCCTACGCGGGCCCACTGCGGATTGGATAACATTACTAGGAAGCCGGTATTTGGGCCAATCAACTTTTAAACCGACGTTTTTGGCGTCTCCTGCGTTACCAAAATTGTCTCTGGCGTTACCAAAAAATCGTACTTCCAACAAGATATTTCACGGTTTAATAGGTTAAACTTGCGTAGGACGGCATGTATTCATGCTATTCATCTATTAAATTACAGAAAAAACATGTTTACTTACAAAAATCTGCAATTGTTTGAAAAATGTCGCGGACAGATTATAGTCGGTTTAAAAGTTGATTGGCCCATTTATTTAACCACTTTTCGGCAGGGGTGAGGTCTACTTACTCAGTCGAAATTTGTTACATTCATTTATAATTGATTCATTGGTTCTGTTAAGCATGTTAAATAATGTTCTCTGTATTATACTCGTATTCCTATTGGCAAGTATTGTAGGATTGTGTTGTTGCTAGATTTCAGCACTTTTATTGCTTTCATGGAAGAGCTCCGACTGCTGAAATACAGGTTTTAAATCTAGTTTGGCAGCTGTGGCCCACTTTATTTATGATTTTATCTAGTTTCCACATAGATTTGTATAAGATACCTGTACATTATTATGGAAATAAAGAATTATTATTATTATTATTATTATAAGAGTTTATAATCACACGAAAAAAACCACACATACGAAAAACGCACACAGCCAAACATTTTCCAACCAACGTGATCTTGACAGAGAGAGCGTTCATTATCATTAATTGGTTAGTGACCTTGACAGTGAACATTGAGGTTCCGGGGTCGAATCCCTGTAGGGGCAGCCATGTATGATGAATACCTACTGAGGTTTGTACATTATATTGAAGTTTGACGATCCTTACCACCCATAGCAACAAGCTTTGCTTAGCATGGAACTAGGTCAATTGGTTTTAAATATTATTTGTTTTATCATAAGCTCTTGTTGATATCTACCAAATTAACCGGGTTGTACATATACACATATTGACGGTTAAAAGGCAAAACGCATCAACCGACATTTTTTGAACTTTACAGGAAACCCGGCTCAAACGACGACGGAGAAAAATTCGCTGATTTCAAATATGTATATAACTCATTTTGACAAAAAGTGTCGCTACATGCGTTATTCCTTATAACCGTCGATATCATTATATGGCACTGGCCTTCTCCAGCATGGTTTTGTAGGGTTTTTCCTAATTTCCGCACCCCTTTCTCGCAATTTGGACAAGGGAAAAAATCCCAGGCCTATTGGACTATATTCCTAGTAGTTCACATCCGCGGCCACAAGTGTGGATGAGAAAAAATCACAGTACTTATTACACAATACAAACAACGAGATCGGTTTATTGGAGTTTTTTGTATTTTTATTTTTCAACTCCAATTTTTTTACTTTTACGGTTATCCCGTGAAATCCATATATATCATACTAAATAAAAACTGAAACATGGATGCACAGACAAAACCCAGAAAAAAGACCAGCTCTGGGAATCGAACCCAGGTCCTCAGTATTCCGTGCTGCGTGCTTACCCCTACACCACAACTGGTACCAGACCAGACCAGTTGTGGTGAAGGGGTAAGCACGCAGCACGGAATGTTGAGGACCTGGGTTCGATTCCCAGAGCTGGTCTTTTTTCTGGGTTTTTACGTGCTCCACGTTTCAATTTGTATTTAGTAGGTGGGTTATTATATACAAACAATGAGATCCAGACAACAGGAACTGGGCGTTTTCATCTTAGAATGTGTCATTTGCTTCTTTAAATGAGGAAATTTTGGGGTTTTGTTATTCAAATTCATGAGCACTTTTCACTTTTATTAAAAAAAATTGTCCTTAGTTTTGTGACTGTTTTTTCATATAAGTAGTATATGTGGCTCGTTACGACACGGACACATTTTTTTCTTAGAAAATCAGAGACATCGTCAAAGTCAATTGCGCTTTGATTCTCAGTAATAAAACCCGAAAATTTCCTAATTATAAAAGAAGTAAATGGTCCACTTTAAAACGAAAATGCCCAAATGGCACGTCTCGAAACGGTCTCTATGGAAATTGGGGCCGAACAAAACATTAAATTATCTGTAATTGTGAACTTACATAAATTATAATTTTAAAATAGTTTTAAATTATATTAAAGTGGTACTAACGCTTCCATGGTCATGTTGCTGGTCGCACTTTAAAGTTTCAAAATAATCACAATATCACAGTTCGTTATTAAAATAATATCACATAATTTAATTACACTTGTAGTGATGTTTACGTTTACGCAAATGCGATATTTACGTTGACATCGCGCGTGGTTCCCACGAGGGATGAGCGCGGACTGTCGCGATAAGCGATGTTTTCATACATATATGGTTTTCGCGGTAGGCGGGAAAATTATATATAGCTTTTCTTCTTTAGGGCCAATGCCAATTCACCGGCGTTAAGGTTGGTCTTTATTGCGGACTTGTTGCTGCGAAGCGTAAGGAAAATATTTTACGATTTTAAGGCAACTGATTAGTTAGGTACTGGATAACATTTTCGACTCTAGATGGCCGTAAAAATAAGGTGAGTAGGAGGGACAATTCAATATGAAAGTCCATTTATAAAAGGGAAATAAAACATTTTTTAACGATACTAAAATAATCAACTAAGAATTGATTAATGACAATTACTTATTGTATTTTATTTCAATAGTTTAAATAATAAAAGCTTCCTAAATTTGAACTGTCCCTTTCAATACGTGTCCAAGCTTTCATGCCACCCGTCCCCTACAGATGATTTTATGTTGTAAAAAATCGGACAAGTGCAAGTTGGACTCGCGTACTGGGGTCCGTGAAAAACTGTCACTAGGGCTATTTACTAGCGCAATAGAACCCAAAACAATGTTTTTTAGAATTATTGTCTGTTTGTCTGTTTATCTGTTTGTCTGTTTGTCTGTGCGTTTGTGCGCGCTAATCTCAGAAACGGCTTAACCTTTCTAGGTTGGATGCGGTTTTCACTGATATGTTGGTATTTTCTTGGATTAACATTTAGTGTTTGTTTCATTTGAATCGGTTCACAAATAAGAAAGATACGTCTATTTTAAGAATTTATAGAATAGTTTTTAGAAGCAGTGACTTGGGAGTAGGTACGGTGGTGAATGTGAACGCGGGTGTGCGGGGGGGGGGGGTTCGGTGGGGGTTCGGTGAGGGGGGTTAATTTTTTTATATCGAGGAACTAAGGAGAGCCATAATTGATGAAAAAGCAAATTGGATAAAAAAAATAAGCTGCCCAAATTACTAATTCCACGCGGACGGAGTCGCGGGCAAAAGCTAGTTTGTAAATATGTCTAAATAAAATGTACGCAGTGTGGGGTCAGTTTTATATTGTTTGGGACCGTCGTAAGCCCATCACACACAGCGCAGATGCGGTAAGATATCTGTATCTGAACAGTTATCTGTCAATATCGCTCCCTATACAATTCAATGGAGGACCACACACAGCGCAGATGCGGTAAGATTTTTATCTGCGTATCTGTGAGCACCGACATATATCGACAAAATCCGACAGATGTGAAGATTATATCTGAAGATAAATACAGGTGGATGCGCACAAGCACACTTTCATCATCATCATCATCATCCCAGTCTATATTACGTCCCACTGCAGGGCACAGGCTTCCTCTCAGAATAAGAGGGTTTGGGTCGTAGTTCCCACGCGGGCCCAGTGCGGATTGGGAACTTCAGTGTATAATAAAATAAATATAGAATTACGTACTACTTAAGCAAACAACAAGTCATCCATGCGTAGAAATGCATATTCGCATTTTTTTTACATTTTGTCGTGAAGAGAAATAAAGAAAGTGTAACGCGCTTTCATTGAAAATTCATTGTAGCCTATCTATCTCTCAAAGGGCCGGCAACGCACCTGTGACACCCTTAATGTTGCGGGTGTCCATGGGCGGCGGTGATTGCTCCCCATCAGGTGACCCGCATGCTCGTTTACCCCCTTTTATATATAAAAAACACCCTGTATAAGCCATCCGCACCACAAAACACGTACTCAGCTCCGAAATTTTAGAGTGAATGTAAAACCTCGCATCTGCGCGCTGTGTGTGATACCTGCAGACGGATAAGTTTTTATACGCAGATAAAATCTTACCGCATCTGCGCTGTGTGTGACAGGCTTTAATTTGTTGTAGCGGCAATAATTATACATTAGGTATATATAAATTTATGTATAAATTTCAGCTGTATAATTAATCTTATAATACATCCCTGTGACAGACAGACGGATGACGGACAATGTAGCGACATTAATAGAGTTCCGTTTGCACCCTTCGAGTAGGTACGGAACCCTAAGAATGATTGTAAATAGCAGAAAATTAATCCGGAATTCGGATTTCTGGGTGTTTTTTGAAGGCGGTTATATTTTTGTTTAAAAATTATTCTTAGCTATAATTACCACTTTGAGATTTCTTTGTATTGCATTTTTTATGCCACAGAGGTTTACATTTGACCGGAGTACTTACCGTAACTTAGTAAATTCTATTACATTGGGTTCATTACAATAATTAGCCTAGAGAAGTGTCCCACAGCTGGGAAAAGGCCTCCCATTTCGTCCATACGTCCCGATTTTGAGGGGTGTCCTTCCAATCCTTAAGGTACACGTCTAGGTCTTTCTTCCCACCAACGCCTCATGGTCCTACATAGTCCTTTGCTATTTTAGCCTATCCATGCGGCTGGCGTATCGCCTGCCCTGTCTCACATCAGCTAGGTAGCCTTTGCTCCCACATCCGTAATACGTGTTTTGGAACGCAGCGTAGTGTTTCAGATCCGGTCAACCCGACTCACCCCAACTACGCTTGTTAATGACCTTGTTTGAGCACCGTAAGTAGGGTCGTGTGTGCACTACCTAATATAGGCGAAATGTTGAATTGCCACTTCTGTGCTTCATATTACATAGGTATTAGTTCTGTGAGTTACAGTGTTGTCATCTTTCATCGTAAATAATTTATGTGTTCGGCGCATTAAACTTATTAAATTAACTTAGTCGAGCTAGTTGCTAGCACGTGAGTCTGCATGCCAAATTAACACGCCATGCCAAATTAGCTGGATAAAAGCGTTACAGTGATGAAGCACGACTCCATTATACCGCGATCGAGGTGCAAACTAATCTTATAGCATTTTCATTTGTATGACAAATTAGTATTTTTTGCGGTGGTCTAAACAGAGAAGTGCCTGGAGACATTTTAAATAGTCTGCGTAATAGGACAGCGCTCAAAGTCAAAATATATCTTTTCACCTCACTAGCTCGGAAAGCCCTTTTTGTTTGTTTGACATCTATTGAGAAAATCGCTTTTTATCCACATGTGAAGAAAGAGTTTTGACATTTGAGGGCAGCTTAAGTGATATTTGACAGCTAACGAAACGTAAAACGTTAAAAGTGCTGAATTTTTAAAATCACAATTAATGAATTGCATCGAGTAAAAAACACTAAATACAGTCTTACAACTTTATTTTAATTCATAAATATCAGCATTCAACATTAACCTTCATTCTTGTTGTAAAAACGGATAAAATGTTATGACAGTCCAAGTAAGTCGATGTGCGAACAAAACGCACCCGAAATAATAAAAAAAAAACTTAAGTCAAAACTTTTCAATTAAATATTCGCATGTTTTTCTAATTATTTTCCTCGCTTTAGTGAGGTGAAAAGTTTTTTGTTATACACGGGTGAAAAGTTATTTTACGTCTCGTGTGTTGAAACACTCACTATCGAAAGGATTCTATTTTTGAACCACTCGCTTCGCTCGTGGTCAATCATAGAATCCTTTCGATAGCTCTTGTTTCAAATGAACACTCGCTGGTAAAATACAACTTTCCCCCCTTGTATAACAAATAACTATTACTTAATTTAGGCTATAGGTTAACCACTACAATGCATCTCTAGTTGGTTCGTGAATCGTGCGAATGTAAGGGGAAAACCCCTTACAACCCCTTATTTTTTTACATCTGTCACAATTGAATTTTGATCTAAACATTACTATTAGGCTCAGGACAACATCGTCCAGTCCTATTTCGTCGCCTTTGTGATATTATAGTCAACTGTTCTGATTCGCCAAGATTCCTATATCGTCACTTTCCTATCTTGTCCGCTTTCTTACTTGGGCCACAGTACCGATTCGTCAACATTTCTACTTGGACCACAATGCCAACTCGTCAACAGTCTTATTTCGACTACAATGCTAACTGATCAACTTTCCTATTTCTACCAAGCATCACTGTGGTCGTTAATGAATGTGGACGAGTTGGCACTAGTGACCAAGTGGTACTGTGGTGGTACTGTGGTGGTGTTGTCTTATGAGCAAGTGGACGAATTGGCACTGTGATCGAAATAGGAATGTACCTAGACCAAATGGGATATTGACGATCAGCGTCGGACTGACCATATATAGTCGAGGTGGTTTTTGCCAGCCGGGCCCCAGCCTGCGTGGGCCCCTCACGGGCCTGGCTTGCGGGGAGGCAGTATTTTCCGATAGTATCCCATCTACCACCTTCTAGTCTTGGGCCCCGGGCTTGCGGTCAGCCACCCGAGCCCTTTCGGCTCAGTCCGACCCTGTTGACGATATCATAAAGTGGACGAGTTAGGAAGGTGACGCTATAGGAATTGTAGGCAGACGACATGGGACTATGGGCGAAGTCATTCTAAGCCGCTGCTTACTAGACTGGTTTTTTAGGTTGCCAAAATGATGCTTTACTATGCTGCTTGTGGCACGTCTCCCTTGCCATACTCTAGATCCGAAGGCATCCAGACATAGGAACTTAGACGCAGGCAGGGAATTCCACTCCATAGCTGTCCAAATAATCAAAGATAAGAGAAAAAGCTTTGGCGCAGTGTTGCTAACTGACTTTTACCATACCCGCAAGAATTGGCCATTAAAACCACCAAAAACCATTAAAAGCGGCAGCGTCCCGGATGTCAGAGTATTTTTTTGTTGATACGCCTTAATTTTACAAGGTTGGATTAGTCGCTGCAAGACGCGAGCGTCATTCTATCTCACTCTAACGCATAAAGCTTTTGCATATGATGAGTTCAAGACTTTAGGGTATCAAAGTTAGTCCGATCTACAGGTGTCCATAGGGTTTGGCTCTTATCTGGGTCAACATATTAGCATTGCCATGCAACGAAGAAACGCAGCCAGCCTAATGAGTACCCTGCCCAATATGCAAAATAAAAATAGTACCTGGGCGACCGAGCTCCGCTCGGGCTGAAACTCCGGTACCAAGCGTTTTCCCAGATAAGACCAAGCTAGATCAATTTTTCATCCCCGAAAACCCCCACATACCAAATGTCATCGAAATCGTTGGAGCCGTTTCTGAGATTCTGATTATATATATATATACAAGATATCATTTGATTTTAAAGTGAACAATGAAAGGCTAAATTTTTGGCACTGTCTCCGACCTCCATTAAATTTTGAGGACGAAATTTACAAATACCGAACAGGAATATAAATGTAGGTAGATTTTGAGGAAACAATGACGCTGAATTCGTAATGATTAACCTTGGTGTAGTTATAATCATAAGCACGTGATAATATTATCACATCACGAATCATGCTGGGCGTGGAACCTGGGAGATATGTATTAAGCTGAGGTGACGTAGAGCCGAAGTATGCCTTGAGACATGCAGCATTTGAATATCTATACTATAATATTATAAAGAGAAAAAATTTGATTGTTTGTTTGTTTGCATTGAATAGGCTCCGAAACTACAGGACCGATTTCAATAATTCTTTTGCCGTTAGAAAGAGTATCACTGTCTACTTTTTACCGCGGGAAAATACCTTTTCCTACGGGAAAATTAATTTATCGCGGGCGAAGCTGCGGATGGAAGGCTAGTTCATACCTACAATAAGTGTATATTAAGAAGATACGCGAGGTTATTCGGAAATGCTTATTTTTTTGTTCTTTACCTACTGAAAAAGTTCTATAATTACCAGGGATGGATTACCACGATTGTTACCTCACAAAGAACAGTTTTTGTTGACCTTTGGATAAATATATTCACTTGCCTTTCCTATAGACTTAATGCGGGATCATCATTTGCAAACTAGGCTATATGGCCTAGACATCCTTAATTAATTGATTTAATGGAATAACATCTGCCAAGAGAAGTATGTCTCTATTGTAGTTTATTGTAGCTTGTGTATTTAATGGAATAACATCTGCCAAGAGAAGTATGTCTCTATTGTAGCTTATTGTAGCTTGTGTATTTAATGGAATAACATCTGCCAAGAGAAGTATGTCTCTATTGTAGCTTATTGTAGCTTGTGTATTTAATGGAATAACATCTGCCAAGAGAAGTATGTGTCTAATGTAGCTTATTGTAGCTTGTGTATTTAATGGAATAACATCTGCCAAGAGAAGTATGTCTCTATTGTAGCTTATTGTAGCTTGTGTATTTAATGGAATAACATCTGCCAAGAGAAGTATGTCTCTATTGTAGCTTATTGTAGCTTGTGTATTTAATGGAATAACATCTGCCAAGAAAAGTATGTCTCTATTGTAGCTTATTGTAGCTTGTGTATTTAATGGAATAACATCTGCCAAGAGAATTATGTCTCTATTGTAGCTTATTGTAGCTTGTGTATTTAATGGAATAACATCTACCAAGAGAAGTATGTGTCTATTGTAGCTTATTGTAGCTTGTGTATTTAATGGAATAACATCTGCCAAGAGAAGTATGTGTCTATTGTAGCTTATTGTAGCTTGTGTATTTAATGGAATAACATCTGCCAAGAGAAGTATGTCTCTATTGTAGCTTATTGTAGCTTGTGTATTTAATGGAATAACATCTGCCAAGAGAAGTATGTCTCTATTGTAGCTTATTGTAGCTTGTGTATTTAATGGAATAACATCTGCCAAGAGAAGTATGTCTCTATTGTAGCTTATTGTAGCTTGTGTATTTAATGGAATAACATCTGCCAAGAGAAGTATGTCTCTATTGTAGCTTATTGTAGCTTGTGTATTTAATGGAATAACATCTGCCAAGAGAAGTATGTCTCTATTGTAGCTTATTGTAGCTTGTGTATTTAATGGAATAACATCTGCCAAGAGAAGTATGTCTCTATTGTAGCTTATTGTAGCTTGTGTATTTAATGGAATAACATCTGCCAAGAGAAGTATGTCTCTATTGTAGCTTATTGTAGCTTGTGTATTTAAGGGAATTAAATCAATTAAATGATAAACAAGTAAAGAAACATATTTACCATGAGCTTTACGGTGAAGGAAATCATCGTGAGGAAACCTGTATACACCTGAGAAGAAATTCAATGGTGTGTGTGAAGTTCCCAATCCGCAGTGGGCTAAGGGAACTACACGGCCAAGCCCTCTCAATCTGAGAGGAGGCCTGTGCCCTGCAGTGGGACGTATATGTATAGGCTGTGATGATGATGAGCGGCTTTTGAGGCTGACAGTACCTACATACACACAGCGGTCTCTATTTTTGTTTAAAGTTAACCCTTTACCAGGTTAAGGGATGTATGTCTCCCACATACTATTTCGTTTACCATAGTCCGGTTTCAACTCCAAATCTCATACAAAACACGCCATGAGCACAGAAGTTACAGGGCTTCAGCGTGTGAATTTTAGATTTTTTTTGATTTTGGGACATCAGTCCTGTAAATCATTTAAAGGTTAACTGGAAGACTCTTTAAGGGATAAGTTCATCTTTGTGCATCTCTTTCCGTTGGTAAGGCACTAGTCCCACCGCCGGCGACGAGCGATAAACGAGTAGAACTTGAAACTAGAAACGAGAGGGCGAGCGGCGAGAAGCGAGTGTGTAGTTCCGATGGTTTTGTCGCTCGGTTATAAGCGAGTGTTCGAGTGCGATGGGCGATTGTACGGTAGAATGATCGCTCTGATAGCCAAGCGTTTATCGCCGAGTACCGCTGAGCGAGTTTTTTCATTGACAGCTTTTATCACTGCGATCAACTAGTGAAGAGAGAGTCCTCGACGGTAGTGTGAACAGTCAGCGATGAACTATAAATATATATATCTCTCTTTTATCTACACAGGAGCGATTATCTTTTGTTCGTTTCTTGAGCGAGAAAATCGCCGATAACTCATCGCTTACTCGCCGGCGGCGGTGGGACCAGTGCCTAAACGTTAATTCCATGGTTTTTTATGTTGTATTGTTGATGGAAGTTTTCTATGTAAAATAATGAGGTTATTCGGGAATGCTTAGGTATTTTTTGTTCTTTACCTACTGAAAATGTTCTATAATTACCACGGATGGATTACCACGACTGTTACCTCACAATGAACAGTTTTTGTTGACCTTTGGATAAATATATTCACTTGCCTTTCCTATTACACTTAATGCGGGATCATCATTTGCGAACTAGGCTATATGGCCTAGACACACTTAGGTAATTAATTGATTTAATGGAATTAAATGATAAACAAGTAAAGAAACATATTTACCATGAGCGTTACGGTGAAGGAAAACATCGTGAGAAAACCTGCATACACCCGAGAAGAAATTCAATGGTGTGTGTGAAGTTCCCAATCCGCACTGGGCTAAGGGAACTACACGGCCCTCTCTCTATCTAGTTGGACTCCCTTCTTTTATAACGATTATTTCACTGGCTGTTACTGTTCTGCATCTCGATGATGCTCTTGCTTGCTGCTCTTGTTGTCTGTTGATGCTCTGCGTCTCGGGCAAGGATGATATAGACTGGATTGGCAGTCGCCATAGTACGGATCAGCCGCGGTTTTTGTAGTTCGATTATTAAATCTAGATGGCGCTGAAATATAGCCAGAGGCTTTAAAGGCAAAACAATAAGACTACAGATGTTTCATATTAAGTATACTACAAATGTATTATTTTTCAAAAAAATTGCATAATCAGCGCGTTCAATAACACTGAATCAAATACGGTGTGCCCCGCGCTGCTGGTGTGTGTCACCGTTTATTTGAATCAGTGAAAAAGTTAAAATTTCAACAATTAATGCAATCGAAATGTCGAAAAATTTATCAAATAAAAATAAAAACAACCGCTCAATTGACTCCTTTGTTTGTTTTATGTACAGTTCGTGTATAGTCGACCAAGTAAGTGCTTTACCATTTTTAATGACAGTTCCTACATCAGAATAAAAACAATAAGGCTGATTGTCACACTGACTTGTAAGTGAAAATAGCCTTTGACGTTTTAAGCCATACAACTGACATTGACCCTTAGGGTGGTAAAGGAATTTCTTGGTCGACTATACATATATCAAATAAAATGCTAAATCCTTTTATCAGGGTATACTCGAGTACTACACGCGGGTGGTTCATGTACTTGCATGTGACTGATAAACATCTGAGATCTTAGCAGATTACGTTTGTCAATTTCTTAAATAATTTTTGCTGCTTTCATGTGTAATCGGAATTATAGGTCGTTTTCAAAAAATATAGGTCGACCGCGTTCATTGTGTAACGGAAATTAGGTCATACAAACCGTATGGGTAACATTCGTTACACAAAGGAATCAATTAAGTTTTGTATTATTAAAGCCGGAAATTCAATGGTGTGTGTGAAGTGTCCAATCCGCACTGGGCCCGCGCGGGAACCACGGCCCAAGCCCTCTCATTCTGAGAGGAGACCTGTGCCCTGCAATGGGACATATACAGGATGGGATGATGATGATAATGAAAGCCCTTGATTATGTACATTTTTTAGAAACTAACAACTATGTATACAATTAAGGGATTTAATTAAAACAATACTTAATTTTAATCCTTTGTGTAACGAAAGTTACCCATATAGTTTGTATGACTAACTTTCGTTACACAGAGGAAGCGATCGTGATTTTGTTTTCATTAAGCCCTTTATGTATATATGTACATTTTTTTTAAAACGACCCTTATACTGTCTTTAATTTCAAATAATCTTTTGTATGTACCAAATTTCAAGTCCTACTATTGGAAGTGAATATAAATGAATTTGCAAAATTTTATTAAGTACATTGAAGTTACAAAAAATGCTGGCAATAAAGGGCGATATAGGTTATATAAAGAGAACCACACTTGTATCGAAAACTAGAATTTTATGAGCTTTAAAACTTGAATGCGAAGTTTAATATCGCGATAAAGAAATCAAGGTGCAGTCGACTCTTTAACGATTTTCCTTCAGACCAGCTACTATAGTAAATAAGGACTTTTCCTTAATTTTATTAATGTCGTTAAAAATTTTTTACAATTTACGATGTTTACCTAATAAGCAACTATGTGTTATTATGAGATCATTGTGTGTGATCACTGATCAGGGTGTGCATTTATAGATATGATAGATGGGCATTTTTCAAAAAAAAACGTAACTAATCGGACAAGTTAAACAATTTTTAACAAGAGGTGAAGAATTGTCCGGTTTGTTACGCTTTTTTTTTATTGTAAAGACTTGAAAGAGTGCGTAACCAAACGGACTAATTTTAACTCCCTGTTAACAATTGCTTAATTTTGATTACAACGAAAAATAGAAATGCCCAGATAGTACAGGCGGTTCCCTAACATAAGTATCCACTTTTCTATACAGTTAGTATGGAAAAGTGGATACTTAAGTGAGGGAACCGACCCTACCTGGGCGACCGAGCTCCGCTAGGGCTGAAACTCGGTACCAAGCGTTTTCCCAGAGATAAGACCAAGATAGATCAATTTTTCGCCACGAAAACCCCCACACATACCAAATGTAGCATTAAACCAAATGTTACAATTTCGAGCCGCACTCTTGTGTTGCTGATGCACAATTTCTTGGTTTTTGTTAGAAATAGTTAAGAAATATTTTCATCTTCATTATTAACTTTAGGGCCTCAATAAACACCTGCCTGTGTAACAAAATAAGTCGGGAAATAATAAAAACACCTCAACTATGCTTACATCTGAATTTAATTAGGTAAAGGCATAAGATAACTCGTAATACACATATATTGATTACAAAATATCACGTTGGTTATATTTTGAGCTTAGAATATAGAAAAAAACCAGAATCCGCCTTACGATATTCGCGTACTGTGGCAAGTGTGTCCAGAATGAAAGCTAAAAAGTCGCTTGGGATATTCTCCATTTCGATCTCAACGTAATCTACGTAGGTCGTTGTAGGCTATCCATGCTACACGGTAGTGGAACCCCTTACCGATAGACCTACTAAGGCGTGTTAAATCTGCCTATTTTTAGATCTATGCTTAAGGAACAGTACCTGTCATTAAAATTAGACTGAATCCATTTATTAATTGCTATTGCTGTGTATCTATTTATCTATGTGTTGTATGATGTGCGTTGTATCTATGGTTGTTTTTATTACTATTTATTTTAAATTGCACCACGTACAGAAATTGTAACAGTTTGCCTGGCAGAGATCGCTTTGGAGCGATAAGGCCGCCTATTGCTTACTTTACATATTTTTTCCATTTACATGTTATCTGTAAATGTTTTCATTAGATTTACAGACGTACTGACGGGAGAAAAATCTCGCTATTATGTTCTATGTCCACAAAGATTTTTAATTGGTAAATGTATTTATCCATTGAAGAGCTGATTGTAAAAACAAGATACATACTGAATATTATCTTTTAGAGTAAGAATATCGGCTTTAATAACACGGTTTCTGGTTTATACTACATATTCCAAGATTTTGACAAAATAATATTCGCTTAAATTTAAATCGATTCATTACAGTCTTCCAAGTATGTAAGGTATTAGGCTGGCATTCCATTTATAACATATTTTTAATCAAACATAGTTTAAGTTAGGTTACAAAATTAAAATTTGACGAAATCATTTAAGTTTTTCGCCAAAACTCTTATTCGATTAAATGCGTTTGATAGGAATACCAGCCCTAAGGACGGGTATCACGATATTCGTCAGATACGTTATTGGTCAGATACGATTTTGGATACATTCGCTTATCATACGATTATACGATCGACCAGTTTATTGCCAGATTTGTTTAGAAGCCACAAAATGAATAAGCAATTGGACGTATCTGTTAAATAAATGATCTGACGATTAGCTAAACCGACGACGCAAACTAAATACCGCACGACCGCTTTAGCCTAGTTGGTAGTGACCCTGCCTACGAAGCAAGAGGTCCTGGGTTCAAATCCCGGTAAGGGCATTTATTTGTGTGATGAGCACGAATATTTGTTCCTGAGTTCTGGATGTTTTCTATGTATTTAAGTATTTATTTATCTATATAAGTATGTTTATCGTCGTCTAGTACCCATAGTACAAGCTTTGCTTAGTTTGGGACTAGGTCGATTTGTGTAAGATTGTCCCCTAATATTTATTTATTTATTTAATATTTAAACTGCATCTGACCAAAAACGTAACTGACGGATATCGTGATATCCCTAAGGACTGTTTCAGCATTCCCTGTTAACTTCCTGTTACTTTATCTGACCAGCGAAAAACTTATATCTCACCTCATGATAAGTGCAAATGAGGTGGAAGATGTAGCTTGACTAACAGTAGGTAAACTTGAAGACTGTAGGTTGACTAGCACGCCTATGGGTGAATCAACTTTGTCGTATTGTTTACTCAGTGCCCAGTGGTCCAAGTGGCATCTTCATACTGTTTTATAGAGAAATGTTTAAAACCATAGCAACGGATGGCAAGTAAGTGTTGATTCACCCCTATTCACTTTGGCCTTGAATAGCCCTTAAGCCCTAAATTGTGGCTACTTATCGGGAATAACGGATATATATCTGTCACATAAGATAACAGGTACTTAACAGAGAGTGTTGGAGCAGGGGTTAGCTAGTAATGCGTAAGTATATTCGACGACAGTGTAATTAAGATAACGTCACCAAAAAAGCATGCATTAAAATTAAAATCTTTAATAAAACCTTATACATTTATTTTTCGCTTACCTTTCATACAAAACGTATCAGATAAGCACTTCGGGTACAGTCGCCAAATCAAATTTGTATAAAAAACATATGTGAACATTAAAAATGCAATAAAAACTTCTAGAAGGACACCTAGTTTAGCTTAGTAATAACTTACATTCCTCAAATAACGGAACACAATTATCAGTATTATCACAAGTTTCAGAGATTTACCCCTGTTTCATTAGTTCCAGTCAAGATTCTGATATCTTATTATGGCAGTTATTTGTGATCATTGTTTATTTTGTTCGATTAAACAAAGATGACACCACAGATATGCGTCACATAAAATAACAGGGACTTAACAGAAATAAGTGAAACAGACCTTTTTCTACAAGATTCGATTTTCGAACAACGTATCGTGCCGTTCCTTTCTCGCTAATAGTGTTAAACAGAAGAGTAAAAGGGACGCACGATAAGTACTTCGAATTTTGTAGTCTCCAGGTCCTAAAAATAAGTATTATCAGCCAGACTGGAGCGGAATGAAATGAGCCCCGTGAGTATTGTTGAGTATAACAATTCCAATTAAAATTATTATTTAAACATAGAGAAAGACAGAGATAGAGATTTACCAGCCTTTGCCTACGCCTTTGCTCGCGTAAACCATTAGATTTGGCAATCGAATTGAAATTATGGCATTTTAATAAATTCCCATGAGAACTCCCAAAAATTACATAGTCATCATTTAAATCATGAGCATGAGACGATTGACATCAGTTAACCTAGTCCCAAACTTAGCAAAACTTGTACTATGGGTACTAGACAACGGATAAACATACTTACATAGATAAATACATACTTAAATACATAGTACCTGGGCGACCGAGCTCTGCTCGGGCAGAAACTCGGTACCAAGCGTTTTCCCAGAGATAAGACCAAGCTAGATCAATTTTTCATCCCCGAAAACCCCCAAATACCAAATTTCATCGAAATCGTTGGAGCCGTTTCCGAGATCAAAACACCGGAGGGGTGGGGGGGGGAGGGGGGGAGGGGATGCGGGGGAGGGAGCGCGGGGGAATTAAAGGGGGGATAAAAATTTCATTGATTTTGCCGTAGGATGCACCGTTTTCAAGATATTTGACAAAAACACCGGAGGGGGGGGAGTTAAGTCACGTTAAACTATCGTCCGTAAACCGACTTTACAGACAACCGGCTTTTCCTGTTCTGTGCTCCCAATAGGGAACGTGCACATAGACGGTGCTGCCAACTGGTGCCATAAGGGTGCCATCAATTTGAATGTTTTACCTTGATAAGTTTGTTTTACTGTCCGCATAGTCTCTTCTGTCGCATTAGTGCTGCCGCCTATAGTTATTGCACGTTCCCTATAATACTTTTTCTAACAAAAAAGTAACTTTTTCTCACAAAAAAGTAACTTGTTCTCACAAAAGAAGAAACTTGACGTTTTCTCATGAAAAATAAACTTAAAAAAAAAAACTAAAAATGTTGAAAAAAACGTGGAATCGAACCGAGGTCGGCTGGATCCGCGACCACCCGATTTCTAATGTGCCATTATGATCTGCTCCAAGTCGGCGAAATTTAGCTTTATATTCTAATGCAAACAAAAATAGCCGGAAAACACGAGTAAAAGCGATTTTCTGAAAATGAAACATAGCTAGATCAGTTTTTCATCCCCGAAAACCCCCACATACCAAATTTCATCGAAATCGTTGGAGCCGTTTCCGAGATCCTGATTATATATATATATATACAAGAATTGCTCGTTTAAAGGTATTAGATTAAACATCCAAGAGCCGAGCACAAACATTCGTATTTTTCACAGACATATCTGCGCCGACCGGGAATCTAACCCGGGACCTTAAGTTTCGCATTCGGGTTCTCTAACCACTGGGCTAATTGGTCGACACCTCAGCCATTACGCGTATTATTTTAATAGTTTTTTAATGGTCTATTATCTTTATAATTAGTATAAGCTCGTCTATAGTCGACGATAATTAGCTATCTATCAACAGTTAACAATTATGGGTCGTTTGCTTATGGTTACAATTATGGTTTGTTAGCTTAACGCTTTATAAGGCCCCATTTGTTGGAGCATACTACCACAGAATCAAAAGCAGCTATCGAATGCTACCTGACAAAGGATATTTTTTAAAGCTAGTCGTATTTTCAATAATTACAATGGAAATTGTGACGTATAGTGTAATCAATAAGGTTGAAATTCGAACTCAATACATGTGGTCGCTAAATCGTCCCTGCCTTATAAAGGGTTAATTGATTCCTTTGTGTAACGAAAGTTACCCATATAGTTTGTATGACTAACTTTCGTTACACAAAGGACGCGATCGTGATTTTGTTTTCATTAAGCCTTTATCGTATTTACATATGTATTTTTTTTTAAAAACGACTATTATTTCAATAATACTTATAAGTACTAGCTCCTTGTAAATTCGTCTAACTACTCGCAAATACAAATGCATACAAATGCAAAATAAATGTAAACTTATAACTTATAGTACATACATAAGTCGTAGACAAATGGGTCGATTTCAGAGTGTTTTGTCAGCATTTTTTAAATTTCATTAGTGTCACTCGATTATTGCTGTAAAATAATGATAAATCGCGACAACTTGGGATAAAATCAGACTAAGCCTCGGTACCGCCACACATTTAAAAAGTTAACTCTGATCATCATCCCCCTCTGCAATATTTACGTCGACACTAATGAAAAAAACGCGGCGGTCAAAACGCTCTGAAATCGAACCAATTAAACACCGTGTTTTTTTTTATTTCCTTTAACTTTAAGGGAATATTTAACAGGTTAAATGAAGTAATTTTATTTAAGACACGAGTGACCTAACTCCTACTCGTATTGTTAAAAAGATAATCAATAATCAAAATTAATTAATTATCCGCGGTAAAATAGTGAACAGGTTCCTTCTTAACTTATGACGTCTTATAAACACTGTCATATTTGACACTAACTTATTTTAAGCAACTCTAAAAGACGTTTTATAATTACTACGACCTCAATATTTACTTATTATTATTTAATTACGTATGAAAATAAGAAAAAAAAACTGTTTTTTTTTTCTATTTGGCCAAAAAGTTAATATACTTACTAGGTAGTTTCAATCAATGTACTGTACTGCGCCATTTGTCGAAGTTAACGGAAATCAAAGAAAACAAGGTGTATAATCAACTGGATTGGTTGTGATCGTTACACTCATAAGGGAGTTGTATATCTCTCTAGCTAATTGTACCTACCTAAATAAATTAAATATTGTGATATTTATTAATAAAATAAATACTCATAGCCTTATCATACCACAAAAAACATGTCTATAGCTAGCTATAGGCATAGGGCGAGGACTCATTTAAACGGTCTAGCTATATGTTCAACGATTGTCTAAATTTTCGTGGTAGCAAGTTGCCTATTAGGTACATAATACAAACACCGTATAAATAATTACTTACACTTACTTATACCTAACAATACCTTGTTAATTATTTATTAGTAATTTGAAGTTTAGCTTTAGCTATAGTTACACTCTAGCCTCCTGAGGTACGATGTCCTATTTTTAGGACTTATTCTAATGTGACATCAAACTCAACTCATTAGTGAAAAAATTTAAATTTCATTGAACAAAATTTGACGTGGGCGGCAGGAGGCTAGATACACTAGGAAAAATAAGGCTTTACAAAAAAAATATTAAAAACTTTGTTACATGGATAACCACAGAGAAATATATTTTCAAAACAGAAAAATGGGAATAGATACTCTGGATTTTATTTAACTTGGTATTTGTGTCATAAAAATATTAATCTGGAATACCGTAGGGTCAGTTTATTTTGGCCCTGAAGGGTAATTTTAGCCATTGGAATTTTCTCGGTCCAGGTTATATTATTGCACTGAAATTAGGGCACATTGCCATACGGTTGATTGTACCTGTTACCCTCCATTGGGTTAAAGTACCCCGACATTACGGTTATTCAGCAGATGATTGGACACTTTTGACTTACGAACCACACCCATCAAGTAACACACCCATTCAGCTAAAATAATATAGGAGCCATTCAAAAATTATGTCAATCTTAGAAATGTATTGGGGTCGTTTTCAAAAAAAAAGGTTCATTAAAAGCTTAATGAAAACAAAAACATGATCGCGTCCTTTGTGTAACGAAAGTTAGTCATACAAATTATATGGGTAACTTTCGTTACACAAAGGAATCAATTAAGTTTTGTTTTTCCTTAAATATTTGTGTACAATTTTTTTGAAAACGACCCATTCAACCAAAATTATAAATTCTCGTTGCTGTAAAGTTATTGCGACAATCAAATATAGAGTTACTTAGCAAAAAAAAACAAATAATATATGCCATCTTCTTTATACTATACAGATTCAGGCGTTACTTGGCAGAGTTTCATGTTAAAATAAATGGAATACTTACTAAATAATAAAATAATTATTTTGCTCCTCCGCGGAGTGGTGAAGTTGTAATGCAAAACTGTTTTTGCACGACTTAACCTCGCGGAGGAACAAAATAAGTAGTCCATTAATTTTTCCATCTTTATGTGTAATAGGTGTAACTATACTTAATACAATTTGCTTTCTAACTAATGGCCATTAATGCTGAGATAAAAAACGTTAAAGCTCATTACTTAGTTTACAAATGCACAAAATTCGATTTGGAACATTTTCTCATAAACTTAAACTAATAAAGTTATACTCGCTGTAAATTGTTTTCACATCTTGTTCGTATCACTACGAGAAGGTATGCTCCTAATCAGACTTTTTATTTGTCATTATCACGAGTTACCTCGTCACCGCTGGTATCACTGACATCAGATAATAATACTTTTCCTGTCAATTAAAGCACCGATCTCCATATCACCGCCACTTGAATACTATCATAAATATCATAAGATAATACTTCATTGCACCACGCTAACTTCAACATAAATAGTTACTTGAGTTTTTTCGGAATGCAATACTAAGATCACCGTTTATCACTTCATAGAGAAAAAGTGTTCTTACAAAACTAAATATTACACGTATGCATGATACATTAAAGACATCCACTTGTAGACAGAGGCCTACCCCAAAGAGTTCCACAACGATCCTTCTTGCGCTGCTCGCATCCAAGCGGTTCCTGAGAGCTCTACGGGACCGTCGGTCCATTTCGCTGGGGACCTTCCTAACGCCACGTATTTCGGTTTACTACCTCCACACTAGAACCATACTGCCCCATCAGCCGTCATCATTACATTAGGCACCATTATTTCCCGAAAATCCACTCTGTTGTTCACATTATCCATTACAGGAGTTCATTTGGCTAACACTGCACTATCTTGATCTTTTAACACATGAGCCGGCTTTATACACAAAGTCTATCGAATCCACTAGCTTATAAATTTGTGTTAACAGCTTATTGTCAATCGCCCGGCACTGGTGGTCCCTGGTAAGAGGACTCTGGAGGCCATTCTTCGCTTATTTGATTGTCCATGTTGTCTTCCTTGTCCGAAGATGTTCCTGGCAGCAGGATGTATCGCGCGTCTCTGCGGATAGAAGGAATGAGTCAATGGCACTGTTTCAAAGATGTTTTCAAGTCTAAAGGATAGTCAGTTGGTACATCAGAATAAAACAATAAAGTTGATTTTGACATTGTCTTGTGAGTGAATACTTAAAGTCTTTGATGTTTTAAGAGGGTTTATACCTGCTGAGCTGGCAACGTTGCATTTTTGTTAGTTTTTCTCGATTATTCCATAAAAATTGAATGAAAATTAAAAATGTTTTGAATACAAATTGTTCTAATATATAAGTTAATGTGCCTACTGCAATAATAATTCGTGATAAGACTTTTATTTTCTTTAAAAACCGTTAGGTAATAATTTGTTCGTTTTTAAAGAAAATAAAAGTATATCACGAATTATTATTGCAGTAGACACATTAACTTATATATTAGAACAATTTGTATTCAAAACATTTTTAATTTTCATTCAATTTTTATGGAATAATCGAGAAAAACTAACAAAAATGCAACGTTGCCAGCTCATTAGGTATAAACCCTCTTAAGCCGCAGGTACAACTGACATTGAACCTTGGGGCGGTAAAGGAATTTCTTGGTCGCTATACCACGTTGCCTCGTTGATTTTAAGAAGAATAAATGATTGGCTAACTTGTGTTACAAATCGGCTAGCTCAAAGCCCTTATTGCATGTTAGTTTTAGTCGCAACAATTGTCTCGACACTACAGTATAAAATAATAGGTATAAGTGAAAGTTTTTAATCAGCTCAGGGCATTTAAATGAAATTGTTTTAATGTAGACTGCGTTTTGGCCTGAAGAATACTTAATTCAAAAAAAATAATGAAGGAGGTTTTTGTTATGATTAAGTATGATTATGAACAAAAATAAATATCATCTGTTTAGTTATGTATATACGTCGTATTAGTAGGTAAGGTACCGCTCTTTCCTGTATGACGGCGTAGCAGGGCCCCGAATTCACGTGAGGCCCAAAGTCAGTTATATTTGCTTACACAAAAAATAATTAATTTTTGTTGTCAATGACATTCACTTTTGCTTTCACATGCCCCATATTAATTCGTGCCCTATAGCCCGCAGCGACCCCAAGCGCCATCTAGTAAAGTAGAAAAATTGCTTTATCCTGTATTGCGCTAGCGAGGTTTCTCAACTCGGCTACACAAATCATAAATACAACTTCTAACATTATAGTATAAATCTTCCCAGGTGAATTTTTCGCTTCGAGCCATTACATTAAATTTGAACCTTAATACTATGACGATACCGTTTGTTTTGAAAGATAAGGGCTCGAAGCGGAAAATTCACCTGGGAAGATTTATACTATACTTTTCCTTTGAACTTCGGTGCCCAGGCGCAACATCTGCCTGAAGATAGATTCCTCTTTGACTGGTTAGATCAATTTTCCAGAATCGTTACTTCCTAGTAGCAAAATTTACTATGGTTTTTTACTGAAGCTTATTTTCACAATCGTGCTTTTCCCCAATTTTAATAGAAACGTCGGTAGGTTTTGGTTATGTCAGGATGCATCGGCCCGAAGGACTAAAAGCACATAGAAGAAGGAGCTCTGCGTTAGCGGAGCTCCGTAGACACTATTTCTGTGTCAATTCAAATTGGGAAAAAACGCTTCAGTGAAAATAAGCTTCAGTAAAAACCATAGTGAGAAAAAAACCGGTCAAGAGCGTGTCGGACACGCCCAAGATAGGGTTCCGTAGCCATTACGAAAAAATCAAGTAATATTTTTCTAAGGATTTCGTATGTGTACGGAATCTTCCAAGTTAGGTATCGTCAATACTTTGAAAAAAGCTCGTATCTCAAAATCAAATTTTTTTTATTTTTTCTTATTTAACCATATTGTCGGCGTGACTAATATATATATTCATGCCAAATTACAGTTTTCTAGTACTAACAGTCTCTGAGCTTAGCCGCGGACAGACAGACGGACAGACATGGCGAAACTATAAGGGTTCCTAGTTGACTACGGAACCCTAAAAAGCATGTGGGAAAAAATAAATAAAAATAACGATTCTGGCAAATTGATCTAACCACTACTCTCTATTGTGGCACATCCCTATTATTGGTGACCCCGACGTGATTACAACATGCAACCTTCTGAGTCTGGAATGCCCTAAGACAGCTCTGCATAGTATGATATTGTCATGAAGTCATGAATATTTATAAACTTGTTAGTTAAAAAGAGGTTTAATCTCATGGCTTGCAGCATGTTATATAAATAGGATCCGTGTCATACCTACGTACCTACTCAGTAAGATTAGATAGAAAATAGTGTAATAAAAAATATTGACATTGTCAAGCCAGTCAAATATGGACTTTGAGTAAGTGTTGTTGAGTGCATGTTTTGTGATGTAAATAGACTATTTTCCACAAGTTTGACTGTACTTGGACCAGGTGATCGTACACATACATAAGGCTAATGAACCTTATAAGTAATTCGATTTGATATATAAATATTATTCATCTTATTTGTCATGTTTTCACATTAAGTTATGTAGGTGCCTATCTCTACGTATTTAGTTTGTTACATTGCTATTGACAATATTATTTGCTAACTAAGGTGCTAGCGGATATCGTGTTATCTTATCTCGCATTTAAAGCATCTTTTTATGCTCCCAAATGGGCGGTTTCAACTTCAAGCAACTGAACTATTAAGAAAAGGAATAGAAATAATGTCGTTTGTATGGCCTACTAGAACTGTTCTCGCCGGTTTGTCCCCTCTCCTTGCTATTAATAAACCGATATAGTGAAAAGAATAGCAAAAACGAAGTGGCAGTGTCTGTCGGAAGACGGGGAAGGAAAGTGCTGGATGGAGGCCAAAGACCGGATGCAGAAATCTGAACCAGTAGCATAATTTGAACTTTACAACCGACAATTTATCATCGAGAATCTATTGTACATGTATGTAAATTAAAATTGCACACAATGTGCTGCCACCTAGCGTCGACTAGCGGAAAGATAATTGACAGCTGCTTATAAAAAAATATATAGCCATCACCCGACAGTTGCCTCTAATATATTGCATTGCAAAATGAATTCTATACAAAAGTATTTAGATTCAATACGTGTGCATACAAGGCTACAGAACTACCAGATGCAACTGGAATTATCAAATTCAAATTTTACAACGAAATTGACGTAACTATGCTCAGTTAAACTTAGGTATTTATAATCAGCATGATTCGTCGACATGATATTTTCTCTTGGTTTTTTTCTATACCGTGATACCTACCCAACTTTCTTCCATGGTGCCCGCCCAGCCGAGACTGCGCGACTGGTAGTGCGGTAAGCAATTTACTAATACATGGCCATAGGCAGTAATCCAGAGCGCAGAAGCGTTCCAACCAGGCAATGTATGAATCGTTCGCCTACATTTTTACTCGAAGCAAAGATCAGTATCTACCTATTTCTTTTTATAAAAAGCCAAGTGAATTGAGAGCCAGGGTAAGCAAATCAAGTACGGAAAAAGCACGTTTATCCGTTGGTCATCTGGCTGGCACCTTCGTTTCCCTGTTTGTACCTCAAGTTCTTAATCCTGTTTTCAGTAAGGTTCATTTGTTTGTCACCCAATGTCGTTCATAGTTGGAAAAAAGCTCCTATTCTAAACCAATATTATGTAAACTAAACTGAACCTTAACGCTTACTAATTAAAGTTCACTTAGCCAGATTATCGATTTTGAGATAAGAGCTTTTTTCAAAGTAATGATGAATACGTATCTTTCTTAATGGTTAGTAATTGGGATGTCCCAATTTTTGACAACGTATAATAAATCGAAAACCGTTTGGAGAAATAGGCTTTGTTAATCGTTTTCAGAAATCAGATTCCAAAAATATGATAAACTGAATTAAATAAAGAAAATTTAAGTAATGACCTTCATTTGACCCCTGCAGTGAATCGTCACATAGGCAGATATAAAGCAGGTCTACACTCTAAAGCAAATTGACAGTTTGAAATGTTGCTGTCCTGCTTATAATAGCAAAGAGTGACAAAGACAGAACTTTAATCACATGATGCGCACCTGGCTTTAAACAGTTGTCATTTATCATAAAGTCCGAAATGTATACAATACTCGCAATGTATTTTTACAAATTTAATTATTAAATTTCTACGTTACAAGTAAATATGAAAGAATTTAAATATCAGATTTTAGTAAAAAATATCTATTTACTATCACACCATTAAACAAACAGGCATAATCGAAGCTAAAAGAAGATAAATAAATAAAACTATTTGTCATGGTTCATTTAGGACCCTAAGCCGTGCTTGTATTATTGACAGTGACAAGACAAATCAGTAGTGCCACAGATTATGTTATATACGGCTTGAATTTTTGTAGGCAATGGAACATGGCTCTCTCACTGTGACGTCATCCAACGAATTTCTTAAAAAAATTATAAAAAATTAAATACTCAACCAAATTCAAAATCGATGAAAATAGTATATTAAAATATCCTATTCTTTCCAAAAAAAATATAAAAACTATAGGTTATTTTTTTTGGTACATCCCAATTACTATTAGGTGTGAGGACCACTGTATCGTGGGTTTTAAATTACTTAAGTTTTTAGAATTTTGAACTTATTGTCTGTATTATTAATGAAGTATGACGAGTATAACAGAGATGGCTACTTCATTGGATCCAATGTACTGTTTACTAACTAGAGTCTGTGAAATCGACTTATTGCACAATTAATGTTTTTCGTGAACATATTTCTTCAGTAACTTGTAATTTTCTATGATGCCACAATCAACTGGAACAACAGCCAACCGGATCGAATCGACCGCTTGACCATCCATACCATGGACTTGTGTTTTTGTTACCTATGTCGAAGACTTTCCAGAGACTGCTCAGTATTAGGAACATCGCTTTACATCATCTACTTCAGGATCCTATTCTAAAAGAAATATAATTTCAACAATTTAGTTGTAATTATAAAGCTTTGCATACGAAAATGTGAGTAATATGCCAAATTATAATCAACCGTAACTCTTATGAAATAGGGCTGCTTATTGAGTGCGCTAGTAATCATCTAGTTTCATTTGCACCATTAACTAGCACTGTCTAGCACATTACGGTACTGCTATGTATGGCAATTGATATTAAGCATTTAAGTTACATTAGAACTACACTGACTACTAAACTGACGCATGTTTCTATAGCAATGGCCACTTTGCTATACAAGCATTTGTCAAATTATTACAGCTAATTAAAAATCCCCACCAATTTGACCCTACGTCGACGAATGAATATTAGTTTGCGCCAGTTCTTACTGGTACAAACCTCTACCACTTACCTCTTGGTATTGATGACTTTCAACATTCGGGGGTATGAATGAAAACACAGCAAAGCCAAAATTCGTTTATTAATTAAAAGCAAACTTACTATGTACATTAATTATATCTTAACCCAAGAGTGCCAAATGTGAGTAAAAATCAGTGCTCATTTTAAATGTACAATCAAAAGCACTCTACGCTAAAGAAATAAAACTGATTCAAAATGTGTCAATAGGAAAAGGGAGGATTCCTAGAAAATATGATCTGAGTCGGATAGGTAATCAAAAATGCAATTAGAAACGTACACATTTTAATATAAAATGCGACAGTAAAAAAAAATCACAGATCTAATCGAAAAATACCGCCGAGTTAAACATTTAACTACACATTTAACATCAATTTGACATTCCGCTAAAAATTTCGGTCCCATATCAAAAACTATAGGACAAAATCAGTCTAGAAACCATAACAAGTATAACAATTGTATTTATGTTTCCAATTGGTCCCTTATGCAATGCGACAATCATAATACTCCTGTAATTTTAATTTCAGAAACTAAATTTCGGTGGAATATCTTACAAGTATAATATAAACTATTTTCATGGTCGGTGAACGATATTTTATGTACCTACACGACAATCGAGAAAAAAATTGAGAATATGGCATTGCGATAAAGCTTATTACCACAATCAACTATCCAAATTATTACTAAAGTACTACAAGGGACTAATTAACGACAAAGCCTGCAGCGATATTTTTTGAAAAATAAAAAAAAAATACAGTTTTTTTTGTTACCATTTTTTACCCTGTGTACCGATTTATGAAATTATTTCGTTTAAAAATATCTCTATTTGATTTAGTATTTCTTTCTTGCGACACATCAAAGCAATAGTCAGTCAATTCCTATTTAAATTATTGCATGTCTGCGATCTAGCTAGTCAAAAACGATATCAACATAATACACTTTTTTCGATCTTTCAAATATTCGAACAGTTACTTGAAATTTAGTGTGACGTAAGGATATCGTTTAATATAGCCCCTTATTGCACTTATTATGTTGCATTGAGTAGCGCTCCTCCCTTCAGTATCACGCTTTACCATTGAGATCATATTTCTTCTCATCGGCATTCCTAAAAACAAACAACACATTAAAACAAAGTAAAATTAAAAAACGACGACCAGACACGTGAGCTCCCACGAGTAACGATTAATCAAAACTTTCGCGTCTTCGTGATACGAGTCGTTTTCAAAAAAAATGTACACAATTAAGGGAATTAATTAAAATAAAACTTGATTGATTCCTTTGTGTAACGAATATTACCCATATAGTTTGTATGACTAACTTTTGTTACACAAAGGACGCGATCGTATTTCTTTTTCGTAAAGCCCTTAATTATGTACATTATTTTTTTAAATGACCCATAGAACACCACAGTTTTAGCAAGAAAGATTAAATCAAAAGTACTGTCAATGTCTCTACAACGTCGCGTTGTTTTTTTTTTTAAATAATAAACCTTCTGTTTAGCTATTTTCAGTATAGAGATGTCTCTGTACCATTAGGGTGAGGCCACACGAGCGTAATCTTGTGAGTCGTGAGCGGCAGAATTTTGGTTCGCGCCATACAATATGCGGGCCATCACGTGACACTCACGTGACACAATGTATGGCGCAACCGAAATTCTGCCGCTCACAACTCACAAAATTACGCTCGTGTGGCCTCATCCTTAACTTCGTGTGGCATTTTCAATACCGCCATCTATGATGTCAAAGAAGAAACTAACTAGAGATGACGCTATTTTCGTCGTTTTTCAATGTGTTCGCGGGGATTTAAGCCACTTTAGAGAGCAGAGGTCCAAGTAACATACAAAATGAATGGTACAGTACAGATACCTCTCCATAGCGAAACTAGCCACCGCAGGCTTATTATTATAAAGGAATGCGAAATCGTGTGTAGACATTGGTAGTTCTGTCGCTTTAATCGTCTTTGGTTTCTACTTTATATTTTTGTGTGCTCAAATATCTAGTCAAGTTTTCTATACAAAATATAAAACGAAAAAGAGCTTATCGCTATGTTAGTGGGGTAAAAAGAGACAGGACATAATATGAAGTCCGGGATACCAACAAATATACAAGCCTGGTACATACCAATTGTCGATCAACAAAAAGTATTCCCTCCCGTCACCACTCCTCGCTTCCTCGTCCTGACTCGACTCGTCACTACTGTTACTGTTACCGTCAACTACCATAAATTCCTTGTCCCTTCTGAAAATTTCAACCACAAACATATTTCCTTTAGATATTTTCGAGAAATCGTCCGCTTAAAAAATCCCAATTGCTATCCGTTAAAAGCGAAGCTTGGTGCTTGATGTTCGATATGATTGTGTTCCCGGAAAAATAATGTTTATAATTCTGTTTATTCAAATTATAAGCAATATTTTTCTTAAGTGATTTGTGTAGTGATCCTTGTTGATTGTTGTATGAACTCGTCCTTTGCTTGCTTTTGGTATCAGATCTGTTTCTGGTTAGTTTTCTGTCCATTTCTTGACACTTTTCAGTTTTGTGCTGTTCACAATTTATTCATTTATTTGTAGAATACTATTGATGCGCGATTCCATTTCATGTGTCCGGTTTTCCATTAATGTCGGTGAATTTTCTCCGTCGATAAAAATATTACTGGGCAGGCAGTTATAATGTGAAAGGATTTATTTCCATACATGGTTGTTTAGTTACATATGTACATTATTATGTAGATTGTAAATAAATCCTTTATCCTTTGTTATGTGAAAGTAGTAGAATGGTGTTAGTTAAAGAACAGTGTGTTAATGAAGCTACTTATGGCTATGTTAGTCCGCCACCAACCAAAGCAAAAGTGGATAAAAATATCTAAATCGTGAAAAAGATAATTCAACCACTTTTATGTTTAAAAATGTAATGCGTAATTATTAAAAGGAGTTGCCAGGTTGTATCACAAATTCGTTGTGAAGTTGAAGATTCAACTGTGGGCTAGCTAAATGCCTTTTTTTGACATAAACAAACATTTTCTTTTCTTTTCTTAATGTGTCTTCCTCTTTGCGCGCCGCAGAGCGCAATTATACCTTGACAAGCTCGTGCGTGGCGCTCGGCGGAACCCTGATGCAGGGAGCCTCTGCTGTCCTTAACAAGATTGTTTTTAATAAGTGCGGCAAGGCTGGCATAGTCACACAAGTGCACTTATGCCTCGAAAAAAAAAAGAGAAAAAAAAAAAATAAGTGCGGCAAATACTGACTGCGACAGGGTTCCGCGGAGGATCGCGCACCAGCTTGTCGGACTATAGCGACCATCTTCTAATTGGGGATGTCTATTTTTTTGCAATGTATAGAAAATCGAAAACCATTTCGAGATAAATGCTTTTTAAATCGTTTTCTGTATTTATTTAATTTTAATATTATGGAATTAATTTATTATATAACAAATAAGCAATGAACTTCATTTGACATTGGTGTAAATTGCGTGACCGGTTCAAGTCGTACTTTATTCTGTGTGGTTAGAATTCTTCACAATTTACGCGTGGATACTACGGAGTTTGATTTGGACCCGCTGTCTGACATCTAGCACTTTGACAGTGCCAGTAAAGTGACACAGTGAATAGTGTACCACTACGCAAAAAATAATTAAAGGGGTTGCCTTATCGTAAGCATTTAGATAGATTTAGAAATTTGGCATTGTGGGAGCCCTCAATTATTTATTTTTATTTTTATTTATTTATTTATTCAGGATAACAACAGCCTTAAATTAATAAAAGAAACATACAAAATCTGACGTCATCAACTAAAATAGTTTCAATAATTAATTTTGAAAAAAGTAGAGAACTAAATGACAAAATATTGAAATTAGTTTCTTATAATTGACTTTTCTATACAAAAAAAATATAAAAACCACTGGTAATTTTTTTTAGACATTCCCAATTAGGGGAGATAGGCCACACTATAAGAAGCTTTAATAGATATCCTATGGGTTAATTACTAAGTGGATGGTGGCCAGGATAGGCCACATCTCAAAATCACGAATCGACAGCGCAGCGGGACAGCGGTAAAAGAATACATTGCAGACGGTGTCGCAGGCAAAAGGTAGTAAAACATAATTCCAAGACGTTACTCAGTATAAAAACAGTTTGTTTTAGCCCTGAGAACCAGATTAATTTTCAATTAACTCCAATTTTAAATTCTTAGTTGCTTTAATACAAATAAAGTCCATTGAGTTGGCAAAAAAGTGACGTCATAGCTTGGTATTGCCGTAAAGAATCTGCGGGTGAATCGTGTTTTAAAAGCTCATAAAAAGTATGTCAGTTGGTGGTGCCATCGTTCCTATTAAGTGATTTTCTTTAAATTCGCCAAATATGTCAGTTTTCATTTTAAACCGTCGAATTATGAGACCAAACATAATTTATAATGTTTTAAACTTTCGCGATTCTCACTGATAACTAATATTTCTCGGGACTTAATCACGAATCCCGTTTATTGATAAAAATTACCTTGCCGTTTCGACCAATTACATTTATTACCCGTGAGGTGTCGGGTTTAGAATAGGCTAGACGACTAAAAAAAACTGTTTAGTCCGTCAGTTAGATTATTAAAAAATATTGTACACGTATTTTTTCTTTTGTTTGACAAACAAAAAATGACGAGGATACAGTGCTCAGAAATTTCGAGTGACAACACTATATGGTACAATTTTTACCTAAGAGTGACGTCACAAGCCCCCACTCCGGAAGTTTGATGATCTATGCCTTTGTCGATTTTTAATAATTTGATAAACCAAAAAGTACGTGTCCCATATTTTCCCATTATCTAACTGACGGACTAAATAGAATAACATATTTATAACCCAATCGTCATCCCTATTACACCTCTCCATTTATTCCGCGGATGTCGTAACATGCGACTATGGAAATGGGTTAAATTATATTGTAGACGATAGACTGAGCATGCTGTCACTATTGTACCACTTTTATCTAACTTTAAACGTAAAATTGCTAAAAGTAGCCCCAAAACGTAAACCTAGCGGTTCGTGTGCTCTGTATGCCCCCTTTCGTTGATACAGGCGTGATGAGTGTGTATGTACGAGTCTACTACCAATATACAGGGTGTAACATTTAGAAGAGGTCAGTATGGAAAAGTCTAAAACTATAAGAATGTTGAATTGAAAAAAAAATGGTAGTCATTTCGAACACCTACTAAAATAAATGAAAGGATGAAAACAATGCATTTTATTAATTTTAGACATCATGTTTCGTAGATATAATTATTCTTCAAAACGTCCGGATTCGATTCCCGAGCTGAGTAAAAGTTTTTTTTAAATGTACGAATGCAGTTTTCCTTGTTACTAAAATCAATGACATGGTTCCTAAGAACAGATCTTCGTATGTCTTATAGTTTCAGACTTTCCCATACTGACCGATCTAAATGTTACACCCTGTATAGATTCATGATTAAATCCCGGCAAATATTAGTTACAAACAGCAGCTAAACAGCACAGTCTCATCCTTAAAACAAATCAACCTGGCAACTCCTAAAAAAGAAAACAACACGAACCTGTAGAACACGTAGTGTTGGAGCATGAAGAAGATGTCAAAGACGAGTGAGAACAGTCCCAAGCCGAACTTGGTGGCGTCGCCGAAGAAGGACACCCAGTCGTTATAGTTGTAAGCGTTGAGGGTCATCTGAAGGATGGAGAGCAGTCCGCCGATGAAGTCCAGGAAGATGTTGCCGATGCTCCAGCCGACTGTGGACTTGCGCTTGTAGTTCATGTACGCCTAGAAATAGGAACAAGAAAAGTTACAGACAATACAATACAATATAATAAAAAAAATTATTGAACATCAAAAACAGTACAGTGACATTACAAAAATAAAAATCCAGGCAGTCTTATCGCTAAAAAGCGATCTCTTCCAGACAGCCAATTATACAAACTTCAAAGAAAAAGAGGAGAAAGGATAAGAGGTGTTCAATTCGACTTTTTTTATGTGTGTATACCGTGTTTTGTTGTGAACCGTTTTCGATGATTCTTGTTTCGTTCAACAGGCTATGTTTCAAAATCTGTCAAAATCTGTTGTGTATGTACTTATAATTTAATTGTAATTTTTCACATTTTCGAATTTTCTACTCCCTTTTTCTAAACCCTAACGATAATATGCACTCGATGCCGTGCGCGTGTTGAAGCCATTACATTTATTTTAGCAATACATTGATAACAGCTATACCGAGGCCGTATTGTCTAACGCTTTTGGCGCTTGCCTTCGCTTTCACTATCTCTTTCTGTCAACGTTTTATACCGTTTGACAGAAAGAGATAGCGATTGCGAAGGCAAGCGTCAAAAACGTTAGACAATAAGCCTACAGGTTCTGATGCAAAACGGATATGAACATCTTTTCTCTTTTCCGCAATACTGCCGTGCTAAGCCTATGTCCGTTTTAACGGTTTCGAAAAAAACGTGTTTTTATTTTTATGTTTTTGTTTCTTAGTATTTGACTGAAAAATAAGCCTTTCTTAGCTATTTTTAAGGCACTTCTAATAAAAATACGACTTTTTCGTTAACAGAACTTTATTCCTTATAAGCTAAGCCTTAGCTGCTAAGGAATCCAACGCAAAAAAAAAAAAAAACAGAATTTGGTCATTTTCGGACATAGGGCCTTTTGGCTTAGCACGGCAGAATAGCTTTTAACCACTCACTACATGCCTGCGGCTGGGGAGTCATGGTAGCCTAATGGTGTGATCTGTGGCCTCTCAAACCGAAGATCGTGGATACAAACGCGGGCTGGTATCTCTGACTTTTTTAGAATTCATGTGCGAAATTACATATGAAATTTACCTCGAGATTTACGGCGAAGAAATACATTGTGAGGATACTAGCACACACCTACGAAGCAATTTGATGGGTTGGATGGGTGGGGTGGGTTGGATTCGATGGGATGGGTGTGTGAAGTTCCCAATACGCACTGGGCCCGCGTTCTGAGAGGAGGACAATGTGTGGGTGTGGGATGCATATACGAGGGCAGGTCCAAAAGTTTCCGGCCTAACCAAAGAAAAGAAGTACATATATTTACAAAACTTCTTTTATTTTTCGATATAGTCGATAAATAATAGAAGTTTTGTGAATATATGTACCTACTTATTTTCTTTGTTAGGCCGGAAACTTTTGGACCTGCCCTCGTAGGTCAAAATTATGACATACCTGCGGCACATATTTGATGAACGTGATGGCGAGTTTGATGTAGCTGCAGTAGTAGAGGAAGTCAAGCCACGCGAGCGTGCCCCCGCCCACAAGACTCGCCGAAACCACCACCACTAAGCCGAATACGCCGAGTATGCCGCGTCCGGTCAAAGAGACCCGCTGATCTTCGCGCTGCAATAGACAAAACAATTTATATATTATAAAACTAGCTTTAACTCGCTTACTCGCTTCGTTCGAGTAAAGTATTATTAGAATACCCCGGATTGACGGGAGCAAATCTGTACTGACGTTTAATTAGTGGGAGGACTTAAACTAATTTTATTAGTTGATATCGATAAAAATGACGTACAACCAATGTGTAGTTCTAAAATTTTATACCATCACATACAAAAAAATAAAGTTTTTGAAGAATGAACTTATTTAATATTTTATACAAATTCAAATATATAGTTTAATTCTTATATTTAATATTTTTATGTCAAAAGTGACTCCAGTCCAGAGTCAATGTCAGATATCAGTCGTTTATAGTTGCGATAAGTATAAATATAAAATTTTATTGAATCAGGCGTTACTTTGCATGAACACGCATTTCTTACGTAAACGTCATCTTAAGGTCGCGAGTGAGCAAAGTAATTGTTTCAGTTCATTAAATAAAAGAGAATTGCGCATGATTTAAAGGTGTTCAAGCTTGGCCATTAGTTATGACAATGATGATTAAAATTGTTTTTTATCGATGTCGATAAACTAGTCGATATTTAAGGGATCACTAGCACTGGTACAATTTTTGCTCCCGTCAATCCGGGGGGGTCAATAACGTCAAAATAGAGTGGTTTGGGGAATAAATGGGACAGTGGATGGAACATAATGAAATGAATCAATCTAATTTTGCAGTTAATTGATTATAAATCAGGTTTTCAGAGCTGAAATAAAAGTGTTTTTTACTAAAGTCGCGTCTTTAAAATATTGTTTTATGGTGTCATCTCTATTATATGCAGCAAGTGACGAGGCAAAGTAGATAGCTTATTACTAGTGGAAACTACGCTATGGTTTTAGAAAGAAGTGGTCTTATAGTTATAATATTGTAGTAGGTATTTTTTTTACATGAAACTGACCCATCATTGACCTAGGGGTCACTTGATGAAAAGTGTATAGATGAGGTCAAAAGCGTAAGGTGTAAATGTGCAAGGTGTAAAGGTGTAAGGCGTAAAGGTGTAAGGCGTAAAGGTGTAAGGTGTAATTGATATAAGAGTCGTTTTCAAAAAAAATGTACACAATTAAGGGATTTAATAAAAACAAAACTTAATTGATTCCATTGTGTAACGAAAGTTACCCATATAAATAAATAAATAATTAAATAAATATTAGGGGACAATCTTACACAAATCGATCAAGTCCCAAACTAAGCAAAGCTTGTACTATGGGTACTAGACGACGATAAACATACTTATATAGATAAATAAATACTTAAATACATAGAAAACATCCATAACTCAGGAACAAATATTCGTGCTCATCACACAAATTAATGCCCTTGCCGGGATTTGAACCCAGGACCTCTTGCTTCGTAGGCAGGGTCACTACCAACTAGGCTAAGCGGTCGTTAACTAGGCTAAGCGGTCGTTACACAAACGATGCGATCTTGATTTTGTTTGATGAAGCCCTTAATAATGTACATACAATTTTTTCATTTTTTCGATAATGATCCATATTATTTGCCATACCTCATAAACGAAGCACTGAATGATTGTGACAATAGTGGCAAACACAGCATGGAGGGAGAAAAATACATCATTCAACTGGACTGGATTCAAACTCCTAGGGTGCCGGACGAAGTATTCCGCCTGAAATAGAAGCAAAAGAAAAACATTAAACACAAACACGTATTACCGATGTAGGTGCCAAGGCTGCCAAGCTGAAGTTTGATAACTTTAGAACACCTACACCTATTTGTGTAATCCTTTTTAGGGTTCCGTACCCAAAGGGAAAAAACGGGACCCTATTACTGAGGCTCCGCTGTCCGTCTGTCCATCTGTCACCAGGCTGTATATCAGGAACGGTTATAGCTAGACAGTTGAAATTTTCACAAATGATGTATTTTGGTTGCCGCTATAACAACAAATACTAAAAGCCAGAATAAAATAAATATTAACAACAAACGCTCCCATACAACAAACGTGATTTTTTTGCTCGTCTTTGCTCGATATTTATAACGGCAACAGGCAGACGCTTGAAATATTCACAGAATATTAAGTTATATATTCACTATAAAAATAAATAATTAAATTAAAATAAAACTGATATTTAAGGGGGCTCCCATACAAAAACCGGGATTATTTTGGCGTTTTTATAGATAATGGTACAGAACCCTTCGTGCGCGAGTTCGACTCGCATTTGGCCGGTTTTTTTTGTTATACATGTAACTATCAAGAGAAGGTTTGTATGAAAGATTTTTTTAAATTAGTAGTACACCCGTGCGAAACCAGAGCGGGCAGCTAGTTAATAATAATAATAAAATATAAACCACTTAAATTCAATATATCACTCTCAGTTTGATAATAATTGAAAATCTGTCTAAAACAATCACTCAATTCTTTATCGAAGGTTATTAAATTGCGTGATCAAAAATATGACGTTTAAAATAGTAAAGGTGCATTCGTTACGTGTTCGATAAAACGGCGATAACGTGAATGGAAATTTGCGCTTGTCAGCTGGGTTTTTGAAGATAATGTTTAAGGTGATATTTGTTAAAAGAAAGTAAGCTTAAGCTAAGGTTAATTTTGCGTTACTTAAACTATAAATTATAAAACCGCTACTAAGTAGTTAGGTAGAAAAATATGTCTTAAAAGTTCACTACGCTAATGTTTATTCAAATCTTAGTTATGGTGTAACAGTTTGGAGAAATGGAACTGATAATCAAAAATTTCTTAATAAGAGTTATGTACGGAACACTAAAAGAGATTTTTTAAAAAAAATGTCCACAATTAAGAGATTTAATTAATAAAAAACTTAATTGATTTCTCTGTGTAACGAAAGTTACCCATATATTTTATATGACTAACTTTCGTTACACACAGGAAGCGATCGTGATTTTGCTTTTTCGAAAATAACCCAAAAACGAGATAAAACGTACCTGGATCTCTTTCGAGAAATACAATCCGCAGTTGAACAGCGAGTACATAGTGAAACCCATGAGGTTGAGGGCCAAGAAGTCAAAGTTGAGGCCCACGACGCTCTTCCTCTTGAAGTTGTAGTATATTTGCGGGTAGAACGACACAGACCAGGACACGAAGTATATCCAGCCCATTATGTAGGATATTATGTAGATTGCGTGCGAGTGCATCACTGTCACCAGAATGAATACTGTGTCCATGCTGAAAAAGAAACCATTTATAAGTAGAACACAAGGAAAACAAATAGAGTTTGGCAACAAAAAGGAACGATTATTTTAAATATTAGCAACTTGAAGATATCATTCTTATGAGGGCGCAAAATAGGCTGTTCGACGCCTAATATTTTATGAACTGCCAAACCGCGATTCCATCATAGATTTTGTATGTTAGTACTGACAGAACTGTGATAAGCACTTAATAGACAACTCAATTGATTATTTATTTATTTCAAAGCTATTAAAATCATTGTATCGTTCTAAGATGGAGGTTTTTGTTCAACGGTGGACATGTTCCGGCTGACCATGATGACTATGATTATAATATTACAGTTAATTCCAAAATTCGGTTTTCTGGGTCAAAATTAAATGTTTTTTTTTTCTTTATTAAAGCTAAATCTTGGGATTATTGATATTAATCAATAACCATTAGGTGCCAAATACCACTTTTGTAGATTTTACCATTGGTTACATTTTGCGTTTTGTGCATTTTGCTCCGAAGCGGACAAAGACATATCGGTATTGTTACAAGTAGGCAGCTACTCACTGGACGTATCCGCTCGGTGTGACATTGAAAGACACCTCCGAGTGCCCCGGGCTCTTCCCGTACGCGCAAATATCGTAGGATATCTCGACGGTGGTGTTGGGATTCTCAGCGCCAGGGATCACGACCGTTGGCGGCACGAACTGGACTATGTCAGGGTGTTGCGCTTTTATGGCCACGTCTAAAGTCTCGTTGTATTCGCCACTGGAAAGAAGAACAAGAAAGGGTATATTAGGTACTTACTTTATACCGTAAATAAGGTTTCAATCTACATAGGTCAATACGAGACGCTTGGAAGTACAGGTCAAAGTTAAAATATTTTTACTTATTAATTTTAGGCAATAACCACTTATGAATGTTGAAGAATTTACCACCGGTTCGGAAAAACCCTGTTCAGAAGAGTTTGGAAAGAAAATCAAAAATTTAATTACTAAAAAAAAAATCTGCTGTTATTTCATTACATGCATTTAAAATATTTAAAACAACTAAAATTTTGAACACTATACATACGCCATTTGGAACAAGAGATTGCCAATGCGGATAGGAATTATTTTCTAACATCCCTGTCCATGATATTATAATACGCCTTAGATATTAGTGTCTTCTTTACTATGGATTTGAATTTGTACCTGTTTTATTGGTTATAGTTTTTAGACTTTTGGCAGACTTTTATGAATAATTATTTCCGTTTGATGTTGAACAAGCGTATAAACCGTTATTACTTGTTAGATACTCATAATTACTACCATTCCCAGGACTACACACGCAAATTATTTTTAAAATCGACTGTGGGTGTAATCAGTTATATATAAGCAAAAATCGCAAAAGCTTAAAATATTTTGGTTGTAAGTCATGTTTGTACAATTTACTCGATCTGATACTTGGGTGAGAGTGCAATCATTATTTGTTACGATAGGATAGTACGTCATCTAATTTCATAGTAACCATAGAGGCTGAAACGTGCCGTGAATCAATGTCAAGCTTCTTTCATTATTTATTCTTGTAATATTGAAAAACCACAATGGTTTGCTAGTAATTTCGTAAATGTTATGTTCGTATTGTCTCTTGGTATAAAACGCATTTGACAATACATTTATTGAACATTTTTCTTTTATTTTATATAGTATTGTATTGCAACGATGTACACGGTTACATTATGTATAATGACAATAACAATTAACAGCTACAACGCGCTACGATTGAGTTAGCTATAAATTAATACCAATTCAAGTGTTTTGATAACTGTATAATAATAATACAAGTGAAGTATTAAAATAGTCAGTTAACGTTGATAGGTAATCTCTTACCTTTGCCCCTGACTAACTTACATAATGAGAATGGATTTTTGGACGCAGTAATTTACTTGACCGAAGATTTGACGACTCTGCTTGCCATTTGTTACAGTAATCGTATGCAACTCACCCTTGTATCTGTATTTGGAGTTATCATTAGACCCCGTTATTAAGTAGGCAGTTTGGTGGCTACTTACCTAACATTAGTGATGTGAAATGTTAATAAAAAACCGTTTTTTAAATTAAGTTTTCAGATTAATTTTGGAGTGTCCAAACATAGCTACAATGTCGAGACTTGGATAGTTTGTATTGCACATCACTAATGCTGCCCACTTGGAACGGGGTAAAGTCATCATCATCATCATTTCAGCTTGGCTTGAGCCGTAGTTCCCACGCAGACCTTTACGGATAAGGAACTTCACACACACCATTGTATTTATTCGCAGGTTGTGCAGGTTTCCTCGCGATGTTTTCCTTCACCGTAAAGTTCATTGTAAATTTCAAATTTAGTTTCGCACGTAAATTCCGAAGAACTCAGAAGCGCGAGCCGGGGCTCGAACCCACGACCCTCTGCATTTCTTCTGCGGCTTTTTTAAAAATTTGGAATTATTTCAAATAATAGTACGGTTTGAAAACCAAATCATTAGCAAATGTTAATTGCCACGCAATTCAAATTCTTCCACAATGAAAAACTCTGCGACATTCTTTGACATATGACCTTTGATAACAGGTAATGAAAACATAATATGTAAACATTATATTGCACAGATTGCACGTAACCATATATCCATTTAGTGCACACATTTAAAATTTACTACGAGCTTTAGGTACGGTGAAAAGAAACATCGTGAGGAAAATGTATGTGAAGTTCCCGAACTGCAATGGCCCGCGTGGAAATTATAGTTCAATACCTCTCCTTCTAAGAGGAGGCCTTGCCTAGCACTGGGGCAGTTAATAGGCTGAGATGATTCCATTAACTGTTTGACTTACATTTGGACCAACTTGAACAGCCGTGTCTCGTCCACCAACAAGTTTACGTCTGTCACATCGACGTACATTTTGTTTATTTGTGACTGTGCACACGGTACGCCTGTAAAAAAGCAATATTTGTCGTTAATAAATTAGTATGAACACATTAGTCGCCAATAAAAGGGTGCTAAAAGGTGAGATCCGCATCGCGGAGTAACTTTTGGCGCATTTAGGCTGGATTTTACCAAACTTTTATTCCGAGAATAACTCTCAGATAGTAATGTCAAATTACTATGGCATTTTGACATTACTATCTGAGAGTAAGCGTTATTCTCGGAATAAAAGTTTGGTAAAATCTAGCCTTAGTAATACTGAACGAAACAAAATGGATTCTAATTATACTGTCACAACAAGCCCAGTCAATCATATAGGTACATTTAAAAAGTCTAATATTTATACAGCCTAACGTCCAAAAATACTCCGAAACTCCGAGTTAACTGCTAACACAGGGTTAAGTAGTGAGTCGGTTTCAAAAAAAAATACATAGTTAAAGGCTTAATGAAAACCAAATCACGATCGCTTCCTTTGTGTAACGAAAATTAGTCACACTAACTATATGGGTGACTTTCGTTACACAAAGGAATCAATTAAGTTTTGTTTTAATTAAATCCCTTAATTGCGTATATTTTTTTTGAAAAAGACTCCAGTATCAAAATGTACGGAACTGTTAACCCTAACTTAAGGTTGATGATTTATTTTTGTAACCCAAAACAGTGCAAACAGCTCTAAGAGAAACAAAATGATGGGTTCATTGAGATTCTACTTAATCTGATTTTACTATGGACACAGAACTTATTATTACTATTATCAGTGACATCATCGTGAGATAATGAGTCTTGCACGGCGATGCAAATTTTGAATACCTATAAGTTTACTTCTTTTACTTACCTAAGAACAATAGGGCAACAACAAACTTAACAAACATTATCCTATGACTAGATGATCCACACATAAATTCGGTTCCGCGCGCCATTATGCTATCTCCTATTAGTTTGTATCTGAAACAATAAAAAAAATTCGTTAAATACAAGTTAGCTACCATCATGGAACGTTGGACAGTCATCGGGACAGGACCTCCACCGCTGGACATACTCGTAGGCCTCCCTCATTGATACCCAATCATTACGGTTGGAGGCGGCTTGCATCCACCTTGAACCTGCGGCCTTTACCAATCTCATTGGTGGACGTTCCGCGCTGCGCTTGCCGGTCCTTGTCTTTTTATTCTAGAACTGTTCCGCCCCAACGACCACCTAATTCTATTATGCTTGCTATATAGCCTGCCCATTGTCATTCCAACGAGCTAATCCATTTGGCTATGTCGGTGACCCTAGTTCTTCTACGGATCTCCTCATTCCTGATTTGATCCCGACTGTCAGTCTTCGAAAATTTTATATAGTATTTCTTTATTCATTATTTTACACGACTGCCCTCTATCTCACCTGATGGAAAGTGCAAGTGAGACTAAAGGTGTTACAAACAGTTCAGTAACACTAACAGCCTTCACTCTAGCCTTGAAGAGCCCTAAGTTGTATCTGCCCAGAAATACAGATGATAGAAACGAATTCCATTTCCTTTCCCTTGCAGTTCGCATGAGGAAGGATAAGCGAACCGCTTTGTGCAAATGGATGGGATGGATAAATACCCAAATGAAATTAAGTTAAAACGACTAACCTCTAACATACGATAATTTAGGACACTGAATGGACCATCAGCCAGACAAGACAGAAGTGTCTCTGTATTATAGGTCACAGACAGAAATTATAGGCCTCACCCACACTAATAAAGTAACAATGATAATTCACTGTTACTATTCAGAGTTGTTTGCTATGATTGCAACTGACGCTGACCAGTACGATACTTCCAGAAAGTAGTATGAAATCTCATTTACCTATACAAATAGTGAACCAGTGGTTTAAGGTGATACCTAGTCAATTTTCTGAAAGACATTTACCACATTTAGAAAAAAATACATCTATTGAAGAATATCAAAGAAACCATGAACTTACATTAGTTTTCTTTCCACTAACAAAACAACATATACACAGTACCAATGCGATAAAAGTAACGAGCGGGTCAAGCAAAAACAATTTAATTCCAGCAATGCGTGCGATTTACGGCATGCTTTAGCATGGAAAACAAGCCATAAAATTTAATAGATTTTTTTTATTAAAAAAAATACTTTTCATATGTCTTCCTTCTATCGTTAGATGTACCTATTAGAGAGGCAGAAGTAGAAGAATTTAGGATCATTCAAATGTTCATTGAGAAACAAGATCAAGGACACCACAAGCTACTTCTGTATTGATTCGGCAGAACATTGGGGTTCAAGTCAGCACTAGCTGTAGACCGCGATTTCATCTGCAAACTACGATATTTTCCGGAATAAAATATCCCATAGGTATGTTAATCAAGCACAGGATCGTGGGTGTAAACTTCAAACCCGAACTCGCATCTCGTGAGATTTTCGAAATTCTTGTGCGAAATTACATTCGATATTTACCTACGACAAGCTTTACGGTGAAGGAAAACATCGTGAGACATCTCGCGAAGCAATTCAAAGTGTGTGTGAAGTTTCCAATCCGCCCTCTGGGCCGGTATGCGAACTACAGACCAAGCCCTCTTACCCAGCAGTGGGACGTATATATTCATAGGCAGAGATGATGTTCATGATATGTTAATCTAGATTACAATCTAAACAATTGTGCTTGTTTAGCCTTTAGTCTATCGTTGTCAAAACTTTGAAAAAGTATATTTTCGTAATTTCTATCCACAAAATAAAAAAAAGCGAATTAAAGATATAATTACATCGGTTACCGTCTACTCAAGTACGGCGTCCTACAAACCCAAACAAAAATAAGATAAATCTCGGTTCACTGATTAGTTGTATCGACTCGTTTGTATTATGTGCAGCAGTGCAATGTTCTGCTGTTCCGATGACCTTAGCCGTTTCATTGTCAATGCCGATTCCATTCGAGCAGCGAACCCGCTAATACTATTTGTATATTGTTTAATACATACAAATCGGATAACATATGCGGTGTTTTGGCTACTTAATATAGCTCTAAAAATGTTCATTGTCCTTCAAACAATGGACTTAATTGAAGATTAAGTCCATCGGACATTCAACAAGTAAAAGTACCGTATGATTGTAATGTAGGTGTGTTTAATTGATCAACTTTCGACAATGTGGACGGAACAGGACTTAGCATTACTCCAATTCAACCGGTTCATGTAAATGTTAAGTAAGAACTTTGAATTTCTGAGACTTGATCGTATAAGGACTACAAAATGTACCTTATTGATCCGTCATTCATTTATTTTGCCAAGAATAGGAAAACAGAGAAAGACTAGATGTAAACGCACAAATATAACGTGCTACTGAAATAGACGACGACAATAGATATACGAGATCAATAACTTGTAAAGCTATTTATACATATGGCATTGCTTATTAAACTGAGGTAACCATTCTCTTAGCCTTAACCGCATAACAGTAAGATCTTATAATGTGCCTACTGTAAAAAGACATCAAGATTCGATGAATAAAATTTCCAATTTAAGGACAGAATCTGAGACGTTTAGACTTTGACACATTTTAGTAATGAGATATTTTACCCTAAGTAAGTCTTCAGAAATTATTCCATATACAACGCTGATTTAAGACATTTCGTAGGTGTCAAAACAATTCGAACGTTCTCATCTAATTCAAATAGAAAAATTGTATGAATTGGATTATTGAACATCATATTGTACGAAATCGTGATTCTACGTATGTTAGCCAAAATACTGAATCCAAGACATACAAATTACCAATGCAGATACAACAATTAGCATGATAAAACTTACTTTGGTACGCTGATACTATTCCCAATTTTATGATGCCAAAAATATTTAATATTTTCTATACAGTCTTCTATAGGGTCCATTTTAGACTTTACGGGTTCGAAGAGCTAACAAGTCAGAGGTAACCGATCGATCGCCGCAATCTTACATTGGTTGTTAGTGATGATGGAGGAATATGCAGTGAAGCAAGACTAACCAACCTTGGCGTGCAAATGGTATTAATATTGATTCTACGGCACGCGGTGTTTATAAACCGTCGGTAATGGTGAAGTGCTCATTAGAATATATGTAGTTGTTCTTCAGTTGTATTTATAATATGTTTAGACGACCAGATGGCCGAGTGGTTAGAGAACCTGACTATGAAGCTTGAGGTCCCGGGTTCGATTCCCGTGTCGGGGCAGTTATTTGTATGAAAAATACGAATGTTTGTTCTCGGGTCTTGGGCGTTTAATATGTATTTAAGTATGTATCTATCTATATAAGTATGTTTATCCGTTGCCTAGTACCCATAACACAAGCTATGCTTAGCTTACTTTGGGATTAGGTCAAATTGGTGTGAATTGTCCCGTGATATTTATTTATATGTCGACCTACTTCACATTAATAGCAAGTTAACGCTTAACTTTATAAGGGGAGTCTATTTAACTGTGTCTTAGGATTAGAAACAGTTGATTCAAGATCAATTTTAAAATAACTTATACCAAAATTTAATACAATCCCAGGATACCTATGCACTTTAGTCCTAAAATGTATCTGGAAGATGGGGCTCTAAAGCGTTTCAACCGCCGCATCCCGTGTGTTTCGAAAAATTTAAGTATAATGCTCATGAACTAAAACTAACAGCGATTCTGCGATCACACAGCACACCAAGCGTGGTGGTGGTCATTGAAAAGAAAAGAGAACATTTATTCGTGACACAATTTCACAACAAAAGCAGAACGGTAACATATAAAATTATAATGTCACGAAATAGTCCCAACTTTTCCGTTGGAATCATTGGAATTTTTAGTTTATTATTAGGCGATTTTCGTAACAGACGGGATACGGCGGTTGAAACGCTTCAGAGCTTCGGGTGATAACCCAAATATTTCAGCAGTTAGTGGGGCTAGTTTGACTGAACACCCCAGTAAAAGTTTACCGTCGGTATTTTTACGATTCCGTACCCAAAGGGTAAAAACGGGACCCTATTACTGAGGCTCCGCTGTCCGTCCGTCCGTCTGTCACCAGACTGTATCTCGGGAACCGTGATAGAGAGTTGAAATTTTCACAGATGATGTATTTCGGTTGCCGCTATAACAACAAATACTAAAAAATGGAATAAAATAAATATTTAAGGTGGCTCCCATACAACAAACGTGATCTTTATAGATAATTGTACGGAGTCCGACTCGCACTTGGCCGGTTTTTGTTTATTTTGTCTTCGGCGCGGTACACTTTGAACATCAACCAATACATGGAATTATTCATCAACTTCAATAAAAATAAAAAATAAATACAAAGATTTTCACTCAAACTTGCCCAACCATTATGCTGAGGTATTCCAGATTAACTTTAAATTACCTTGTATAATAATTAAACGGCTCAACTCATGACTACAATCTCAAAACATCTATTAGGTATGATTCAAGGTGCATAACGTAAGCTTACTATATGGGCCTAAATCGAATAAAAGCTCTGTACAATATCTTCTCTTTTGCCATGAAAGCATAAGACGCTTAAATGCCTCTAATTTTAGGCACCAGCACATCAAAATGTCAACTCTAAATTCAGGCAATGAATATCCCATAATTACTGCCAACGCAGCCACTACCCGCACCGCGGACACAGAAAGTCAGACTTTAAACAAAGAAACTGTCAGGAAGTCTAAGAAAACACTCAATAAACGCCCAATCATAAATACTAACATTGACAAATATCTCATTTTTCATTCGTTGTATCGTCCGGGACATGTCTGCACATTATTCACAATCACTTCTATCAATCTTCCACGAGTCTTGTTATTACTGTATTGACATCAGATTGACACTGTCTGTTACAAAAACAGTCTCGTTCTTCATCCGGCAATGGCTAACCTTGAGTTTAGAGAAAAAAAATTGCTGTTACATTTGCTCAGTAATGGTAATCAATGGAACCAGTTAATTCACCTCATTTACACGGTATACTTATGCTAGTAGCTCACGGCGACAAAAACTGGACGGTTAGCTAAACCCACCAAGCATTTCTCCATAATCGATGCAGCGTCTTTATCATACCATGTTGGGTAGAAAGAGATGATTATAGCGTCGAATTGTCAAGTTTACCGGGAGTACGCGTAAGTAAAGGATGAACCTATACAAATTTAAAGTCAAAGGCAAATATTTTTTATTGCAAACCATGAGGACATCAATAGATACGAGTAAGTAGCATTGACAAACGGACAAACAAAATCAACTTGTTTTGGCATACGACAAAAAAATAGTCAGTGAAAACTAAATAATGATCACTTCATTACCAACATAAATTATAATTAAAATGTGTGAATTAGCAAGGTAGTATGTATAAGAAGTGGTCTGATACAGTAAAAAAATTGAAAGAAAAGTATATCGGTTTCGGTGCATAAACGAGATTTGTAGTATCATATTGATACTTTGATATCTGTAATAAAATTAAGATAAGAGTGGTTTTAAAAAATATTGTACACAATTGAAGGATTTAATTCAACCAAAACTTAATTGATTCCTTTGTGTAACGAAAGTTACCCATATATGTAGTTTGTATGACTAACTTTCGTTACACAAAGGAAGCGATCGTGATTTTGTTTCCATTCAATCCTTAACTATCAAAATATACAATCATATCCCGAATTATATTAAAAACCAACAGAAGCTAACTACTTACATTGTAGAGTTAAAAAAATTACTACTGAAAAAAGGATATTACAATTTAAAGGAATTTTTTGATGATAAATTTGAAAATGATAGTCATAATAAATAAATCTGCCGAAGCACTTCAATGTCTCTTAGTTTTAAATTAATTAAGTAAATAACTTATGACATTACTATAATAATTAAGTATACTAACAAATATTAAAATTTTTGTATGAATATTGTATAAATTTTGACTAAGAATAATAATTTGATAATAGTGACTCCAAAATGAAATCTATCATCTTTTTTGTTGTTTTTGCTGTGCCCTTGCAGGGCGTCACATGTATACCAATTTATTTTTAAGATCCTTGTCTGTAATGTGACTTGCAATAAAGAAACTATAACTATAACTATGTACAATTTTTTTGAGAACGACCCATTAAACTTAGATTGCGCGTCTCTGCCATATCCAAACCAAGAGCCATTCATTAAAGTAATTTGAAGTAAATTGCTGTGAATTTTGCAGAAATGTTAACGCACTCCATACTCTCATGAGGACAACGATCGCTCAACAGGTTGGATGTACTGTTGCGTATTTAGGGTTCCGTCAAAAAAAGGTTCAAAAAACCTGATTTGCTCGAGTCAGGTTCGCCAAAACGTGTCCTTGATTACCAGGAACGCTGAAATTGACGATGGTTATGGACAGTTTTAAACATGACCAGTGTAATGGTAATTTACGCACGGTTAGGGTCGTTCACTTATAACGTCTTAACGTCTGCCTGGAGAGGCCATCTCCACAGCAAAATTATCGTATTGCTAGTATCAAATATTTTGATAAATAATTCTATTTCAATACTTACAAGTTTTTTTTCGATGGAATATTTTTATATTTTTTTTCGATAAATAGATTACTTTTGTCCCTTGTCACTTTAACGTCATGTTTGAAAACCCATACGAAATTATGTAACTACTGAAAGCGACAAGGTATATAAAGTGATCACTATTTATGACGTTGATTATCTTATCTTCACTAATTATTCTCCTAACTCCTGAGTTTTATTAATACTTGCAGTGCTTAAGACCTAACTAGACGATAGTCCCCAGTTAGGTAGGGGATTTGAAGCGTTACCTGTGTTACAAAAACCTAAGGCTAATGCCCATGAACTAAAACCGATTGCAATTCTGCAACCACAAAACCACACCACGCGTGGTTGTGGTCAACGGGATTTTTAGTTGACGGACATATTAGTCCATTTTCGTAACACACGGGATACGGCGGTTGAAACGCATCAGAATTCCACCCGGTTATGTTATTTTGGAAATTATTTTACGATACTGAGGGTTTTTTATTCATTAAACAATTTCTAATTAATTACTGTACTACATTGGACCATTATTGATTTGTTCTTTATAAAGTACTCGAGGACTTACGACGTTCTGCATACTAAATTTCAAATTAGTCTGGTTGCTGGAGGTGTGTTAAATTCACATTGCAAGATTTATCCCAAACTACTAACGGACAAGTTAATTTGAGTGTAAACCTTGAAAATGAAGTCCAATGATAATTATGTACATTTTTATGGAAGTTCATGCATAAAAGAGAGTTTTAGTTAGTAGATAGTCTCATAAGAGAGTTGCAAAAGCGCCTGATCGACACAACTGGCGACCAAAGGGCCAGCAGCTATCTCTTTCGACGAGAAAACACTGCCAGCATTTTGGGAATAGCTATGGGGGCCAGTTTTAGCATTTCTTTTAAGCTACTAGATTTTATTTTAATAAACTAGTCGTCAAATACATATACCGCAGAGTATGTATTACAATACCGAAGTACGAAAGACCGAATATATTAAAACATCGAATGGGTCAAAAGACCGACACGATTTTTTTCTGAAACCGTTAACTTTTTAAGATTGTTATAAAACAAACCTAACCTAACCTAATGGTTTCTGTATGATGCCGTTTTAATAAATTCTGAAAAGTTTACGGTTTCAGAAAAAATCGTGTCGGTCTTTTGACCCATTCGATGTTTTAATACATTCGGTCTTTCGTACTTCGGTATTGTAAAACACACCCATATCGGACCTCGTCGACTAGGAATAAGATTCAAGTTAATTTAGCCCTTAGCAAAATTACTATTTTTAATTGTAAAATTGCTGTGCCCTATCGGGGTTTATGTTTTGGACTTGTATATATTATTGTAACATCTAATTTAACAACATATTATGCAATAAATCATTTGAATTGAATTGAAAATTATGCAACCTAATTAATAAATATTAGTATGAATTAAAAGCACGTCTTAATTGTATTAAATTAACAATCTTTAATTTAAACAAAAAAATAATTGTTTCCGTATTAGAGAGTTCCGAAAAAAAGAGCCAAAATACGCGTTTGAAGGGTTCGAGTTGTACCTGTTTTAGGGGTACAAAAACACTAGGCAACTCTAAAGGCTTTAAGTTACTTTTACGTGTCTCTTATTCAATTTTACTATCCATTTATTTGATGTTAATTTAAGGTTCCATAAACATTTTTCTGGTTTACGCAATGAATTTTTTTTTTGTAACAGCTTGGTGACAATAATGATTGATTATTAATTTTTCTAAAAAGTAAATTTTACATAAATTATGTCACTTGAAAAAAATACTGTCTAAAAGGTGCGATATTTTTGACGCTGAGTGTATATTTTACTTTTATAGAGGTTGTTGCCTACCAAAGCCTTCCCAGAGTTAATTCCGTGATTGTGTGACTATCACAAGTTCTGTAATTATTCATATACCAATATAAACAGCAAACCCTGTACTATCTTAATCTTACACTTCAGTTAACTGCGTGGTTTATGATTGTTGATTAAGTATATTAACTTGAAATAAAAACCATCCCATAAGGCTCAGAAAATCGCTGTGTATTTTGTAAAGAATTTATATATTTATAATTAGATTTTCTGCTTCAAATCAGATTGTGTGCAAAACTATTGGCTGTTGATTTAATCGGCACGTACACGAGAACAATTTATTAATAATTTACCACTAGGGTATCAACTTTTTGCAATTTTAAACTTGCCATGTCATAACTAAATACATACCCGTACTAAATGTCAAGTCAACCTAGGGCCGTACTGTCTAACGCGCAAGTGCTCGCATTCACTATTTCTTTCTACTATTATCCTATACCGTGTGACAGGACAGAGAGAAGTGGTGAAAAAGATCGTGATATCGAGTGCATTAGGCCTCTAGTCGCTGATGGTGAAAATTTGCGAGATTCAAACAACCATTGCAAAATAATAAACGTTAAAATAAACTTTAAGATCGAAATTAAAAATTCTAAAAAAAAACATAGGTATAGTTGCGATACGCCTCTTTCAAAACACCATCTCAAGTACAAATCTTATCAGGAAACCATGCGCGTGCGCGTGCTTCACAACTGCACACAGTTAACGTTACGGTGCTTAGTATAAGCATTAACAATCACCGGTATGTACGCATGTCACTGTGATTCATAACCTCGTCGCGCAAAATTTTACAGGCGTATACAAAAACATTTCAAGTTTATAAGTTAGCCGCGTGACAAGTTTATACAAACTAACGTAGTGGAACATAAACATTACCATCATTATACCCGTAGGACGCCCACTGCGGGATATAGGCCTCCCTCATTGATATCCAATCATTACGGTTGGAAGCTGTTTGCATCCACTGTGAACCTGTACCCTTTACCATAACACAAAAACTTAATAATTTAAAAAAAATTATAAGCTATCCTCAGACCCTGGTACAATTTCTGGACAAAGGACACCCTAAGGCTATTCTAACAAGCCCAAACACAGTTCGACACTTCGGTTCGGAAACACCTTAGAAAGAAAATCTGTATTTACTTTTTCATCTAAAATCTAAGCGTTATCGACACCGTAATGTTTGATAATGATACTTATCACGTCGTTATAAAACTGGTAGTAGGTACTCGGTGTTTCCTTTACGACTCTACGATGTGCTTCACGAGAATAATTTAAGTATTTTAAATTATTCAACAGGACAATAAGAAAAAATATCACAATGCTACAACAGTGCAAAAGTGACAATAATTACAATGCGAAATTAAATCTGTCTGTCTAATAATCCACTGCCGTTTCGTAAAAATCTCTATTGAGAACAAATTTACAAGACATAAGGATGATGGCATGTCATTTTCAAAAAAAAAATACACGATTAAGGGATTTAATTAAAACAAAACATAATTGATTCCTTTGTGTAACGATAGTTACCCATATAGTTTATATGTATATTTGACTTTCGTTACACAAAGGGAGCGATCGTGATTTTGTTTTGTTTAAGCCCTTAATCTTAATTATGGTTTTTTTTTAAACTTCCCTAATCTGGTTTCAAAACCTAACATAGTGTTTTTTTAATTAGAATCGCGTCTTGGGATTATTGTTTTATGGTGTTATCATTCATCCCTCAAAGAGATATATTTTGTTCAAAATAAGTGTATTAAAATTATTTAAAATCCGGTGTATTTTTATGGTTAGTTTACGCAACTGCTACATTGTTTGCCACTACGTTAGCAATTATGTGCAATGAATTTGAATAAATGGCTGTATTTTGAATACACTCATAAAAAAGATAGACGAATAGCTCAAATTAACTCAATTAGTACACGTGAAATACACAGATTGCTTCCGGTGTAACGATCACGTAATAATAAAGCACAGAGTAATAAGAAAAATACTTTCGCTAATTTACAAAAATTTGTACACAATTAAGGAATTTAATTAAAACAAAACTTTATTGATTCCTTTGTGTAACGTAATTTACCCATATGTATAACCAACTTTTGTTACACAAAGGACGCGATCGTGATTTTGTTTTCATTAAGCCCTTAATTATGTAAGTATGTACTTTTTTTTTAAAACGACCCAAATCTCAGGATGGTGGTAGAGGAAAATATTTTTTGTGTCACTTCTTAGTAAAGTAAAAAGGTTTACTAGGGGTTAGTTTATGGTTACCCACCTAAAACTCAGAATTTAATGCTAACCCAGGGTTGAGTAGTGTAATAATATATGGAACTGTTACCCATAATCTAGAATAATGATTTAATTTTTTTAAACCTAGATCGTGGAAAACGCCCTTTAGCAGTTGACTCTAAGTTATGCAGTGTAGTTAACTCTGGTTTGCGCAAGCCCACCTAAAAGGGTTAAACAGATCGCGCCCTGAATTTCTTCTGCATACAAACATTTAATACGTGGAATAGAAAACATAAACATCAGACGAACGCGGGGTGACACGGTCAACATGAATGAAAGCTGTCTGGACGCTTTCGCAACATCTATGCTATACTATAATGTGCTATACTGTCCCTTACGGTCAATGGCTTCTGTTTATTTTACTTTTGGAGCAGTTTGGTAGCTTTCAGATGTAAAAGGAGCGGCGAAGTTTTTTTTAATATGCTTGCGTGTGCCTGTTATTTAAATTTAGAAGGAATTTCAGGATAGCAACTCTGTCTTCGAATTGTATTAGAATCATCTGGTGTAGAACGTGTGAATTTTGTCTGAAAATAATAAAGTATCGCGACCTAAAATTATAGTTTCTCATTCATAGATTAAAAAAGCCGTGGTGGCCTAGTGGCTTGTCTATGGCCCCTCAAGCAGAGGGTCGTGGGATCGTGGTTTCGGGCCCCAGCTCAAACTTCGGAGTTTTAAAAAAATGACTTAGGAAATTACATTTGAAATTTAGCATGAGCTTTACGGTGAAGGAAAACCTCGTGAGACAACCTGCACACGGCTGCTAAAAAATTCAATGGTGTGTGTGAATTTCCCAATTCGTGCTGAGTCCGCGTGGCTACAGTCCAAGCCCTCTCATTCTGAGAGGTGGCCAGTACCCAGCAATGGGACGTAAATAGGCTGAGGTCTGTTCTACCGTCGGAGCTAGCTTAGCTAGCCTACCACAACATTGGCTCAATTTATAGAAACAAACTCGAACAAAGAGTTCGATATCAGCCCCCTGCACCACAAAAATCACTAGTGCTACAAATCGGCATAATAAAATTGTTAACTTTCTCACACAGCAAAAGTGATAATTACGTTAAGTTTATTTTATAGTGTACATATGGGGGTCTTTTTCAAAAATATTGTACATAATTAAGGGCTTCATAAAATAAAAATCGCGATCGCGTCCTTTGTGTAACGAAAGTTAGTCATACAAACTATATGGGTAACTTTCGTTGCACAAAGGACTCAATTAAGTTTTGTTTTATTTAAACCCCTTAATTATGTACAAAATGTTTTGGAAACGACTCTGGGGGCCAGAACTGTACTAATTATAAGGCGATCAGAACATGTAAATAAAACCATGCCACATTGTCGAGTGCATTTAGTCATTGTTGAGCACCTCACTGTTGCTTGTGGCGATATCTTTATGTAAACATTAATGTGGACATTTCAGAAACAGTAGATAAACGAGTAGTGCTTAGCACGTGCCGGTCATTATTCATTAATTGCATTTGCACAAATTACTTAATAGTTACTTCGTAAGCATTGTTAGTGCGCGTTGTAAACTACTGTTGAATTTTGATTCTTATTTCATCATCATCATCCCAGCCCATATACGTCCCACTGCAGGGCACAGGCCTCCTCTCAGAATGAGTGGGCTTGGGCCGTAGTTTCCACGCGTGCCCAGTGCGTATTGGGAACTTCACACACACCATTTCATTTCTTCGCAGGTGTATGCAGGGTTCCTCACGATGTTTTCCTTCACCGTAAAGCTCATGGTAAATTTCCAATGTAATTTCGCACATAAATTTCGAAAAACTCAGGTCAGAGCCGGGATTTGAACCCAGGACCCTTTGAGAGGCCAAAGTTGAAACCACTAGGCCACCACGGTTTTTTATCACTCGCAAAAATCAAATTACTTGTAGTTTCCAGTACCTATGCTTCTTTTGCCACCTAAATGCCATTGACCGAAAGTAAGGATCACAAAAAATATTTTTAAGTAAAGATACGTCTTTGGTCACACACAACACAATGCAATCGAAAAACGCAGCGCACACACGCTTTTATTCTTTTTGTTCTCGTTATGTAGGTAGGTATATTTGCTCCCGTTAGATCATTCATTCCCAAAGTGGTCCAGGTGGACCCCCAGGGGTCCACAGGAGACTAGAGGGGGGTCTACGTTGGCGAGACAAAAATGGGCGATTTGGGAATATGGTAGAAATCAAGCAGGCAGCAGGGCTGCAGGGGGTCCACCAGAACCAGCTAAATTTTGAAAGTGGTCTATGTGAAAAAAAGTTTAGGAACCTCTGCGTTAGTTAAATGAAAAGCTTGCGGTTGTCCTTTAACGTCGCGTGAGCCCTGAGGTTACAATTGTCGCCTTAAAAAATTAAGGATCCCATACAACGAAATTTTTACGTAGAACGATTTTTTTTTATTTGTCAAGAAAAACTACCAAGTTTCTTGAAGAAATAAAAAAGATCTAAATCTGTTTTAGGCATGCGCATAAAGTCGTGGTGTTTGTAATACATTTTGCTTTAAAATTTACTTCTCGAAACTTCAGTGATTTACATACCTAGTTAACATAATTTATTTTATCGTAACAGATACAACATGTAAAAAAATCCTCATTAACGATATCGTAGTCAGGACAGAGCGAGAAGCCAATATACCTACTTAAACTTTACTGATGTTACTGTCATGACAATACGGGCGATGTCAACCATGTTAGAAGAGTACAGCTATACAGTTAATGTCAGCTGAAAGGTTAATATACAAATGTCATGACATGGAGCCCGATAGGAGTATTTTAAATTGTGTTATCATGGCACGGATGACACGCAACTTTTGTGTCATCTTTAATTTTAAATGTGACAAAGTTATAATGTAGCTGATAATAAAAATACCATGATGAAATAAAGCATTATTGGGTCATAATTAAATTCTGACTCGGAGTTTCTTAACAGTGCCCCTTATGTGTTCTTGTTTTATCACAACGGTCTAGACATTGCAATTGAAAAAAACTAGACATCCGACATCGAAACTACACAATATATACAAATGTTTTTTATTATAACTGTTGCCCGCGGTTCAGTCTGGTTCATTCAGTCTGCGTTCAGCAGGAAGTTTCCCGAGACAAAATCTCTAATTAGTTAATAATATGGGATAGTGTGACATTTTATAGGTAAAAGTTTTTTTAATCGGTTTGGTAGTTTCGGAGATTACCCCTGCGTTCAACCATACAAACAAAGTTTAACTCTAAGTTATATTAAATTTCTCTCTCTAGATTATCGCAAGAACTAATAAAATAAACAGTTTGCTGGCTGAGTTATTCTGACTGATGGATAAAACTCTGTGTAAAGAAACAGCCTAGCAACTGGAGTGCGGAAGTATGAATATGTTACATTACTGACCTTTAACACTACATACTTTTAATCTTCTACCGACTGATAAATCCGTTGAACCAGATCTCGGTTCCACTTTTCTAACGTTTTAAAATGCAACCGACAGGTTATCACCTCTTCCGCGGTATAAAGAAAAGTATTTAAATATATGATAATAAATGTAAATATTTTATCATAAGTACAACGTCAGTGGCTGTTGTTTGAGTTTTTATTACAGCGTGACGTTAGTTATATGGATGTTGTGGTTTTGTGAGAGAAAAAGATTCGTACCCACCCATATCTCGAGACAGTAGGCATCTCTTTCATACCAACATCGGCATTTTTATATTCTTCCTAGCCGTTGTCCACTTTCAATGAAGACAAGAATTAGAGTGCACCATAGAAAAGTGCATTAATTGAAACCCACGCTTGCAGTACCGGCTCTCACATACGGGCACGAGCCCCCGAAAATTGGGCATATTCGCTTACACGGCAATAATGAGTTTTTGTTCTCAAGATCATTGTTTTGACAGTGTTTTACCTACGAGGAACCATACTCGTTGGTGCCCGGCATGCCTTAAGGCTTAGCACGCTTGGCCCTGCCCTCGTTGTAATATGACACGGATTTCAATACATGTGATAGGTAGATTCTGCACGCTGCACTCCACTCGCACCTTTACGCCAGGTAGGTAGACTGATTCCAGTTTTATTATCAAAACAAGCAAGTGTCGAAATACGAAGATTGCCGAAACCTTTTTGTACTTATTTGACACAAATAGAACTAAGCCTACCTTACGCCGTGAATAAATAAACACATACCTGTTCTAGTCATAGTATCTTTCCTTCAATGACAAATAATATTGTGAGTAAGGGTCGATGGCCTCGTGTTTTCGATCGTTATGGTTTTCCTCTGGCAGAGAGTTTTAAGAGGGCAAAAGTAGCGTTTGGGCCGGTGCAACCTGGGCAACAACTATTAACTAATTTATATTAAATTAGACAATCCAAAACCTTAACTGCTAAGTGAAGAGATATGAAATATTGCACGGTTGTTCTTCATACAACGTAATTGAAAATCCCGGTGTGATTTTTGAGAATTCCCTTGGGAATTTAGTAAAACTCTGGATTTTATGATTCAAATTCAAATTCAAATTCAAATTCAAATTTCTTTATTGCATAAAATGTGGTAAGTACATAATTGGTCTCAAAGATATTTTAAAGGCGCACACATTTTGCCAGTAGTTGGCATGCAACATGGAGAGCAGAGGACATCACTAGGACATGCTAAAAACATGTATTAATTTTGATCAAAATAAAAATACAGCAACAACAGCTTCCTCAATCACACACATAGGTAATTCACTTAATGTCAAGTACAATAATTAAAAATAATGAAAACTTACGTCAACAGATAGTTACATCATAAAATATTCCCAGATTCACCTTAAACTACATTATAATGTCAAGCAAAAATAAAATAATAATTATAATAATAATAATAGCAATGTAATTTAATTTAATTAAATTTGAATTAATCCAATGTACCCAATCAATGATTTATAATAAATAATTAAAATAATCAAAATACTCGTCAACAGAATAAAAACATTCTTGGACTAACCAGTTTTTTAGGTTTCGTTTGAACATATTGATTGGTAGTTCCTTAATGCTATTCTGTAAGGAATTAAATATTTTAATTGACATACAGTAAGTGTTTTTGCCGTACAATTTAGTTTTTTTAGCGGGAACAACAAGACGTGATGGGTATCTCGTATTGAATCTACATATATCCTTATTTGTTTTGTATAACTCAGGGTGATTTTTAACTAATAGACATGCTTCATAAATGTACATGCTTGGCACTGTCAAAAGTTTCAAATTTCTGAATAATGGTCTACAGGACGTCATTATGTCATCTCGTAGTTCAGCTACTAAGTACTATATTATATGGTCATGTTCGACCTGACCACTTTCAAGTACTTTTCCAGCAATATTAATGCCTGACCACATAATATTCATACACGTTTCTAATTATCATAACAGGTTTATTAAAAAATATGCGAATCACAATAAAAGCAAAACACAATTGAAACAAGATTGTGTGGTAGGTAAGTTGAATCGTGACCCAACATGAGATTTTAGTAAATTTATGAAATGTCCTAATAACATCGTAATAAAGAAAATAATTATGGTATCAATAGCTTGAGTTCGTGTTGCAGAATTTCTACATATACCATGAAAATTTCGGAAAAACCCATTCTCGTCAACATCATAAAGAATCTTCTATACCAAATTTTATTTTAGCTTTCTAGGTCCCTGTGGTTGGGCAGGACATTAATGAGACAGTTAGTCAGGACTTCTCGTTTTATATACTTGGTAGTTTAAGATTTATGCTTTTGTTTTACTTATCTTTCTGTCTTTCTGAAGCACGGAAGAACCTCAAATTTTGTTGTTGTAAAATTAAAGGAATGCCAGACGGATCATTGCCGTATCAAATTTAATTCATGTCTACTTCGAGGAAATTCACGTTTACCTTGCCACATGACCACGATAGGTGATTCTATTTCATAAACAGCTTAGACGCTTAACAAATGGACTTAAGGTTCATATTAGTTACACCAGTAGCCTAGAACGCGTAACCTAGTGGTACTTGCCTTGTCAACTAGAGTATGTTTTCAAAACGGCTACGTCCTTTGCGCTTGCGCTGGTATTTGGAAACACTGATTTGCTTCTAACATTTCTAAACATACGGAAATCAAAACATATGGGTTGTACCTAATTGTATTTGATATCGGTATCGTATGTTAGACCATGAAATTTTCTTTCGATTTCGATGACTTAATCTTTAACGAGCTGAACCTTTATATTTTTTTCTTCTAAAATAATAATTCCGTTGTAACACGAAAATTGTAAGGTACAGTCGAAGTACGAAAACCTTCGTCAGTTATTAAATTGATTTCTTTATCACGCCATTGGCTCTTACTAGCTTTTGAAAATTGAGAAACGTCAATGCGATATTGTTTCGTTTGAAATAAAATGTTGACAGGACTGACAATAAAATTGCCTTGGTGCAAGCAAATGTTAACTTTAAGGTGACGAACCTTTTCTTACCCCGACCGTACAACGGAACTTTTACCAGTTATGCCTTGATCGCACGTACCGAGTAAACGGGCGAGACTGTGCTAAACAAAGGGCGTATAAACAAGGCACTGCACTGTCTCGCCCGTTTACTCGGTACGTGTGATCAAGGCATTAGTCGGTTTGGGGGGAGTCAAGCTGTCTGTGACACAAGAAGATTTTCATAGTACTTAAGACGCTGTCAACACTAACGTCAGCGCACACTGTCTATTTGTATCGGAGTAAACGAGATGCCGCTATTACTGGGCAGCCGGGTATATTGAAATTTATCGGGAAAATATTTAATTAAAAAAAAACTGTGGTTTATTTGTGAAATATGACTCGTTAGCGGTTTAGGTATGAATATGTTGACTTCATGTTTTTAATTGCAGACGCATACGCCAAAAAAATAAAGACATAGAACCGTTTAATGATGATTTTAAGACCTATCTTTGCAATTATTTTCTATCGAGCCGATTTCGTCCAATTATGTATCGAGTCCGTCCACGGTCTTTGAAATATGATGAATATTAACATATAATTTTTTTGATGTGCTAGAACAAGCAGGTTTTCTTAAAAAACTGTTTAAATGACATCAATTTCAACAAAATTAGGTGTTGTCAGCCTCTTAATAAGTGTAACTACTATTCACGTGATCCAATTTTTTATCTCCACCCGTTCATCCAGAAGTTAATGCCTTACTATTCTGTAAATAAAGCTACAGAATACTAAGGAATTGACTTGTAACATATCCGAACGAAAAATGTGGATGTGGAAAAGTGTGGGAGTACGACCCCGGTTTTGTGGACCCGGGATCACGGGCTTAACATGAGGGTGTGAATTATTAGGTCGTACATTATTGTCATCCCGGGTCGACAATTACAGGCCGTGTTTTAACCGCACTCGCTAATAATATATTATACTAAATATTAAAGCATCCCTCCCTGGTTATGGGCAGGTAGTGAAATGTAACTAGTAGAGCGGCAACAGTAAAGTTTACCAATTTGCGATAACACGTTAATGTGCAAAATAAACAATACTTTCTAAATCTATTGTCGTATACATTGTAGTGACCAAACCCATCAGTTGTTAATGATATCCGCAAATGCGATAAGATTTACCGTTGTAATAAGAAAAAGAAATGCATTAACCATAGACGTATAAACCAAGTAAGTGCTTTATCATTTTTTTTATGACCGCTCCTAAATCAAAATTAAAACAGAAAGGCTGATTGTCACATTGACTTGTAAATGTAAGTAGCCTTTGTCTTTGATGTTTTAAACCGTAGAACTGATATTGTACATTAGGGTTGTAAAGGAATTTACTGGTCGACTATACACAACTGAATGCGTTGACAGGACTTAAGTCGGCTTACAATAACTAGGTAAAATGTTCATTACATTACATTGTTAAAAAACTTGATGTATTAAAAAGACGATTAGGCTGCGTATCCACCGGAGCTGTGCGAGGATGCGTTGCGAGGGATGTGTTTGTAATGAACCAATAGAAACACTTCATTTACAAGGATAAGTAAATGAAGTGTTTCTATTGGTTCATGACAAACACATCCCTCGCAACGCATCCTCGCACATCTCTCGTGGAAACGCAGCCTAATCGAAAATGTTTTTTTTTTTTTTTTTTATGTTAGATAGGCCAGACAAACGAACTAGTGGGTCACCTGATGTTAAATGAACACCACTGTCCATAGACATCCGCAGCGCTTTACACGATGCTAGTGCGTTGTCGGCCCTAAAGGAGAGGGAAGGAATGAGGGAGGGAAGGGGTGAGGTATTGGGCCCCCGGCACTCTCACTGACCGTACGAAACGCAAGCAGGATTACTGCTGCTTCACGCCGTTCGTTCTGATTTGAATTTTTTGTTTTTAATTCATCTTTTTTTGTTGACTATACTTGATCGTTGCATTGGCACCGCAGCCCTAGGCGCAAGCCATACGGAAGAGACGTTGGGCGGAAACGCGACCTACGAACATACGATGCAGACTGCGGCGCGCCCCCGTCCCGCGTCTCTTCTGTGTGGCAAAGTCAAATCCGAGAAATCACGTAATAATATAGATTTATCTGTGCCTATCCTCCTGAGACCCAGAAAAATAATTGTGTATTTGAATTAGGAATCCTGTTGTTATTTAGTTAAAATTCAAAGTCAATTGTGAAATAGGTATGTTTATTTATTGTGTAATATTTGAAAAATTGTACGCGGTGTCCTAGGATCATATTTTCATTCAAACGTAATTAAATTGTAAACAATTATCGGTTAACATAAATACACACACACTCGTGGAGAACGTCCTCGAGGAGTTCGGTTTCAAATCTTTGTTAGCATTTATGAACGCGAAGGTTAATAGGTAATATCAATTAACTGTCATTTGATTCATTATTATTTTAACTAGGTCTAACCCACGGTTTCGCCTGTACTGTTAGAAATCCATAAAAAAATGCGGTATATTTTAAAAGCACAACAGTTGCTCGAACAACGCCATCTATTGATTGCAGTCGAAGCTAGCATAGCTAGAAAGAAATGCTTCAAGGAATTTATGCTTTTAAGAGTGAGTTCCCTGACCTTGAGAATTTATTTTTCGTACGCACATTGACAGTTTTCACTTACACAGAACCATTTTTCGTGATACGCTATACAGCCGTCAGCTAAGGGTGGAGTCCCAGTGTAAGTACTTACAAGGGAACATTAAAGAGTCGCCTTCCGATTTTGTACAAATGTAATCTACATTATTTTGATGATTTTCGATATTCAAACTTGGTGTAAGTACAAATAAAACGATTTTACATTATTAAAGGATCTTTTTATTAATAATCAGAACTTTAATAACATCAAAAAAATATAAACATCGAAAATGTCTTTATTCAAAATTACTATTATTGTTGAATTACATTGCTGACCCGCGACCTTATGATACTTACGTTTATGCAAGAAAAGCAAAATAAATGTATATGGGCCAATCAACTTTTAAACCGACTATAATCTGTCCGCGACATTTTTCAAACAATTGCAGATTTTTGTAAGTAAACATGTTTTTTCTGTAATTTAATAGATGAATAGCATGAATACATGCCGTCCTACGTAAGTTTAACCTATTAAACCGTGAAATATCTTGTTGGAAGTACGATTTTTTGGTAACGCCAGAGACAATTTTGGTAACGCAGGAGACGCCAAAAACGTCGGTTTAAAAGTTGATTGGCCCATATGCTTATGCAGCTTAGTAAACGGTTGCGGCCGATACTTACTCTGAAGATGAGCTCTGGTTGAGTTCGAAACTCAACTAGAGCTCGTGTAGTTTAATGGTGGTGATAGTTGGGTTTATGTGATTTGTGTGTGGAGTGTGTACAGTGTGGAGGTGGAGGAACTGCATGAACACGTATTTTTTGCATAAACGTAATTATTATAAGGTCGCGGGTGAGCAAAGAAGTTGTTTCAATTCATTGATATGGACCTCCGAAAGGTAACGCCTGATTCAATAAATTATTGTTGACCTGTCCGTGTATTTACAATTCCAATTCCAAATCTCGTAGAGGAGATCTAGTGCGCAGTTATTGTCAAGTCATCATCGTCATCATCATTTCAGCCGAAAGACGTCCACTGCTAAACATAGGCCTCCCCAAGGTTCGCTAAACAGATTGGTCCCGTGCCATCCGCATCCAACCCGATCCCGCAACCATAACCAGGTCGTCTTCCATCTTGTTGGAGGCCTACCTCACTGCGTCTTCCGGTCCATGGACGCCACTTGTGAAACTTTTTTGTCCCATCGGCCATCAGTTCTACGAGTGATGTGCCCTGCCAATTGCCACTTGAGTCTGGAGATTCTTCGAGCTATGTCGGTGACTTTAGTTCTTGCGCGGATTTTATAATTTCTAATGCGATCCCGCAGAGAAAATCCGAGCATAGCCCTCTCCATCGCCCACGCGGCCACGTCTCAGTGCCATAAGTCAGCACTGGCAACACAGACTGGTCAAAGACTGTGTTGGTGTATTAGCTGACAAGATATTGCAAAGCTTCCCTAACGCTGCCCAGCTGAGTCTAATTCGTCGATTGACCTCTTTCTCGAAGTTAAACCCACTAATTGGATTGTACTTATATCCCAAATAGTTATAGTCGTCAACAACTTCGAGCGTAGGGTCTTCAAATATGACGGGAAATGGTACAACATAGGCGTTTGACATGACCTTCGTCTTTTCTATGTTCAATTAAAGTCCAACTCGCTCGGAGATCGTCCCGAGGTTTGAAAGCATCGCACTTAGGTCGAAGGTGAGTGATGTATTTCACCATTTACATTGATGCCTCGCCCTTCCCTGTCAGGAGTCTTGAAAGCATCCTTCAGCTCCAGTGCAGCGGTGAACAGTTTTGGAAAAATAACATCTCCTTGTCTGACTCCCCGCTGCAATTGAATACGCTTCGACATCTGGTCCTGAAGTCGGACGGACATTGTGGCGCTATTATATAGACACTTCAACACTTCGATGTAATGTACTGTACCAGTAGTCTACTTGGCACCGTTGGAGGACTGCAGTGCAGCCCAAGTCTCGATCGAATCGAAGGTTTTCTCATAGTCTATAAATGTCAGGCGAAGGGGGCGTTTAAACTCCTCGGTTTTCTGTATAACCTGCTGCAACGCATGTATGTGGTCTACGGTGCTAAAGCCCTTTCAGAATCCTACTTGTTCAGGAGGCTGGAAGTCGTCTAACCTGCGTGCGAGACGATTCGATTGTTTATAAGGTACAACACGCATTTAATTAAAAAGTTGACATTGTCTTGATACAGACATCAAATAAATAGTATAAAGATATAAGATTTAACAATATTCTTATAATCAGTCAGGTGTAATGTGAGTTTGACAAAGACCAAAGAACTTTCCTATCGACAAAAAGGACATTAGTAAAGAAGATGGCACAAGACATTCTGTTACATTCTTATTTTTAATTTTTCGTTTTTTTACACATACCAAATTTCAAGTCGATCCGACCACTAGAAGCGGGTTAAATAAAGCTTACAAGATTTGGCCTAAACTAACAGGGCAATGTAAATAAAAGCTTGTAAAAACGTGTTAAAAACACACATAATTATATACGACGATTGCAATAATTACAAATAATAGCTTGTAATTATTAAGAAAACTTGCTTACCATCTTTGATCAATTATAACTGTAGATCCACAGTCGCGCGCCCGAAAATGTCCGAGCCAAATGAGCGCCACTTTGATAAAAGTGGCCTTCTTTTTTCTCAGTACGTTGCGTGAAATTGTCAAGTTTAGCTGTCAAGTGTCAACCGAAATTCGACTGTAATAAAGTAAAGACTAGGTTAAAATTTCTGTGTAGGTGATGATTTTAATTGTTATGCAAACAAATAAAAAAGTTCGGACATTTTTTGAAGGGGATTTTGTTCGGCAATGTGTATCTTCAGTTATAATTGATCAAAGCTTACCTTAGTAAAAGTCTGACCTCTTTGACAGCTGAAATCGAACAGTCGGGATCCACCCTTACCCTACCACAGGAGTAGTATTTTGTGCGAGTGTGTGCGTGCGCGGCTACAAACGGAGCGTGCTCTCTCGTTGGATTCCTTGACAGCACTGAATATTTTTCGGCCGCGATCGCTATTTAAAAATCGAATTACGGGAAATGTTCGCTCCATAGTAAAAAGTATGTAAAACGGCAAACATTTTTGCGTAAAAAATAGATAATGTTTAGATGCATATTATCATTATAGAGATTATATTTAGCCTAAAATGAAACGGTGATAATATTTTTCATACTTTTGTGTTACGATTCAACCAAAGAGATTTTCATGAATTTGTTTCATTATTATCTAAAAAGCGTAAATAGAAAATGACGATTTCGATGTTTTTGAAAGAATTTGGGATTTTATTTCTCGGAAATTAATTATTATTTTACAAATATAGCGCGGTGAAGCTGTAGATACATCTATTAAGTTTCTAAAATAATTTTTGTAGTATTAAATATACGGTGAATTTCGTGGCATTATTGCAAACCGCAAACATCTTTCAAGCGTTTTTTGGGGACTCACCCCTTAAGGTAAAGTACTAAAAAACGATCTTGAAAGCCGACGTACTTCAATGTTTTTGTTAAAAGTTAAAATAGATATAATCCCACGGGAACTCAGCGGGATATTAAATGATCCTATGAACTTAGCGGAACATTAGTGATCCTATGTCTCTATCCAAATCTTTGTCTATCTGTTCGCAAAGTTTCATTTCATTTTAATCCGTTCAGCCATTCCAAGTAGCAGTAGTAGTAGTAGTCGTCTTCACAAATTGTCTCATTTATAATATTAGTATTATTAGTAGGATCAAGTGGAATATGTTTGGTTTATTTTCGTACACTGTGCCGCCATTTCGAATCGCTTCCACTACCCAAACTTGATTTTAAATAAACTGGTTGACCTTCAAGGTAAGATTCATTAGCTAATATAAACAAACTGTTTTTTTGCAGACGTGTTCTTTTTCTTTCTCTAGCGCGGAACAACATAAGAACCTCTTTTTCATTAATTCTAACGGATTTCACGATATCCATCAGATTCGTTTTTGGTCTGATGCGATTTTCGTCAGATTCTTTAACAGTCAGATCATTTATTTAACAGATAAATTCTCCGTTGGATTCATTTACCGTCAGATTTGTTTTTGTCAAATAATTTACAAGCGACATGACATGACAAATTAGGTATAGTTTCGACAAAAAACAAATCTGACGGTAAACGGATCCGACGGAGAATGTATCTGTTAAATAAACGACGGTTACCGAATCTGACGAAAATCACACCAGACCGAAAACGTAAATATCATTCTGACCACAATTTGAACTGCACAAGAAGAATAATAAATAATAAGAAGAATAATAATAAGAAGCAAGAAAGTATGACGTACCTTTTCCTAGTGTCGCATCAACAATGTTTTGGTTGATGCAACACGAACTTAGTTGATTTCACAAATATTATTGTATTTATCAACACGATGACTTAAGGAAAATGTTTACGAAAGCGTATTAGGACTGATCGAGTTACACTTTCATCATATTCATTAAAAAAAAATGGTAATTAAGTTTTCAATTGTAAACAACGGTAAGAAAACAATTCATTGTCTTCAAACCGATGCCGCTGTGATTCTTTCGTTCTAGGCGCAAGCCACAAGAAGAGACGTGGGACGAGGGCGCGTCGTAGTACGCGTCTCCGCCCCGACTCTTCTGTCTTCTTTGGATCGCGACGCTTCTATACATTTACTATGAAAACTGATTCAAGGGGCGCCGCGCCTGTGACGCGCCCCCATCCCACTGTGTAGCTTGTAGAACGAACGAATTCTATTATATTTTACACGAAGACAAGCCGAATGCGCGTATTACTAAAATAATATGAAATATTTCTGGAGTGCGTGTCTAGTAACCTTTTCGTGAGCCCAAGCTGCGATTCCCTTCTGGATCAGTCCCGGAAGAAGAGCAGTGCTTGGTCCCGAGCACCTTACACATTAGTCAATGATATTTTGCCCAATTACGGCATATTCATTGGCCCAAGGCTAACAACCCGACAAGGGAGAGGGAGCATAACAGTTTGACCATTTCCACTGTAAACATTTTAAAACACTATCTGTTTTTGTCGACCTGAGGCCGAATTGTCTAACGCTTCTGACGCTTGCCTTCGCTTTCACCATCTCTTTCTGTCATTATTTTATACCGTTTGAAAGAATGAAATACATAGTAAGTGCGAAGAAGCGTTAGACAATATGGCCTCTGGAATGAACGACAATTGCACGACCTGATAATTCAAACCCTTATAGCATTAATTAAGAAGAAGAAAAGAAGAAGAGGTACATTATCATTTAACGGGTCGACAAATACAGGGTAGTGTTTTAACCACACCCAAATCTTGCCTTGGGACTTCCTATCGCCTTTCCTATTTCCAACACCAAGATGGCTATGTAGAATGTCATCAGTGTGTTAAATAAACTTCATAACTAACGCATCTGCAACTCATATTGGCAGCTTTAAACCACTGCTTTAAACACAGCAGTTGGCTGGGTTTACTATGAACATTCCAATAAAACGTAGTTAATATTTTAGTAGATTTATGGATATTTTATAAACCTTGTATTTTAGCATTTGTGAAGCTTGTTTGGTTTCGAATATAATTGAATAGGTACAGGATGACACACAAGAAGCTAGGCTACAGTAGTCATAAAGGAGTTTAGGACGTGAGTAAGTAATAATTACATTCTTGGAGTAAATACAAACCAAGTTTACGATAAAAAAATGTGACTGCGCCTAAATAATTCACGCTAACAAACGCACTTTCTGTGTAAGTAGTTCGAGTGTGTCTTGCGTCTCAAACAAGCGCCATGACCCACTAGCCTGTAGAATGCCAAAATAAAAGAAAGCTATTTCAATTTATTTGCACTTTGATTTTGATTGTTTACAACAATTTTCAGGGTCTACAGACAGAAAATATAATTCGAATCTTAAATTCGTAGCTACAATGCGTCAATGACACTACTCTCCTGAGTATAATTGGGGATGTCTATTTTTTTGCACTGTATAGTAAATCGAAAACCATTTCGGGATAAATGCTTTTTAACTCGTTTCCTGTAGTTATTTAATTTTAATATTTTGTAATGAATTTATTATATAACAAATAAGCAATGACCTTCATTTGACATTGGTGGAAATTGCGTGACCGGTCCAAGTCGTACTTTATTCTGTGTGGTTAGAATTCTTCAAAATTTACGCGTGGATTATACTACGGAGTTTGATTTGGACCCGCTGTCTGACATCTAGCACTTTGACAGTGCCAGTAAAGTGACACTAGTTACAGTGTACCACTACGCAACAAATAATTAAAGGGGTTGCCTTATCGTACGCATTTTTAGATAGATTTAGAAATTTGGCAGTGTGTGTCATCAACCCTAATAGTTTCAATAATAAAATTTTAAAAAAGTAGTGAACTAAATGACAAAATATTGAAATTTGTTTCTTATAATTGACTTTTCTATACAAAAAAAATATAAAAACCACTGGTAATTTTTAATAGACGTTCCCAAAATTAGGTAAGTACTGAGGTAATTAAATTTCTGTACTAAAACTGAGTCGCACCCTGTATTAAGGTGCACCTATTTATAAATTCTACTGTAAATTATTGGACTACACTTTATTGTTAGTAGTTAAATTGTTAGGCAACAGTACTATGACGGTTGTTGTTTGTAGCCAATAGTAACCGTTGGTAAAAATATTAACAGACTTTGCCACTAAAGAAGCACAAGTAGATGTCTCAAAATGAATCCGAAATGTTTCAGCAGATAATTAGGCAAAATTGATTAAACACTGCTGTATGTAAATGTTTTTATAAACTATGGTTGATAAATATTTCCATACATTTGCCGGTGTTCAAAATCTAGTATAATATCAAAGGCGCCGCCACTACATCTTAAATTAAAAATTCTGATGGATAATCTTTACAGGATTGTTCAGTCAATTAACTGCCCAATCAACTACTTAATCATTAAATTTGCGGAAATGAAAAAAAAACCATTTTCACATGTCATATTTTTCATTAACAATAAAAACAGTATCGAGGAATAGCCTCACAAAATATAACCTATCCTACTAAGGGCTCCCACACAAAACTGCGATGCGACGCTGCAAGATTTCGTGCGGTAAGCACAAGGTTCAGTATGCTTAGTATAAGTTTTACGTCAAACATTCGAATACTATTCGACTGCGTAAATCGAATGAACGTTAGTCGATGCGTTTGTCTTCACTTCGACTATCGCGGTGAGCTCGATCATCTCATCGTTGTAAATTTTCCGCTCGATTTCCTAACAAATCCTGCGAGTACGCGTCACTTTTCGAATAGTTTAGCGCTCACGTCGACAGCGTAAACTTTGGGACGAGCAATTTGTGAGCGTAAATACCACGTTTCACTTTCGCAAGGTTTAGTGAGAAGTAAGCAAACGCAAACGCTAAAGTAAAGCTCTCACATGCTTTCTGACTAGTGAGTCGTTCACGCGCGAATTAGTATAGTGAAAAATCAGTCTAAAAGTAAATGCGAAAAATGGCAAGAAGACAATTTTTTGCCTGGAGAATGCTCCAGGAAGCTCAATTGCAAGATGAGCGTAATTTTCTTCGGAGAAAAAGGTCGGCTCTTCGACGACAATGCAATCCTTTCGACTTAGGGGTTCTGTGCTCCCAATAGGGAACGTGCACATAGACGGTGCTGCCAACTGGTGCCATAAGGGTGCCATCAATTTGAATGTTTTACCAGGCCTCATGCATGCCATGTACTTACGCGCGATATTTACCTACCGCGGGGACGATCTGCTAAGATCGAAATTCCAGTAGGTTGTCACAAGCGCGCGCCGACGCACGTTCATTCGTGTTCCACGGAAAAAATATGCCGCCTGGACTTTTATAAGTGAATGGTGAAACAGGGGGCAAATTTTAATATGACTATGCTAGAATTAATAGCTAATATAACAATTTGGAAGTTCGTATCGTGCTGTCCCTCTTACTCTTCTATAAAAAGCTATGAGCGTGAGCGGGATGGCACGATGCGAAGTTTGAAAGTTGACCTTCGTATTTAGTATAACGCTAGGGTACTGTGAGCATGGCAATGTGTTCTGCGCATTACAATAAATATCCTTTTATGCTAGGATTCCAGAGCTAAAATGGCAAAAACGGAACCCATATAGTTTCGCCATGACCGTCTCTCTCTTTGTCCGTCCGTGGCTTAGCTTAAAGAATATTAGCGCTAGAAAGTTTGCATGAATATAATATATAGCAATTATCCCGACAAAATGGTAAAACAACATATAGAAAAAAAAAAAAATCCAAACTGCCAGCCCTTGTCACTGTCGGCACGCACACATTCTTAAGGAGACGGAGTAGTATAATCTGTGGCTACAATCGCGGTAAGTATCAAGTTTTTGTACGGGATGCAGTATCTGTTACGAAGTAACTATTATGTAATCTGTGGTTTTACCTTGATAAGTTTGTTTTACTGTCCGCATAGTGTCTCTTCTGTCGCATTAGTGCTGCCGCCTATAGTTACTGCACGTTCCCTATAATACTTTTTCTCACAAAAGAAGAAACTTGACGTTTTCTCATGAAAAATAAACTTAAAAAAAAAAACTAAAAATCTTGAAAAAAAACGTGGATTCGATCCGAGGTCGGCTAGATCCGCGACCACCCGATTTCTAATGTGCTATTATGATCTGGTCGAAGTCGGCGAAATTTAGCTTTGTATTCTAATGTAAACAAAAATAGCCGGAAAACACGAGTAAAAGCGGTTTTCTGAAAATGAAACATAGCTAGATCAGTTTTTCATCCCCGAAAACCCCCACATACCAAATTTCATCGAAATCGTTGGAGCCGTTTCCGAATACTGATTATATATACCTATATATACAAGAATTGCTCGTTTAAAGGTATTAGATTAGATTAGATAGATAGATAGGTGATGTTTATAAAACGACGACAACGTTACGACGGTGACGACTCATTTCGTTCACGCGCCGACTACGGAGCGTATTCAGCGCGTTGAATAATACTGAAACATATATACGGTGACACTAGCCGGAACCGCGGCGCAGCGTATATGATTCAGTGCCATATAACGCGCTGGACCCGCTCCGTTAGCGCCGCGCGCACGTCCCGCACTGCGATTTGTAGTGGCCTTCAGTTGATCGGAAAAAAAATAATGAATAGTACAAATCTGTGTAAATAAAGTATCATATAACCTGCTTTTTAATGTTTTTGAAATAATTTGAGTTATTTTATAATTAAAGTGAAAGAAGGATGAATAATAATGTACGATTTTTTTATTTCAAGATTGTCTTAGGAATATGTCTATTTTTAATGTGGTACCATTAATATTAAGGCATTTTTTAACAAGGCAGCCCTGCCTGTCGCGATCGTGAGCGTGAACCCAACTTATTTGTGCATTGAAAAAGTTTTTATGCCGTTCGCAAAAAGTGTATTATTGCTTGGTTTTATTCACAGATAAGTTGGTTAGTCTGTACTATCGTCGAAGTGAGCTCTCTATTATGAAATTCGAAAAATTATTTCTGTCACATACGTTCGATCGCACTTCGATCGTCACTTACTATTGCGAGACCGACTACACGATTTGATTGAAGTTACGTTTACGACAGTCAGTTTTGACGTTTATAAATTAAAAATGGATTCCGTTACTAAAAGACTTGTAAAAGACTGTTCAAAACAATAGCTAAGTCTGTGAATAGACTTCAAAGGACTTTCCCACAGCACAAGTATTGGTTGTTGGTTGCATTGCAATCATTCATTCCAATCAGTATTGGTTGAATTGCGGAATTGGTTGGAATCATAATTTTGTGTTCGCAGCTTAAGTGGTGAGTATTTCGAATATATTTTACTGTTGCAGACTGGCTTTCCGACTACATACTGCGTCTAATCCAAAGAACTATACACGCAAATTAGATATAACTTTCTTGACTTGTCAACATTGTTCTGACGAGCAATTTAAGATAACGATTAAAGCCAATTATATTTCGTAAGATCGTTCTTTGTTTCTCTTGCAAAGTTATTAAATACACATTGCGGAATTGGTAATCTCGCCTTATAAGTTATTATTTGTGGTTCTCAGGTAGGTTCTGTCAATAATTGGGTCCGCAAAGTTAGGCTGATTTTATTCAGTAACTGTACTGATGCCTCGGGCGTTTGAGAGTGTGTTAAAGAGAAGAGAAGAGTTAAGATCGCCATGAGGCCGCATATTCGGAAAGTTATCGCCATCACTGCCTTTCTAATAATTATTGTAAAAAAAGAAAACCAAAGCCTAAACATTTTTGTATGAAACTGTTATATTAATTTATAATACACTGTTTGTTATCCATGACCGCAAACACACAACAAACAAGTGAGACAAAACATTCATATACATAGGGTCATTGACTACTATCTAATATTTTCAACTGATATTTGTTTTAGGAGACCAAATGGATAAATTAAGATAACATCAGCACTATAGTCATCAACATAAGCCAAAGGATGTCCACTATTCATCGTCAGTCCAGCTAGTAGGAGGACTGCAAATGCTGTCTTCCTGTAAGTGGTTGCTACTCAAGGACTTTTGTCCCTCAAAGTTGTCTGCGTTTTGGATAACTAATATACTAATCAAATTTATTGACTGATTGATATTCATTTCATTGTCATCAAATTGTGTTGGCATGGTGTGACTAACTGTATGTTTCATACTTAGATTGGTCAGTATGGGAAAGTCTGATAATATAAGGCCCATACTACACGGGCGGTTCTCCCGCCGCGGGAAACCGCTTCTGAACCGCCACTAGACACAATTTTATATGGAAGTTGTATGGTGCAAACTACACTGCGCAGCTCCGTCGAGCGGGAAACCGCGGCGGGAAACCGCCCGTGTAGTATGGGCCTAATATCGACGGCAGCAAAGAGTAAATGGTTATCTACGGAATTTAAATTTTACAGTATAGCTGTATTAAGAAAAAAACTTAATATTTTTCAAGTAATGGATCGATTTTGTTCAAATTTGGAGCAGTGCTCATAAGAAGTAATATTTTTATAGATACTTTATTGCCAATAAAATATATTTGTATATTTACCAAAATAGTGTACATGTCTTCATCTACTTTGGGGCAAAAATAATCGTAGATGAGATAACTACCACTTATCCAGTTATGCAGAAGGAAATCAAATTTCATCACACTACACAAAACTCAAAAAGCAATCATTTGAAAATAAATTTACAACCTGTATTATACATCAGTACATCACCTCTTAAAAACCGATCTTAGAGCATTTTTTAGTGCTTTTTTCACGAGTTAATGGACAACTGGCTAACATGTCCGCTTGTACTTAGAGCTATTTTAAAAATTACCCATAGATGTCTTCAAGTACGTCTCAAAAATTCTCAAATATACTGTATGTCAGGCTGAAAAAAATAAAATATATATTGTAAAAATCACAGTTGTCCGTGTACTCTTTTGCTGATGTCGATCATCTACTTTTGTACGTGTACTCTTTTGCTGATGATCTGTTCTAAGGAACCATAACTTTAGGATTAACTACATAATTATTTTGTTAAGCATTAAAGTAAAATTAAAATATTAGCATTAGTCCTAGAATAAATTAAGGATAAGTTGTTGCTTCGCCATAGCAGGGTCCATGTAGCATTCATCATCCCAGCCTATAAACTTCCTACCGCATGGCATAGGTCTCCTCTCAGAATGAGAGGGCTTGGGCCATAGTTCCCACGCGGGCCCAGTGTGGATTGGGAACTTCACACACACCATTTAATTTCTTGGCAGGTTTATGCAGGTTTCCTCACAATGTTTTACTTCACAGTAAAGCTCATAGTCAATTTCCAATGTAATTTTGCACTCTATTCCGAAAAACTCAAGGCGCAAGCTGGGATTTGAACCCATGACCCTCTGCTTGAGAGGCTATAGGTCAAACCACTAGGCCACTATGGCTATATAATATGTAGCACTGTAATATTTATTTGTCATCTTTGAATATCATGGTTGCAATTAATAAATGAATATGAATAATATGTGTTAAGGCTTTATCTAGAATTCTAATTCAAATGTTGTACTTATAAAGCCACAGAAAAAGTCTGACCTATGCTCAACTTCTAATCTCATTGTGCATATTTTTATTGAGTGGCACTATTTTTAAGCTATTGCATAGCTTTTATTTTTAATTGAAATATGATTTAATTCAATACAAATTATTTATTTCATCTACAATTATTTTACTTGCCGTTTCTGTATTAATTAAATGAGTGAGTATGAGTATAAATATGGGTATATACCCGTTGCTTAACTTGTGTACTTACCATAACTCTGAAATTGGTACTAATTAAGCAATATTTATCTATCTTCTAATATATAAAAATCTTGTGCCACGGTCTTTGTTATCGAACTCCTCTGAGCCGGCTTGACCGATCTTTATAAAACTTTTTTCTGTATACCTAACATGCTTTTATTGTAAAATCGATGATTGACTGTGACAAAAACGCAATGTTTGAATACATGGTCTATTTCTTAATTTTTTTAACTTTTTAGTTTGTATGTAGTTTTAGTTTATAGTTTTAGTTTTATTTTATGTAGTTTTTAATTTGTATTTATACTTTCTAGTTAACTTATAATTTCCCCCTTTAATAAATAGACAGTTCTTTTTAGTTATTTTTATTAACATGTACTAAATAAAAGCTTATTTTAAAAAAACAGTTTCCTTTTATTTTTAACATTTAAGTAAATATTTATGACACGGGATCTACTACAGCGTAATTCATAGCGCATATTATTATAGGTAACGCCTTTGATCAATTATAAGATGACCTAGGAAGATTTATACTATAATAGGAGCCCATAGATTTTTACTGAAGCTTATTCTCACAGTACTTAGTGTTTTTTCCCAATTTGAATTGACACAGAAACAGTGTTGATGGAGCTCCTCTTCTGTGTGCTTTTGGCCCTTCGGGCCAATGTAAACTTGTCATGACCTAAACCTACCTAATGTTTCTGTGTCAATTGAAGTTGGAGGAAAAACGCGATTGTGAAAATAAGGTTCAGTAAAAAACCATAGTGAGAGTAATAACAAATACCTAATAGATAAACAAACCTTTCTTTGTCTTGAGCTTAGAGTCGTTGAGGTTGCGCGCTTCAAATTTTTGTTGTTAATAATCCATCCTCTTATCCTTAGATAGTGTATAAATAATCTAAGCTCTTATCCTATTGGTTTGCCATCATAATTTAATTAGGCCCATACTACACGGGCGGTTTCCCGCTCGACGGAGCTGCGCAGTGTAGTTTGCACCATACAACTTCCATATAAAATTGTGTCTAGTGGCGGTTCAGAAGCGGTTTCCCGCGGCGGGAGAACCGCCCGTGTAGTATGGGCCTTAAGGTCTTGCAATATAGATCTTGCCCACATGAATTAATTGATGATTGAAATGAATGATGATGCGGCGACACGACTCTTCCGAGGTTGAATTCATTCATTGACTGCCAATGCAAAACTTATGGACAATTTCACGGACTCGAATTGAGTCACTCAATTTTTTTATGCTTGTCAATTACAAAATATTGATAAGATAATCTTCTAAAACCGCAAATAAAACAGGTATAGACATTACTAGTCAAATTAATATCGTAAAACAAGGCAAAATTGCTTATTGCATTTGACATGACACTGACGGATGACATTTCGTTTCGTGCGGATTCGAAAAACGCTGTCGAATAGTTTTGTTCAGTCACGTACGATATAGTTTGCGTTCAGTGAATCGACTGAGTCACGTACGATATAGTTTGCGTTCCGTTCAACAATTTTTACTCGCAATTTTTGTTGCGCAAACGCGCCGCTAGAGGCGTTGTCCATGTTTCCATAGTAAATTAAATTTTTACGTAAACGCGATCGAGAAGTAAATACTTACCAAATGGTGAGGTAAAACTTATACTAAGCATACAGGTGACCATACCTTCACTATGGTCACTTGAACCTTGCGCTTACCGTACGAAATCGTATCGCAGCACTTCGCATCGTCAGTTCCTGCGATGCGGCGTCGCATCGCAGTTTTGTGTAGGAGCCCTAATCTTCTAATATACAGGGTTATTTGTAATTCACTAGCATCCTTTTAACCCTAAACTCCTACCACTTAAACAAATGTTTTTTGTTTTACGGCTTTTATCATAACTTAATATTTTTGGTGTAATAACGTTTTGAAAATTTGAGATTTCCTCTTATTTTTACGATACTCTGTGTATTTGTATGGGAAAAAAAGTGCTTCATTTTAAAAAGTCGTAAAACAAAAATCATTTGTTTGAGTGATAGGAATTCAGGGTTAAGAGGATGTCAGTGAATTAAAAATAACCCTGTATAAAAATCTCGTGTCACAGTGTTTGTTATCGCCTTCCTCCGAAACGGCTTGACCGATTTTTATGAAACTTTTTTCTCTATACCTACTCGGTAGTCTGAGAATAGGTCGTAGGCTATTTTTCTTCGCAGACGGAGTCGCGGGCAACAGTTAGTATTATATATGAGTAGGTTTGTAAATTTGGTTGGATGTTTGAATGTTTGTCAGTTAATGACGCATTAGCGGCTGAACGGATTTAAATCAAACGTGACTTACCTACAGGTGGAATGAGAAAAAAATATTTACAGTATAGTAATTATGAGTGAAAATCACGAATGTTTAAAACAGTAGATGAAATAAGAACTGCATTTACACATAGGACTGACTTTCGCATGCCAGCTACTTGCACAAAAATGTGCAAGTCACAGGTGTGTGTAACACAGGCTTAGAATAGACCGCGCTGGCTGTCCAAATCCAAAAAAGTTGAAATAAGTATACGTTAGTAAACGTTCAAGATGACGTGCTAAACTTCTTCCGTAACCAATAGATGGCGTTGTCCAAGTGAACGTTGTGCTTTAAATATACAGGGTTATTTGTAATTCACTAGCATCCTTTTAACCCTAAACTCCTACCACTTAAACAAACGTTTTTTGTTTTACGGCTTTTGTCATAACTTAATATTTTTGGTGTAATAACGTTTAGAAAATTTGAGATTTCCTCTTATTTTTACGATACTCTGTGTATTTGTATGGGAAAAAAAGTGCTTCATTTTAAAAAGTCGTAGAACAAAAAACATTTGTTTGAGTGATAGGAATTCAGGGTTAAGAGGATGTCAGTGAATTACAAATAACCCTGTATTACTGTAGATTTTTTCATGGATTTCCAATACGGCCGAAAGTGCCGAAACCTCTGATTAGCACTTCTTATTTTAGTAGCCTAGGTATTATAAAAAAACAACACAATTTAATCACCAGACCTATAAATTATTTATGTGCGAACTTCTATAAGGAAAAAAGATACCATCAGATGTCAGCTTGCGGGGATTCCGCCGCGAGGATTTATTTTAAAACATAAGTTTCCTCGCAGAGATATTATGGTGGATACGCCGCCCTCCCTAACGCTCTTTCGGCAAAACATATTTACTTTCTTATACAATATAGACTAATAGAAGACGAGGTCTACGATTAGCGTTGCTAGACGTGCTGATTTTGGCGAGACATCCCGATTTTTGACCCAAAGTTTAATGTCCCGCGCGAGACAGCCTCAGTCCCGTTTTCGGTGTGCGATAACGTATGATAAACAAAGTATTTTCATTAAAACAACTGAGACAAAATGCCGTAGAGATATGGCATTTTGGGCTAATTATTTGAATTACAAATTACGTTTATTATAGGCTTAATTTGGAATTCAAATAAAAGCATGAAAATTGAAAAACCGCTGAGTTTATACGTTTTTTTAGTATGTTTTTTATTAAATGAATGAATGAACCCGAAAGTCGTTAATTGTGACCAGTAATTATTATGTCCGAGGAATGTCTTTAACCAAATTAAATAGCCATAAAGCAATAATAGTAAATATAGTACTCAAATCAATGTCAGTGTTGTATTATCTACATCCGGTGAATCATTTGTAATGAATGACATTATGACATCGGGCTTTATTTACGTACGCACCTTTCTGAACCGAAACACTACGGGTACTTGTATTATTTAACTACATACACAAACGGATACTGTGTCACAAAATTAATCCGATTACAGCAGACCACCGCATTAGCACGCTGAAGTGGCAATGGGCCGGTCATATAACCCGAAGAACCGATAACCGTTTGTTACTTTGACTTTCGTTTGACACGTGTCTTATACTTCCTGTAGAAGCCATCTGAGTGTCCACCAATCTGAGTCAGTTTGGTAGGTTCTGATTCCCTACGAGGCAACGGACCCTACCCTACCGATAACCGTTGGGGTAGACGAGTTCTTGAGTGGAGACCACGGATCGGCAAACGTAGCGTGGGACGTCCTCAGACTCGGTGGAGCGATGATCTCAGCAAGGCGGCTGGCAAGAGCTGGATGAGAGTGGCTGAGGATCGTGCTCAGTGGCGTGCCATGGGGGACGCCTATGTCCAACAGTGGACGAACATAGGCTGATGATGATGATGATGATGATGATGACAGCAGACGGCAGGACAAGTTTGACAGGAACACCTCTATATCGTCGGGTGACAAGCAAAAGTCGCTAAGTACCAAATACCTATTTGAAACAAAGCTCGTATCTCAGTATGAAATTACTAACTAGATACGACTTTTTGAAGAGCAGCGACAGAAATTTTAGTGAGTTTTGCTTGTCATCCGGCGATAATTATGTAGGCACAGCCAGCAGCAGAAATGGATGAGCGACTGTGGTGCTCAAAATAATCTACACTAAATAATCTATACACAGGTGATAAGGCCCTTGGGAATAAAGTCGTCTGTAGATCATTTTGAGTACCAGAACCGTTCATCCACTTCTGATGCTGATTGTACAGGTTTTCCAGGATTTTTGAACCGTGGTAAACAAATGTTTCTCTATAGGGTCGATGGATCATCGATCAATTGGTGTGGTAAGATTTGGTGTAGTAGAAACTGTTGATTGATATCGACCAATTCGTTCTACCATTGATGATCGATCGATATTATAGGCGTAGTAGAAAGAAACTGCCGATTGATATTGACCAATCCGTTCTACCATCAATTGATGGCATCGATCGAGTGTGTGGTAACAGGTCTCTCTTCTCTTCTCTTCACACACAGACTCACTCATTCACTCAGGTATCTTGTAATGAGTAGAGAGACTTATCAAAGACAAAAAAAGTTGAGTTGAGTTGTTGCATTGTCATCCACACTACATATCCTATCAAGTTTCAAGTCGATACCATTAACCATTGAAGAATTCCCTCCTGCAGAGAGGACCCTGGAAGGACTACCACAATTTTACTACCAGAATATTGTACTGTCGACGATTTTACATTAGTATGCCAAATTTCAGTTAAATCGGATACCAAAAAGTAGTACAAAAATGGTTTACAAATTTTAAGAGCAGGACTTGACACAATTGAAGCTTAAAGCTTGTAAAAAGTAGGCAATATATCACAAGCCGGCAATCCAACTATTTATTGTTATACAATACACATTCTGAATCTCAGAACACATTCAGAATCTGTACGATCTAATTGCTCTCTTCTGAGACACAACATAAAGGACACATTTTTTGCAGCAATTAAAAAAAAACTACTTCTTTTAAATCACCAGCTTACGAAAAAACTAAAGAAAAAACTAGACAATTCGACTTTACAAACATTTGTTAGTACAAAAGAGCTGTTAATGAAATGGGATAATAAATGACATTTTTTATTAACATTATATCCTACTAATAATGCAAAAATTATAATGCGAAAGATTGTGAGTATGAGTATGCGTTTGTGTGTTTTTGTTACTCCTTCACGCTAAAATTGCTGGAAGTTTCTGGATGAAATTTGGTAAGTAAATACTACTCTTTATCCCGATGATCCCACTGGATCAGGATAAAATTCCGAAATGTTAACCTAACACCAAACATGAAATTGGAACGGATATTTTTATGCACCGTTAATGAAGGGCTCAATATAATTTTCGGGAATTTCAAAAAATTTCAATTTCACTGTCAGCGAGCGAATTCGCGAGTAAAAAGTAGTTATTTAATAAAATATTAAACAATAAAAACAAAATCTTTGAGCAAGATCATTAAAATAGTGTACATTATAATGAAGATAGTAATAAAAATTACATCCTCAGTATCACTAATTAATATAGTAATCTAGCTACTTAAACATGTATTAAGATCTTAAACTTTAAACCAATTAGCCAATCACCAACCACTAAAAAGCAACGTCAACATCACATCCCGTCAAGCTCGTATATCTGCTTGTAATTAATTATGATCCGATGGAAATCTTTATTAATAGAAAGTGTACCTACACTTGATATTACAGCTACCATAGAAACATTAGATATCTAGACTAAGTATAGAATTACGTGTGAATTCAAGCGACCCGTCTTAATATCGACACCCGATGCCGAAATGTCTTATTATTGATTTCAAAACCAGTGTCATATACAGGTGCATTGCTTGCAACTGTTTATTGCAATTGATAGCGTACTGTTTAAACCGTATTTTTATTACAAGAGTCCGTTTGACTATATTATGTATTTACAAGACGTAGGTGTTTATTGATTCGCCAAAAGAAATGTAGCGTTCGTTATTAATCTTAAAGAATGAAGCGAAAGATATATAAATTGCACAGATATCAGACACTGAAGCGGCTTGAAAAAAGTGAAAACAAAACAAAAAATTGCAAATTTTCTAAATTGGTAAGAAATTGGTATTATAAATAATCTAAGTTGGTACTAATTCAAAAATTTAAAACATCCTGTATTTTTTTTAAAAGGCCCTACTTTAGAACAAGGAACAAAAAATAAATACTCACACGATTTCTTGATTAAAAATTCAATCCAAAACACTTCACAATCCGACTCGGTTGAACTAGTGAATGTTTAAAAATTGACGGGCGATTTGAAAATAGAACTTTTTGCTTTTTTTTAAACGCGTGCGTCCAAGGCGGCGTCGCTCCGTCGAATGATAACAGTCTCACTCTCACGGCGTGTATCTATTTGGTTGCAGGTACCGTGTTTCAAGCTGTCCTGATAGATAAATAGTGAGTAACACGCTACGTCATTTTGTGTGTATGGCTGAATGCATTTTTATCTTTCTCTGTGCAATCACTATCTAGTTTGATTTTTCCGATACGGATAATGGGTCGCAATCAGGGTTGAAGCGTTTCATATTTGCAATAAAAGGATTTTTAAAAGACCAATTTTTGGTTCAACTTGTATACATCCAAATTTTTTTTTTAATCGGGTAAAAATATATGCCGTAGGTTAAGAATGATTTCTTTATTATTTAAAGTTTAAAACACGATAATCTTAAACTTCACTCGATGAAAAAAAAGTAGAAAATGGTTGGAGTTCTAAACCAGAGGGTAATGGGTTCGAGAACGGGCTCGCACCTCTGAGCTTTCGGATTTTATGTGCGAAATGACATTTGAATTTTACTTATTTTTTAATTTATATCGTGAGGATACCTGTACACGGCTGCGATAAAATTCAATGGTGTGTGTGAAATTCCCAATCCGCATTTGGCCCGCGTGGGACCTACACGGCCCAAGCCCTTTCATTCTCAGAAGCATGTGCCTGCAGTGAGACGTAGGCGGAAATAATACAATACAATACAATACAATGGCTCTATATTGTACACCAGAAATAGAAACCGATACAGAAAACAGGTACACAGAGAGAAAGTTACAAGGTAAGCAATAGGCGACCTCATCGCTTAAGAGCGATCTCTTCCAGGCAACCCTTTAAACAGAAAGAAGGAAGGACTAGTTTAATAATATACATACATTATTCCTTACTCCATAGTAAGCCAGTATTTCCCAAGGAAAATGGAGTGTATGAATGGAATGAATCATGTACGAAGAAATCAAAGGAACCTTTATCCCCATTCCTATCGTATGACGTTTAATCAAAATAGGGAAAACTCAATCCCTTGGCATAGTAATTCAACACAACCTGCCATAAAAGTTGACGACATCGCGAAATGACTTAGCATTTTGTGCCCTGAACAATGACGCCATAGTTAATAATTAATGAAATACTTAGTGCTCCTTCGAGAACGGAAGCCATCACCCGATGATACAGCACTTTTTTAAGATTTCATAAGTTGTGAAATAGAAGCAATTTGATTGGCTACAGTTAGCGGTGGACCTTCCCAAAATTTTCCATAAAATAAAAGTCATTAGTTTGGTGTACAATATGTGGACACAAACTCCGAAAAAATAAATTCGAAAAGTTTTCCGATCACAATATCATCAACATAGCTTGCGTTACTTTTCAACGATCTACTTATAGAAGTACTTCATCAATCATCATCGTCTCACAAGTCCCACTGCAGGCTCTCAGAATGAGAAAGCTTGAGCCGTAGTTCCCACGCAGGTCCAGTGCTGATTGGGAACTTCACACAAATAATAGAATTTCTTCGCAGGTGCGTCCAGGTTTCCTCAGGATATTTTCCTGCGCCGTAAAATTCATGGTGAATTCTAAAAAGAATTTCGCATGAATTTTGACAAATTCAGAAGTGCGAACCCGAGCTCGAGCCCACGACCCTCTGCTTGAGAGGCCATATGTCAAACCACTAGGCTACCACGACTTCTTACTTCACTTCTATATCAGTCAAATGAAAATACATAATCTATTAATGTAATCTTGGACTGTTACAAAGAAAAAATGCTTAGGTACACAACACATCCATATCAGAATGCCTTGAAGAAAAACCTCAGGTTTTTGTAGTGTAAACTTCTTTAGCGGCGTTGTGCACTTTTTGGGATGGGTAAAAATGTTAAACTCGCGTCAGGACACGTGACCCTGATCGAAAATTCGTAAGACTGCACAATGTTAATGTTCAAGTTTTCACTTCTGCCGGCACTCCCGGAGTGCAACCCGTTGTTTTTTTTTTAAGGAATCTGTATAAATAATCTAACTTAGATTATTTATACACTAGATAGAGCTTCGGCGGCATGAAAACGTCCCGAAAAATATAAGCCAACTTGGCTTATATGTCATATGAAGCTGTCAAAAGAAATTTGTGGACGTTTTGTATCGCAATGTTTGCTACTGACACTCTATCTAATAAATAATCTAAGAAGGAATCTAAATGATCTGTTTGACTGACTGTTAACAGAGTAAGCTTGTGCAAATTCAGCGTAAGTTAAGCATAGCATACGGTCCTTCTATAGAGTCGAGCATAGACTCAGGCAGGGCACTAAAGAGGGAATTCAGCCAATTGCACATTTTAAGACTTAAAGTATTAATATGCGCCAGGGTTAATGATTTAAACGGTCCACCGCTTCGTTGATGGAATGTTCGGTGAAATTGAGCAGAGAGATTGCTATTACATTACCATTAACTCGGGGGGAAAACCAGGGGCAACAACCTTGAGAAAAACACCTGTGTAACTCATTATTATGTTGGCATAACCGGCGCATAATTCAGTCTAAGAACTCAAGGACATGAAAATAATTTGTGTTCAACAGTTTACAACTGCGTCTCTTTACAATAGTTTATGTATAAAATATTTTATTTGAATCTTCGTGGTGTAAATTGGAACGCAATCTAGAGGTGCGTACAGATTGAATAATTTGTGATTCTAAATATTTGTTCTGTCCTTTTTTTAACAAATGTAAATCCAATCCTCCCCTAGTCTTTCTCCTTACAAAGAACATATTTATAAATTCCACATAAACCAGAGCTGGTTTAGATGCTTACTTATTTGTAAATATAGTCTTCTTATCGAAGCTAGACTTCAGTTTTGATCAAGGTTTTTATGCACAAATCAAACAAGTTTTCTCTTTCAGAAACATGAATCTAACTCAGCTATAACTTTAATTCCAATACTAGGCGAAAAAACCTGCCTATATAATTCCTGTTCCCATGGGAATTCCGGGAAAATATATATCCTATGTCATTCACGGAACTGAAACGAACACACCTCACATCACTCCTCACACTTCAAAATCCATTGAGCCATTTAGGCTGCAGGGCGTGCCAAAGAATAATACATACATACATACATAAATACATAGTTACGCTCGAAAAACATAACCCTCCATCGACAGTCGGGTGAAAACTCACACGCATTCAAGTGAAATAGTGCGATCGACATTGAATACGGTAGATTATTAACGGTGTGATGTCAGCGGCGCGTGCGCTGTTAGCCATGCACTGATACATTACACACTCGGTGTTTATAAATATGGCAGGATTATTCAATCTGGAATTACTATATATAGGTTACTTATGGATTATGGAAAAAAATCTCAAATAAAAACATATGAATATTATGATTTAGCTGAGTACACTCTTCAGTATTTATCCCTATTACCTCTTAAAACACTTCCATTGTTTTCCAGGCCTCTTCTAATAATTAAGAAGTTATAACATAAGAACATAACACTACAATATGCTGTGCTGATTTAAGATCCTTGCTGATTGCTCTACTTCTGAGTCTGACAATAGAATCTCCTAGATTTCGTTCACACATGTTAAAAAATTTAGTCGTGTTAAATATTTCTGATAGTATGTACGTAATTTTAACATTGTTGATCTGTTTGAAAAACATATCTTGTTGAGTTTCTTGCCGGATTCTTCTCAACAGGGTTTTTCAGAACCGGTGGTAGATTCTTCGACATTCATAAGTGCTTGTTATAGCCTAAGTTAAATAAATGTATTATTTATTATTTTGAGTTTGACATGAAGTAGATACCTACTTCAGCCTCCCTCGTCTAGTCGTTTTCGTCGCTCGAAAGCGATATTGCTTCCTTTGTATTTTTTTCTCTGCGTACCTTGTTTTCAGTATTGCTTACTACATGTTTAATAAAGAGTCATTGTACTGTATTGTATTTTTTGGTTGTATTACATATACTTATTCTCTTCATGGCTAAGAGCCAAACCCTACAAAGCAGGAGTAATTTCTAAAGTATCTTGCTCCTACAGTGATCCATCTTATCGGGTCTTAGCTAAGCCAGCAATAACTGCTAATTCCAATATTACATCTAAATATTTAACTTATAGGCCCTACAGCATACCGCTTAGGTACCTGATGTTCTTTACTATTTTAGAAATTCGGAACTCTTTTGAACGATAATCAGGTAATACCTTTTACAATGGATGTGAAAGAATAATTCTCTTTTGTTATAATAGTTTGTGAACCTACACAACGTGTTACCTGGCTTGCTGGCAAATAAAACAGTGGACCATTTTAGATGGAGGATATTCTGGGGTCTTTTTATTCAAAATCACGAGTACTGTTCATTTTTACAAGCTTTTATTTAGCTCACCCCGTTTGTTTTGTGGGTGTGTATTACATTACCGAAGTACGAAAGACCGAATGTATTAAAACATCGAATGGGTCAAAAGACCGACACGATTTTTTTCTGAAACCGTAAACTTCTCAGAATTTATCAAAACGGCATCATACAAAACCCATTAGGTTAGGTTAGGTTTGTTTTATAACAATCTTAAAAAGTTAACGGTTTCAGAAAAAAATCGTGTCGGTCTTTTGACCCACTTCCAGTGGTCGGATTTGCTTGAAATTTGGTATACTTATGTAGGTTGGATGACAATGCAAGTAAAGTCAACAAAAAGTACAGTCAGCGAAAAAGCTTGTATTGAAAATGAAATTTTTAACAAAAACTTATCATAAAGAGAAAATTTATCTCTAAAGTGTCACATATAGCGCTGGATAGGGAGATGTGGAAGTCAAGAGAAGAGGCCTTTGCCCAGCAGAGGGACACAATTATAGGCTAATAATAAAAATAATTAATGAAAAGGTGTCCTTACTTTTTTTCTGTGACTCGTTAAGTTTAGAGGCGTAAAATTTGGCACGGGTGTTTTTTTAAGCAACGTTAATAATAAAGAAAACGACTCCCACCGGAATTTTTGAAAAATCCCGGAATTTGAATTCAAATGCTGGATTTAATGGAGACGCGAGCGAAACCACGATTAGGTTAGTACGAGATAAAGGCAAGTGTCGTATCGGATCATGAGTAATGTTGTAACATTAAAGGTACTTCAGTCAATACTAGAAATAGACAATCCATGCAATACTGAAGCGATCATTGCTCCACGAATGGGTGTCAAGGACATCCCGATAAAGAAAGATATATCGATAGAATCTTTATCATGGTGACGTGTGAAGATTTGTTTCACACGACCGGGTCAAATACGATAATGGTATCAATAACATACGTAGCACGTTTCTGCACGCTGGAACTGGCCTGGCCAATATCAACTCATTCACGAATGTTATTGGATGACTTATCATTGTTTTTATAGGTTAGGTCAAAGAAGTTCTGCTTGAATACCTAACAAAATAAATTTTACGGAGATGGTATACCTCAGAGCAAATTGTGCACAGGTATTTTATTATTAATCTTATCATCTATTTTTCCCACATGATAAAGTGAAACTTTTAAAAATACTAATAATTCGAAGGACCAAAACGTTTTAACGAGTACTTACCATAACATTAGTCAGCCGCCTCCTTTGCCTGATGGTATACTCCCAATTATGGACATATATTCGCCGATCATGGCTAATCTGTAACCAAAACACAATTTAATCGTTTAACATTTTGTTTTTTCCTTAACCTTTTCAACGCCAACGACACATATAGGTGTCACAAAGTACATTGTCAAAGTTATCTTGACACAATGATATAAGATTCAAAGCAGGTTTACGTTTTGTCGAGGCTTGGCGTTGAAAGGGTTAAAGGTTAAAAAGGGCTTACCTTTTTAACGTTAACGGCGGATATACATTACAAAATACAACGTCAAAGTGATACTGCCGCAATGACAGGGTTCAAAAGAGCTTTACGATTAAATAGGCTTGGAATTGACCTAGGGTTAGATAACCTAACCTAACGTAACCCATCAAAATAAGATCACAGCGCAACTCGCAATGAGTTTCTCCAATGGCGTAGCTAGGTGTAGGCGTAGCGGCCCCTCATATTCACGGTCTGAGGGCCTCGAGCCTCAAAAGGTTCTCATTTCATTAAAAATCTGGCATTAAATCTGTGGTGAACCACCATAGGGCCTCGCAAAATATATCTTATCCACTCGAAATTTAGGTCCTGCGCCGCCACTGAGTCACTCGCAGAGATTTGGTGATCAATCAATAAATTTGACCTTTTAATTAATTTGGCTTTTGAATATATAAATACAATACAATACAATGACTCTTTATTGTTCGCCACAAAGAAAACAATACACAAAAACAAGTACATTGAAAAAAATATATATGGTAAGCAATAGCAATAGGCGGCCTTATCGCTTCGGATTGCAAATAGTTACCCTTAAGAGTATAATTTCAGACATATTTTTGTTGGTGTCCCCTCAAAAATAAATACTTTGAAAAGGTAATGAGAATCATAATTACTAATTTAATATGAATGAATAATACAATTAGTACAATGTAATCGTAATAGGTGAGTAATTTACAATTTAATGCCAACTTATTGCCTAAAGCCGGTTTACCGCACATTCATTAAGTTCATGCCACTAAAGTGTAACTCACAATGAGTACTTATCTATTTCAATTGTCTCTCATACATTGTACAAATCAAGGGGATTCATTGGCCACCTCAGAACCTTGTCATGGTGACATTTACGCCTTTCGATAAACCTTCTCGTAGACTAATAAAATTATATGCCCCGATAAGGTTCTATGGCCTAAGAATCAAATGGACCGTGTGCGCATATAGAAATGAAAACTATAGTTTCACCGACCGATTGGACGCAAAAGCATTTAAACTTGTAGGCTTGTGACGACCGCATAGGCTAGTTCTTAGAGAACCTGACTGCGAAGCTTGAGGTCCTGGATTCGATTCCCAGTCGGGGTAGATATTTGTGTGAAAAATACGAATGTTTGTGCTCGAGTCTTGGATGTTTAATATGTATGTAAGTATGTATTCTCTCTCTCTCTCTCTCTCTCTCTCTCTCTCTCTCTCTAATTATCTATATGAGTAAGTTTATCCGTTGTCTAGTACCCATAATACAAGCTTTGCTTAGTTTGGGACTAGGTCAATTGGTGTGAATTGTCCTGTGATATTTATTTATTTAGGCGTACAGTCTACCAATATCTATATTCCTTTACCACCCTAAGGCTCAATGTAAGTTGTACGGTTTAAAACAACAAGGGTTACTTTTACTTACAAGTCAATGTGAAAATCAACCTTATCATTTTTATTTTGATGTAAGAAATGTCATAAAAATGGTATAGTATAAATCTTCACAGGTGAATTTTTCGCTTCGAGCCCTTATCTTTCAAAACAAACGGTATCGTCATAGTATTAAGGTTCAAATTTAATGTAATGGCTCGAAGCGAAAAATTCACCTGGGGAGATTTATACTATACTTGGTCGACTACACATATCGTAAATATTTTAATCTCATTACCATTCACGTATCGAATGCGCATAGGCTAGCACGAGCGGCCGTGGCTTCGTTTGCCGTTTGGTCCCTTCGAATAAATAAGTAAGTAGGTACAAATGCTAGGCATTCAGCAACAGTATCATCAAAGTATAATACAACGATCTATGGATGGAATGGAAGTTCTAGATAATCTAGATTCAGCTTCACGCCTACAAAAGGGCTCGTCTTCATATTGAGGTCGTCAGGACCAAGCATTGCTGTCACCAACAAATAATTCAATATCAAGCATTACTGACCACTGCCAAACGGGAAGTAATCTGCGGAGATCAGCCTGTTATCCCATTAGTCCATAGATTAGAGAGTTTGGGAGCAATTGTACAATTGTGAAGCTATTGGACACTGTTTATTATTCGACACCGATAGCTGCGCACGCGACAGTCACATGTGTTAGGGTTGCCAACTGCTTAACTAAAAAGTAATTTTTAGGGTTTCGTATCAAAATAGCGCCATTACTAGACTTCGCTGTTCTCCGTCCGTCTGTTACATGGTTTTATCTCTTCAACCGTAACAGCTTGACATTTGAATTTTTCACCGATTATGTATTACTGTGGCCGCTATAACAAATATTAAAAATGAAAGAGGGTCGTCATACAAGAATCGCGTTTTTTTAGCGTTTCTCCACAGACAGCGGAGTCTCAGTAATAGGGTCTCGTTGGCCCTTTTGAGTACAGAGCCCTAAAAATTAACAGAAGTATTTAAATGTAAGATGACACACGTTCTACGCTTCTCTTACGACCTGCTAATGCGTTACACTCTAGACTCTAGTGCTGACTGCTGATACAAGAAGATGGCTTTGAGGTTCATCGTCATCATCATCATTTCAGCCGAAAGACGTCCACTGATGAACATAGGCCTCCCCCAAGACTTGCTAAACAGATCGGCCCCATGCCATCCGCATCCAACGCGATCCCGCAACCTTAACCAGGTCGTCGCTCCATCTTGTTGGAGGCCTACCTACACTGCGTCTTCCGGTCCGTGGACACCACTCGAGAACCTTTTTGCCCCATCAGCTCTTACAGGGCTTTGAGGTTACAACGACATTTTTGTATGAAATTTATCGGATACCGGATTGGACCATCTGAAAGACACAAAACTTTCCTTGGCGTCCGACACCGATATCACATCGGTTTTCCTAGCCTCCTAGCTGTCCGACACCGATATCGCATCGGCCTTCCTTGCCTCCTAGCCATCCGACTCTGATATCGCATCGGTTTTCCTTGCCTCCTAGCTGTCCAACACCGATATCGCATCCGCATTCCTTGCCTCCTAGGCGTCCGACTCCGATATCGCATGGGCTTTTCTTGCCTCCTGGGCAACACTCCGATATCGCATCGGCTTTTCTTGCGTCCTAGGCGTCCGACTTCGATATCGCATCGGCTTTCCTTACCTCCTAGCCGTTCGACACCGATATCGCATCAGATATTCTGAAACCCTTCTGTTACTTACAAGCCTACACCGAAAATGGAAAAAGGTCAACTGAAACTTACTTCGCCATAATTAAAAGACCCGTAGAGGTGAACGAACTTAACCTGTTCGAGTCAAGTGCGAGCGGATTTCGTATTTGACAGTTCTTAACCTAAAATCCGAACGCCCTTCATTTACCATTCGTTTACAGTCAGGTGTAAAAATATGGGTGCATACAACTTGCTCATAAATACGTCCCATAGCCCCTGCCCATAGCGCTTATATTCGAATCGAATCGGATACTACCAAAATTTAGAAAAACAAAATCCGAATATTTAAAATCCCGAATGCTTCATTTATCCGAATGCAGTTTTTTCTGAAACTGTAAATATTTCAGGATTTTTATAAAACAACCCTAACCTAACCTAAAGGGTTCTACACGATGGTCCTGAAATAAATCCTGAAATATTTACAGTTTCAGAAAAAAATGCTTTCGGACAAATGAAGTTTTCGGCATTCTAAACCTTCGGAAATATAATTTTCTAAACATCGATAGATTCCCTCCCATCATCAAGACGTTGTTTAATTATCAATTAACGCATTCGCTGCCAGTTATCAAACACAAGACTTCGTCAATTGCCGCGAACGCAAATCATCTCATCATCTCGGCGTCTCAGAAAGAGAAGGCCTAGTGTCGCTTGGGAACTTCACAGTCACGTTGAATTTCATCGGAGCTGTGTCACAGAATATATAATAGTACTAACGTACAGAATAGCCACGCTCCGCCCCGCACCGATTCGAGTTACCCCACCCCTCAAGGCGCAGATTGCCGGAACCGCCGGAATCCAGTCGGGTGCGCGCGCGATGTAATTAGACGATTTAGACGTACGCGTGTGACGTCGTCGTGCTTATGTAGATTCAAGAACGCGTATTTTGTACGTCATGGCCGCCGTGTGGCTGTGTGCAAGTTTCTTCAGGATATTTTCCTTCACTGCAAAGCTCATGGTACCTAAGTTTCAAATGCAATCCACACATAAATTTCGAATAACTCAGAAATACGAGCCCAGGTTCGAACCCACGGCCCTCTGCTTGGGGGTCTGCAGGAGAGGTCTACCTGTGCAAGTATACCTGCGCAGGTCGGTTCCCACACACGCTCCAGTCGACCCGACTGTCGAAGGAGAGTTATGTTTTTCGAGCGTATGTATTTATGTATGTATCATTCTTTGGCACGCACTGCAGCCTAAACGGCTCAATGGAATTTTGAGTGTGAGGTGTCATTAGATTGGACTAAGTTCCGCGAGTGACATATGATATAAGTATATTTCCCGGAATTCCCATGGGAACGGGAATTATACAGGCGGGTTTTTTTTCATCTAGTATTAATATGAATTCACCTGTGCAGGCAACCGGAGCAAAAGCAAAAATCAATTCTTTCGAGTGACACCGTACGGTGACCCTGTATAGTCAAGTGTAAAAATATGGGTGCACACAACTTGCTCATAAATATGTCCCATAGCTCTTATGTCATCGAATTAAGGTATAGGTATGTAACGATGGGAGGATTAAATCGATACTTATTTTTGCACTTGACCGTACACCGGAACGTCCTCTCTCACGCAGGTATCAGTATGCTTAGTATAAGTTTTACTTCACCAAATACTACTCGATCGCGTTTACGTAAAAAAATCAATTACTATGGAAACATGGATAGCGTCTCCGCGCGCGCGCCTGTTTCCATAGAATTGAAATTTTTACGTAAACGCGATCGAGAAGTATTTGGTGAAGTAAAACTTATACTAAGCACTAGCTTTTGCCCGCGACTCCGTCCGCATGGAATTAGTAATTTGGGCTTTTTCATGAATTATGGCTCTCCTTATTTCATCGATATAAAAAAAATTACCCCCCCCCCCTCACCGACCCCCCACCAAACCCCCCCCCCCCCACACACCCGCGTTCACATTCACCACCGTACCTACTCCCAAGTCACTACTTCTAATAACTGTTCTATAAATTCTTTAAATAGACTTATCTTTCTTATTTGTGAACCGATTCAAATGAAACAAACACTAAATGTTAATCCAAGAAAATACCAACATATCAGTGAAAACCGCATCCTTCTAGGTTAAGCCGTTTCTGAGATTAGCGCGCACAAACGCACAGACAAACAGACAATAATTCTAAAAAACATTGTTTTGGGTTCTATTGCGCTAGTAAATAGCCCTAGTGACAGTTTTTCTCAAATATCTTCAATGTACAGAAACCGACTTGTTACAGATTTAATATATGTATAGATATAGATAACAGGTAACCCCCGGCTCGAACGTGATGCACGGGCGTAGCGTTGAACCATCAAACCGCCCCCCCCCCCCCCCCCCGAAATATTCAAAATATTTCTTTAATCCGTTAACAACTGTTCATTAAAAAAAATCATAATATAACATGTCATTTCATTCACATTTTTGTTGTTTTATTTTCTGAACCCAAAATACTGAAACCAGGCTACGCCCGTCACGTGACGTGTATGGCCAACTTTAGAATAAAGACCACTAAGACCCCTAAAACGAACAAATGTCAACGATCTACTTACCGAAGATGAGTGAGGTAAGGCGAGCTAATTTCCAAATAAAGAAAAACACAATTCAACTATGCTAATAAAATACATGGTAATGTTCAATTCTGAAACGCAGAACGTAACAATGAATAGGTCAACCGCCATAGTTGACATTCAGTTTATTGCGATTGACTTGCCATCAGGGTAATTTCTAATGCTTCATTAATACGCGTGAAGTGCCTGTCAAGTACCTAATTAATTTATTGAATCAGGCGTTACTTTGCGGAGGTCCATATATTAATGAACTAAAACAATTACTTTGCTCACCCGCGACCTTACAATAGTTACGTTTATGCAAGAAATGTGTGTTCATGCAGTTCCTCCACCTCCACACTGTACGAACACACACAAATCACATAAACCCAACCATCACTACCACCAAGCTACACTGACGCGTTTCGAACTCAACCAGAGCTCATCTTCAGAGTTACCACAACCGTATGCTATGCTACCAAATGTTAAGTTACGGTTGTGGTAACTCTGAAGATGAGCTCTGGTTGAGTTCGAAACGCGTCAGTGTAGCTTGGTGGTGGTGATAAATAAATAAATAAATAAATAAATGTCACGGGACAATTCACACCAATTAACCTAGTCCCAAAGTAAGCTAGGCAAAGCTTGTGTTATGGGTACTAGGCAACGGATAAACATACTTAAATACATATTAAACACCCAAGACCCGAGAACAAACATTCGTATTTTTCATACAAATATCTGCCCCGACACGGGAATCGAACCCGGGACCTCAAGCTTCATAGTCAGGGTCTCTAACCACTAGGCCATCTGGTCGTCTGGTGATGGTTCGGTTTATGTGATTTGTGTGTGTTCGTACAGTGTGGAGGTGGAGGAACTGCATGAACACACATTTCTTGCATAAACGTAACTATTGTAAGGTCGCGGGTGAGCAAAGTAATTGTTTTAGTTCATTAAGTACCTAATTATTAAAACAAAGGACATTTCCTCATTAGGTCAATGTTCGCTCTTATTGATCCGATTCCTACCTGAAGTTGTGGTGGGCTAGTTGCTTGACCTATGGCCTCTCAACCAGAGGGTCTTGGGTTCTAATAGCTCGGACTCGCCTTTACCTAGTACTATTAGTTATTCTGTGGTTTTACATCTGAAATCCTCTAGAAGATGTACCTATAGGCCGAGAAAATAATGATCTGATTCATTTATTCATTTGAACATCCAACATTGGATTTTTTTTATATATAATATCGGTGGCGTATGGCCCTCTTGATGGTAAGCGGTAAAGTTAGTTAAACGCTTGCTACTCCAAACTCGCATGCACGTTGCCCGACCTTTGAAAAACCTGTATACTCCAAATAATTGACTGCTTGAAAAAGAAACACTAACATCAAAATTCAAAATTCCTACAAATATCGGATGTGTTGGGGTGGATATATACTAGTACTGTACAGGGGATTTATGGGCTGTAGTCCAGGGCTCTGTGGCCCCCAGCCTCCACTGGAGACCTTACATCATTAAATCATTATCAAAGAAAGTTTTTGACGAAATCGCATTTAGTTGATTAATTAGATAGATAGGGCTGCCACTTTTAAAAAAAGCAGACCCAGAGAACATCGCTATTTCTCAAATTTTCCACCTTTACTATGTTGTATCAGTTTCGCTCGTAGGTCCACAAAAATTACCCATCAATGACAAGACATGATCAAAGAATGACTTATTGGAACTGATAACATTTCGCGTATTATTTTCGACGATTCCGTAAAAGTTGTAACTTTAAACACCTCAACCCATTGTAGGTATCGAAATCAACAGGTGTCGATGAAAAGTCGTTGGTTTGTACAAACTGAGGATACGCTGTCCAATGAAAGTTTGAGTTGTTCTCGCCGCCTGGACATTAGTGGACATACCGATGTAAAACCCGTAGCCCGGATATGCAATATTCATACCCGTAGACTCTGGGTCAAACCTGGAGGGCTCTAAGTAGACCCCAAGTAGTATTAGCTTAGGGCCCCATAAACTCACAGTCCGCCCCTGGGGATTTTACCACGCCACCCCTTTGAAATAAAATTAGGAAGTAATTTGGGTTAAAGAAAGTCAACCTTGAATAAAGGATGGCAGTTCCATGCGTTGACACTACTTTACCCTGAGTTTGTCAGTTAGCAGTCAATTCAGAGTTATGGTTACGTCTGTTCCGCGCAGCAAACCCGCCTAAGGCCTTGGTCGTTCTGACCCGCCACAGCATATATAGACGCGGCGGGCGCCGGGCCGCTGCCCGCCACGGGTAGCGGGTCAGAACGACCAAGGCCTAAGAAGAAAGAAGTAAACTTTGTTTATAATAAAATAATACTAGCCTTCCGTCCGCAGCTTCGCCCGCGATAAATTAATTTTCCCGTAGTAAAAGGTATTTTCCCGCGGTAAAAAGCCTATGTCCCTCAGTGATAATGTAGCTTTCTAACGGCAAAAGAATTTTTGGAATCGGTCCAGTAGTTTTTAAGTTTAATATTTGTTACATACAATACAAATCTTTCCTCTTTATAATATTATATTAGTATAGATATAGGGAGTGTATAATCCCTGGAACTGTTAAAACAATTTTTCACTTTTCTTTATTTGTATTCACAGTAGGTATATTTTCACAGCCACCATTTCTTAAATAAGAGTTTTAATGGAAAACTGGTAAAAGAAAATAATAGTGTTGTAAATAACTCATTTGTGACAGTACAATTAGCTACCAAGATAGCCAAGCAATTGCCTTTTTCACCTTTTCTTGGTTATGCTCAATTAATATATTATTTTATATTTTATTTTATTATATTTTATATGCTTGTTGTATCTGTGTTAGTATAAAGTATGTTTCGCTTAACTGTATGCCTGTGGACATCTGTTATTGGCTTTTTGTCTAGTACTTAAGTCTCATTATAATGTATTGTATTGCTGTTGATGCCCCAAATAAATAAAATAAATAAATAAATAATAACCTTCTAGAGAATGGTACACTACAGTAAACCATTGGTATGTGAGCAAGTGAGCATTATTTTGATAGGTGGATAGTCCAGAATCAATATTATCATATCATTCATGATATTGATATCCATAATATTATAAAATATTAGAGAAAGTGAGTCAGACATCCAGATGTGACAAACTGGATGTTATGAACAAACCCTTGTGCAAAGGTTAGAAAGAGACAGTGGCGTGCCTAGGGTATCAGGCTATGGCAAGCCGAGAGATATGTTTTAGTATTTTTTTATAATTTAATGTAGGTAAATCCATCTTGTTGCCGCTTTACTCAGTTTGGGCAAGCTTACCAAAGCACACTTCATTCTATTACTAGACAGAATTTTAAATTTTACAGACTCATTCTCACACGCAACGCACTAAAACAAGAATACCTATTTATTTTGTAATTACATAAATTCACGCATTTTACAACGCCTTGCGTGGTATGGCCCACGATTCGATATAAACAATCGTGAAGTTATTCATCTCGCCCGCGCACTCGCGTTCTAAACCAAACGCAGCAAACTTCACACCGTAAGCCAGATTCAAAATTGCAAAGAAAGCGCTATATATGCAGCTATACATAGATATTTGCAAAACTAACGTTTTCCTAAGTATGAAGAGAGCGTTTCGAAGCCCCGTAAAAGCCCACAAGAGCGAGCGAGATGTCATGCTATTTATAACGTCGCTACTATCGCCTGTCGCCGCGTCGGCCGCCGTACAGCGCCGCTGGGCCGCGCAGCGGATTTGTTATGCAATTCTTGGTATTTTACGTAAAATAAAGCGCGTTATTATGAAAGTGATTTTATTAGAACTTTTTTCGTTTGGACGAGGTTTGGCTTTTATTTTTAATCTTGATTTGAGATTTATAAGGCAAGCCCGGCTTTTGGGCTTCTATGTAAGGATCGCCACTGGAAAGAGAGAGTAACATTAATTTTACACTAAATCGAGACAAAAAAATGTGGAATTACATTTAAAAAAAAACAGTTCATTTAATTTCTATCTATACATATTTGGACTGGGGAAACATCTTTGGGGTATATCCCGTTTGTCCCATTGAACTGTGAAATCGTACAGAGTTCAAAATAAATAGAAATAAACTTTATTGTATAACTGTGTATGTATACCATGTACAATGATGGTCCATAGCTCAGATTGAATTGGTGAATCATACCAAATGTATCAGTTCTATAGAACAAATGGGACCTTCTCACATCTTTCATCTTGAGTGTGTGTAATTTGTAATGTATGTGTGTGTAATTGTGTATGTGTGCATGTGTTAGCTTATGAATGCATACTCTTTCTAACTAAAACAGCTGGATGGATTTGGATGACATCAGGCACAGTCGGACAAAAATATGGTCTACCACCATATGGTTGAATTTCATTTGCATGTCATCCATCATACAAAGAGGTTGATGCGCATGTTATTGTGTATTTTCAACTTATTACTAAAACAATAACATATTTTAAAAATGTAGCAAAACTACGCCCTAGAAAACATCTTGTTTTATTTTATTAACATTCAAAAAGTCATGACCTTCCGTGCAGTATTAGCATCGTACAACGAGTTTATTTTATTTTTTAGAGACGACTTTGGATTTTTTTTCTATCGAGCGAACTACAAGTAATCGTGTTTCGATAAATACTTGTCACTAGAGTGAATCCTCAAATAACTTACATATGAATTTCAGGACTATAGCATTGCTAGTAAATTGTAATGATACAGCACAAGTTTAAATGAATGCAACAAATGCGCTAAAAACACGGTAGGGCCTTAAGACTTCAGTCAGTTAGAAAAGTCAACCTTAGCAATATTTAGATCTCACAGAAACTTTTGTCATCACTGGTAGACCATTTTCTTGCCCGACCATACCTATGTAGGTAGATGGTTCTGGAAATAGCATATAATTATGCTACTTTTTATCTTGATAAATATTCCCATGCATATAAAATCCCAAAACCTAAACTGCTAAGTTCAAAGACATAAAATTTTTCATCAGAGTTCCTTAACCCCTCGTATGCGGGAAGTGAAAAAAATCGTGTGTTCTAGTCTCAACTGTTTCATACAAATCCAATAAAGCAGATTAAAAAAAAATACAAAAAGAAAGCCTTAAATTGGGCACGGATATGTGTCTTAAGCATATGAGGGGTTAAATGAAATGAAGCTTTACATAACACACTTCTCAGCTTTACTACTGGTAGGTAACATTATTCATAGGTGACTGAACCATTGCCAGGTATAAAATAAAGTTGCAACTTGCAATAGAAAGTCCAGTGAAACTAGTTAGACTTGGCTGTAGGAAATGCGGTATTAACTTAACTGTTAAAGGCTGCAAAGCACTTAATGAGTGACAAGATTATTATGCAGTAGTTGCTAGTGGGCTGGTATCATAAGTATATAGTAATTTTTATGTGGCAAAAGCATTACACTATTTTCAGTTTGTTTTTTATTTTACCATCCCATTCTTTTGATCATATCTATTATCATTTTCTACCACTGGTCATTAACCTTTTCAATGCTCTGTCAAATACAACAGCTCTCACTCATACGCCGTGACATTGGAATGTCAAACGCGAAGTTGAACCCTACAGTAATGCATGTAGGTAGATATCGCTTTGCATGCCATGACTGATATATCAGTCGTTGGCGTAGAACCTGCGGTGCTGATATGTGTTGTTGGCGTTGAAAAGGTTAACAAAGCATAAATTTGAAATTGGAGTCTCAGAAAAAAAATAGATCTCAGGAGCCAATTATTAACCTTTCACGTGCTTAAGCACAGCTGGCTTATTGTCTAACGCTTGCCTTCGCACACACTATTTCTTTCTGTCTAACGGTATAAGATGATGACAGAAAGAGAGGTGAAAGCAAAGGCAAGCGACAGAAGCATTAGGCAATACAAGCTCACGTCAGTGTATAATTTACTTTTATCTTTTTCTTTCATTTAAGGAATTTGTATTATTTGAGACGGTTAACACTAACATGCCATTGCTCTACTTCTTGTATGTGAAAGGTTAAGCATACACTTGTGAAAGGATGATTAAGCATCCAAATCTTGGACCAACTAAATTTTCTAACCAGAAAAAAAAATGAAAAGTCTACTTGCTTTGGGCTTAAAACAACTGAATTTCATAATACCTTATTCACTAATACCCTTTGATCAATTATGTAATTAATGTCCGACCTTTTTTATTTGGTTGCGTAACAAATAAAATCATCACCTACACAGAAATTTGAACCTAGTCTTTACTTCATTACAGTCGAATTTCGGTAGCGGCAAAACTCCACTTGACAGCTAAACTTGACAATTTCACGCAACGTTCTGAGAAAAAAGAACACTTTTATCAAAGTGGCGCTCATTTGGCTCGGACATTTTCGGGCGCGAGACTGTGGATCTACAGTTATAATTGATCAAAGCTGATACCCCTAATTTTCAAATTGCCATGGGCTCATAATACCTAAAAATACCTAAAATTTCAAATTGTCTCATCTTAAAATTTGAAATGTTAGGTATTTTTAGGTATTATGAGCCCATGGTAATTTGAAATTTAGGGGTATTAGTGAATAAGGTATTATGAAATTTAGTTGTTTTAAGCCCAAAGCGTCTACTTCATGGTCTCAAAGAAACAGAAAGCTTAATTTGTATTGATTTGTTAATATCAGCCAATTTTTTAGAAAATAATTATTCACAATATAGTTTCGAAATGAATTTATCCCAAATTAGCTAGACCACACGGACGGTAGTGGTCGTGAATATTACCGAATTAACAAATTTTCATGTTTTAGCAAATTTTAAATACTAAGCATCAAAAAAGTATTTTGCAGAATATACCTACTTTATTAATGTATGTCAGGTTAACGAACAAGAGAAAAAAAATTGTAAAACTTTGTATAAATAGGGCAGAAAAGGGCGTCAACACAGAATCAGTTGTACTTATTATTAGTGTTTGTGTAACGGTACAAATACAGAAACATTTATCATGTTTTAAGCTGCAATAAACATCACAGTGCCCTCCTATTGTTGAGATAATATAACTAACTAACTATTATTTAACATAATACCTAAAAACAAGATAAACACCCACCTGAATCGAATCGTTTCACGGCATCTGAAATCCGGGGTTACTCTAAACTCAAACCATAACGAGCAAAAACGATTACCTATCCACTTTTACTTATTTCGGATCACATTTTTACTATAATTTTGAAGTATTAATAAACATAGGTTTACTACCAAATAAAACGAATAAGATCGCGAAACTCCACTACAATCACTTCATTACGCCAATTTTGACAGTTAACAGATGATATTGACGGCAGATATAGGTAACGCCATCAGAGTTGAGGCCACGCACACAACCACAACTCATGTAATGACAGCGGGATTTTGACGTTGTGTTGACGTTTAACGACAACACAACGTCAAAATCCCGCTGTCATTACATGAGATGTGGTTGTGTGCATGGCCTCAACTCTGGTGGCGTTACCTATATTTTTTCGTCATTCCACACTTGGATGCAAGCATTTTGAGCTAAAAGAGTGAAACGAAATTTTAAATAATTTTTAACTTGATTTTTTCCGCATTAAACAAGGGAATATTGGACATCAAATAAACAAAGTAGTGACTTCAGTTTTTGCAAATTTTGTAAATCAATTTTATGAAAATGAGCTTTACACAAAAGCTACACAGGTGTGCATGTCGAAGATGTAATGTGTTTTTTCAACCGACGAAAACAAAAGGAGGAGGGGAGGTTCTCAATTCAACGTGTATTTTTTTTTTTTATGTATGGCATAACTTTTTACAGAGTAGTCCGATTTTGATGATTCTTTTTTTATTGGAAAGCGTATACCCCGAGGGTGGTCCCATTTAAATTTGGAAACAATATTCCTACCCTAAGGGTAGAAAAACAGGGGATGATTGATTGTTCAGTTACTGATTGTACTGACCACGCATAACATATTACAGAGTAGTCGGATTTTGATAATTCTTTTTTTATTGGAAAGCGTATACCCCAAGGGTGGTCCCATTTAAATTTGGAAATAATATTCATACTCTAAGGGTAGGAAAACAGGGGATGATTGACTAACTTTTTACAGAGTAGTCTGATTTTCATAATTCTTTTTTATTGGATAGATAGGGTATACCTTGAAGTTGGTATTATAAATTTGGAAAAAAAATTAAAATAAAAACTTTTTAACAAAAAATTAAACCGCCGAAAAAACTGAAAAGCAAAAAATAATACCTTTTTTGTTTGACCTTAATCTAGGTACCATTTTGAAGTTGGTGCCTCAGCACGAGCCAGGAGGAGTGGATAGAAGCCATTCAGGTAGACGATTACTATAGGTCCACTCCTCCTGGCTAAGTGCCGAGGCACCGACTTCAAACTGGTACCTAGATTAAGGTCAAACAAAAAAGGTATTATTTTTTGCTTTTCAGTTTTTTCGGCGGTTTAATTTTTTGTTAAAGTTTTTTTTTATACAATATAGGCTTGCAAAAGCATAAATGGTATTTCAGCTCTGGAAAATCAGAAATGTATGTGTTGAAAACAAAAACAATGATTTAACAAAAGAAACTGCTAGAATTGATTACTAGTATTTTATTGTAACTGAATTTGTACTCCAGAAAAGACAACACTTTCTAAAAACAATACTTTACTTACACATTAAAATTTAAAATATTAGTCTGATCTTTTCCTCTTTAGAGGTCTTTGAGCTTTTTTTTCCTTGTTGGCTTTATAAGCTGCAGACATCTTTTGCATATTTTCTTTGTGTATTTTATCATGGTCCACAATTCTTTTAGGATATCCTTCACCTATTATACAACCAGCCCTTATTTGTACTTCTTTTGGTGCTTTCCAGGGCTCATAAATAAATGCAACAGGATATTTACTCAATTCAGGTACATATTTCTTTATATACAAGCCCTCTTTATCGGTTTTCTTGCCAAATGCAACAGGGCTGTACACTCTAAAGTATTTATAGAAGAAAGCAGAAGCTGATAACCACATCCAGTTGCCAGCATTTAAAGACCAGTCATAATCAAGCAAGTAGTCCTCAAAAACTTTAGCACCTTCCTCCCACGATATCCATAAGTCCCCTCTGGTTAAGAAGCATGCTACCATGTGTCTGGCTAAATGGTGAATCCAACCTTCCTGCTTTAGCTGACGCATTATGGCATCAACAAAGGGATACCCTGTTTTACCTTCAGCCCAAGCCTTTAGATGCTCATCGTTTTTGCCCCACGGTATTTGAGTGCAAACTGAATTCCCTTTCATTTTGTCAAAGTTTTCTGTACCAGTTCCTGCTGTGTAGTAGAACTCTCTCCACATCAGCTGTCCCATTAGAGAAACTGGTGGTTCCGTATGCCTTCTACCATTTTCAACTTCCTTCAACTTGTGATAGAATAATTTGGAAGAGACACATCCATGACTGATGTAAGGACTCAGTACTGTTGTGCTTGGTTCCAGACTGTTGGGAAATGAATTTGGCTTTTCAAATTTACACACCCAATCCTTTCTGGTCATGTACATGTCAAGTCTTTTTAATCCTTCTGTCTCACCTCCTGCATATTTACATGGAACCAATGAAGATTCATCAATGCCCAGATCACTTAAGCTGGGAACATCATAATCATGAGATTCTAGGTCTGAAGGGTTACTGCTATCAGGTACTTGTTTCTTTATTTCTATACATTCTTTTACAGGAAGCTCAGAGGCTAATGAGAGAAATTTTTGGTATGTTAATGGTACACTGCCATTATTTTTCTTTAACACGCTATTGCAATCATAAACTGTATGTTGAACTCTTTTAACAATAAAGACATCTTTCTTCTCAGCTACATTCTCTATAATATCATCTTTTTCTACATATTCTGGGTCTATATCCAGTTGTTGTGTTAAGTATTTGACTTGCCATTCATCAAATAATTGTGGTATTTTTTCATCTGCTTTACCTTTTACAATGTACAGACGGGTATTAAGTTTTCTCAAGTTGATATCCAGATCTTGTAAACTTTGAATTAGAAATCTGAGTCTGTTAACTCCCACTTTATTTTTGATGTCTGGATCTAATACATAGATTGGCCTGAGGAGGTATTTTCTGTTTTCAGCCTGGAATTATTAAAATAATGGTTATAATTATAAAGGACTTAAAAATTCGAAATACAGCTATGAATGGTTGTAAACAATAAGAATGTTAATGCAAGCTTTACATATTGCCAAACATAGTCAAATGCTTCTGATGCAGACAAAATAATATCAATAGGATGAATGAGTTACTCATTGTGGGCATTTCTAATTTTTGTTGTACCTTATTAAGAAATTGTTAACAGGGAGTTCAAATTAGTCCGTTTGGTCAAGTCTTTACAATAAAAAAAAACTTAACAAACTGGACCATTCTTCACTTCTTGTTACACATTGTTAAACTGGTCTGATTTGTTACTTTTTTTTATTGTAAAGGCTTGAAAAAGCACGTAACCAAACGGACTAATTTTATCTCCCTGTTAACAATTTCTTAATTGGGAAATGCCCTTGTATCATATGCCTTAGCCCTGTGCATTTGTAGGCGATTTGAAAATGTGTGAAGCCAGCACAATATGTGAGGAGAACATCAAGTTAAATTACAAATGTATTGTAATAAAATTTTATTACACAAATATGTGTTACAAAGTCGATATATTCGTTTTACTAACCTCGTTGATTGCGTTACGAAGAGCTAGATTATCGTGAATGCGTAAATCAAGCCGAAACCAGTGTATAACAGATTGTGTTGCTGTTGCCATTTTATGAAGAGCTCTAATCATACAATATTACAATATCCTTTGTTAATTTGTAATGAAGATGAAAATTACATATATAAGCTACCGGTCTGGCCAAGGGTAAGTCACATGTGGGTGGATAACGGAACTAACCAATAGTTTTGAGATTTACAAAGAGATTTATAACCTCTTTATAACATAAAAAGATGAAAAAAGAGGATTTCTAACGCAACAAAAGGAAGGTTGCGATATTTAACACGATTACAATAATTAAAATAATACGGAGGATAAATAATTAAACAATTGCTTCCGCTTGAAACCAAACACGCTTCAATCTTCAATCAAACAAACAAACTAATATAATATATTTATTATAATAAATACAAAGTACTTTTTTGACATTTCAATTACGTTTAGGAATGAATTTGTAACATGTTTGTAATAACGACAACCATTTCAACTTTCAGTTCCATTCTCGAACGGATGTTTACTTTGGGTAACTATGGTAACAATAATTGTACTTGTTCTCAATTACAAATGTATTTTGTAAAATATTATTAAATGAAATCATTATATTACCTTTTTTGCTTCTAGTCTTATTTAGTGGCATGTAGCTTTTATTTTAAATTTACAAAGACACTTATAAATGAATTTTTTAGTAGTTATTCGATAATTTCGCCATTTACGGGTGGACGTTTCCGACAAAAAGTTGCTAAATACGCAAAGGAGAACAATCTCTTATTGTCAACCTCAAAATTGGGGCGGGGAGAGATTTTGGTTTGATTTCATCGAACGAAAAATCATGAATTAGGCACTATTCAGTTTTAATAAATTGTACTTGAAATGGACGACTAACAAATAAAGTTTGCTCCCTAATGTGATCCATTACAATGCCGAAAATAATTGAGCTAACTGTAGAAATAGATATCCAGAGGGTAAGTGTTTAAATGCATTAAGTCATTGCACTTTTCACTTGTCTTGGAAGCTCACGTTCGTTGCACTTTTGGCATCTCCATCGCTCACGCTAGCAACTATAAAGTGCATCTCTTTTACTCGCTCAAATATTTTCGCGAATACTCGAATGAAGCGCTACCATAATGTCGCAAGTAGGAAGCATTCTACTAGCATCAGCATTGTGGCAGTATTCCAAGCTACATGAATTGTCATATTGACTAAATAAATTGATACTGAATATTCTGAACTGAAGATTTACTAGCGAGATAAAGGTCATCGTCAATCAGCGTCGTCATTTCAGCTGTAGGATGTTTACTGCTGGATATAGGCTTCCCTCAATGATATCCAATCATTATGGTTGGAACCAGCTTGCATCTACCATGAAACTGGAGCCTTAACTAGATCATCTGTCCATCTTATTGATGGACGTAGAGCTTGTCTAACCTAAAATGACGCGTGCCCCTGAACTGAATCAGTTGATTTTGATGTGTATGTGCCAATATTAATTACGATTCTTCATCTGTTTGGGAACGTCAACTATTCCGGGACCTATGATCAGTGTGCAACATCACGATCGAAAAATCACATGAAAAATACTACATAAATGCAGAGGTAGGGCGCGTCATTTTAAATTAGACAAGCTATTCCATGCTGTACTTGGCTGTTCCAAGATATAGATGGAAGTATTAATATTAATATTTATTTAATAGACTAATTTTAACCCCCAACACAAAAAGAGAGAAGTTATAAATTTCAAACATAAGTGTGACCAAATTGTGTTGGGGGTTTTTAAAATTTTTATTATTGTTTTTGCATAGCAACAGTTAAGAACCAATACCGTCTATCTAACATTTTTTGGCATTTTTGACTTTTAATGCACCTACATTTAAAATTCAATTTTGCACAGCCTGCCAAAATCGCCTTTTTTGTTGGTTAGGTGTTATTGATTCTAACCGTTGATATAGGTTTGGTTTGTTTTTGTTTTTGCAAATCTCATGGCCCTAATGTAGTGGGTAGTTATGTATTATCTTATTTATTTCTGTAGGTGTCCTGCCCAGGAGTTTGGCTCTGTCAAGATGGCCGCGTGTCACTTACTGTGTTTGCCCTTGGCACTAGCTACCAGACATGCATGCTGCCCCCAATGTTCCCGCTCACATTTCGGGATGTGTTCTACTTCCGGAAGAGGTTTCAGGAAACCTGCGCGTTGAACAATATCTGCTGTTTGTTAAGTGAGTTCTTTTACGAGTTTACTGCACCTTCAAGGTATTCTTTTTGTATTTTTTTAAATCTGTAAAATAGGTAATAGGTAATAACGGGCTAATTTCCGCAACTCGACGTCTTTTACGCCTATTTTGCGTAACTGGCTGTAGGCACTATTCATGCCAGCCCAACTCCATAAGGAAGCCTAGCAGACCCTTCACGTTGCCGACGACTTCCTGGAGCGACCTCGATGTCCCGAGGTGTAGTGCCCTGTAGCTCGCCACACTAACACACTCCAGCAGGACGTGTGAGGCCGTTTCTTCCGCCTCCATGCACGCTCTGCATAGGGGGCTGTCTGTAACACCTAAATTGTGTAAGTGTTTGTTAAGTAAGGCATGTCGAGTTAGAGCCCCAACCAGTAGTCGGAGCTGAGTTCTTCCATAACCGCGAAGTTTGTGGGATAATCCGGGGTTGATCTTCGGAAGAGCTTCCCTGGTCTGCCTGCAGGTTACTAGGTTTGTCCAATATTCTTGGTGCATTACCTTGGTGTTGTGGCGCAACTGGCCACGCAACCATCCGAAAGGCAGGGGCAGAATGGGTTCAGGTCCATAGACCCTCAACTCCGATCCCTCCCTCGCCAGTCGATCGGCCGCGTCGTTGCCTCGCGATCCACTGTGACCCTTTATCCATTGAAGGGTAATGGTGCTTGTCTCACTTACCTTCGTCAGAGCTCGATGGCACTCGTATATTAGCCCCGATGTCATAGTGTTGCTCTGCAGGGCTTGCAAGACCGATCTGCTATCAGACAGTATACGGATTGGAAAACCCTGTACCTCTCTGGAGTTAATCGCTGTTGTTGCCATTATGATACCCATGCATTCCGCCTGAAAGACGGTATTATGGATCCCTAATGGCGATGAGATGTTGATATTCAGGTCCTCTGAATGTACTCCAGAGCCTGTACCTGTTGACGTTTTCGATCCATCCGTGAAGATCCTCAACTCCTTGAGGTTGAGGCCCTCCCCTGGGTCTTCGTGTAATTGTATCCTATATTTTTTGTCGAATACGTACTGTTTAGGTATCCTGTCGGTGACCGCTTCGATGAGCGGCTCCCTATTTACCAGTTCACCCAGTATTCCTGTGTGTGTTACTTTCACGTTCCTCCATAGGTTCAGCTTCCTGTGTCTTACCGCAGCCGCTCCCGCTTCCTGTTGGATAAACAGATGCAGCGGCGGCAAGTTCAGTAGGGCTTCCAGGGCCGCAGTCGGAGTAGTCCTCATGCAGCCCGTAGTCGCCATGCAAGCCAGCCTTTGAAATTGTTATGTATGTGTGTGTGGCTGCGCCCACCACGCTCTTTATTCGCATGTCAATAAAGAGACAGTGCATCGTTGGCTATCGACTGTTTCACTTGTGTCCCTCTCCTTGCCCACCGACGTATCAGAAATCGTTGCAACTTTGCTTCAACGGTGATCAGCTTGGTTCTCGGCCACCACACCACTGCACCGTAGCTGATAATGGGCCTGATGACGGACTGGTACTCTGGTACTGCCACAGAGTGATTTTCGGGGATAGTCCCCACCTTTTACCTATCATTCTGCGGCACTGCCAGAAGGCTATTGTAGCCTTGTCGACCTTGCTGTTGAGATGGTTGCTCCAGTTCAGTTTACTATCCAGAACAATTCCCAGATACTTTACCTCCGAGCTGAACTGTAGCTCCGTACCAAACAGTCTAGTGGGGTTGTAGCTGCCCAGTAGACGTTTGTTAGTAAACATTACCTGTTCCGTCTTCCTGGGATTGACGGTCAGTTCGTTGTCTATGCACCAACTTTCCACAATTCGTAGCGCCTGCTGCGTAACATCGCACACGGTACTGCTGACTCTGCCGCTAATTAAAATAGCAATATCATCAGCATACCCGATCGTGAAGTAGTAGTGCTGGTTCAGTCTGGTTATGAGGTCATTAACTACTAAGTTCCACAGCAGTGGGGAAAGCACCCCTCCTTGCGGACATCCTCTGGCTACCAGTGCATGTTGTGTCTCAGATGACGCGAGTTTGACGACTCTTTTACTGAGCATGTTACCTATCCAGTCGACCAATACCGGATGCACTCCGTGTTTGACCAAGGCCGACGTGATGCTGGTGAAGTTGGTCTTGTCAACAGCTCCTTCGATGTCAATGAAGGTGCCGAGACACATTGATTTATTTTCAATGGCCTCTTCTATTTTGCTGACCACTGCATGTAGAGCTGACTCTGTTGATTTACCTTGACTGTACGCATGTTGGTGTGAGTGTAGGCGCACTGTAGCTAGGGCATTTTCTCTCAGATCCCGGTCACACAGCCTTTCTAGGGTATTCAGCAGGAATGACGTGAGACTAATAGGTCTGTGAGATTTGGGTTCCGAGTAGTCACTTTTCCCCGGTTTGGGAATGAAAATTACCTTTACCTCCCTCCATCGCTTTGGTACATACCTGTGAGCCAAACAGGCCACAAAAACGGTGGTGAGCCTTTGGATCAGACGGTTACCTCCCCACTTTAAAAGTGCTGGGAAGACCCCGTCTAATCCTGGAGATTTGAAGGAGTTAAAGCTGTTGATAGCCCATTCAACCTTTGATGGACTTACTACCTTGAGTGCATAATCCCAATGCTCCTCTGTTGTGTCTCCGTCCTCCTCGAGCCAATCAACCGATTGCATGATATGGCAGCCTGGGAAATGCGTTTGTACCAGGATGCACTCTGTTTCCTCCGGCGTGCTCGTGAAGGTGTTGTCTGGCTTTTTCAGGGAGCCCCCCAACTGGCTAGATTGGTTTGCTAAGACTTTCCTTACCCTGTTGGCCTGTACGCAGGTCTCTATGCTGCTGCAGAATTTGCGCCACGAATCGGTGCTTCTATACCTCAATCGCTTCTTGTATCTGGACTTAGCTTCCCTGTACCTGTCCCAGTCCAGATCAGCGCATGTATTCATTGCTCTGTTAAGAAGCCGCCTTACCTTTTTCCTGAGTCTTTCCAGTTCAGGCCCCCACCAGTTTATTTTACTTGTGTTGTCTGGTGGGGTTGATAAGGGACATGCAGTTTGGTAGGAATGTATAATCTTGTCAGTTAGCATACCTACCTGTTCTTCTATCTGTCCTGTTCCCACGAGTCTGTCTGGACATGTCTGCTCGCTGAGCAGCTGTTCCAGTCTCTCGGCATATTTCACGCGGTTGGTTTTGCGTGGATTATGCTTAGGGGTAACTGGGACTGTACTTACTTGCACATCGAAGCGTATCCATCTGTGATCTGAGCATGATGCCTCGTTGGATACATGCCAGTTGGAGATGGTTCCCGAGGCCGCTTCTGTGGCTAGTGTTAGGTCGATGATTGTTCTACTACGTCTGATCACGAATGTAGATTCATCAGAACCCACGTTCATGATCTGTAGATTAGTGGTCATCAGATATTCAACTAAGAGCTTACCTCTCTCGTTTGTTGTCTTCATTCTCCAAAGGATGTGATGTGCGTTAGAGTCCGTGCCAATAATATGTTGCAGCCCGGCCTCTTCGCAGTATGTTATCAGCCGTGTCATGTCGTGTGGCGGAGGCGCGTCAGCTTCAGGCATGTAGGCCGACGCAATTACCATCTCCGGCAGGCTGTGGTCTTGCGCCCTGTGCAGCTTTATGGCGCACAGGTCTCTAGAACAGAAGCTCGTCAGAGTTTGCGCATGTATATTCCTGGAGATGTAAATACAGGCCCTAGAGTTTTCCGGCCCCGTATATGTAATAAGCTTACCTCCAGCATTCCGGAGTCCGCATATGGTGCCATTCCTAACCCACGGCTCCTGGATCAGTGCAATGGCTGTTGTGTTGACCTCTAACCATTTCCGCGTTGCGGTTACGCTGTGGTGGAGGTTTGCTTGGACGACTTTACAAGACGGGTGAGTTGGGCAAGCCATCTTCCGACAGCACCTCCATCTCCTCCGCCTCTATCCCCCGTATGGCCAGGTTGCGCAGGCCCGCTGCACAAGCCCCCTCCTCCGACTCCCGAAGCAGTTCCTCCTCGTCCACTGCTTCTACAGTCTGGGATTTAGGGCTCGACTGCATCACAGGGGTTGGCACAGGGATACCCGAGATTACTCCCGACTCCCCTCCCTCTGCCTGCCCTCCGTCATTGGCGTCCTCCACTTGGTCGTCTCGCTCCGTTGGCAGGTGCTCGGTAAATTTACCTTTCGGACCCTGGAACTTCACGTACACCGACCCCAGCAAATAGCAGAGTCGGCGCCCACGATCAATCAGGGTCTGCACCACATCCTCAGGAGCGCTGAAGATCAGGAACGTGTTATCGTCCTGTCTGTCGACCTTATGGAGGATCCAGCTACCCACCCTTGCCCACTTGTTCTGGAATCTGTATCTGTAATCTGTATTATTGGATTTATATGAAACTGTGGAGACTAGAATGCACAATTTTTTTCACTTCCCGCATACGAGAGGTCAAGGTATTTATCTAGGTCTAAAGTATAGTCAAAGCAATATTATTACATTTATAATTATTATACTAAACAGGACTTATCACGCAAACAATATTTACCTCGACGTTTCGGCCACATTGCAGCAGCCATTGTCAAAAGTTGAATCAACTCATGGCAATTAAGCAGCTGTTGCCCGCGAATCCGTGTGCAAGGAATTCGTTTATCGCTATCCCGCGGGAACTATGTAATTTTCCGGAATAAATACTATCCTATCTTATTCCTAAGGTCTCAAACTATCTCCGTACCAAATTTCATGAAAAACCGTTCAGCCATTATTGTGTGATTGAGTAACAAACATCCAAACATCTTCAGGAACCTTTACATTCATAATTTTAGCCTACTAAAATTCATCACTCAACCATTTTGTTTTGTGGTTGTTATTCGTATGAAAGATTATGTAAAAAAAATTAAAGCTAAAAAAAGCATACATTGTTGGTAGTTACTTATGACAAAAATCTTCCAGATTTTTTCTTCAGGAATCATGAAAGTTAACAAAGATGACTCAATGGCCATTAATCACACTAATCTAGTGATTGTAAAAGATTGATTGTGAAAATATCTTAGTGTAAAACATTTGTCACACTGAATGCGTTCTGCGGTCGCGGTCAGGTCAAATTGACCGTAGCCCGTTTTATGTATGAACAACATTGTCGGTCTCTATATATTTTGTATAGATTACTTATGCGATCCCGTGCGGTCCGCGCGGTCAGATCGCACGCACGCGCAATATATAGAGGCCGACCATGTTGTTCATACATAATGCGGGCTACGTTCAATTTGACCTGAACGCGACCGCAGAACGCTTTCAGTGTGACAAATCCTTAAGGCAGTAAGGTTGTCTTTCTTCAGCTTTAGGCTGCGTATCCACCGGAGCTGCGCGAGGATGCGTTGCGAGGGATGTGTTTGTTATGAACCAATAGAAACTCATTTAAAAGTTCCTAAGTGAACGAAGTGTTTCTATTGGTTCTTGACAAACACATCCCTCGCAACGCATCCTCGCACATCTCTGGTGGAAACGCAGCCTTATCCTGTCACAAACTTAGTGTTTTAAAAATTGTTTTCAATTGGTAACAACAGGAGACGAAACAATATACTGTGAGCTGGTGCAATGGTGCCAAGACTGCGCTACCAGCGAGTGCATCATTCTGGCTCAGTACCTCGGGTCTCTCAACGAGGTGCTGTTCCCTCCGAACATGTGCTCGAATGATGGAGTGGATTTACTCATGAGGAGGGCTAAAGAGTTTCCTGTGAGTATGAGAAACCTTTGTAGCGACTGCTAGCACCATCTAGTCATCACATAAGAAACTTAGTACAACATCCTGCATCACACTATCGAAGTTTCTCAACTCGGCTGCATAAATACAACTTCCAACTTTCATCCATCGGACTTCGATCCCCTCCCCAGGCATAAAGGCAGGTTTAGACAGGGTCAGTAACTGACTTCGAATTCGAAACAAGTCAGCGCTGACCCGAGAAATACCCAATATAAATTGAAAGTCAGCGCTGACCTCCCGCCGCTGTACTGACTTCAAATCAATAATTACATTGGGTATTTCTCGGGTCAGCGCTGACTTGTCTCGAATTCGAATTCAGTTACTGACCCTGTTTAAACCTGCCTTTAAAATCAATTTACATTGGGTATTTCTCGGGTCAGCGCTGACTTGTCTCGAATTCGAAGTCAGTTACTGACCCTGTTTAAACCTGCCTTTAAAATCAATTTACATTGGGTATTTCTCGGGTCAGCGCTGACTTATCTCGAATTCGAAGTCAGTTACTGACCCTGTTTAAACCTGCCTTTAAAATCAATTTACATTGGGTATTTCTCGGGTCAGCGCTGACTTGTCTCGAATTCGAAGTCAGTTACTGACCCTGTTTAAACCTGCCTTTAAAATCAATTTACATTGGGTATTTCTCGGGTCAGCGCCGACTTGTCTCGAATTCGAAGTCAGTTACTGACCCTGTCTAAACCTGCCTTAACATCTGACTGGAGAGAGATCTCTCTATTGCAACTACCCCCAAACCTTTTTAACATCTTGCAATAAAACGCATGTGCCGTACAGATGTAGCTGTTGGTAGAGTAGGAACAAGGTCTAAAATCGTAGACATTGATATGAACGTCGGCAAAATAAACCTGTTTTACATTTACTCATTCGCTGTTTACCAACTTACTAAACTTCATACTTTGAAAGCATTAATTTCCGTCCTATTTATCTAAAACCCTAGATAGTTTTTGTGCAAAAAAGCAAATTCGCAAGAGCTTTCGATGATTTTAATTTCTTCGTCGTAGTTTCTTATTTACTTACGGAATACTGTAGTATTAGGTTTTGTATGATGTTTATAAGTAGCTTAACTTTTACAATAAAAAACCATGTACTTATCCTCAGGGTATCTTGGCTCCAAAGATCGAAATAACAACGAAAGTCCGCATTGACGAGGTGTGGAATGAGCCAAAGAGCATGTGTTACAGCGCCATGAAAACGCGGCCCTGCCATTGTTCGAGCGCGGATGGATCGCGACAGAAGCCGGTCTGTCACTCAGCGCAGTATCACAGGTGAGCTAGGGACGGTATGTGCTACAGTGGCATGAAACTGCGACCCTACCCTACCATTGTTCAAGTGTGGATAGATTGAAACAGAAGCCGGTCTGGCACTCAGCGCAGGGGAAGTAGCGACGGCATGTGTTACAGTGGCATGAAACTGCGGTACTGCCGTTGTTCAAGCGTGGATGGATAGCGACAGAAGCCGGTCTATTACTCAGCGCAGTATCACAAGTGAGGTAATAACAGCATGTGTTACAGCGCCATGAAACTGCGGCCCTGCCATTGTTGGAGCGTGGATGGATCGTGGCAGAAGCCGGTCTGCCATTCAGCGCAGTATCACTGGTGAGGTAGCGATGGCATGTGTTACAGTGGCTTGAAACTGCGGCTCTGCCATTGTTGGAGCGTGGATGGATCGTGGCAGAAGCCGGTCTGTCACTCAGAGCAGTATCACAGGTGAGGTAGCGATGGCATGTGTTACAGTGGCATGAAACTGCGGCCCTGTCATTGTTCGATCGTGGATGGATCGTGAAGCCGGTCTGCTAGTCAGCGCAGTTTCCCTGGTGAGGTAAGATGAGGCAACCTCCTTTCACAGTTCCTTGCCTTGTCTCGCACTGGCGGTTTATGACCAGAGTGAAACTGAATAAGATGAGAGTGTAGATTAGGTAGGTACTCTAGTAGACTACGCTGCGAGCGAGGCGTGGTGGCGAGATTGTGTAGCCGGGGCCATACCTACTCTAAGCAAATGACGGATCTTTCAGATGGATCTTTTGAGATGATTTAGTTTAGATACCCAAAGAGCAGAGATCGGAATTTTCACGGCAAAATATAAGACTGTCGCAATTAAGCTAGTGTTAGAACCAATTTTTTATCGATATCGATAGTTGTGTAATAGAAGAAAAAACGGTCCACTAAATAAAAAAACATATTTAATACAGAATTTTAGGTCAGGTTTGTATAAAATTATATAGAGACAGATGCAATTTCTTCTTCGAAGTCCGCGTCAGTACACACAGCAGCACCTGACATTTTATTTGGTTTGTGATAGTGATAGGAGTAGATAATCATTAATTTCTCAACTTTCTCTGGGAGTAGCCTGTTTCGTTTATCACCTGACCTAAAATTCTGTATTAAGGGGCTGTTTCACCGCCCATTGATTAATTTTAACTGATGGATAAATGTGATGCCGTCTCCGGCTATTCGAACTAAACAAACAGAGACGGCATCACATTTATCCGTCAAATAAATTTGATCAATGGATGGTGAAACAGGGGGTATAGTAAAATTACATAAAGTTTACCACTGACAGATGGTTTGCCTTCATTTCATATTCAACTTTAACGACCTACAAATAAAGCCAATTTTAGAATACTGTTGTTACCCACGTTTGCAGATTTTGTTATAGCTACTATATTTGTACGGTGTTATAGCTGGAAATGAAATGAAGGCAAGCCATCTGTCAGTGGTAAACTAAAAGTAAACGTATTGTAAATATGTTTTTTTATTTAGTGGAGCGTTTTTTTCTTCTATTGCACAACTATCGATATCGATAAAAAATTGTTTCTAACACTAGCTAGATTGCGACAGTCTTATATTTTGCCGTGAAAATTCCGATCTCTGCTAAAGAGTAAAGCTATAGCTACATACTTGAAGTTTGGCACACAGTATATTCCTTGATGATGGTAAAAGTGCACTAAGAAGAGGTTTTTCGAAATACTCGCGCGGTTGAGAGCTAGACAGTCTCTTATTCTTCCACGGAAGCGGAACTAGCTTGGAATATTTCTGTTAAGGAGCGTCCTCACTGAGAACCTTCTTACCCGAGCATTTGTAAACGAGCAATCACCGGCGCTGGTTTGTAAGCTTTGTACCACAGTATGTACGCTCGGTTCAACGTCCAATCCGGAATATTCGACTGATCGGGTAGAATGCTCTCAGTGAGGACGCTCCTTTATACTAGTGGCCATAATTCAAGAGACAACTTTGACAATTCATTTTGCTCAAATGTTGCCACAGACAGGGTAGTGCTGTTCGTGTCAATATTAAAAAAAAAAAAACATTACGGCTTTGGCTACCTGTAGTATTTATTCATTACCTACTTACGGTGATATAATTAAATTAATTTAACAATTTACTTTTCAATGTAAGATATCTTTAAAGGAAGTAAAAAAAAAATCGTCTTCTAGTAAATCATATAGTCCAGTCGATAGGTACTGATTATCGATATCGGCCACATCGCTATTTAATTTCGTCTAACCCTGGTAACCCTTTAATTGTCAAGCTTGTCTCTCGAATTATGGCCACTAGAATGTTTTCGCCTAGACATCTAAAGATACTTGTTTACAGAAATCTAACCATATTTTTTGTAGAAAAAAATGCAGCGTTACTAGCCCAAAGAGAGCGCCGTCCATCACCAAGTCAAGGTCGAGGTCACGGTCTGCCGGGTCGAGGTCATGCGGCAGCTTCGTGGAGCCGAGGGAAGAGCCGAAGGCTCAATGTTCCTGTCCTAAGTAAGGTTTCAGACTATTTGAGATTGTCCACTCAATAAACCCCCTTAGAGCGTTTTCACATTATCCGATCCGATATCGGTATCGGACGACGATAGCCGACAACCGATAGCCGACACCAAAAGTTGTTTTCACACTGTTCCGGCAAAATCCGGCCGGCCATTTGCTCGATTGCTTCGTGCGGACACACATAGACAATGTAGATACACGTATAGCACACATGCAAAAATTATCGTCGGACGGCTATGGGCATCCGATGGTGCCGCCAACATACATATCGTGTCGGACAATATGAACCGATATTATATGTCTAATATGTGTGTGTAGACAGATACATATTTCATACATTTTACTTGCCCCGATATCGTATCGTCGTCCGATACCGATATCCTGTGACTTCGTCTGCCAAGAATTAATTTATCACTATCGTGCGGGAACAATTAAATTCTTCGGGATAAAAGTATTCTATTAATGCAGGTTATAAACTATTTGTGTGCTAAACTTCTTCCAATTTGAGCCGTTTTTCAGTGATGGAGTAATAGGGAACGTGCACATATAAACGGTGCTGCCAACTGGTGCCATCAATTTGAATGCTTTACCCTGATAAGTTTCTTTTACTGTCCGCATAGTGTCTCTTCTGTCGCATTAGTGCTGCCGCCTATAGTTTCTGCACGTTCCCTATAAACATCCAAATATCCATACAAACTTTCACATTGATGATAATGATATTAGTTGGATTAGTAGTATACCTGCAGACCCTGCAGTGTAGTGAGCGCACGCGAATTGGATAAATAACGATCATGTCCATGACAAACCTATTCTGCAGCTCCAAGGCCGCGGCTGAGAGCTGCAGAGCGGCGAGCGGTTCCTCTGTCCATTACGTGTGCTCCCAACCCAAATAATCACTGTACAGCGTCCGTCGCAGCCGCGCCAAAACCACGCCAACCAAAATCACGCTCGCCGCTCCACTGCCTTAGCCTCAGTCAGGGGGGTTTCACTCTGCAGTTTAGGTATGTTCGGCCGGCGCGCCTCCCGGGGAGGCGTATGGCAGTAGGTTGTCGCTCGGCTATCGGTTCACACACTAGACGCGTCGCATGTAATTAAGAATCTTTTTTTTCTGTGATTTTTGCAACAAACAATGACTTCTAAATGATCTTATAATCAACTTTAATTACTTACTAAAGGTAGTTTACTGAATTAATACACACTATTATCTTTCTTGATTTATATACCTACGTAAATATCGGCGAGTGGGAACCCTGTGCTCCTTAGTTTCGGATCAGCGGTGCCCAACGGAATATGAACGCTCGTGTCACACGATAAGTTTCAATTTCGCGTGCAAGCAGTTAACGGTCGTAAGAGTAGGCAAATTTTTATACCTAAAGTTGACTTTTGTTGGAGAGTGATCCTTCTATACGTTAGTACTATTACTTATTCTGTGCCTCAGTTGTGGTCTAATCCAAATGCCAATTCCTATTCTTAAACCCTTCCTTCCTTTTCTCCCAGTCCCGTCAAGACAGGGGTACGCATGCGCCTCACGTCACCGCGAAAGTCTCGCCACCCCTGCCGCCGAGAATACTGCGTCTATAACATGGAGATGCCAAAGGTTGACCACGCCTGGCGCGAGGCTGCCGATCAACAAGAATACGACGATGAACTTAAGGGGTGCTTGGACATAACGATGGATTATTTGTAGAGTATTGTAGTACACTTAGGGTTGCCACCATTTTTTACAAGAAATAAAGTATATTTAGGTTTGAGAAGGAAAACAAACAGTATTTTAGAAAAATTAGCAGTGTTTATTTTTTAAATGTTTTAATGACATACATATGTCTTTAAAACATTAAACTTGTAAACACATACTTTTAGTGCTTCTCGCACAACTTATACCTCATAACTCTCGCATAACTCATTGGTCTCCCCACAATTAAAATAAATGAGGCAACTTAGTGTGTGCAACTTAGTATTTTGTATAGGTACTTTATTTTAATTCAAGAGTAAACAGTATAATGTAGTGAAAAACAGTATACTTAATACTGTTTTCAACAGTATAGTTGGTAACCCTAAGTACACTGCCCAACCAGTACCAGTACTTAGTTTAAAGCCGTGGTTTCCAAAAAACGCAACTCGCCTAAAAAAAGTTAGTTACTTAGCTTACCTGATATTGTTATTACTGTGGCTATGTAATGGCCTTTTTATTGACCTTTGTGGCTTATACGTATTGTGGGTCACACATTTGGGAAATGCCGGGATTAAAGGGTGCTGGGTCCTAGCGATGCAATGTGTGAAACTGAAAAGGTTGGCTATCCTGGCGCGGCGTTGCTGATTTAGAGTATAGGTAACGCCACCAGAGTTGAGGCCACGCACACAACCACATCTCATGTAATGACAGCGGGATTTTGACGTTGTGTTGACGTTTACCTATATTTGATAGTAAAGTGAAAAAGTTGGCCACGTGTGGAGCTGTCACTGTCAATCCACAGCAATATGACCGGTATCTTGAAAGGGTGTAATTAATTATTTATAGAGTATTGGGATATGTAGTAGTATTTAATGTAGTGTAGTTAGTTTTTGAGATAAAAAAAAATTACTACCTGTGATGTAGGGTAGCCTCTGTTTTCACATGGTGGTTCTACGGTGGAATTGGTGGGAACAGCATCCATTATAAACATCGGAGCTGTCTAGGTATTCAGAACACGACCGTACGAAAACTTCTGAGAGTTTTATCCTTTTACCCTTTTGAATTTAAGACTTTGTATCTATTTTTCTTTCTTTAGTAAATGAGTTGATGCCCTATGGTATTGGTCAGGTCCTCAGTAAACCCGAACTGTGAAATGAGTTTCTTAAATCATTTTTAATACAAGATGCTGACTGTTCGTACCAAATTTCGAGATAATCCGATCACTAGAGGTTGAAGAATCAGACTTGTAATATTTGACCTTAATAAACAAACATTTCAAATTAACACTCACAGGTATCTCGATACTTAAAAAGAGGCACCAACCTGTATTTTGTTAAACTGCTTGTGTTACTGAATAAAACATTTTTATTTTATTTTTTTAACACTCACTGTCCAGTGATTGGACAGGCACATAAGGGTCACAGCGACTTAGCTCTACAGGTCTGTGCCCACATATGGGGCACTAAGAAACCACCAGACTTGTATCCAAATTAGTATCTTGTTTACACTTAAACTAACTTGCTAGTCTTACCAGGAATTTGAAATTTGTATAGTCCCATATACCTACATGTGAATGTGTTAAATAAAAATTGTAAAAAATATTATTTTCATTTCAGAACAAGCGAATACGAAGAAAATACCCTTAACAATGAGGATAGAATGCAAAAATTGATACTAGAGAGCCGTTACATAGACGAAGGTGGTTATGAAAAAAGCCGTACAGAAGAAAAACCCGAGAAAACAAAGAAATACGATAAAATAAACATCAAACCCTGTGTGTGTGAGATCTGTAAACGATACCACGAGTTATTTCATGCTGAAAGTACGAAAAGTTGCTGACCGAAATTCAACTTTATTTGCGTATGTGTAAAGTTAAAAGTGACACTTAAGTACCTGCTGTTTAAATATTTTAGTTACGTATGTATAATGTTGAATTAATTTATTATTTATTTATTAAAATCATTGTTGCAATTTTTAACAAATCGATGTATGGTATGCAATCATGGAATGAAATTAAACAGATTGTAGTTAAAAGTATTTTTATTATGCGATAATATGCCGACACTAAGGTAACTTAACGATTTCTAAATATGTATCTAAATGATATGGCTCCACTTTTATTCCTTTAAACTATCTACTTATTAGTAATTTCTAGTTATACAGTAGGTAAATAGAGAAAGCTGGAATAAAAATTGTTGACATTGCAATGTTTTACGAATATGAGTGTTACCAAGGATGATATAGACTGGATTGGCAGTCGCCATAGTACGGATCGGCCGCGGTTTTTGTAGTTCGATTATTAAATCTAGATGGCGCTGAAATATAGCCGGAGGCTTTGAAGGCAAAACAATAAGACTACAGATGTTTCATATTACTACAAATGTATTATTTTTCAAAAATATTGCATAATAATACCGTTTATCTGAGTCCTCGCCCGCACGGTACAGCGGCGGGGGGTAAGACGACAAAAAGAGCCGAAAGGTGCGGCCGGGGAGAGCGCCTCGTGTGCCTGCCGCCCGCACCTCTCCCGGCCCTCTTCGTCGTTATACCCCCAAGCCCTTTGATCAATTATAACTGTAGATCCACAGTCGCGCGCCCGAAAATGTCCGAGCCAAATGAGCGCCACTTTGATAAAAGTGGCCTTCTTTTTTCTCAGTACGTTGCGTGAAATTGTCAAGTTTAGCTGTCAAGTGTCAACCGAAATTCGACTGTAATGAAGTAAAAACTAGGTTCAAATTTCTAAGTAGGTGATGATTTTAATTGTTACGCAAACAAATAAAAAGTTCGGACATTCTTTGAAGGGGATTTTGTTCGGCAATGTGTATCTTCAGTTATAATTGATCAAAGCCCAAGTCCCTGTACCGCGCGGGCGAGAACTCATTTAAACGGTTTAGCTATAGTATCGCGAGGTCCGTTGACAACTTGGCATTAGTGTTACTTTTGGAATTGGTTTATAACCAAACAAGCTTTTGCCCGCGACTCCGTCTGCGAAGAATAGCGGTATAAAAATAGCCTACGACCTAGTCTCAGACCTACCAAATTTAGACAAAAAAAATCATACAAATTCGTCAAGCCGTTTCGGAGGAGTTCGATAACAAACACCGTGACACGATATTTTTATATATTTGATGAGACATCTAGCGATATTCCAACTGTCAGAAAACCCCCTATTTTAGACGTTACTGTACTCTATAAATATCAGTTACCTTTTGAACGCCACACATCGTTTATTACAAACAACATTTATACTTATGCGGTGTAGGTAGGTTAATTTTTGTATTACCGTATTTTCGTTTATAGCCGACGCTGGCGTTCAAAAGGTTAAAAAAAAATTAACGCCAACGACGCATATATCCGCACCGCAGGTTCTACGCCACCGACGGATATATCAGTCACGGCGTGCAGAGCGATATCTAGTACCTACATGCATTTCTGTAGGGTTCAACTTCGCGTTTGATATTCCGATGTCATGGCGTATATGTATGAATGAAAACTGTTGTATGTATTTGACAGAGCATGAAAAGGTTAATCTGAAAAGGATTCTGAATAGCTCAACATTCGCTTGGCGTGATTGTGTCTTCATTTCTAACGTAATTACTTGGGTTTAGAAATCATTATCATGACTAAAGTGCTCATTTTTTTAATAAAATCGATAGAAATGCCATTAGAAAGTGGCAAATAAGTTTAATTTGAGATACAATTAAAGTAGTAGAAATTTACGTTTACTTTGCTTACAATCACAAGTGCAAGACTGCTAGGTCTGTGCGACATATATTGATTCATGCAGATATCCACCCTCCTTCACTTCCACATAAGTCAACGTTATATCACAGACAGACCTGTCTGTCTCAGACCTGAGTTATTGTCCCCGGTTAACGTCTTGCTAATCTTGCACGCGTAATTGAGAAGTACTAAGGTAAAAGTTTGTAGGCAATTAATATGGACCGTGTCAAAGTAACGCCTTTTTTGATTGTCTGACAACTATTCTCAAATTATGTTCAAATTTTGCAATACATAGATTTACCACCTTCCAATGAATTTTTTACCGATATTTATTATACACTCGTCAAAAATGCCTAGGGATATTTTTTATCCCTATACCGTTTTGAACATTTCAATATAGGGCATATTACTACTGAGTCAAAGCATCAAATTTTTCTAGAGATAAAAAATATTCCTAGGCACTTCATGAGTGTATTTAAAAAAACTCTGCTCCCAAGTGCTCAGGACACACGACGACACTGACACTCAACACAAATGTCGACACTAGTGTCCGATATCGCCATCGATATCGCCACTACATCACAACTAAGTGTCGCGGCAGTGGACGCACACAGACAGTCGATGTATACACTGAGTGTCTAGTGTCAGATGTCGTCGTGTATCCTGAGCATTATATAACTTTTCTACAGACAAGAGGTAGAGAAGAAATAGCTAAACGATCGTTTATTCCATAAACATCACGTTTTGCGTAAAAAATGTAAAGAAGAAGGAATACTTAAGTACACTTGTGATAATCATCTAGCTAACCTAAGACATGCATTCGGCATATTTTAATATACAAGTATTCATGCTTTTAAAGGACGGAAGACTTTACATAGTCAGCCTTTTGCATTGTAGTAGAGTCTGTACAATGATCCTTGCGGCAATAAATATTAAACCTTAGTTAAAAAGAAATTCGAGTGTTCGACTTCAGTGTATACATATAAAGGTCAGTTTAGACTCGTAAGAAAAATTTTGTGGGTAGAATTACATTGCGGCGCCCGATTAGTCTATTCCCACTAGTTCCATTGACAGTTCTATTATTTAAAGGACTTTAGATAATAGAACTAGTGGACAACATTAAATGAGTGTCTGGAAAAGTTCTGTTGTGACACGAAAATTACCTTACTTACACTTGTTTGGTTAATATACGAAAAACTTTTATAGTAATTTTGTTCTCCACTCTTATCCGTTGCTTAGTGGGTACACACACGAGCTTTGCTTACTTTGGGACTAGGTCAATTGTCCTGTGATATTTTTATTTGTTTGTCTTTTAACTAGCCTTCCGGCCGCAGCTTCGCCCGCGATAAATTAATTTTCCCGCGGTAAAAAGTAGCCTATGTCACTTAGTGATAAATTGATAATGTAGCTTTCTAACAGCAAAAGAATTTTTGAAATAGATCCAGTAGTTTCGGAGCCTATTCAATGCAAACAAACAAACAATCAAATCTTAATATCCTCTTTATAATATTATAGTATAGATAATTGCAAGTGCCACGCACAGGGATCATTGTACAAAGATTCTACCATAGTTACTACAAGTTTATTAAATTTATCGTTAGTGTTAATAATTACTTTGTACATTCATTATTTCTTTTTAATTCTAGTGATACAAAATTGAACAAATCGTTACTACTTTCACTCATTTTCTAACTCCTTCATTGATCCAAATGTTGGACGCACTTGGACGCGCCAAAGTTTGTCTATTTGATCAGTTTCATTCAAAATTTTCATTACATTTCACTATACTTTTGCATCAAATTGTATGGAAAATATTAATCTTCCAATACAATGTGACGCTTTCCCATTTCATTCTAACTTAACGATAGGATTCCCTATTGATTTAGTGTATAATTTTATGTTTGCATTGATGGATACAACATTGGAGCCAATACGTTGGCCAGCCCGAATAAATTATTGGCCAAATATTGGCTGGGATATTATGAAATTTCGATTGCATTTGTTATTGAATCGTAAGCCCTCGCCAAATTCTGATTGCGTATCAGAATTTGAAACTTAACGTTAATGGCGAAAAGTTGACATTTGCTTGGACGCATCTACCGAATTTCATCTTCTTACGATGTTAAAAATGTCAAACCTGGGGGCTACTAAGAAAATCGGAGTTCGTATCGTGCCGTCCCTCTAACTCCTATTTTTAATAATATGACCGTGAAAAGAATGGCACGATACGTAGTTCGAAAATCGAATTTTGTAGTATAAGGCTTGAATCATAATCGATATCAATCCATAGAGCTTTGTCTCTTTCACTGCAATGCTGAATCATTACTTCGCGCTGATTGGTTGCTATAACGCAAACCAAACGTCATTCGCATTATTATTACGACCAATGAGAAGCTCGGATTTTGCTGCAACACATTCTCAAGGCGTATTGACAGTGACTTTGTGTCCCTTCATACTATGCCTTTCCTTTCTCCTGACATACTTCGTACAATCACAGACAAAAGCTAAGATAGCTATAAGAGCGAACACTGCGTAGAATATTGCTAGTGCTACGAGGAAGCTTTCCTCAGTCCATTCCCAGGCTTTGTCTCCGCGAAGGTACTCGAAGTTGGATAAGACTTGAGTCCCGTTGGGAGGAGGACACGGTGATTGTACTATGATGTCTTGATATCTCTGGAATAAAGAACATTTTTGGTTGAGTTCAATGACATTGAGATTGAGACTAGCCGAGGCAGATAATTTACACACTTTTACTGGCTACTATACTTCATTTAATTTAGAATTGAAAACCACAATTTCATTATATTGCGGCTCGTCAACTATTTCTTACCTAGCAAACAGTACAGTACAATAGTCTGGGAGCAGCAAAATAAAATTGTGTTAATGTCACTTTATTTGCGTGTCGTCAATTGTTACTCTAGTACAAATTGTAAAGAGATTACAGTTCACGAGCCGCAATTATAATGTTGTTGTGGTTTATAATTCTAAATTAAATGGAGGTATAGTTCAGCTTTAGCCCACAAATAAAGGTTATGATAAACAATGAAAGTATAGCTTCTGACTGCTTTTTTTAGTAGTTTGTTTAGTTTTACCAATCGACCCTTTACTAGTGGTGGTCAGAGGGGCAAGTCACAGGGGACATAACTCCCCCCTCCCCACCAGATCGTAGGTACTCATATCTTAACGTATCATCATTATCATTATCACAGTCTATATAAGTCCAACGGCAGGGTCAGGTTGAGAGGACTTGGGCCGTTGTTCCGACGCAGGCCCAGTGCAGGTTTGGGAACTTCACACACACTATTGAATATTTTCGCAAGTGTGTGCACTCTGCGGGTTTCTTCATAATGTTTCTCTTCAACGTAAAGCTCTTGTTAAATTTTAAATGTAATTTCGCACGTAAATTGCGAAAAAGTCCAAGCCCAAGCTAGAACCCACAACCCTCTGCTTGAGAGGCCACAGTTGAAACCACTAGGCTACCACGGCTTTTTTGTCATGTCACGTTTAAAGGAAGAGAATTTACGTTAACATCTGTAACCATCCCCATCCAAAATATAATCTGTGTCCACGCTTGCCCCTCGCTGGATCTTCCTCAGTTCCTTACCAATATATAAGACGAAAACTAAAAATTTCACAGCAGAATCCAACGTACCTGCTTATTAGTACACCTCATCTCTTTACTAATGCTAGTTTTCAGGGCGGTCTCGCTCATTTCCCTCTGGAGTATCTCAGGCAACGTCCAGCGCGACGGCGAGACGTATTCCAACCACCTCCAGTACTGCGGCAAGTCTTGCTGATGCAGCATTGCCCCGTTCACCAGCGTGCTTAGTAGCAGGCAGAAGCCACCGAGGATAGCGGCTGTCTTCTCCATTGGCACCAGGAACACAACAGCTCGGAAGAGCATTTGGATCGCTATTAGATAGAGCGCTGTGTAGCCTGAAAGTTTAAAAAATACGTTTCTTAGTCTAAGACGTCCATCACAGATGAAGTATATTAACCCTTAATAAGGTAGAGGTGATTTAGCGACCTCATGCATGCATTGAGTTGGAAATTGAACCTTATTGATTCCATTATTCTTCACAATTTCCATTGTAATTATTGAAAATATGAATAGCTTTAAAAATATCCTTTGTCAGGTATGTATTCGATAGCTGCTTTGATTTTGCGGTAGTATGCTCCAATAAATGGGGCCTTATTAAGGGTTATGCGAAACTAATATCGACCAATGGTGACTCAAGAAAGAGCGGGGAATGAAGCGATCTCAAGTGGGTCATTTACACATTTTGCACAAAACACGTAGGTAATTAATTAGGTACTATTTGTATGGAGCTACAAATCTCTTACCAGAATTATTACAAGTATTACATAAATACTAAGCATCGTTTTTCAATTCCGATAGTCAATAATTATCTGTGATGAATAGCTAATTGCAAATCATCAATCACTTCACTCAAATAACTGCAGAAAATAGTGTAACCCGCGCAAAATTTGAAAGCAACCCAAGTACTCATTTGTCTCTCAGCTTAGCTTTACGCACAGCTCTCTCTAATACCGAAACGCCTGAATATTGAAATGTACAATTCGTTCAAATACCGAATGACAGATATGACAAAATATGTGCATAACTTAAACCCTAAACATCCTAATGGCAAAATGTGTCTGTCTCAAAATGCCTAATTTTTTATTACACTCTCCTGTTGCTGTTTGTCTGAAATTTGCCTCATTTTATTATTATAATTAGTTACTTCAATTTTAAGTGGCCAGCACTAAAGAAGATAAAAAGCAATCATACCTACATGATGATTATCTTTGACTTGAAAAAATTAGGTATTTTGCTAGTTGGTTATTTCAATCATAGTGTTATTTTGAGATGAAGGTATTGTCAAGTTTAGGCATTTTGATACTAAGGTACTTATTTTGAAATTCAGGTGTTTTGAAACAAAATTAACAGGAATTCTAGATTTTAGGCATTATGACTAAGGCCCGGAATTTTGCGTGCGGCTGATGACAGATCGTAGGGAGAGAGCACCGCTTTTTATCGATGTTATCGACAAGTTGACAAACTGTTAATTAAGTTGTAACTTTAATACATACCTATAATTGTAAATGTATTTTTGCTTGGAATATTATTACAAAATAATTTATATTGGCTGTGGTTAGAACTGAAGGAATACAAAACAATATTTTCTCTTTTATTTTATCAAAGGGTAGGGGGTAGGCAAACATGCTTCCTAACGTTAAGTGGTCTCAGAGGGATCTGTTCTCAAGTTATAAAATATAAAGGTATTCGTAATTATTGTGATTTCAATAAAGCAATCTAAACGGATTAAACTTTCCGATATTTCGAACTTTTTTCATCGTTGACCGCTGAAAAAGTACTTATCATCGGAAAGTTAGGTTTTATTTAATAAAAACATAAATCAAAAAAAACCTGTCGATTTGTCGATAAGTTCGATAACATCGATAAAAAAGCGGTGCTCTCTCCCTACGATCTGTCATCAGCCGCACGCAAAATTCCGGGCCCTAATTGGGATGCACCAAAAAAAATAACCTATAGTTTTTATATTTTTTTTGGAAAGAATAGGATATTTTAAGACACCATTTTCATCGATTTTGAATTTGGTTGAGTATTTAATTTTTTATATTTTTTTTTAGAAATACGTTGGATGACGTCAGAGTGAGAGAGCCACGTTCCATAGCCTAGAAAAGTTCAAGTCGTACGTAACATAATCTGTGGCACTACCACGGCACTACTGAGACCCTACTACGAAGTGCATAATTCGAACTTCGTTTCATGCCGTCCCGCTCACGCTAATATGATTTGACACGAGAGTGAGAGGGATGATACGATACGAACTTCGATTTTTGTAGTAGTGCCCCTGATTTGTCTTGTCACTGTCAATATTACAAGCACGGCTTAGGGTCCTAAATGAACCATGACAAAATAGTTTTATTTATTTCTCTTCTTTTAGCTTCGATTATTCCTGTTTGTTTAATGGTGTGATAGTAAATAGATATTTTTTATTAAAATCTGATATTTAAATTCTTTCATATTTACTTGTAACGTAGTAATTTAATAATTAAATTTGTAAAAATACATTGCGAGTATTGTATACATTTCGGACTTTATGATAAATGACAACTGTTTAAAGCCAGGTGTGCATCATGTGATTAAAGTTCTGTCTTTGTCACTCTTTGCTATTATAAGCAGGACAGCAACATTTCAAACTGTCAATTTGCTTTAGAGTGTAGACCTGCTTTATATCTGCCTTTGTGACGATTCACTGCAGGGGTCAAATGAAGGACATTACTTAAATTTTCTTTATTTAATTCAGATTATCATATTTTTGGAATCTGATTTCTGAAAACGCTTCACAAAGCCTATTTCTCCAAACGGTTTTCGATTTATTATACGTTGCCAAAAATTGGGACATCCCAATTATGACACTAAGTCGATTTGGCGTTTAGGTGTAATGCTAATTGGGAACTTATAACGAAACCAAGGTATAATGAAACCTGTGGCAAGACAAGACCACCTCTGGACACCTAATGTTGACCTTAAGTGTGACCAAATATTATTTCGACTGTTCAAACTGTTCTAGTTGCATTTCTTACCTAGATAGATGTAGAATCCATCGAAGGAGCCAGGCGTCTGCGCATATAATCCGCTCATAGCGTAGCTCGGGACCAAGTACGCCAACCAAGTCAGAACAGCCGACCACAGCTCCAGGAATTGCTGTTAAAAAAATTGAGATAACTTAGTGTACCTACCTAATAAACATGAGGTTTTATTTTCAACATATCTGAATTCTCAGTGTTTCCGGTGAAACAACCAACAATTGAAAGACAGCTCCAATAAAAAAAAAATGATTTTAGCACGGAAATCCAGATTAATTTACAACTAACTAAAGCAAATTGACGCCATAGCTCAGTATTGCCGCACAAAATCTATGGGGATTTCCGCGTTTAACAGTTCGTAAAAGTATATCAAACAGCCTATTGAAACTTTAATCAGTAGGAGAAGGCAACAATGTAGATTTCTCTGTAGGCTAGGCATTATGTTATGCTTGGGGACGAAGTCTGAAAGTGTCTGTTGTATTTATGCATGAATTGAGAAGCTTCGATAGCGCGATCTACAATGGAAAATATAGTAGTTTCTCTGTGTGACGATGATGACTAAATGGCGCTAATGACGCTGCAAATCTATTCTATACACTTACATCGTAAAGCATAAAGACAGCTCTCGAGTACAATGGGACAGCAACGTCACGTTCAACATGCCGCCTCATAGAGCTCGCTTCTCGCACACTCAGCCAAAGCAGCAGCGGACACATCGCCAAACACATCACGGAGTAATGGAAGCCAATACGGTCGTTTTGTGTTAGCTGGGGACAAATAAAGTCTTCTAAAGCACAGTCGCAAAGCATAAAGAATATCGTACAATGACCTGTCACTACGTGTCTCTATCGCTCGTACGTAAATATTCGCCGTCGCGCTCGCACACTTGAATTTGTACGAATGAGACGGGAATTATTTACACGGGAGCAACAGAGACAAGTAGTGAGGTCATTGTACGAAATTCTTCGTGATGCGCGACAGTACTTTACGTAAACGGCAAGAAAATCTTGCTCTAGCTCAGGGCCTGTTTCACCAAAATTCAGTTGAGCTTCTGTTATTTTATGTGTTTAGTCGTTTACAGTAGAATCGAACTTATCAAAGAGAAGTGACAGAGGCCCTAAGTCAATAAACAGATTCCCTGTCCCGAAGCAATGTGCGGCGTTCTTTCGACACGTCCCCATAGTAACAATGACATTAAACGCTCATAGAATCATGAGGCGCATGTGCCTCATAGGACAGGGAACCTGTTAAGCTAGATTAATTCGGTATTGCTGCGTGACATAAAATAATAAAATTGTAACCTATTAATAGTTCTACATGCACGGTTTAAATTGTTAACACAGGGTACCCTAGCCCATACAAGTAGCCCTTAAAAGACCTTTCAGAACTCGAGGATTCTTAGTTCTCAAAGCTTCTAAGTAGCATACATACATTCATAGAATCACGCCTCCTTCCCAGCAAAGGGGTAAGCAGAGACTATTTGTTTCCACCTGCTACGATCCTGACATACGTCTATAAATAACATTCTAAGTAAACTGGTGATAAATCTTAGATGAATTACTTTTTAAGTATAATCGTTTCCAGTCTATTTTTATTGAAAAATAGCTGATGCCCGCGGCTTCGCCCCCGTTGTATTTTTTCTAAATTTTCATAAGAACCTTCTCCTGACAGTACCAAACGCAACAAAAAAAGAATTATCCAATTTGGTGCAGTCGATCGGAAGGTACAAACATTTCGGTGATTCATTTTTATTTATATACACTGACGAGCAAAAATAAAGGGTCGGTTACAAAAATTACGATAATTACAAAACCCGCTGTGATAGCTTCTTCGAGTAAAATGAGTTTAGTAAAGAGTTTTATTCTCAATTAAACTTTTACTAAACTCATTTTACTCGAAAAAGCTATCACAGCGGGTTTTGTAGTTAACGTCATTTTTGTAACCGACCCTTTATTTTTGCTCGTCAGTGTAGATTAAATTAATACAGGGTTTTAGGTCTGTATAAGCTGGAAATATTTCACCGCCAAGTTCAAAATCAGGCGTTACCTTAGCGTCAGTGGTGGGTAGGTCCCAGAATATGGTTCCGGTAATAAGAGACATGATGGCTGCGATAAGCACTCTCGTCACTACGTTGGACAGCATCGTCATTTGGGTAAACACCAGACTTTTTCTGTAACAAGCAGTGGGTTAAAAATCAATCAATTTTATGTTGATCGAGCCCAACGACTCCGAGCGTTGCATTATTGAAGTTCACACCAGGGGCGTAGCTACCGCCGTATCAGCTGTGTCAATGATACGGGCCCCTCGGGCTACAGATGTCCCTAACGTGTGTAAGCAAAAATTAGAAGCCCCCCCAACTAATTATGATACAGGGCCGCTCCAAGGCACGCTACCCTTTGGTATGCTCAATCTAAACGTTGAAAATCAACGTTTTTTTCACGTGTTGAAAATAACGTTACACGATTTTAGGTACGCTCAAGTGCAAAAATATCCGCGCTGTGTATACGTTAACAGGTGTCAAAAACATCTAAGTATACAACTCTATGTCATTAACCATAAGATTGATCATCATCATTCATCATTTCAGCCGAAAGACGTCCACTGCTGAACATAGGCCTCCCCCAAGGCTCGCCAAACAGATCGGCCCTGCGCCATCCGCATCCAATGCGTTCCCGCTACCTTAACCAGGTCGTCGCTCCATCTTGTTGGAGGCCTACCTACACTGCGTCTTCCGGTCCGCGGACGCCACTCGAGAACCTTTCGGCCCCATCGGCCGTCAGTTCTACGGGCGATGTGCCCTGCCCACTGCCACTTAAGTCTAGCGATTCTTCGAGCTATGTCCGTGACCTTAGTTCTTGCGCGGATTTCATCATTTCTAATGCGATCCCGCAGAGAAACTCCAAGCATAGCCCTCTCTATCGCCCTCTGAGTGACCTTGAGCTTCCTTATAAGACCCATCGTTAGCGGCCACGTCTCAGTGCCATAAGTCATCACTGGCAACACACACTGGTCAAAGACTTTTGACTTGAGACACTGCGGTATATCGGATGACAAGATATTGCGGAGCTTCCCGAACGCTGCCCAGCCGAGTCTAATTCGTCGATTGACCTCTTTCTCGAAAAATCATAAGATTGATGTTTACATATTTTGACGCGATGACTGTATATTTATGCTTTTCACTGTACTGTATATCCTTTCTAAAACTTACTCGACTAAAGCAAAGGCCTGCACAAAGACATTGGGCCGTGCGATGGGTGCCGGTAGCGGGACCGGCGGCGGAGGCTCCGGCGGCGACTGCGCGCCCGCGAACACGCTCGCTAGGGCTTCGATGCGGCCCGAGGACTCTAGCATGGCGGCTGCTGACAGGTCGTCCAGGGTTACCAGATCCACTGGAAAAGGGAGGTCAATGTAAAGGTGATATCAGACGGTTCACTTAAACTTTTGCGGATTCTTATGCGGGTGTAGGTGGGTTAGTAGGAATTTTGAAATGATTATCCTGTAGGACTCTATAGGTTAAGTTAGGTTTGTTTTATAACAATTCTGTACAATTAATGGATTCAGAGCAAAAATAGTTACGCGAAATGATAAATTCTGACAAATGATAAATTCGGACAATAGTTCTTATGACGATTATTACACACCCGTTCTTGGGGTTCTATTTAACACCTTCCCTGCCCGGGTGCCCCCAATGTGGGGTCACGAAGATTTTTTTCAGGAGTCCGTGCTTCCACTGTGGGTTCACTTCAAAGTGGAAGCACACTTGGACGTGTGACTTTGTGCTTTCAGGGTTGTCTGTTTAGTATGTACTCACAGTAATAATCGGAAGGATTCTTGAAAGCAGGACAAGGGTAGTCGATAGAGGCGAAATATGGCAACATGTCTCTTCTGTACCCGCTGAACATTGTTCTGCCAGCAGATATTAACACCACCTGGAAAAAATAAACCCGTTGAAAGGATGAAGACCACTTGATCGAATTCGCGTCAAGCTTCAGTTCTAGTTTTTCCGGCAGAGGTAGCTAAGTGGCGTAGTACCTAAGTTATGAAAAACTTAATGGTGGGTGGGCCATTCTACTTTTAAGTAACCATTAATCTTTTGTGAAATATAAGGCATACCTGGTGATTTTTTTCAAGTGTAAATAACTTATATACAAACTGAAACACCTAAATTTAATATTTTAAAGCAATAAAACTTTAAATTCAAAGAAATTTTGTGGAAAAAATTGATAACTCAGCGGAAAATACATCAATTTCCATACAAATGGCGGGGACATGCATGTCCACTGCGTTACCTACTTTATAGATAATAATGATTACTTTTTATATGTAGTGATAATTTTAAATGTAAGCTTAATTACGTGCCTATTTAAATCTTAAATGATTTAAACCGAGCACTTTACCGTTTTTGTAAAAAAAAATATTTGAAGAGCACAGTACAAAGATTACTGGTCAACGAAAAGTAGAATGGCCCGGGTATAAAGACACATAACGCTCCTTATCTAAAATAACGGCCTAATTTGGCATGATACGCTGTGTAATTATACATCTTATTTGCAATAATTAAAGTATTAAGTTGCACACCGTAGTATTTTGGAATAGAGCTTTATTTTAGATGAGCAGTGATAAATACAGTTAAGGTCGTATCGAGCCGTCCCCTTCACTTTTCTGTTTAATTCTATTAGCGTGAACGAACCGGCACGATACATACATTTATACATACAATCACGCCTTCCCAGCAAATGGATAAGCAGAGACTATTTGTTTCCACCTGCTACGATCCTGAGATACATATATCTTTCGCCTAGCCGCGGATCTACGATTTTTTCGAACCGGGGCAAAACCTTGATAGTGGCGCCCCCTCCCTTGACTTGTTTGATATTTCGAATTCTTGCCTGAAGGATTTAGCGCCCCCATGAAACTGCCGCCCGGGGCAAGTGCCCCCTTTAGATCCGGGGCTGTCTTTCGCTTCGCTTCCACAAAACTCATTAGTCTTTTCATACATGCTCGCCGGTTTTGGGGTACACTTGACCTGACCCTTTTTCAAGACATCCCCAATTTGATCATGGAATATCCTTAAAAGAGAGAAGTTCGAAAATCGTAGTGCCAGGCCTGACACACAGCACAACTATGTAGTTTCTGATTATAGACGATGTCAATAGGCAAATAAGTGCCATACATACTTGTTGCGTGTGACGGAATAGTAAAGAAAGTAACTATGGGTCACATTGTCAATATTCAGAAACTTCATAGTTGTGCAATGTGTCAGGATTTATTTCATAACGGTCGTTGACTATGTACCTTAGCACATATGAGATTGCAGCAATAAGGAGACTCACAGTCAAAACGAGAGTTTCAACTTTTAGGAGTTCTAAGCAGGACCTAAGTAGTGATTTACAGATTCACTAACCCCTAACTCACTAAGCCCTAACGATTTGCCGGTCGAAATGATCATAGTCACGAATGAGTGCCACTGGCATAGGAGTACGAAAACTGTTGACACGCATGCGTGTCGCTTCACTGGCACAGGAGTAAGAATTTTTTGGTCACAGATGTCTCACTGGCATTGAATGTGTTAATAAATGTATATTTTGAATTTTACACTTACTTTAGTTAGCATCGCGAAGATCTCATAGGTCGGTGGATGGAGCGACATAATAACTACACGTCCGGTACTAGCCCAGTTTCTCAAATACTCGACCAAGAAGAACGTGTCGAAAATGTCCATCTCCTTGGTTGGCTGGTCTAGTATGAGTACAGCCGTATCCAGTAGAAGTTGGCAGGCCACATTGAGTCTTCGGATCTCGGAGCGCGTTAATCTAGCCACGTTTGTATCTCGAACTTGCTCCAAGCCTAGCTCTTCTATTAGAAGGTTTATCTGGAATATGATATTACTTTTTAGTTTGTGGATTTCTACTATTAAGCCCTCCACAGACCGCAGCGCGGGGCGCGCGCGCGACGCCGACGGCACGTGCCCAGCGGGCTGCATAACGCTGAATCATAACGCTGTGCCGTGCTGACGGCTTGTGTCACAGTATATATGATTCAGTATTCAGTGTTATGACCGCACGGCACGCTCCGTCGGTGCCCCGCGCATGCCCCGCGCTTCGGTTTGTAGTGGCCTTTACAACTACTTTTTGGTAGCGAACTGGTGTTTTTTAAACCCCAACACAAAAAGAGGGGTGTTATAAGTTTGACCGCTATGTGTGTGTGTGTCTGGCTGTCTTTCTGTCTGAGGCATTATAGCTCTTAAACGGGTGAACCGATTTGGATGCGGTTTTTTTTAATAGAAAGCAGGTTTCTTGGCGATGGTTCTTTGATATGTTTCATCAAAATCGATTCAGCGGTTTTAAAGTTATCAGCTCTTTTGTTGTTAGCTGCGGAAGGGATCTTAGACGTATAATGACATCAACTCCCAAGTGCGACTCAAACAACAACAAAACAATATCCGTTTGGATATAAGTTAAGTAGAAGAAAGACTTGTGCAAGAGGTTAGTTCTGGTCTCTGGGGACCCTAAAGCTGGCGCTTATCTCGCTCAAAGGCGATAGCGGTATAAAGGGGGTAATGCGGCCAGCCCGTCTTTCGACGACTTAATTGCCTTTTAGGGGGGTTGTTAATTTATTTTATGTTGTTGTCAGTTAATTGAAAACTAATGTAGTCATAAGATTTAAAAGCGAAAAAGTCTTTCGGGTGCGCCGGTGGGATTCGAACCCACGTCTCCTGGGTATGCGCCCCAACCTGGGTGTTCTACCAATTGAACCACGTCGCTCCCAACCGACTTCCCCGAAATTCTTAATCGCTTACATACGCCAACAGTGGCGTGTGGTAACTTTTTCGCTTATAAATCTTAGATTCGGTGAGCAGACGTAACTGCTAATAAAAATAAATACTAATGTAGTCATCATCATCATTTCAGCCGAAAGACATCCACAGCCGAACATAGGCCTCCCTCAAGATGTGCCAAACAGATTGGTACTGCGCCATTGGCATTCAAGGCATTCCCGCAACCTTAACCAGGTCGTCGCTCGATCTTGTTGGAGGCCTACCTACACTTCGTCTACCAGTCTGTAGACGCCATTCGGGAACCTTTTGGCCCCATAGTCCATCAGATCTACGAGAAAACTAATGTAGATAAATGTATTTTCATAATCTTTACAATTATCCAAGTATAACTGCTCACCCGATCCCTATCATCCATCTTGACCTGATGCTGGTTCTGACGGGGCCTCCGCAACGCCGCGTGGAAGCGCAGCGTGTGTTCCACCGTCATGGAGGGGCAGAGAGACGTGTCCTTGCGCACGTACGCTGCCACCTTGCGGAGGGTCGAGGAAGCCACCGGCTGGCCGTTGAGGACTATGTCGCCTGATAGTTTCTGGAAAAAAAAGTAATAATTAGAGTGAGGCTCCCTGATAGAGGGGCTCCCAGTGGGGAACCAACTCTACATGTCATAGATCACGCAACAACCAACTATTGTAGGCCTGAGGCTAAGCCCGTTAAGAAGCGAGCCCGGGGTCTACCTTGGTTTGGCCTAGGAGCCTGGCAGAATTGGCAGAAACCGTGTTATCATCCCTGTCACACGCTTTAAAATATTACAGGAAACTGCACCCGAGACTCCAGCACAAACAAGGGTGTTTTTTTATATAGAATAGAATAAAATAGAATCATTTATTTCTGTTTAGTGTTACATTTAGGTACAATTTACATTATGTGCCAAACTACAGAGCAGTTTGTCGGCCCTTCCCCGACAGACCGGACCGGACCGGAGGTCGAACCCTGCACCTCAAGCTTCGTAGTCAGGTTCTCTAACCACTAGGCTATCCGGTCGTCTGTCTACGCACGTCTTTAACTTTTCAACGCCAACGACGGATATATGCGTCACAAAATACAACGTCAAAGTGATCTTCACGCAATGAAATAAGGTTCAAAGTAGCTTTACGTTTTGGCTAGGCTTGGCGATGACAAGGTTATAATTACCTTTCTAACACCAGCCAGCACGTCCAATAGCCCCGTAGCTTCTTGCTGCGCAGTGGCCAGCACCGCGAGAATCTCTCCAGACTTCACCTCGAAGCTGAGGCCTGACACCAGCAGGGCAGACTTGTTCTCCGGAGACGTGATTTCCAAACTATTAACCTGAAATTGTTTATGGATCAGTAAATTTTGGTTGTGGATGCTTGATGGGCAATATTTCGCGCAGCTTGAAGGCATCAATTCAAAATAATACACCATTTTAGGTCTAAATGAAATGAAGACCTGAACTAGAGATAAACTAAGATAACATGGCCTCCCCTCCACATTACTATTTCAATGTGTTTAGTCACATATTTACGAAAGAATTTTTATGTAGATAGAATCTGCTTTTGTTTGACGGCTGTCTCAACACGCACACCATGCGTTGAAAGTTTTTGTGTGCTTTATAAAAATACTTTTACAATACATTGAAGACTTCTTGAATTGTGGACTATAGTTCTTGCGCGTAAGTTTGAATAAAAACAAATAATATTTACTTACATAATAGTTAGGATAAATGTAAGCGGAGTGTGCGTAGCCATCCAAATGGTCTCCTGGTCGAAGAGTGGAGTGCTTCCGGGACTGGGCTATGGACATGTGACTGCCGGCCTTGGACATGCGGCCCCCGAGATGTGATGAAGGCATCAGGTAGCTGAAACAAGGAGTGGGTTACTTAATGTATTTATTGATTAAAATGCACATAACCTAACCTTTTATTTTCTTACTTGTATGGTGTGGAAAATGCGTTTCTTGCCGCCAGCCATGTTCGGGGAAACAGAACGTATATTGGGTCGCTCCCAAGGGGGACACCCACTAGGATACAACCTTCTAGTGTACATTTTTGATACAAAAACGGATGAACGTGTTGAAGTCTTATGGGAAAATCAATAGCGCCTGTAGTAGCTGCTAAGTACGCGTCTTAGGCTTAAAGGATGGAAGAAATTTCAACCAGCACAATTGGTAATCAACACGTCCTTCCTCACACACGAATTTATCCGAACCCGTATGTAAACTAACAAACCTAGTGCCTCATTTTCAAGTACAGAAACAAAGGCGCAACAATGATTGTATTCATGATAATAATTATGATGACCACATGATGATCACGCTGACAAAGTTTTGTAGCGAATTATGCATTTCGTTTATTGTTATTTCGTGTGCAATCTGATCTGTTGTAAATTTTGACAATAACCTGTTATATTCGCGCATCGCATCACGGTCAAAACAAACACATCCACGAACAGTAGCTAATAAACATTGAAGCCGCCTACTGACTGACTACCCAATAAAAGTAGAGAAGTTTGACTAACACAGTGGGGTTATACACAGCGTAAGAAGGGGTGAATCAACTTTTTTGTGTTGTTTACTCTGTACCTGGTTGTCCAAGCGACACTTCATACTGTTTCATAGAAAATGCTTAGGTTATCTAAGGGAGAAAATTTGTGTAACCATAGCAACGGGTGTTACGGGTGGCACTAAAAAATTGATTCACCCAAGAAACAAAAGTTGTCTCTCCTGTGGACATAAAATTAGGGACTCGGAGTCAGCAAACTTAAGATTGATATTAATGGGCCGAATGTTGGCCAGGCATCCCACATGTCGATGTAGAGTCATGCCCAGAGAGAGACGCGAACTGAGTTTTTCGGAATTTATGTGCGAAATTACATTTGTAATTTACCATGAGCTTTACGGTGAAGGAAACCATCGTGAGGAAACCTGGATACACCTGCGAAGAAATTCAATGGTGTGTGTGAAGTTCCCAATCCGCACTGGGCCCGCGTGGGGACGCCTATATACGTGGGACGTATATAGGCTGGGCTGATGATGATGATGAATATTCCTAAAGTATGGCCGTATGGTCTAAGTAGGCCCTGGCCTAATCGAAATTCGTACAGTGACGTTCCGTCGAACACTAACACTATACAATACATTTACTTTTAGTTTACTACTGACAGATGGCTTGCCTTCATTTCATTTCCAACTTTAACACCATACAAATAAAGTAGCTATTACAAAATCTGCAAACGTGCGTAACAGTATTCTAAAATTGGCTTTATTTATAGGTCGTTAAAGTTGAATATGAAATAATAATAAATATCACGGGACAATTCACACCAATTGGCCCAGTCCCAAAGTAAGCTCAGCAAAGCTTGTGTTATGGGTACTAGGCAACGGATAAACATACTTATATAGATAGATACATACTTAAATACATATTAAACACCCAAGACCCGAGAACAAACATTCGTATTTTTCATACAAATATCTGCCCCGACACGGGAATCGAACCCGGGACCTCAAGCTTCGTAGTCAGGTTCTCTAACCACTAGGCCATCTGGTCGTCTAAAATGAAGGCAAACTATCTGTCAGTGGTAAACTTTATGTAATTTTACTGTACGAACATCGAATTCCGTAGTAGCCCTGGACTGACCTTTGATGATCGTTGTCGGGAACGTAGTCAGCGACGCTGTTCCGCCGCTGGCTGTACACCGAGCGTTGTGGACGCGCGTCAATGCCCAGCAGGTTAGCCTCACTGACTGACTTGTGCCGCGAACCGGTCCAGCGCGGCTCGTTCTGGAGCCCTGCCTGCTGCATGGCCACTAGTGGGACGCCGGGACCGTGGGGCTGTGAGTGGGGAAATTATAATAAATTAGAATACCTGAGAAGGTTTGGCCATTTTCAATTTAACCTTTTTGCACGCGTAGTATCGACCTCATAAATCAACACAAAGATTCGACCTTGATACCTTTACAGTAAGATAGGAAATCAATTAAACTTGTTTAAAATGTACTTTGCTTTTACATTAATCCTGCATAGGTATACAATATAACAAAATGATTAATTTTGTAGTAGCATATTTATATGGACGGGGTCTCGAAAAGGGTTAAAGTTCACCATCTACTTTTTCCCTAAGGGTGAAGCCAGACGAGCGTAATTTTGTGAGTCGTGAGCTTTGATCAATTATAACTGTAGATCCACAGTCGCGCGCCCAAAAATTTCCGAGCCAAATGAGCGCCACTTTCATAAAAGTGGCCTTCTTTTTTCTCAGTACGTTACGTGAAATTGTCAAGTTTAGCTGTCAAGTGTCAACCGAAATTCGACTGTAATGAAGTAAAAACTAGGTTCAAATTTCTGTGTAGGTGATGATTTTAATTGTTACGCAAACAAATAAAAAAGTTCGGACATTCTTTGAAGGGGATTTTGTTCGGCAATGTGTATCTTCAGTTATAATTGATCAAAGGTCGTGAGCGGCAGAATTTCGGTCGCGCCATACAATATGCAGGACATCACGTGACACAATGTATGGCGCAACCGAAATCCGGCCGCTCACGACTCACAAAATTACGCTTTGGCAAAATGCAAAATTTTGGGGATTTCTTATTCAAATTTCCGAGTATAATTTCATTTTCATAAATAAAGTGTCCTTATTTTTTGAGTCCGTTTTGAAACTTTTTTTTCATACATTTTATATGACTCATCATCACAAAACTGACACAAAAATTATACCGAATACTAAGTAAATAGCACTCTTCATTCTAACTAAGAAAGCCCCAAGACTACCTAATTCTGAAAAAAAGTAGCAGGTTCATTGAAAATGACCGTTACTGTCCGTTAAAACAGTCAAGTGTTAGAGATTTTAAAAGATAGAAGTGAGAACGGAAAACGAAATCAAGTATCATTATTTCAACTGAAGGAAAGTGTCTGAAATACAAGAAACAGATTTGAATAACACAAGTAGCAAAAATTAAATTGGTCCTTCGAACCGGATTTTTTGTTTTATTTGTTGCCTGTTTCTTCGCTTACTTGTAACGATGGGTGTATGTTCTGCATCCTGAAGTCAGGGTCTGATCTGTACTTGCGGTTGTACTTGTAGTTCGTGGAGGTCTCGTTGTCTGAACTATCGTATCCCGAGGAAGTCTCGCGTACGCCCCGACTTTGTCTGTGTATCCTGGAAGAGTTAATTAGATTGGTTTCATTATTGTTAAGCATAAAGCTAAAAACGAAAATAGGAACATAATAAACTTAGTGCAAGTTTACTTTCTGACAGATGGAATACCGTTAGATGGCGTTAGTATAGTGAGGCCGTTTAATGCTTCTCTTGCTTGCGATTTGCTCATTATAGCAAAACCCCGTTTAAATAAGTCCTCGCCCGCGCGATACAGAGGCTGGGGGGAACGACGACAAAGGGGTCGTGAGAGGTGCGGGCGGCAGGCACACGAGGCGCGCTCGCCGCCCGCACCGTAAAGCATCACGGCGTATCGACCAGTATATTTTGACATACCCAAATATTTGTACGGAACCTTCGGTGCACCCGATCGCACTTGTTATATATTTATACAGATGATGTCATCTGCCTTTTAAAAGTTCCATTCTCTGACTCCTTATAATTTTAACAACATTGTCTCTACCTGGGTGCTGGTTTCATGCCACTGCCGATGGATGTCTTGGGTTTGGGCGTCCCCGAGCGCTGCGAGCCGTTGTGGTTCGGCGGGAACACTCGCGGGAGCCCGAACTTGAGATACGTGTACATGTTCGAGCCAAGCGCTGATCTGAAAAAAAAATATGATAAATCTTGTGCTTTGTGAAGTCGTAGCCTTACATCCCGGCCACGACATCGCGCGACCGGCGGTAGCGGCGAGCGTTTTATCAGTTCATTGCGTGTGCCGCCAGATAGTCACTGTGCAGCGAGCGTCTCAGCCGCGCAGTGAACGGAGAAAATGTTCACCGCTACCGCCGCTCGCGCGTTGTCGTGGTGGCGGGGCGAGAAAATTTTTGTAAGTAAAGCCGGAGCAAATAAAAGAACTTGAAAATCCCATGTATCCTCTTCTTCAAAGTCCAGTAATGGAAGAGAAGCGTTTGGTAACTTCAAAAGTTTAGTCGACCCGGGGGAATCGGGTTGTTAGTACCTACCCTTCGCCACTGGGCCACAGAATAAGTAATATGTAACGAGTACATCCTGGGACATAAAGGCATTAAATTTAACACGCGTTTTAGTAAAAAATTTTTTTAGTTTCAGCGGTCCATACGTTTATAATAAAATTAACAAATCATTGAATGTGTACCATATGACTAGAAGAAAATGTAAAATTGCAGTGACAGAGTGGCTTTTGAACAAGAATTATGACAGTACAGAGGATATTTGAGAGTTATATCATAATATTTGTTCAATCGCACACACACGCACGCACGCACGCACGCACGCACACACACACACACACACACACACACACACACATACACACACTTGTTATTGTCTTTTTAATTATATTTAGTATAAGTTATTCAAGAAGGGGAGGAGCAATGTTCAGCCTAAAATACAGGTTTACCTATTTAGGGAACAGAGTTCCATTTGTTATAAGGATCTTTTGTAAAAAACTTGTCTGTTAAATAAATATTACTTATTATTTATTATTTACAGTAATCCAACTTCATACTAGAGTGCCCGAATTGACGCAAGCACCGCACACATCCGAGCGTCTTACACGGCGCGAGCGTGGGAACTGCATTGTTTCGTCTAGCGAAGATTGGTTAGCGGCCATGTAAGACAAGCGTCTGTGTTCTTACATCGATCGGGCGCTCTAGTATGAAGTTGGATTACTGGTTGCATATTACTTATTCTGTGACTGGGCCATGAGTGGGTCGGCCTAGCCTCTCAAGCAGAGGGTTGTGAGTTGAGCCCAGCGCCTCTGAATTTTTCGTAATTTATTTATTTATTTATGGAGAACCAACAGCTTATACATCATCTTAAACATTACAGTAAATACAGCAAGCCAATTACAGATTCTCGCCGACAATTACAGTGTAACAATAAGGCAGTATGCTCACACAGAGCCCCTTCGGACACACAAAAAAGAAAAAAGAGAAAATAATTACTTAGTGACTAATAATTCAGCACTATTTTATCGGAGGAGAAAAATTAATCAAGTCCCTAACCTAACAAACTTAATCTACAGTAAGGTACAACGCTCAATGCACGCTCTCAAAAAATCGATTCACCAAAGTACGTCTCAAGGTGTCAGTGTTAACATTAAACACGTCAATATCAAGCTCCTTCGTTAGTTTTTTCAATTGAATTATTAGTTTATGTGCGAAATTAGGTACATTTGAAATTTACCGATTTACTTTGAAGGAAACCTTCACACACCTGAGAAGATTTAATGGTTTAATGGTGTGTGTGAAGTTTCCAGTCTGCACAGGGCCACGTGGGAACTACGGCCCAAGCCCCTGGGACGTATTAGGCTGGGATGATGATGACTTTGTTCATCATTAATTTAAGAGCTTAGCTCTTGTCGGTGGAGTAAACGCCACTCTTTTCGGTTCTCTGCCAGCGTTTTCAGCTCCTGATACGACATGACATTGACTTTTTCCTTGGCTTGGTCTATAAATGACCGTCTCGGTCTTCCCCTGCCTCGCCTGCCTTCTATTTGCCCTTCCAAAATAGTTTTTATGTAACTGTCATGTCGTATCAGATGCCCCAGCATATTCCCTCTCCTATTTTCAATCGTCCTTAACAGCCGCCTTTCCTCTTCCACCAACTCTAAAACCTCCTCATTAGTTCTCCTTTCAGTCCAGCTAATCCCCTCCATTCTCCGCCAGCACCACATCTCAAACGCACTCAATCTGTCTCGGTCCCGCTGAGTCAATGTCCAAGTCTCGCTCCCATATAATGCTATACTCCAGATGTAGGTCTTAATAAATCTTTTCCGAATGTTCCTTGAGATTTTGCCTTTAAAAATGTGTTTTTTATCATTGAATGCTTTCTTAGCCATGGCTATTCTTGTTTTGACATCCGTGGTGCATCTGGAGTCACAGGTAATTACGCTGCCTAAATATTTAAAACTATTGACTTTGTTATACAAACTTATTTTTTATTTTTATTATGAGATAGGCAAACGAGCAAGCGGGTCATCTGATGGTTGAATGTCCAATTAATGTTTTCCAATTTTATCTCAACAAGACTTGGTTGCTTAAGGCTCAAAAATAGTCTATGATTGTACAAGTTATTCGCCTAACCACTAACCACTTTCTATGAGGTGGCAATCGATAAACAATTATAACATGTAACAAAACAAAAAGCTTTCTCGTCAATCGTGTCTTTAAGATAATGTATCGATCCATATAAGGAGTATTGGTACCGCAAGTTACTTTCTCCGTATCCATTGGACAATGCGGCGGTGAAACTATGTCTTAGCTTGTTAGATATGACAATATGTTACTTAATAACTGTCTTGTTATATATTATGTTAAGTGTGACGTGTAGTTGAGTCTCGTCTCTTTATCTTATATGTCGTTAAGTATAAGACAAAGCACTCGAGAACATTTGATATCGTCTAATGGCTATACGAATAAAGCTGTGAAATTGTAAGAATTATGAAAATGGACTCAGAAAGACCTTAATATTCGAATTCGGACTTCTCGGAGTCTCGTTCGTAATTTCTTATTTGCGCCCTAAAGACATTAAATAGCGTGCCTACTTACTCACAACAGCGCTTCAACCTTCAAGGGGCTCGACTGTGAACACCTGTACTTTGGCAGTATGATTTTAAAATATAGTCTTACTTGGGTCCATATCTCGGGTGAGATAATATGGACTGCACGGTGGTATCTCGAAGCTGGAAATTGCCGTAGGGTAAAGGACTTTTATCCGTGCTGCCGAGAGCGCTGTCTGTGAAGTCAGAGTTCAGGTTTTGCCTGCGAAGAAGACAAATAAGCACAGGTAAGTGTATTACCAAATGATGAAGGTACATACTTAATCGTTAAAATCAAAAATAGTTTGGGCATTTTGTAGTCTGAACATGCTAACAATGGTGTAATGTTTTAATCTTTCGCGATTCTCATCATCATAATTTTTCGGTAGCAATCTTGTTGTTCGCTTTCCATCAGGTGTGATTGTGGTCCAACGCAAGCCTATATTATATAAAAAAAAAAACTATGCCGAACAGGGAAAAGGCTGTGAGATCAATAAAAACTAGAAAACTTCATAACCTTTTATGAAGTTTTCTCCTTAGGTTATCAATTCGGTTGTACTTTCTTTTTTTTTTTTTAAATGCGTTAAAGTTTTTCGGGTGCGCCGGTGGGATTCGAACCCACGTCTCCTGTGGTAGGCTGGGTATGCTGGGTATGCTGGGTGAGCAGCCGTACTGCTAATAAAATAAATAATATTTGTACTTTTCTTGTTTTATTACCTCGAACTCACGTAATTTTTTACTCGTGTAAACCGATTTGGCTAAATTCTTATAAATAGTAGGTAAAATGACTGTCAAAATCAGCTTTCTTCGTTCTCATTTCCAGATCAAAAATGTTCGCAGTTTTCGGATACGCAAACAATTCATCATCATCGTCATCACCTGTGGATGGACCAGGCGTACCTACAGGCGTCAAGTCGTGCAACAGTGGACGTTCTAAGAGGAGGCTATGCCTAGTGGGCCGTAGCCGTAGGTATACAGGCTGTGTTGATGATGATGATTCTATTGTCACCTGTAGATGGACCAGGCATGTAAGTCCTCGGAGTGCATGTGGCGAGGGTCGTGCAGCAGCGGGTTGGAGGGCACGGAGTAGCGCCGCTCGCCGCCCAACCCCAGTGTCTGCGACATCATGAGCCTCGTGCGACAAACTCCTGCGGGAAAACAAAAGATGCTAAAATTCTTTTCGCTATTTTCACTTTCAATTCTTAATACACTTGGGACTTTAATTTAGATTTTAATTGGGTTACCTATCATATTCTCGAAAAGCTCATTTCCGAATATTAAAATTCCGAAAACGAAACTCCTTTTTTTCATTTTCCAAATTATTGTTTGTCCGAAATTTTATTTACCATATTTTCTTTTGCCAAATGTTTTAAAATCCATTTTTTATTTGCCAAATGATTCAAAATCCAACTGCATGAAATTCCGTAGGATCATTTGCCAAATATATATTTATTCCGCAAAATTATTATTCCGCAAAGGTCAGGGGTACAAAAGGCGACCATACAATTATGTGTGGAGCGTAATATTCATTTTGTTGTTTAATGTTGCCCAATTATTTTATTGAGTTTGCTATGTGGGTAGGGGGTTTTGTAGGTGGTTATAAAAAAATAACTAACACCAAAGGCTAATGCGGGAGCTTCGCTCCGCTACGCTCCCGCATTAGCCTTTGAACCTAATCTATCCGAGTCGCTTCCGCTCAGAACCGTCTTGCTCGCTCGCTTCGCTCGTTCGCTAAAAATTAAGCAATGTTGTCTTACTCTGATGTTAGGTTAGGTAGATAATAAAAACTTACTTTCGGCTTTTCGTTACATTTAGATTATGAAAATATGGCAACTGATTAGGTTGGCAAATAAAAAAATGGATTATTGTAATTCGGGAGTTTGAATTTGTTGGCAAATAAAACTGTGATTAAATGAATCCGTGGCATTGTGATGTTGTGGAAAAACAAAACATATGGATTTTAAAAAGTCGGAGAACCGTTTTCGGATAAATGAAATTCGAGTAAAGGAGTTTCTAAACATCGATAGGTTCCCTTTTAATTGCCGTCGAGCTTTTTCTTGCTCCTTTACAAAAATTTTGGAAAGAAATTGTAAATTAAATTTTATTGTCCGGGTCTTTTGAGCCGGATGTTTTACAAAAAATTTTACCCGTATCGGGTTTGAAATTACACCTCTCCATTTCTTCAGTAGATATTGTAAGAAGCGACTAAGGAAATAGTTTATGGTATATTGTAGACTTTTAACTAATATTACTTAAACCTGAAATTGCTAAAAGTAGCCCCAATACGTAAATCTAGCGTTAGGTGCGTTCTGCCTACCCCCTTGGGTGGGATACAGGTGTGTGTTTGTGTATATTTCACAAATCAATTTCCTACCTGTGTCATCCCCAACAAGTTTCGCAGCAAACGGCCTTTTTCAGCTTACACATGGCTTGCAGTCATCTGTAACAATAAATACGTTCAATTAGTATCAATACCATTTGAAATGTAGTAGGCGACAATAACTGAAAGTAACATAATCCTAATTAAGGGCTACCCTACAAGTACATATACTTGACTTCTAAAAGTCACTTAAGACTGCATGTCATGTAAATCGAGTAAGTGTACCCAGGCTAGATCACAGCCTAGGATTTTGGCGGATAAACTAGTTTAAGGGTCATCTGTCAAAATTCCCAAAGACCAGCTAAAATGCCAAAAAGACCGGTCCTGCGTCATCCGTATATAACACTTTCGCGCAACCCTTTTTGGACGCCTAACATTGCGTAGTGGTAGTGGGATCGCTTTGGCAGAGGATGCTTCATACCTCCTGCCCCGCCGTTATCTAAGCCGCTACCATGAACTGGAATAGCGGGGCCGCCTTCTGGCTGTTTTATGCTTAACCATGAGGGGTTGTTGCCATTATGGTCACGCTTGTTTGGCAGACGGGTTGGCGATCGCAGTAGGTTACACCATAAAGATCGAGGACACAGCTGCCTGTCCTCCGGTATTACTGGCCCCTGTTTTAGGATATACTCGGGTCCACATATTTATGTACATATGTATTTATGGGGATAATAATTTTCAGGGACTTCATAATATATGTCAACCTCCTGGAACCACACCTCGTACCACCAATAAGCACAACATTCTTGACTCTGATTCTTGTAAGATTTTGATTCTTTTTTGTTGTTCTTTGACGACCGAATAGCTAGGTGTAGTTGTGTTGTACTTGTAGTAGTTCGGGACTAGGTCAATTAGTGTCAATTGTCTCATAATTTATTATTATTCTTTGGCCTTGAACATCGTCATTAACATCTCCATCTCCTTTAATCCATGCGATTTTATAATATAAGTCATTGCACCAACGACCTTCCTCGGCTTATTAAATTAATTCAATTAGATACCATCGACATCCACCGACATTGGTCATATCCTATTCAAAAAAATGTCTGCCGAATCGGATGTCAAATTGTAAAGGCCGCAACACACGTTGCGTCACCGGACGCCACCGCGACGCCCGTCACGCCAATCGGTAAATCTCTTTGTTGACGTTACGCAAAACGCATGTGTGTCAGTAGCACTATGATGCTTCGGCCTCTTAAATATTGCCATTAGTGGTAAAAGGTAGACAGTATAGCCTTAGGTATAACAGAAGTCAGGAAACTGCAGCTCTTTTGGTGTAAAATTGCGGCTCTCCCGTGCTCATCGATCATCAGCACTGCAGGGCACAGGTCTCCTCTCAGAATGAGAGGGCTTGGGCCGTAGTTCCCACGTGGGCCCAGAGCGGATTGGGAACTTTACACGCACCATTGAATTTCTTCGCAGGTGTATGCTTCCTTCACCGTAAAGTTCATGGTAAATTTCAAATGTAATTTCGCACATAAATTCCGAAAAACTCAGAGGTGCGAGCCGGGATTTGAACACACGACCCTCTGCTTGAGAGGCCATAGGTCAAACCGCTAGGTCACCATGGCTTTTTTCTGTTCTATGCGCAAAAAACATTACCTAGATAAATTAGTTCACCTAAAAAACTTTAAAATAATCCTCCTTCGGCAATCGAGCAAAATACGCTTTCAACGAAAAAAAACCCTGGTAATACCAATCGGCACTCGGTTTTTAGGTTTCCCCAGCCAAATAGCAAAAACCCGTATATTTTTTGTAGCAATCTTCCATTAATACTTAATTATATGGTGTGTTAACGTGTGTCAGATTTTTGCGAACCGACTCATTGCATTCTCACAAATCTTGATTGAACCATAGATATTTAAACACCGTAATCACAGACATAAAACATGGTAAGTAGCCTAGAAACGGCTTTATCATGCTTGTCGAGCTCTTGAACTAGACCTCTGTTAAACACCTACTTCCGTGGGACACATTGTTCAATTTCTCGCAGTTCAATGCAACTGGCTTCGTAAATATCAACTCTGTTACTAAACTCCTAAGCCACTTGTCAATGTGGATGTCGAGTCAGGAAAAGTCACATAATTATCACGTGTTGCGTGATACTAATGTCTGCGAGAACAGTGTATCATTGTGATTACATTTGCATTAGCTTATAAATAAGGTATTAAGTAGTTGTTGCGTTAGATAGAGGTATAAGACTGAGAAGATGAGCTGTTCTAAATAAAGAAAGTAGTACATACAAAGGAAGATCAATTACACGATGATTTTTAATCGGTGATCTGAGGCCGTATTGTCTAACGCTTCTGGCGCTTGCCTTCGCTTTCACTATCTCTTTCTGTCAACGTTTTATACCGTTTGACAGAAAGAGATAGCGATTGCGAAGGCAAGCGTCAAAAACGTTAGACAATAAGCACTGGGGCTAAATTCAGGAACGGCCCAACACGGTTTGCGAGCGGTAATTCAATCGTTTGGGAGAGGATAGGAATGGGTTGAACTTGGGATGAGCCTAATTTTCCTGTTAATTTTCTTTGTAAATCAATAAATAAGGCTCATCCCAAACGCAGCCCAAACCTCTCGCAAACCAGAGGTTTTTGGCGTTCCTGAATAGCAATTTATTGAATCAGGCGTTACTTTGCGGAGGTCCATATTAATGAACTAAAACAATTACTTTGCCCACCCGCGACCTTACAATAGTTACGTTTATGCAAGAAATGTGTGTTCATGCAGTTCCTCCACCTCCACACTGTACGAACACACACAAATCACATAAACACAACTATCACTACCACCAAGCTACACTGACGCGTTTCGAACTCAATGAGCTCTGGTTGAGTTCGAAACGCGTCAGTGTAGCTTGGTGGTGGTGATAGTTGTGTTTATGTGATTTGTGTGTGTTCGTACAGTGTGGAGGTGGAGGAACTGCATGAACACACATTTCTTGCATAAACGTAACTATTGTAAGGTCGCGGGTGAGCAAAGTAATTGTTTTAGTTCATTCCTGAATAGCAGTTCAAACCTAACCCAACCCAAACGATTGATTTGCCGCTACCAAACCCGTGACGGCCCGTTCCTGAATTTAGCCCCAGGAACCAATTTTTCTAGATGAGTATTCGATGGCGATCACGTTTAAGTAGCAGTTACATGAAACAAAACGTATATATTTTTTAAATAATGATTATTTAAAAAATTAAAATCATTGTCACCCTACAGCTGATTTAGTCTATGAGCTTAAAACCTCTTTGACAAGTCAGTTTCTTAAAAAAACTTTAACGCCTGACCCTTTGATCAATTATAACTGTAGATCCACAGTCGCGCGCCCGAAAATGTCCGAGCCAAATGAGCGCCACTTCGATAAGTGGCCTTCTTTTTTCTCAGTACGTTGCGTGAAATTGTCAAGTTTAGCTGTCAAGTGTCAACCGAAATTCGACTGTAATGAAGTAAAGACTAGATTCAAATTTCTGTGTAGGTGATGATTTTAATTGTTATGCAAACAAATAAAAAAGTTCGGACACTTTTTGAACGGGATTTTGTTCGGCAATGTGTATCTTCAGTTATAATTGATCAAAGGCCTGACCTATCAAATTCCCCGCCAAAGCGATGACAATTGACGAAACTACTAACTTCAACGAGATGATCATGAATTAGGTGGACGGAGGAAGTTTTAACAATAAATTAACTGAAAGAATTACTTTGCTCACCCACGACCTTACGATAGCTACATAGCTACCACAGAACAGAAAAAACTAATAGCTACAATTATGTAAAAAATGCGTGTTCATGCAGTTCCTCCACCTCCACACTGTATGAACACACACAGATAAAAATAAACACAAACCCAACTATCACCGCCACCAAACTACACTGACGCGTTTCGAACTCAACCAGAGCTCATCTTCAGAGTACCGCAACCGTTCACTGTGCTACCAAATGTCACATTTGATTTGAATTAGACGATTTGAATTGATTCTGAGCAAGAAAACCCCAAAATTTCCTCATTTGAGAAAAAAACTACACTTCCGCCAATCATAATAAACGCACTGCATAAAAAGAAAATTCATAAATTTTGGTAACCATAATACATATTTAAAGAACTCAACAGTCATAACAATCATTATTACTAAGTCATAAACGTCATTACCTTGAAAAAAGCTCGTATTTCAAATCTATATGAAAAAAAAACCTTAAAAGCATAGGGTGTAAAGTTAATTTAGTAAAATAATTGATTTTGAATTCAGTTTTTTTTTTTCTAAGTAAGTAGGTACCCAACCTAGTTGACTACAATGTAGTCAACTACGTCAGTCTTTCGACCTAATGTAGTCACTACATTAGGTCGAAATTCAAAGTGTAGTACGTCAAAGACATACGTCATCTTGGATGAGATTCTTCGGTGAAAATTCTATACAATTCCAACTTATCCTAATACTGGACGAAACATTTTGGATTCGTAGGTCTCGGTACCGTGTATCAAAATTAATATTTTAAAGTGAAGAGATGCAATGTCTTTGTCTCTAAGTAAACTAGTTCCCAGTCTCGCGTTCTCAGTTCAGACTGTTCCAAGGCTGGCGGCATTAGGTGTCGGTGACCTACAGAACATAAGCTGTTTTTTTGTAAAAAAATTAAGGATGCATTATCCTCAATTAACATTTTCTGTCTAACTGGACTAAATGAAAAAGCCTCACAAAGCTGATCGTCCACATTTGATTTAGCTACTAACCACAATATTATTGGATTGGACAGTAACTCCCTATAAAAGGGTTCCATCTGGATTTACTATCTTCCAATTTCATAAAGATACGAACGCTGGTAAAACGACACTGAAAACCACCAAAGACGAAGTAGACGACATAATTAAAATTGGCTTAGAATCAACGACAACAACAATCTGAACGAGCAATCTTGAATCCAAGTATCCCTGTCCAATTGCCCATCCGTCATGGTGGTTTTGGGATTCGCAAAATTACCAGCGTCGCTTTACCGGCCTTCCTATCTCCTGTCCATAGTTCAGCAAATCTCATAAGTAAAATTTTAAGGGTATTCCCTTCAAGCTTTGAGATTGCTGCCTTGGAAGAAGTTAGAAACGCTTTCTTAATTTCATAAACAACTCATTTTGTCACTGGAAGGCAAAGTTGCCAAATTTGACCACCACTAAGAAAAACAAAATTCTGGTACCGCTATTCTCCTTTCTTCGCGCAAAAACGATTTATAGCGAAATCATTCGCTTCGCTCAAAAAGCAATTTAAAGTGCATTATCTTGGACCCTTACAATTAGGGTCAACGGCCGTAGGGCGCCGGCCGCATACCGTCCGGGTAAAAATAGCCCGGGGAGCCTGCGCTTGCATCGGTTTGTGATGCGAGGAAATTTCTTAGCTACATCAGAAATTCGAACTCTGTATCGTGCCATCCCACTCACGCTAGTAGCATTTATCAGGAGAGTGAAAAGGACGGTATAATACAAACTTCGAATTTCCAGATTGTCGATATATTGTGCAATCATGGAAGGCGGAATGGATTGAATACTTGGGATGATTTGCCGGGTGGAAAATGGGAGGATTAAATTCAAATCGTTTATTTTAAATCCTTCGTTTCGCAATGAAATTGCAGTACCTACCGGCTAACAGATTTTGTTGAAATATTTTCATCAAATCTGATGGGCTGGCAAAATTGAAAAGGAATTTGGAAGTTTATTTCAAGTTCCGTTTCACGAATTTACCCGTTGCCCAAATAAAGTTCCGTTAATTGGGTGAAGACCAAAAAGTTGCACATCTGTTAAAGCTGCATTAGCAGGAATTTATAATTATACTATTAATTTGTTCCATTGTACACAAATGTAGGTATACATGGTTAATTTTCGTGTCACAATGGAAAAAATTAATGGTAATTTTAACTACCTACCTGCTATTGCAGTTTTAACAGTGCGAAACTTTTTGGTCTTCACCCATTTACTTTAATTTCAGTACATGATAAAAAAATCGGCTGCGTATAAATATTTTCTTATTTTCCCCCATAAGTGGCCCTCATGTTTAAAATTCATCTATTTACGTTACATTAAATCAAATTCATAAAGAAGTTTTAAAATCGTATAAATACTTACTGTTAGTATCTGAAATCCGTGTCTCCTGTGTAATTGCCATTCCCATGAAAATTCTGGAAAAATACGTATACCTACTCTATTTCACCCTCGCACCTGAGACGAATCAAAATCTAACGATGCATCATTTAAAATCCATCGAGCCGTTTAGGCTGGCCTGCAGGACGTGCCAAAGAATAATACATACATACACACATTCCATAAAAATATACGCTCGAAAACACAACCTTCCCTCAGCAATCGGGTAACACCTAGGTCAAATCAAAAATAACTGTAGGCAACCCATTCTAAAAGATAAATTGTTACGTTAAAATCATATAGCACATTTATTTGATGATAAAATAAGCTCTAAGTGAGACAAGGTTTCCAAGTAAGCAGGTAATAATTCGACGTGCACGCACGTAGGTTCAAAATCAAAGGAATTCGGAGGACGTGTGCGTTGCCCAAGACAAGGTGCGCCCGCACCGCGTTCGCAACAAAATACTAAATACCAATTTTATGTCCATACACGAACTGTTGACAGTCAAATAAATGTACACATATGGCCGTTTTATTATTGCCCATTCTTGATGAATGCATGATGGACATAAAATAAGAATACTTGAATAACTGTAATGTTTCAAGAAGTCATCTGAGGTTACTTTCCTAACTATGTAGATCTTTGGTAAAAATATGTTAACCTATTTTTTAAGTCGGCTATACAAGTGTGGGCGAACTTTGCGGAAAGATATAAGATGACTATACTGACTGACATTTAACACGTGTGATTATAATAATTGCACATTATAAGCACGCTATGTCCTCTTAGGGTAACGATTGCGCGACTATGGCTAACTAAATCGTTTAAATGTTCCTCGCCCGCGCGGTACAGGAGCAGAGAGAGGTGCGGGCGGCAGGCACACGAGACGCGTTCGCCCTTTGTCGTCATACCCCCCCCCCCCCCCCCAGCCCCTGTAACGCGTGGGCGAAGACTCATTTAAACGGTCTAGCTATAGTTCTCCGTAGAATTATCCAAGTTAAAAGGTCAGATAAGATTGTTTAAAAATGTTGAAAAATATCCGGCGCACCTTGAACTAGGCAGAATCAATTCATTAAAAACGCGCGAGAAAAATGGAGAGCTATCTTTCTATTTTGGCCTAACATCGCCACAACTTAATGTAATGGACAATATGATCCATTAACTAGTGGCAAGCGTCCAGACGGGGTCACACTGGTGCCGTGGAAGCTCGGTAGGGCTCTGGTGTGGGACGCTACATGCGTTGATACTTTCGCTCTGTCCCACATCAAGGCAACTAGCTCACAAGCCGGCGCTGCGGCTGATCAGGCCCAACTCCTCAAGCGCCGCAAATACTCATCTTTATTAAAGGATTACGAGTTTGCTGCGCTTGCTGTTGAGACCTTAGGGCCTTGGTCAGCCGACATGAAGTCCTTCATAAAGGCCCTTTCTTCCCGGTTGGTCGACACCTCTGGGGACCCAAGAGCTGGCGTATATTTATCCCAGCGGATCGCACTTGCGGTCCAAAGGGGTAATTCGGCCAGCATCATGGGAACCCTGCCACAGACTGATCTTTTGGACGGGGTATTCTTTTTATAATTTCTATTTTTATAGTAACATGTACATATTTAGTTAATTTTTCTTAGGTAAGTTATCTTTATCTTCTTTTTAGCTGTTAATTTCATGTGTTTATGTTTTTTTATTTTATTTAATATTCCATTATTATTGTTAGTAATAAACAAGACAATTACATTAAAAAAAAAAAAAAAAAAATTAACTAGTTGTTTAAATAAAATAGCGTGAGTTTGGTGAATTTAAGTCGAATTACCTATAAATACAGCCCCAAAATCACTTTTTTTTCGAACGGACTTTTGCTGTTAGCCTGCATGATGCCTTTTACAGTTTACAAGAGTGCTTCTATTAAGCCGAGCCGACCTCGGACACAAAAAAAACCTGCGTCCAAGAAAGAGAAAAGACCAACATTCGAGGGCCTATCCGATTTGATCTCATACTACAAATAGATACTATTGACATTCACAGCCATATTTACGACGCACGCATCTTTAATTTATTAATATAATACCTCGAAATTTCACTTCAAATCGTCCCTGGTGCCGCATCGAAAGCCGGCGCGCGGCGACATCAGACGTGCGTGTGGGTAATACGTTATTAGTTATTTACATACAAAGACGCCCACGGGGCTTATGTAATCAACCATGAATCTGAGTGGTACATGATATGACTCAATGAGTCAATTCAAGTGCACCGATAGGCCGCTTTGAGGAAACAATATGGATTTGGAAACAAAGAAGGGAAGCGGGAAATGTCATTGTTTGTAACGTAAATGGATCCAGCCGAATCGGAATTAAAGAACTAGATGAAACAACAGTATGAGACAAATGATAATGAAGTGGCTCTGCAAGGAGCGATACAGAACAGGACACAGCACGGCAGGAAGTATGTGCAACATCAATCTATGTAGGTTGGCATTGGATAGATACGTATCAGCAAAATTAGAGAGATAATAAACCGTTACACAATGCCTAAAAGCCACTAAAAGCTCTTTTCAAAACTATTATTTTGTGACACAAAAGCTGATATCAAATTAGTGATTGATAAAACCCGAAAGAACTTTATGAGTAAAATCGGGTTTTGTTCCGCGTACCTTGATTTTGAAGAAGCCCGATATTTCGGCACAATTTCGTCGTCGTCTCGTGATCATGGCGCATGCAATAAAATTGTGCCGAAATATCGGGCTTCTTCAAAATCAAGGTACGCTGAACAAAACCCGATTTTAACTCATAAAATTAGCAATGACCGCGATAGTCTAAAATATTGTGTCCCGAAAGAAGTTCGCAAAAATCGGGAGATGCTATGTCCTCCCATACTGCCCAGTTGACGTTTTCAACATACCTACCTACATATTTACGAAACTGTGTAGACAGTTTTATGTCCACATAGACCACATACGTAATGTACGTACGTACATCTCAACTTTCACCAAAACAATATACGGGTAAATTCTAAAGCTAAGTTAACTGTCCAATTACACCGTGAATAAACATAAAACATAAGCCAATATTATTTATGCCCTTTAGAAAATTAACATAATTTCAACACGCTGCAAGTATGTTCACTCAAAAGAACCGGTAGTGCGAGTGTAAAGTACTTATTTAGTGTCAGTACTGAATGGGGTGAGGGTCTACAACTGGCCTCTGGAATGGCAACTTAGTAGCTACTTGTTAAGTGATTTGCATTGTTATGGACGAGTATAAGTATGCTAATCTGTGGTGAGATGGCTTCATGGCATCGAGTTGATGAACTGGAAATACATGTTTTTTATCTTACCTATCTATAATATGGTCAGTAATCATACATGGCAATCATTAAATTTAATAACTAACATTATTTATGTTACGCGTATTTAGTACCAGGCGACCGATCTTACTCAACGTTTTTTGAGGTAGTTTAGCTACTCGCCAAAAGATGGTGTCTTGACAGAGAATCGTGCTTTTCAATCACAAAATCATGTCCACAAAATCAAATCAAATCTACTCCAGAATTATGCGTAAAACGATTTAAATAAAAAAATACAGTAATTTCAACCGGGATAATACATATTTAAACTTTCCTCTTTATGTAATCCGGTGATAGGCTTAGACTAATGTGGTCGTCGTTCGTCGTAGTACCTTCGGAGAAAACAAAGGATACTCGTAAAGGTAGGTTGCTTAATATCAGTGTTATGTTTATGTGATGCGATGCCGCAACGTTATAAATCAGAGCAAGTGCGGGTAGTTCGAAAAACACGCACAGCTAAAACAATTGTCATACCTACCTTTTACTATACTTCAGTCGACTTGCGACCGACCATGGCTACTACTTAGGTACTGCGAAATGGCCGAAACAGTTTAGATAATTTCAAAAATATTTTACGTGGTGAATCTCGGGAGTGCTATAATAATTACAATTGATTCCAAGTGTTTTTGAGTAACGTATTCACCATTAATCAACATTTGAAAATTAATGATAAATTGCGCATGCAACAAGCATGAATTAAAAGCTACAAAAACAAGTTCCTTTGTCTTCGCGAATAAGTACTATTCGCATGTTGATGAATCAACAAATCCTGGCAATAAAATAATTGTTATTGCTGAATAGCTCGCGGGCGTGACATAACATAATTGAATGAGCTTGTCCTCTTTACAGTTGCAAATTTAAATTAAAAAATAAAAAGTGCAACAAGCATAATGAGAGCTTGTCTAATTTAAAATGACGCGCCCCGCCACCGCATTTACGCACAGGATTTGAAACTCAATTTAAGCTAACTACAATAGAGAAACATTTCTCTTGGCACATGTGCGTAAATGCGGTGGTGGGGCGCGTCACTTAAAATTAGACAAGCTCTACACTCCATCACGAAATTAATCCTGATTATTGATCCTGAGAAAAGGCCTGTGCCGTGCAGTGGAACGTACCTATATACAGGGTTATTTGTAATTCACTAGCATCCTTTTAACCCTAAACTCCTTCCACTTATACAAATGTTTTTTGTTTTACGGCTTTTGTCATAACTTAATATTTTTGGTGTAATAACGTTTTGAAAATTTCATTCAGCCTCTTATTTTTACGATACTCTGTGTATTTGTATGGGAAAAAAAGTGCTTCATTTTAAAAAGTCGTAAAACAAAAAACATTTGTTTGAGTGATAGGAATTCAGGGTTAAGAGGATGTCAGTGAATTAAATATAACCCTGTATATTAGGCTATGGTGATGATGATTTTTTGGGTAAATGCAACGGAATAGTTATATGTAATACTTATAATGAAAATTTCTGGTGCAGAATATTTTCAAGGATATTCATTTGGCCTCGATTGATTTGATTAATTGGACTAAACAACTGGACAAAAGATTCCGTAGGTATTGGTTTTGAGATACCCTGTATAAATTAACTATAGCTAAACCGTTTAACCGAGTCTTCGCCCGCGCGGTACAGGGGCTGGGGGGTATGACGACAAAGGGCCCGAGATTGGTGCGGGCGGCGAGTGCCTCATATGCCTGCCGCCCGCACCTCTCCCGGCCCCTGTCCCCGCGCAGGCGAGGACTCAGTCAATCGGTTTAGCTGTTTAGCTATAGGTAGTACAGTTGGTGCCCTAACATAAGTATCCAACTTTTCTATACAACTTGTAAACCGACCGTACAGGCGTACAACTTAACAGGGGCTATCGAGTTTCAAAGCCAAATCAAAAGTTCAATACACCTACAGTGAACTTAATCGTTGTGCTTCAAAGCGATAAGGCCGCCTGTTGCTTACCTTATATTTCTCCATGTACCTACTAGTTTTTTTGTAATGACCATGTGGTCCAGAATAAAGAATCATTGTAGGTACTATATTGTATCGTTATAGTTGATATTCTCTGTTTAAAACAAATCTGATGTAAGTTTTTGATTAAAAAAGTATAGAGCGCATTGGTGACAACGTCTCATTTACTTTGTTGGATTTTAAGAAGTTTGTTACGACATTACAAAATACAACTTACATTACGGTTTCAGAAAGAAAGAAATTAATTCTAAGTTAGTTTCCTAGTTCCTAAATCTTAGCCTCAGGCCACAGGAATGTTAAATGTCAACGTCTAGTAATGTTACTCATACAAAAAAATCTCTTTGTCTGTCTGACAAATATTTCCCCACACAACTGACTAAGAAATGCCAGTGCCATATAAGTCTTTGCCAACTTAAAACAAATAAAACAAAGATATTAAATTTACAAAGGATACGACATAGTTCGTTTTGATTTGCAAATAATTAAAAGGCGTGTGACATAATCCATAATACAATGCAACCATAAATAACTCCAATAATTGTCACGTGTGTGTTTATAAATTCCATGATTGAACTTTTAATAGAACCCGGTTTGACTGATCATTATGTCATCGTTTTGATTCTTTGTTACCAGGGTTCGCCGATATATATCAGCGGATATATATCATGATATATGTATATCACGATATATATCAATTGATTTTAATCTTGATATTACATCGATTGATTTTTTCCTGTCTTCTGAACTAAAATTTTTGGAGATTAATGTTTGTTTACCCTGGCAACACATAGCGAAAAACTACAGTTCTAGAATAATTTAAATTGTTTCCCAAAATGGCAACCTCATTGAAAGTTGGGGAAATCCCCTTTAACTTTTTTTTTCAATTCAGTTATTTACAAACATATATTTACAAAAAAAAAAGAGGAAAACCTAACTAATACAGGGTTATTTTTAATTCACTGACATCCTCTTAACCCTGAATTCCTATCACTCAAACAAATGTTTTTTGTTTTACGACTTTTTAAAATGAAGCACTTTTTTTCCCATACAAATACACAGAGTATCGTAAAAATAAGAGGAAATCTCAAATTTTCAAAACGTTATTACACCAAAAATATTAAGTTATGACAAAAGCCGTAAAACAAAAAACATTTGTTTAAGTGGTATGAGTATAGGGTTAAAAGGATGCTAGTGAATTACAAATAACCCTGTATAACCGCTTTGGGTCGTACCGGGGGAAAATGTTCCCATAGCACTGTCAGCGTTGCCTCGTTGTATTGCTATGGAAATCTGCTGCACCAGGAACGACCCAGAGCGGGGATCGGCTCCGCGGTCACGTATGTATGAATATGTGTTAAATTTTAACTTTAATATGGACTCCATAGTTTTCTTTCATCTTACCCTGCGATGAAAAATCCGAACCTTGGAATTCATGGGAAACCTACCCTACCCTTTTAGACGGGGTTTTCTTTTTATATTTTTTTTAAGTATGTATATATTATACCTACATTTTTGTAAATTTCAATATTTTGACTTTGCCGTGTTTAAAACAGGATTTATTTTTTAATAATTTAATTTATTGTTAGTTTTAGTTTAGTTTTATTGCATTACATAATTTATTGAATCAGGCGTTACTTTGCGGAGGTCCATATTAATGAACTAAAACAATTACTTTGCTCACCCGCGAGTCCCGCGACACCCGACCGGCCCGCGACGGCGACCCGGGTCGCGGGTGAGCGAAGTAATTGTTTTAGTTCATTAACTGCCATTACATTATACACTTATCATCATGGTAAAAAATAGAATTAGAACTTGAAATCATATTGATAAATAATCTATACTAATATTATAAAGAGGAATGATTTGTACCTATTTTTGTATGTTTGTATGTTTGTAATGAAAAGGCTCAAAAAGTATTGGGCCGATTTAAAAAATTCTTTCACCAATAGAATGCTACATTCTTCCAATTTGACATAGGCTACATTTCAATTTGAAAAAAATTAGGGATCCTTGGTAAAATTTGAACAATGTAACCGAAGGTGTAGAAAAATGAGTCTTAAAATGTCTTTCGTCGAATGCGCTGCCGAAACTATTAGCGATAGAAGAAAATAATGTACAACAATATTGAAGAACATCATAATGTCTACAAAAAACTCCGCGGTAGCATATGTCCAACTATTGTAGTTATGTCACTACAACAACTTTTTTCATTTTAAACATTAATGAAAATGCTAACCAAATTCAAACCATGCTATTTATGTGTTTATATTAATCCTTATCCAAATAAATTATTTTATGGTCAAGACCATTTAACTACCTATAAAATAGTTTTTAAATTATTTAAATTGGACTTTCCATTCAAAAGATATTACGAATTAAAAAATTCATAATTAATAAATAAATTATAAATAATATTTTTTTAATAAATAAAAATATTTGTGAAAAAAAGTGTTTTATATCCAAATTTCCAAAAATAAATAATTGTCTACCCCGTGCGAAGCCGGGACGGGCTGCTAGTCTCATATATAGGAATCTCATTTGCGCACTAAGACTGTGTCGAATAAAGAATAGGTATGGTCAATTGCAGAAATATTGTATCGGTTTAACCCTCTCTATATTATGCACATACCTACCGATACATTAGTTCGACAGCATAAGAGCTACGAGGCTGTCAAGTATCAGACGTTGCGAGTTGGGCAAAGTTTAACTGCAACTGAATCAATTTTACCGCATAAGCATGCGTGGGCAAAACTTTACTCACCGTTACGCTATCAAACGTAGACGCTAAAAATGTTTCCGATTTCTTGCGTGGCGCTGCGATAACAATTATAGCATAACAGTATTGTACAATTTGCTTCGTTAATCGAGTTATTAATCAAAGCAGGTACAGCGAGCAGAGGCAGAAACTTCGGAATTAAAAATGTAAGTTAACAATTGAATGCGGAGATTAGGTTAGATTTTGATTTTTGTACCGTTTGAGAAGCTAAAAAATAAACGGCTTTAGATATTCATTATTATAATTTGAGAACGGTCGGACAAGTTACTTTCGGAAGTCTATCTTCAGGAATGAGTAGGTAACTCGGTGCCGTTAAATGCTACAAGCTGTAGGTACATCGTGTTTTTTGATTTCCTTTAACTTTAAGGGAGCAATGCAAATGCATTTGTCAAATGAACTTAATTTCTCTAAGATACTAGTGTCCTAACTCTTCTTTTAAAAATATAATTTAAATTAAATTTAATTAATGAAGTTGTAGCGACTACTAGCGCCATCTAGTCATCACATAAGAAACTAACTACTCCAATCCTAAATCCTTGGCTGCATAAATACAACTTCCAACTTTCATCCATTGGACTTCGGTCCCCAGGCATAACATTTGCCTCGAGAGAGATCTCTCTATTGCAACTACCCCCAAATTGGTGACCCACGACATTGGACAAAATCGCAACCTTCAGACACAAAAACGATGACGCAGTCTCACAGCAAGCCATACTCACCGCACTGTGCACCATTAGCATGTATCTATTATCTGCCTGGTGTCTACAGTTCGCAAATCCTCCTCCCACTACTTCCACTTGCCAATCAATCAACCAACGCTCGCCCGCCAACAAGGCTCTGAGCAATCACGCAACAGGCATGCATCCACAAGTAGCAGAGAAACAACAATGCTCGCCGACGAGGCTCTGAGCGACTGGCCCTTGCAAGCGCCCACATGACGCACAGACTGCACTCCACTACAATTCGTATCGACCTCCGGTCTAAAAGGGGGGGCTGATGTAGCGACTAGGTACTAGCGCCATCTGGTCATCACATAAGAAACTAACTACTCCAATCCTACATCACGCTATCGAAGTTTCTCAACCTCGGCTGCATAAATGCAACTTCCAACTTTCATCCATTGGACTTCGGTCCCCAGGCATAACATTTACCTGGAGAGAGATCTCTCTATTGCAGCCTACCCCCAAAAAGTGAAAACAGTCTCATATTTCATACTAACTTTTTGTATATCGATACAAAAATGGCGATAGTCAAATGTTTCCAATATGATTGTTTTGTATAACTGAGGAACTGAGGGTACAGTCGAGGAAACTGAATTACGTAACAAGATGGAACCTTTTTGGTGCAAATGCCATGTTGACATTCCCTACATCTTCCAAAGAAATCATAGAGCAATTGACTGTGAAGAGGTTCCAACCTGGTACGCGATTCAGTTTCCTCGGCTGTTCAGATCACAAAGTGCCGTACTCAGCATCATGTATTATGGTAGATTTACATTCGATTACAGAGAGATAGATACAGTCAAAGTTACAAAAATATATTATGTATACACGATTGTATCGACTTAAGAGGGTTTATACCTGCTGAGCTGGCAACGTTGCATTTTTGTTAGTTTTTCTCGATTATTCCATAAAAAATGAATGAAAATTAAAAATGTTTTGTATACATATTGTTCTAATATAATAGTTAATGTGTCTACTGCAATAATAATTCGTGATAAGACTTTTATTTTCTTTAAAAACGAACAAATTATTACCTAACGGTTTTTAAAGAAAATAAAAGTCTTATCACGAATTATTATTGCAGTAGACACATTAACTTATATATTAGAACAATTTGTATTCAAAACATTTTTAATTTTCATTCAATTTTTATGGAATAATCGAGAAAAACTAACAAAAATGCAACGTTGCCAGCTCAGCAGGTATAAACCCTCTTAACATTAAGGTCGTGTGTACATATTTTTGTAACTTTAGCCACAAACTGTACAACATACCGAAGTTAAAATTAAATACTTTTTAATATCGAATAACGTTATATTAACATGACAAAATTACGGAACTAAATTGGAACTGTCTGAGTTTTTTTCTTTAAATACTTGAACGATTAAGTTCTTGATACAATGGTCATTGCCGCGAACTGTGATTCCATTCATAATGAGACTGAATCAGAAATAATCGATCGCGAACAACGGTAACTGTTAATTCGAAACGGTCCGGTTTGATGAATCGGTTTATTATTTTTGCAACAATAAAGACTATCCTATCTCATTTGACAATCGCATAAGATAAGATTACTACAGAGAACTGCCAAGATATTTGTATGGAAAATGGTAGCGTCTCTGTTGGCATAAAACTTTAGTCATAATGTAATGTTTGTCATAATTATTTTCCCGTTGAAACCGTAAATTTTCAGAAAATTTTAAATGGTCAATCTGCTGAACCCTACGGGTTAGGTTTATTTTATAGCAATTCTGAATAATTAATGATGATGATGATGGAATGATGATGAATTATAATATGACTAATAATTATATGCAACCCGATATGGACCCATGAAAATACACCATGTTTGTTCTCGAGTAGATATTTAATATTAGCTTTGATCCTCAAGGAAATATTTATATCTAGTAAATAATAGGTAACTAGGTGAATAGGTAATACAAGCTCGGATTGTCCAAGCGAGTCTTTTGTCTCACTAGTCGGTCATTTCGGAGACCCAATAACCGCAATGACGTATATAATTATTTTGTACTGATTTGTCTGAAGTCTGGAGCATTTTATTGTCCGACCGAAGTCGCCGAAGTCGTAGTCAAAACCGAAACCTTATTCGAGGGCTATTCTAGTGTATGTTTTTTAAACTTTCGCTCATTTTAGTTTTTGTAAAAATGTATTTGACTTAGAAGCGTTAATTCGCCAAATTTTTTTCGCTTTGAATAGAAATTAAACGCGAGACACAGACGTAGGTATTTAGACGACCGGATAGCCTTGTGGTTAGAGAACCTGACGAAGAAGCTCGAGGTCCAGGGTTCGATTCCCGGTCGGGGCAGATACCTATTCGTGTGAAAAATACGAATGTTTGTGCTCGAGTCTTGGATGTTGTTTATTACGTATTTAAATATGTATTTATCTACATTTATATGTAAGTAAGTTTATTCGTTGTTTAGTATCTATAGTATAGTACAATCAGCTACAGAGAAAAGGTACCCCTCTGTATCGGCGGTAACCACACAGGGGGGGAGGATTACCTTTTCTACGCAGCTGACCGTACAACCGTACAAGCTTTGCTTAGTTTGGGACTAGATCAAAATTGGTGACAATCGTCCCATGGTTTATTATTATTATTATTAATTACTAAAATCAGATCAACACATGGGTCACTCACGTATTAGTGGTCAAGATATGCCCAACGCTGAACTATTCGCTTTTTTATGTTAGAGAGGCCAGACAAACGAACTAGTGATCACCACTGTCCATAGACATCCGCAGCGCTTTACGCGATGCCAGTGCGTTGTCAGCCCTAAGGAAAAAGGAGAGGGAATAGGGGAGGGGGAGAGGTATTGGGCCCCCGGCGCTCTCACTGACCGTACGAAACGCAGCAGGGAGTACTGCTGCTTCACGCCGGTGTTCTGTGAGAGGGTGGTACTACCCCGGACGAGCCGGCCCATTCGTGATGCAGCGTCTAGCTACAACATGGCTCTACCACTACACCCTCTCGCTCGCTTATGATAATAGTGAGATTCCAAACAGCTTATTCCAAATTATGGAGCAAAACTTGACTATCAGCAGGTGGTTTCAATCAATGGATCTTTTCGCACCTATGAATGTTATCGTTTTAAGAATGAGCCAGCCAGCTGCTCAGTTTTCTTATTTTTAAATCCAAGTTATCGCCATGTTTGCGTCAAATGCTTGCCATAAAGCCTATATCATGTACGTATGATAAGATAGAGTAGGATATAAGTCCAATCGCGAGCTAACACAAATTCACTGTTTTCATTTACTTGATTGGTATTTATTACTAAGGCGGAGTTGCACTTACTAGCTCCAAGTTCGGGGTTAATTACCAGTGATCGGTTATTTGGATTCTCCCTCACGGGATATCAAGTAGAAAAGTTAATAGATACGACAGTTTCCCGCGATACCGAAGCGAACAAACCGTACAAAAATAAAACAATTTAAATTATCTCTAAGGAATTTTAACTATCTAACTTATATTAACTTTTCTACTTGATATCCCGCGAGGGAGAATCCAAATAACCGATCACTGTTAATTACTATCAAAATGTATGGAACTGTCATCCCTAACCCAGGGTTACCGATTCCATTTTTTAACCCCAGACCGTGCAAGTGGCCCTAAGACTATGTAAACTACCTGCATAGAGATGCCTGTTAACTATTAGGTATATGGATATAAACAAACGCCATAGAACCTCATGCCGCCGAAATTCTCTGATAAGGGCACGTTAGTAAATCCTCCAGCTACACATAAAAAGGCATATACCCGTCAAGTATGAAAACTCTTCATGATTAGGTATATTCCATTCTATCAACACTAAAATGCCATACAATAGGCTAGACGACTAAAAAAAACTGTTTAGTCCGTCAGATAGATTATTAAAAAATATTGTACACGTATTTTTTCTTTTGTTTGACAAACAAAAAATGACGAGGATACAGTGCTTAGAAGTTTCGAGTGACGTCACTATATGGTACAATTTTTACCTAACAGTGACGTCACAAGCCCCCACTCCGGAAGTTTGATGATCTATATCTTTGTCGTTTTTTAATAATTTGATAAACCAAAAAATACGTGTCCCATATTTTCCCATAATCTAACTGACGGACTAAATAGAATGACATATTTTTAACCCAGTCGTCATCCCTATTTGGAAATGTGAACCATCATTCAAATAGGTAGGTGTCGTGACTGTAATGTGGTTCTTGAGGAGATTTCCAAACTGAATCATTTGAATAGAGCGCTCCACCACCCCGATTACCTAAGGTCGTTAGGCGTAAGAGGCGTTTCCGACCTCACATCATCGTCAGTTAAATAAAGGATAAGATGGTCGTCAACCTTACCTCGTATGTCAAAGGTATTATTATTCTGCAGTATTATCTTATTTGTCTATTGTGGTGTGTGAATGGACAAAATTGACATGTGACGGTAAGTAGAAGGTACCTATGTACTTTAATTGAGCGTAAACTGTGGTTGATAATGATGAAGAAGGAAATAATTAACGATAAAAAAAACATCCGAATTAATGCCTATAATTTTGAAAATGTATTCAATTCAAACCCAGCCTTGGAGTCATAACCTTATCGGAATTAATGACTAGAAAAAAAAAGTTACATAGTTTGTCTTCAGCAAATCGGTGGGTAAGACTGGATATCCTATCGAATATTATAAAATTGTTTTTTTTTTATCTGAAACCGTAAACTTCTTAGGATTTATTAAAACAGCATCGTTTAGAACTCATTGGGTTGACCAGGTTAGTTTTACTTTTAACTGTCTTAAAACCATTTCGTTGTTTAAATATCGCATTCGATATATTCCTTTTCGATCGATATTCAGATACGCACGCGCACGATAGGTATCACCATGCAAAACGGGGGCGTCTCTAAATATCGAAAATGAATAAAGTTTGATGACGCAGTCTGAAAGTGACCATGTTTCTAGTATCACTTGAGTAGTGTTTTTCAAACTATGGGTCGCGACCCCTAGGGGGGTCGTTAAGCCTTATTCAGGGGATCTCTGGTAAAAGAAAAATGGGATTATGTAGGTTCTACAACACAATAAAAAAAATCTAAAGGATGGGCTTGTTTACTTCTCAATATAAGACAATAACAATCAAAGTAACTTTTCAAGTTGCAGCATTTATTTCTATTTACAGTTTTATCAACTTTAACACGTTAGCTGCGGCACCAATTTTTGCATACTTTCCGTTCCTGCGGCACGAGGTATAATCGGCCCGTACCGTGACCAGACGTTAGGGCGACACGCGGTCTATTAGACCCCACCTCCTTTTACAGACTAAAATCCATTTTCTGGCGCGAAATCAAAGATAAATGAGAATTTTGGTCCTTATTGATATAGACAGTGAATTGATGAACCCTAATCCACCGTCGCCCCGGGATCTGATGGCTAGTTTAGGAATTATTAGCAAAACAAAATATGGGATCTTATACACCTCGTAACGCACTAAAATAGGGCAAATTTTCGCTGCGATTAGTGATGGGAAAAATAATATCGACGTTTTTAAACTGTCTTAACTATGCAACGACTTGACCGATTTTGATCAATTATATCTCATTAGATCGTTTTAAGGGCAAAACCTGGCAAAACAACACAAAGCTATCAAAGGATACATTTTTTTTTAAATAATCTAAATTGTGCTTGAAGGCGCCATAAAGAAAAAAAAACCGGCCAAGTGCGAGTCGGACTCGCGCACGAAGCGTTCCATTCTATACCATTAACAGGCACCTATTACAGACTTATTATTGGAAAATAATGGATTACGGTTTATGCATAAGGTTTATCTTTCTATTTGTATATGAAAATCTTAATGCGGTTCAATCGACGTGATGCACAACACTGGTCGCGGGAAGCTCGCGTTCAGTGCGGTACGAGGTCAGGGGGGATATGGGACGTTTTAGCCTCGTTCCGCACTGCATTAAAATTATATTAATTCAGTGCGGCACGAGGCCTAAGACATCCGGTACCAAGGTAGGTACACCACCGAGTCCGGAACCATTTAGTGATCTCAAATATATATTTATCTCTTTCCTACACTGGACCAAACCAAAGCTATGCCATTCGCACGACAGAGAAATTCACTTTTTTGCTTGCCGCACCACAGGGAAGTTGCATCAGGGGTGATTTAGGCCTCGCTTCGCAGTTAACGTGTTAAGGTCGACCATTGAAGAGAATGTCAATTCACACAGGTAAGAAGTGGCGAATTACACTATTAATAATGAAGCGTTCCTTGCCAGCTCTGGATGTTGAATCTATTGTTTTTAAAAAATCAAAAACTATTGTTTCGCTTTTGACCCTAGCGGGTTGCTAAAATATTTTAACTTGTAAGGGTCGCGTATATAAAAAGATTGAAAAACACTGCACTAGAGTAATCTTTTGTATAAGAGTACAGTTTTATTGTTAGTCATTGAATGAGGCATAGGACCAAAAGCCTTAGTTCTGTTGCGCAAAAGTAAATACTGTTCACGATATCGGAATGCCGTTTGAAACCATAACCGGATATGACTCCAATCTCGCCTGTAAGTTCGTAATTAATGCCTTTTTCATGACAGGACAGACTACATACGTTATAAATGTTATAATTATAAAGTGTAAAATGGCAATATCCTTTATGGATAATTTAATTGTAAATTTCTTAATTATTGTAAACGTAATATTTTGTCATTTATGAAAGATTAAGGTTTTCTGTACCTATCTATACATATAAAATCCTTTGTCCTGACTGACGGATCAACGCACAGCCTAAACCGCTGATCGTAGAGACCTGAAACTTGGAGGGTGTGTTCTTTGTATGACGTAGGCATCCGATAAGAAAGGATTTTCCGTAGTTCTACTTCTAAGGGGGTAAAAAAGGGGGGCAAAGTTTGTATGAGACATCGTGATTCCTTGGTCCAATCTACTTCAAATTTTGCATAAACATTCTTTAACAAAATTGATGGAAGACGTGTTTCGTATTTTATTGAAATTCATCCCTTGACGGGGTCAAAAAGTAGTAGAAAGTTATTTTGGGGGTGATTTGCTTCGAAGTTGATATCAATACTCCTTAGTGCTTTTGATTTAAATTACATTTTATTTTGACACAATGTAAACGAAACGAAACTTCAAATTTTGCAAACCATTTGTCTACGTTTGTCAACCACTTCCTGATCTGATCTCTGATAATAAGTAATTTATATGTATAAGTATTAGCATTTCACCAAGCTTTTGCTTTTACAAGCGCAGCATGGGACGTCCTCCAACGAGATGGACGGACGTTTTGGTGAAGGCCGCAGGTTCAGGGTGGATGCAAGTCGCTTCCAACCGTAATGATTGGGCGTCAATGAGGGAGGCCTATGTCCGTAACCATTGTATGTAGAGACCTGAAACTTGGAGGATGACACTTTGTATGACGTAGGCATCCGATAAGAAATAATTTTCCGGAATTCCCATGGGATAAGGAATATACGGGATGTATATATTTCATCAATCGAGAGTGACCCTATCCCCATAACGAAGATTACTAAACTGTTCAAATTGGGCATGCAAGTAGACTATTAGAACAGGTATAACGCTAATTTCAATCAATTTCAAAATTCCCACGGGATAAGGATAAATCAGAATTTATATACTCAAACCAACTGGATCCTATCTCCGCAACTACAATTACTAAACTTTTCAAATTCAGTATAAACTTAAATGGTCATACATAACAGCAAAAAAACTTATTGCAGGATTTTTGGAAATTCCTGTGGGATAGATAATCTCTGAAACATCCGAGTCGATTAAAAAAAATCTTTTACCAGTAAAAAGTTACACTATTCTTTATTGGCATAGGCTACTTCTTTCCGGAAAAATGCAAAATTCCCAAGGGATAGAAAAAAAAAATTCAACTTCGGAGCTCATTTTAAAATGTCTTTCACAAATAGAAAAGATACACTGTCCTTGATTAACATAGGATGCTATTTTCCGGATAAATGCATAATTCCCGCGGTATAGAAAATAGTAAATTTAACTTCGGGGGCTGATTTGAAAATTTCTTTCACCAATAGGAAGCTACACCAACCATTATTTACATAAACTACCTACTTTTCTCCGTGAAAAAGCAAAATTCCCACGGGAAAAAAATAAGTGAATTCAACTACGGGGCTGATTTTAAAACTTCTTTTACCGGTAGAAAGCTACACCTTTAAGGACATAGGCTACTTTTTCTCGGGGAAAATGCAAAATTCCCGCGGTATAAAAATAAGCGAAAATTTGCATAGACTAAGGACAAATTTGTTGAAATTCCCACGGGATAGAGAATAAACGGGATTTATAATATTCACTAACTAATACTGATGATGATGAAATGATGAAATGATAATAAATAATAATGTTGGATGTTGCCGTTGCCGGATTTTTGTTTTATACAATGAAAGAGATAAAGAAGCTTTACCACAAATTGGAATTCTACGCGGACGAAGTCGCGGGCAAAAGCTAGTATTAAATAGATTTTTAAATTTCAGCAAATGTAAAACAAAACCATTTCATTCTGAAGGAAGGTCTGTGCAAAACAAGGCAACGGACAAATGACATAAGGAATGTATATCATAATGACGATATTATCGGGTTCGACACCCTGTCAGAACGGAACAGATGTTATGTATAAGAAATACAAATGTTTGATCTTGAGTCTTGGGTGTTTAATATATATAGAAGTCGTATCTATCTATTTATGTATGTTTATCCATTGCCCAGTACCACAGTACAAGTTTTATTTTGGGACTAGGTCAATTTATGTCAATTCTCCGGTGACATTTGTTTATATATGCTGAATTGAAGAAGGTAAAAATTTTGGCACCACGTTCTACATGTTTTTATAAAACCTTATTTTTATAATAAATACTTACTTAATATCAAAATGCTCTTTCGTTACGCATTGCGTGCGTGTATTACGGACTAATTATTTTAACATATTCGCAATACCTACCTGAACTAGGTCCAGATTTGGCCATACCATCGGTGTACTAACCATCTGTTAGGCAAGCATTTCGTGGCTCAAGTTTCTGTTGAACAGATACATTTTAAATGCGAAATATTCAATTTTACAGTTCGTTAAAACATTTATTTACATATTGTAAGTCGGTCAATATGTAATTAGTTACGGACGGATACTTTCACTATGTTTTTAAGTTTATTAATCCAAATTTCAAGTTCAGCGTGAAAAATTTAAACTGGATCTACTAGTTTATAAATTACTTCGTGTCATTGGACCACTTTATTTCATTAGAATTAAAAAATATCAGCTTTTAGCCTATTAGAGCTTTGTTAAACTTCCATAAATCACCACTGCCTGAAGTTAATTAGTAAATAAATAAATATCTTGGGTAACTTGGCGCCAATTGACTCAGACCCAAAGCAAGCTTATGTTATGGGTAGAAAGCAACGGATAAACATCCTTTAACATTTGTTTTTTAGTCAAAGGGACCCCAGAAACAGTACATTCAAACGCGCGGGCGCTCGCGGCCGCATTCGCCATCCCTTTCAAACCTCATTAGACCCCTCGTGAGAGAAAGAAGTAGTGGACGATAAGGCCTCAGGAAGGATTTGTCTGATTGTACAGTACTATGAAACTGGATTGGTTTCGCCATAAATGACCACAGTCGGCCGTGAGTCACGGGTGAACTTTCAACGATCCGGTCAGATCTAACGGTACGTACTGGAACATAAGTACTTATTGACGACCGGAGAGACTAGTGGTTAGAGAATCTGACTACGAAGCTTCGATCCACGGGAATTTTTGTTCGAGAACGAAGGACTCGAGAGTCTTGGATGTTTAATCAGTACTCGTATTTACCTAATATAAGTATATTGTATGTATGTCTAGTATCCATAGTTACAAGCTTTGCTTAGTTTGGGATTGGGTCAATTGGTATCGATCGATTGTCCCATGATTCGTTTATTTATTTATTGGTACGGAGGTCTTTCCTACTGATGATGGCTTCACGTCACGAGTGACTTACATGAGATAAATGAACCTAATGCAAAACAAAGGGATTTAAGTAAAACATCCTAGCCTAGACACAAGATTTTCATTGCAAACATCTCAGTTTTTAATGTGATCAATTCGATAAGTTTGTATCACAGTGATGAGATGACAGCCTTCAAAATTATCTTCGATTTTTTTGTGATGCTTTTGGCCACGCCTGTGTAACGACTTACGACTGTAGCACTAGTTCTCACCATCTGCGAATAATAATTGTAGGCTATCTAGTTCATAATTGCTTTTAATCGAAAGTTTACGAAATCAATGGCCTTTCTCAATGATTTCTTGTCATCGGTTTAGCATCACGCGAAGTAAAACAAGAATGATGGGCACTTTCTTTTCATTGGCATGCAAACCTCACCATTTCAAAGCACCTGCTGAATTTTATCAAGATGTATAAATTCACTTACTACTAAAAGTGTTTCTAAATAGTCTGATTAAGACAAATAAGAACAATAGAAAAAGAAATATCTTTTCTTAACTTCTTTGACCCACGCTGGGAATAAGCCTCCTTTCAAGGAAGGAGAAGAGGACTAGGCTGGTGCTGTCCTTTCCCTGTTTTAGAACGGATTAGATATTAATATAACTATAAACTTACGAAAAATCTTAAAACTATAGGTATTTACCTTGACAAATTCGTGCGTGACACTCGGTAGAACCTTATTGCAGTAAGCATTTGCCGCACTTATCAAAAAATCTTGATAAGGACAGCAGAGGCTCCCTGGAACGGGGTTCTACCAAATGTCACACTGAACTTGCGAAGGTATACCTTGAATTATCGACCTAATTATTTGGTTAGCAGGGTTTTCTGCGAAATACATACGTTTCGTAGTTAGAAGCAGGTATTTACGTTAAGTAAGTGTCGCTATTTTTATATTTGCAAGTATACGCAGGTATATACTTAGTTTACGATTAATAAACAAAGCAGATGAAAGCATTGTACCGATAACAAATAAGGATTATAATAAAGATGAAGATAGAAATTGAGGTTTCAAATATATTGCTTTAAGAGATAAGTACCTGGGCGACCGAGCTCTGCTCGGGCTGAAACTCGGTACCAAGCGTTTTTCGGTTTCCCAGAGATAAGACCAAGCTAGATAAATTTTTCATCCCCGAAAATCCCCACATACCAAATTTCATCGAAATCGTTGGAGCCGTTTCCGAGATCCTGATTATATATGTGCGAGGGAGGGGGGGCGAGGGAGGGGGTTCGGGGGTTCCAAAGGAGGGATGAAAATTTCATTGATTTTGCCGTAGGATGCACCGTTTTCAAGATATTTGACAGAAACACCGGAGGGGGGAGGGTGAGAGGGGGGAGGGGTGCGGGGGAGGGAGTACGGGGGTATCAAAGGGGGATGAAAATTTCATTGATTTTGCCGTAGGATGCACCGTTTTCAAGATATTTGACAAAAACACCGGAGGGGGTGGAGGGGTGAGTCACGTTAAACTATCGTCCGTAAACCGACTTTACAGACAACCGGTTTTTCCTGTTCTGTGCTCCCAATAGGGAACGTGCACATAGACGGTGCTGCCAACTGGTGCCATAAGGGTGCCATCAATTTGAATGTTTTACCTTGATAAGTTTGTTTTACTGTCCGCATAGTGTCTCTTCTGTCGCATTAGTGCTGCCGCCTATAGTTACTGCACGTTCCCTATACCTAATACTTTTTCTCACAAAAAGTAACTTTTTCTCACAAAAGAAGAAACTTGACGTTTTCTCATGAAAAATAAACTTAAATAAAACTAAAAAAAAAAGGTGGAATCGAACCGAGGTCGGCTGGATCCGCGACCTCCCGATTTCTACTGTGCTATTCTGATCTGCTCGAAGCCGGCGAAATTTAGCTTTGTATTCTAACGCAAACAAAAATAGCCGGAAAACACGAGTAAAAGCGATTTTCTGAAAATGAAACATAGCTAGATCAGTTTTTCATCCCCGAAAACCCCCACATAATTTCATCGAAATCGTTGGAGCCGTTTCCGAGATCCTAATTATATATATACATATATACAAGAATTGCTCGTTTAAAGGTATTAGATGTAAAACACTAACCTAATGATTCCAAAAACGTCCAAACGTTGTGTAATCGTCTTTAGTAAATTAAAGTAAAATTCAGCCAGGAAAATAATTCGCATCACTCTTAAAAATCTTAATGTCCTTCCAAGCGGCCCAACCTTCCATTTTGGGTGTAAAACAGCCTCCAAAGTGGGTCAGCGGGTTTTTATCAAAACTGCCTATAATGGGCGGTGATTTTATTCATCAATGCGAATCGACTTTCGCTTGTTGATAAGCCTCTTTTTTTGGAGAAAACAAAATATTTACGAGCGTCTGTTTCTGCAGATTGCTAACGCTGATCTTTTGAATACTTATCTGCAACTTTGATCTACATTTTTGTGAAACATATTTTATAACATGGATGCACAGAAAAACCCAGAAAAAAGACCAGCGCTGGTCTTTTTTCTGGGTTTTTCTGTGCATCCATGTTTCAGTTTGTATTTAGTATGATATATAGGGATTTCACGGGCGGGATGACCGTAAAAGTAAAAAACTTGGAGTTGAAAAAATAAAAAATAAAAATACAAAAAGCCTCCAAAAAACAATCTTGATAAAACATAAAATATTTTGAATCACCACAGGTTAAAAATATGAAAGTTTCAAATGACTTCCAAAAATATTTAATAAGACACGGCACATTAGTATTTGTGACATAAAATATTACATAAACGATTATGAAAAACAATGTTATTGAATTGACGAATGCAGCTCAAAACAATTAGGCAACTTTCGTTTCACAAATCGAAATTTAAGTTTGGGATATAGACGTTTTCCTAATAAGGAATAATTACGTCCAAAGCTACAGTTATTTAAAAGAAAGCACGTTTAAACTTTATATAATAGAATTCGTAAACGATTCTCGATTATCCGGTTCCTTCCTGCAGCGACTGTTAACAGTTCTAATGTAACAATTGCTGGCGTGTGCGCATGCTATACCTATGATACAAATCATGAACATTAATGATTGAATCAATTAATTTAACAATCGAACTAATGAACACAGCAATTAATAATTGTAGAATAATTGTTGCAATTGGTTGCTAATTAATTAGCTCTTAAGCGGATTTTTAGCACTCATACGTTTGTCTTACTAACCAACTTCAAGAAAAGAAGGATTCAATTTTTTGTAAAAAGTAGATGCATTATTTTTAGGACGACAAACGTCAATTTCATTGTGAACTTTTCAATTGAATACTAAATTTCTAAAAGAAATATCAATTTTTCTTAGTTAACTGTCCATTATCTATAATAACCCCTCCACATGCCCTACCTGTTTAAAGATAGTGTCAGGTATGGTTGTTGGTTCTTGTACAGTCGCGGAATGAAAAGGTTCGTCACTTTTCGACTCTATGTCAACAAGTTAAGGTCGAAAAGTGACGAACCTTTTCATTCCGCTACAAACCGCAATCATTAGAAATCCGTAATAGTTCAAATAGCAAAATGGCTAACACTTAGCTTTCGAGTAACTGCAGTTTCCATCTCCAAGGAATAGCTACTATAAAGACATTTTAATATCTACGTCTTCGATCAACAATATTGTTGATCGAAGATCTAAGTACATCATACAGTCCAGAGTATAAATATGGATACATATACTTATGTACTCAAAAATTAAAGTAACGGTAGGTACATAATTTATAAGAGGATTAAATCAATACATGACCGTACCACAGGGGACCAAAGAAGCGGCAGCTTCCTCGCACAATGTATCAGCATTGCTATACAGCGAGGAAATGCCGCCAGCATCTTTGATTCCACGCCGCAAGAGGAATCTTTTGTAAGAAAAAATCTAGTTTTATTTGTATTTTATTTTTAATTAAAGGTATAATTTAGTTCAAGTCCTTATGTAGTTTAATTTATTTCTATGTTTGTTTACACTCAATTTTTTAATAAATGTATGAAAATGTATAACATCTTGAAAGTTGACAGCCTGGAGATACACCATTACCATTAGCTTCATATAACAATTGGTGGTATTTGTACTCTAGAAACGTGAAAAGGAAAAGATTAAAGATTTCTAATCAGAAAAATATCAAGCTACATAGAAGATGGGCTAGTTGCACCCATCAGTGACCCATCAGATTAATTCACCAACATCATTAGTTAGTATTGTATAATTTTATCTATGTATACATAGGTAAAGAACTTATAATGCGTCATAGCTCAACCCTGGTGAGCGGTATAATCGAACAATCACGAAATATGAATTAAAATTTACCTGAACTACCGGTCGTGCTTCTCGTTTGTTTCCTGTAACAATAATAACACTTGTTAGGAAAGAAGTAAACAGATAATTTAAAATTGGTTAAGAAGTATTCTAATAAATTTATTTCTTCTCTAGTATTGGTAGCGTCATGAGCACATAAATGAGCTCATAAATGTGGTCATAAGTGTTGTCGACTAAGTAGGCGCTTGACCATTTTCTCTGGCAGTTCCTACATCAAAATAAAAACAGTAACGCTGATTGTCACATTCACTTGCAAGAGAAAATAGCCTTTGATGTTTTACACCATGCAACTGACATTGAACCTTAGGGTGGTAAGGGAATTTCTTGGTTGACTCGTGCTGGGTCGCTGTACTTCCAAGGTTACCAATATATATAGGTAACGACCGCTTTAGCCTACTTAGTTGGTAGTGACCCTGCCTACGAAGCAAGAGGTCCTGGGTTCAAATCCCGGTAAGGGCATTTATTTGTGTGATGAGCACGAATATTTGTTCCTGAGTTATGGATGTTTTCTATGTATTTAAGTATTTAGTACCTGGGCGACCGAGCTCTGCTCGGGCAGAAACTCGGTACCAAGCGTTTTCCCAGAGATAAGTCCAAGCTAGATCAATTTTTCATCCCTGAAAACCCCCAAATACCAAATTTCATCGAAATCGTTGGAACCGTTTCCGAGATCCTGATTATATACACCGGAGGGGTGGGGTAGGGGGGTGAGAGGGGGGGAGGGGATGCGGGGGAGGGAGCGCGGGGTTATTAAAGGGGGGATGAAAATTTCATTGATTTTGCCGTAGGATGCACCGTTTTCAAGATATTTGACAAAAACACCGGAGGGGGTGGGGGGGGGGGTGAGTAACGTTAAACTATCGTCCGTAAACCGACTTTACAGACAACCGGCTTTTCCTGTTCTGTGCTCCCAATAGGGAACGTACACATGGACGGTGCTGCCAACTGGTGCCATAAGGGTGCCATCAATTTGAATGTTTTACCTTGATAAGTTTGTTTTACTGTCCGCATAGTGTCTCTTCTGTCGCATTAGTGCTGCCGCCTATAGTTACTGCACGTTCCCTATAATACTTTTTGTAACAAAAAAGTAACTTTTTCTCACAAAAAAGTAACTTTTTCTCACAAAAGAAGAAACTTGACGTTTTCTCATAAAAAATAAACTTAAAAAAAAAAACTAAAAATCTTGAAAACAAACGTGGAATCGAACCGAGGTCGGCTGGATCCGCGACCACCCGATTTCTAATGTGCCATTATGATCTGCTTGAAGTCGGCGAAATTTAGCTTTATATTCTAATGCTAATGCAAACAAAAATAGCCGGAAAACACGAGTAAAAGCGATTTTCTGAAAATGAAACATAGCTAGATCAGTTTTTCATCCCCGAAAACCCCCACATACCAAATTTCATCGAAATCGTTGGAGCCGTTTCCGAGATCCTGATTATATATATACATATATATATATATATATATATACATATATACAAGAATTGCTCGTTTAAAGGTATTAGATTTATCTATACATATAAGTATGTTTATCGTCGTCTAGTACCCATAGTACAAGCTTTGCTTAGTTTGGGACTAGGCGATTTGTGTAAGATTGTCCCGTGATATTTATTTATTTATTTTATTTTTAATATGTTTGTAATAGTAGTAGTAGTACCTAGTAGTAGTCATAAGACCTATTAAGTACTGCGGTCACGGTAGGGCTGGTCCACAAATTCAAAGACGCTCAACGTGCTATGGAAAGGGCTATGCTCGGAGTTTCTTTGAAAGATCGAATTCGTAACGAGGTGATCCGATAAGCGTAAACCACACACAGGATGGCAGCGGATCAGGAGCGGCTCACGTCGGGAGTACGGCGGACCTATTTACATGGCTGTATATGAACAACATCACACCACCCCGCGCCCGACCCCGCAAGCCGTTAGGTGTGGCGTTGTCCATATACAGCCATGTAAAATAGGCCCGCCGCACTCCCGACCCGTCCCGCTCCCGACTCGCTGTTTTCCTGCGAGTGGTGTACGCTTCAGCCATGTCGCCAATTTATAGCAATCCCTTAGCTCCAGTGGCACTCGTAATTTGCAAAGAAAGAGTGCGTTACTTTAGTTTTTTGTGAAAGCTTACACTTAACATTCGCAACGCTCTTGAACCTACGTCTCCTCGATTATCTACGTACGAGCCAATTCCACGCATGCTGCCACAAATTACTCTCCACAGTTCTAGGAATAGAGGCTTCATCTGAATGAAATAAGGTTACAAATTGAATGAAGGAAGTTGGAGTGCATGTAAGAAGAAAGCTGTTACGTTGGCCTGAATGGTACTGTCGCAGTGATGAAAGCATTACGTGACATCTGATGGGTTAATAGGCGAGGACGGGGACGTGCGTGATACCGATTTAAAAGAGTTTTAGCACTAAAAATCTTGATAAAATGAGACGGATCTGTATAATAGTAGTAGAAAATTTCCGCTCGTTCCCTAAATATCAGAATTGCAAAATACTAGATTGCTGACTTACCCTATTTCTAAAATACCAAATTCCCAGAATACCAGACTTTCCTGTCACCGTGTTTTTCTCTATATCGGATTTCATAAAAGCTTGTTTTCAATAGGTACACCATGTTCCATTCAAAACCGAATTACCCTAATACTTACCAGATAGTGAAATCACCAGGCTCGTAAAACACGACCCCCTGGCCTCCCCACGACGACCACGACCTGCCTGACGAGCCTGGTGATTTCACTATCTGGTATTATGGGAATTCCGTTTTGAATGGAACATGGTGTAACAACAAAACAAGCTTTTTTGCTTTTTTGACAATCCGATATAGAAAAAAACACGGTGACAGGAAAGTCTGGTATTCTGGGAATTTGGTATTTTAGAAATAGGGTAAGTCGGCAATCTAGTCTTTTGCAATTCTGATATTTAGGGAACGAGCGAAAATTTCTGGTGCTGTAAAAGTACATGGATTTATTTTTTGGGACAACTACTACCAGCACGAAGTATTAAGTATGCTTGACGAACTTTTAAACCTTTTGCAGAACGTATTGAATTAGAATTTGTGAGATCCTATAATTGACTTTAATCCCACTAATATTACGAGAAAGTTTGTATGGTCGGATGGATGTGTGGATGTTTGTTACTTTTCATGGTAAAACGGTATGACGGATTGTGATGAAATTTGGCACACTGATAATTATAACCTGGATTAATATATAGGATACCTTTTACCGCGGAAAATTGCATAATAGATAGCTATAAACGAATTCTTTGCAGACTGAGTCGCGGGACAGCTAGTGCTATTATAAAATTAACTCACTATGTATTTGATTTAATTTTATTGGTTCTCCGATACTAAATAAAATAATTACCTGCGCGGCTTGAGTTCTCGGATTCAATCCCCGGTCGGAGTAAATATTATGTACTTATACAAAAACGGTATCCTGTATTATCGCCAAAAATTATTTCTCAAATGATTAATTTGCCAACTGTTTATTTTTTCTGAAACGTAAACTATTAAGGATATATATTAATAATTAAGGACAGTTTGTTTTATAACAATCCTGAAAAGTTTACAGTTTCAGAATAAATAAACAGTTGGCAAATGAATCAGTTGGAAAAAGATAGAATCATAATATAAAAAATACGAATGTTTGTTCTCAACTCTTGGATGTTTAATATGTATATATATTTAAGTATTTTTATCCATTGCCTAGTACCCAACTACCCATAGCACAAGCTTTGCTTACTTAGGGACTAGGTCAATTGGTGTCAAGTGTGGCGTGATATTTTTTAACCATACTTTATATCATAAATGCGGAAGTGTGTCTGTCAATAGACACCCTATCTCTTCACGGTTAAACCGCTGAACCAGTTTAGATGAAATGTTGTATGAAGATAGTTTGAGATGCTAACTAACTTAACCTAAGGGGGTGAAAAGGGGAGTGGCAGTTTGTATGGAGAATCAGTAACCGCTGAACTGATTAAGATGAAATTTGGTATGGAGGTAGTTTGAGACCCTGGAAAGGCTTAAGATAGTTTTTATCCCAGATAATTGCATAGTTCTCAGTCCCGACGGAGTCGCGAGCAACGGCTGGTTAAAAATAAAATTTTGACTCGTGTTCTTCTAGTAGGGTCATAAATAATAAGTCATAAATAAGTGATCACTTTTGTACCTTGCCACTTTAACGTCATGTTTGCAAATTCATACGAAATTTTGCAATGATTGAAAGCGACAAGGTACAAAAGTGATCACTTATTTATGACGTTGACTGTAGTACAAGTACGTACTACAACAAACAATCTTTTCGTGACTTTTCCTTCACTATTATTCCTTCCCTCTGAAGCTTCGAATAACTTCACGATTGTGGCGAGGCGAGATTAGGCAATCGTCGATCACGTCTATCAAATGGAAGTTATCGGTAACTAGAAAATTATAAGATTAAGTTGGCGCAGAGCACGGCGAATCGTAGGTAGCGGCCAATGTAACGGGCCAATAGGAGGTGAGGTGACCGTGTTACTTACAAGTTGTTTTTTGTTTTGTTTTGGTGGTAGGTCTGATTTGCAATATATAATAGTTTTATTCGAGGCGTTGGTTTGAGGAAGATGGACCAGTAGCAAATGGACTTTGAGTCTACATAATGAATTTTTAATTTTAGATTCTTGGAAAGTAAGGAAGCTCCACTTCCGCAAATAATAAACAATTCGACAATAACTTTTCATTTAAAAAATAAATAAAATTAATATTACAGGACTTGACACCAAAAGCTTGTGCTACTACTAGGTAACGGATAAACAAACTTAAATAGATAAATACAGAATTAAATACTTATTAAACACCACCACTCGAGAACATACATTCGTATTTTCACACACACACACACACACACACACACACACACACACACACACACACACACACACACACACACACACACACACACTATTATTCACATTTATACAGGGTTATTTTCAATTCACTGACATCCTCTTAACCCTGAATTCCTATCACTCAAACAAATGTTTTTTGTTTTACGACTTTTTAAAATTAAGCACTTTTTTCCCATACAAATACACAGAGTATCGTAAAAATAAGAGGAAATCTCAAATTTTCAAAACGTTTAACACCAAAAATATTAAGTTATGACAAAAGTCGTAAAACAAAAAACATTTGTTTAAGTGGTAGGAGTTTAGGGTTAAAAGGATGCTAGTGAATTACAAATAACCCTGTATACAGATATAAGCTGTATTGCTTCTTTAATAGTTTGTTACACTATTAGTTTTTTTTTTGATCTGTATCTGTCCCTAGGGTGAGAGCCTGGTGATCTGTAATACAGGTGCCCGACTAGTTCAGACTCCAGTCTCTCACAAAGGATTCTTCGTATTTGCAGTCTTGTGTATACAAATTCTGTGAAAATATTTTAATGTAATCCTTTGTGAGTTGATAAATAAATACATTTATTTTTATTTTTATTTATTTTTCACACAAATATCTGCCCCTACCGAGACCTCAAGCTTCGTAGTTCAGGTTCCTAAGCACTAGGCTATTTTCGGTCGTCAAACATTTCGTCGTCATCATTTTGAACATGAATTACAGTAATGGTCACACTTCATGGTGCATCATCACCGCTATTACTTTTTGCAAACATTTCCAAAAGTTCGTGAGCAACATCCGATACCAAAAGTTCTTTATTGTTAGTAAAAGTTGCCGTGTCAGTATGTTAAGTAATGTTGCTTAATTTTTGAAAACAGTCAACATTCTCTAACAATCGATAAACATTGTTGCTGAAAGCCGTGCCACCTGTCGTGTTGCTGAAAGTTATTCTTTGTCATAAATATTTTGTTAATTTATGTTATTCGCGATCTTTTCGCGATGAGTAATATTCATCAAATTATTATTATTGTTATCGTTTATTTCAGAATTATTGACACATACATTTATACATAAATTAATTGTACTGCCAAACTGCGTAGCGTACGACGAGAAACCTTTAAAATCTGAGAGTTTGGGCTTAAAAAATGTTACTGTAACATTTTTAAAGCACAAAGTTCGTTCGGACAACGCTCTTGAAAGCCGGGATACCCACCTCAACGTTCTTGGCCAAAACCATTTGTTCCCGTTTATAAAGTTAAAATATTATCCCACGGAAATGTATTACCGGGATAACTTTAATCTGAATCGTTCAGCCGTTATCGGACTAACAAACATATCATATCATTAAGTAGAATATTATCAAGGATGATATAGACTGGATTGGCAGTCGCCATAGTACGGATCGGCCGCGGTTTTTGTAGTTCGATTATTAAATCTAGATGGCGCTGAAATATAGCCAGAGGCTTTGAGGCAAAACAATAAGACTACAGATGTTTCATATTACTACAAATGTATTATTTTTCAAAAATATTGCATAATAATACATTTGCAGTGATATGAAATGTCTGTAGTCTTATTGTTTTGCCTCAAAGCCTCTGGCTATATTTCAGCGCCATCTAGATTTAATAATCGAACTACAAAAACCGCGGCCGATCCGTACTATGGCGACTGCCAATCCAGTTATCATGCGTTAATTTATTGTTTCTATCGCAGGTAACACCGGATATGGGTCATGTTTAATTTACACATATATCTTTTTGTTCGCTCCTCTCATGTGGACATGGAAAAAGTTAAAGGTCTATGGTTAATATTTATATCAAGTCTATATCAGCGTGTAAGACGCCTGGCTAACTTGCAGCCCATTTAAATAAGTCTTAAAAAGTTTGCTGACTCGGAGTCGCTAATTTTATGGTAATAAATAACTTTATTTACATATTTTATGTCCACAGGAGAGACAACTTTTGTTTAGACCCATATTATGCTGATCAGTGATCACCCATTCCATAGGCATCTAAGGCTAACGGAAAATAGCGAACGGCATGCGATGTAGCAATCGCACCCATAAAACCAGCTACCAATTGGTATCATTGCAAAAATGACAAATTGTCGAACCAGTAGAACAGTTGATCGCATTGACTAACAGATCCCACGATACAACATGATTGTTGCCACATGCCTCGGACTTGCTGTTTCGCAAAGTTATACGTAGTTGTCAATAATGGTAATAATGGTGATGACTTATTGAGCGGGATTCCACGTGCACTCAGTAGGTATATTGTGAAATAGATAGGATCTTATGTTTACTATGCGAACGACTTTGTAATAAGTCTATAGGTAGTCTCTCATATGGGTATGTATTACAATACCGAAGTACGAAAGACCGAATGTATTAAAACATCGAATGGGTCAAAAGCCCGACACGATTTTTTTTCTGAAACCGTAAACTTTTCAGAATTTATTAAAACGGCATAATACAGAACCCATTAGATTTAGGTTAGGTTTGTTTTATAACAATCTTAAAAAGTTAACGGTTTCAGAAAAAAATCTTGTCGGTCTTTTGACCCATTCGATGTTTACATTCGGCCTTTCGTACTTCGGTATTGTAATACATACCCCTCTCATATACATTCTTATTCCAAGATATTGCCTCAGGCAAGGCAGATTCCGAAGATACTGGCAGAATTCTTCCTTTGAATAGCTAAGCTAATTCTTGGTCGGGGTGGTTGCCAGATCTTCGGTCTCCATAAGTATTTTAACATGTCCTTCATGAAATAAAAATGCAAAAACACAAATCTGGGTGAAGGGCCGTAAGGTTAAACCTGAATATGACTATTAGTGGATTACAGGTGGATTAGTACCTTGTCTTTATGATTTAAAATAGTAAATAAATAAATGTCACGGGACACTTTTCACCAATTGAACTTGTCCTAAAGTAAGCAAAGTTTGTGTTATGGTATGTTTACGAAGCAACTACTAAGTACGGGTAAAGTTATATACCCAAGACTCGAGAACAACCATTCTTATTTTTCATCTATAATTTCTGGCCTGACCAGTGATTGAACCCGGAACCTCAAGCTTCATAGTCAGGTTTCCTAAAGTCATACACAAACTACTAAGTACATACAAGAGTGTGATGTAATAAATGTAGTATTCGTATCAACTGGTATTTTTTAAACAGTCTAATGTTGGTTGTTTGGTTTGAATCCGTTCTCAGTTTTGGGCTTATAAAGTATAGACATTAATAGGTCAAAAACTGGAAGTAGGTATATTGATAACTACACATATTTTTGCCAATAAATCTCCTATCTTATCGTAACTGCTTCCGTTTCAATTGAAAAGTTGCATTTCTTCCGTCTAAAGCATACTTATCGGAATAAAATTACCGTAAATATATCGTAATGGATTGATTGCACAGCGCGATGTAATGGTGCAACCCACTATTATTGACACGCACAACCATAAATTATTTAATAAACGAATTATACGTAAACTATCTTCGACATCACTACATAGTATTTAAAACAGATTCCCGCTGTCTGTATTCTTCCCTATGTATGCTTAGATCGTTAAAACTACGCAACAGATTTTGATGCGGTTTTTTTAATAGATAAAGTGATTCAAGAAGTAGGTTTATATGTATAATACATCCATAATATCAGCATTGCACATGTGCGAAGCCGGGGCGAGTCGCTATAGTTGAAAACTGTAATAGACAGTGCTATCCGGGCTCTTACGATCTCTAAGTTTTGTTCACTGGCAAGGCAAGACTTACACAAGTACCGTATTTTGTGATTTTGCGTTTGCACTCTCTATATTTGGGTAAAATGTTACTCGTAAGTTGTATTTTGGTTACTTGGGAACAAGTTTATGTGAAAGTTTTGACTGGAAACCTACCTACTAAAATACTGACCTGCTAAAATAATACAAGATGTTTCCAAATTATTCTAGAATATTTTATCTACTCATGGTTAAGTTCTACTTCTGTAACTTTCGGATTCAAAATGTGGTCATGCCTTTGACGCGCGCGGTACGCTCTAAACATCAATCAATGTCTATAATAAACATTTGTGAACTACAATTAATATATCCTGAAAAAGATTAACAGGGATGTTTAGTGAAACTAACACAACCATCTGCTGATATATCCCAGACACATTTTAACAATTAATTAAAATAATAAACGTAAAATTAATTAACGTACATAAGGACTTAAACTAAATTAAAACTATACTCAGTTAAAAAGAACAGACGAACAGAGAACCTCTTTTTTTTGAAGTCGGTTAAAAATAAAAAACAGAAGAAAATAAGAAAAGAAAAGAAGAGAAGAAAAGAAGAATAACTATACTAAAACTAGAAAAAAAAATAATTATTATGTACAACTATCCTAACTTAAAAGTAGATACATTAAGAAAAAGAAAAAACTAAAAGATATTTTGAACCCTAACTTCTAAGGCATAGTTCCGAAGATACTGGCAGTCTTCCAGTACTATCTGTTTCCAATTCCTCTTTTTGTATTTGTTTTTTCTTTGTCACGAATAAATGTTCTTCTTTCTTTTTTTTTTCTTTCTTCTCTCTTTGAATTGCTAAGCTAATTCTTTGTCCGAAGTAGCTGCCAGCTCTTCGGTCTCCTGTGACGTCGTCTTTCCTGTTTGCTATTTTCTTATACAAATTAGGTACATGTATTATAGAAATCGCACTATAAAAAAATCACGCACTTGCACTTCACTAGTCCATTTTGTATTGCGATTAATAAATAAAACTTAACATTCCGCGGCATTCAAAAACACATGTTCAATCAATGCGACTTGTAACAAAAATATGAACAATTAAAATTGGCTCTCGTTTTCCACCTGCTAATGTGGGTCAAGATTATCCGATTTGAGCAACCATTGCATCGCGTTGTCTTGTTTTATGACGGCTTATGCGAATTATGCGAAAGCAATAGTTTGATGAAAAATAAAAATATCACGGTATTCACACCAATTGACCTAGTCCCAAAGTAAGCCAGGCAAGCTTGTGTTATAGGTACTAGGCAACGGATAAACATACTTATATAGATAGATACATACTTAAATACATATTAAACACCCAAGACCCGAGAACAAACATTCGTATTTTTCATACAAATATCTGCCCCGACACGGGAATCGAACCCATGACCTATTATACATCCTATTATACAGGATGAAATCAAAATGGAGATACAAAATTAGTGTTTCTTAATCAGTTAATGCTGGACAACATAAAGCTTTGACTCAATTGTTAAAATTAGTTAGATAAAATTTAGAACGTTCATACTTAGTTGAAATGAAATCACAAACTGAATGTATGGACACCTCAAATTAAATAAGACTAATAAAAACAATTGTGTTAGTGATTTATACAGGGTTATTTGTAATTCACTAACATCCTTTTAACCCTAAACTCCTACCACTTAAACAAACGTTTTTTGTTTTACGGCTTTTGTCATAACTTAATATTATTGGTGTAATAACGTTTTGAAAATTTGAGATTACCTCTTATTTTTACGATACTCTGTGTATTTGTATGGGAAAAAAGTGCTTCATTTTAAAAAGTCGTAAAACAAAAAACATTTGTTTGAGTGATAGGAATTCAGGGTTAAGAGGATGCCAGTGAATTACAAATAACCCTGTATTGTCCATTGTCCACCATTAACTGAGTAACTCAACACTAATTTTGTGTCATCATTTAGATTTCACCCTGTATTATAAAATTTATAAATGATTTGTGCGCATGTTTGAAATATTAATGTAAGGTAAACGTACCAATGCTCGAAACCTCAACGCCCATTAGATGACACCCATCTGTCACCTCTCTTACAAAGACATAAAATTGAAGGTGCCATGTATTGGGTCAGTGTCGAGCACAGGGACGTTTACCTTGTAACACCATTTATTTTTAGAACTTGTAAGCAATAGGTACATCATTTGAATTTGGCATTGCCATACAACGAGGAAACGCAGTCAGCCTTATGGGCCACCTACGAAATACCAGCGATCTGAGTGATATTTGTATTTTTCTAAGTATTTAGAATTAGAATAAGTTAGTTTGTTTTTTACAAATCTTTATGTTATTTTTTTCTATATTTTGTGAGAGTTTTTATGTATCTATCTACCTAATATAAATAAAAATCAATTGCAGAAAATAAGATAAGATAGATAAGATAATTTATTCAATAATTTGTAGTACAAGTTTAACAATAAATACAATTTCTTACAAAAAGGCTATATAACACGCGTGCCTGCACTAGGGTTACTAAAGAAATCTGTGTCGCAGGCTAGGCTAAAATGTATGAATGTGCGTATAACTTCTGCACCTATTTGTCTAATTCTTTTTATTCTGTAAATAAATTGTGTTAGTAACTACTGAGAGAAGGTTTGTATGAAAGAAAATGTTGCTTTTTTAGGGTTCCGTATCTACAGGGTGCCAACGGGACCCTATAACTGAGACTCCGCAGTCAGTCTGTCCGTCCGTCTGGTACAGAGCACTATCTCTTGAACCGTAATAGCTAGACACTACAAATTTTCACCTATTATGTATTATTGTTGTTGCAATAACAACAGATACTAAAAATAAAATAACATCAATAATTAAAAGGGGGTCATACAAGAAACGTGTTTTTTGCAGCATTTTTCAATTCAATGGGACCTTATCGCAGTAACATACCTTTAGGATTGTAGATTTGCAGTAAAAAGGGATTTTTAGAATTTCCTACGGGATAGAGATCAGTAGGCTTATTGTCTAACGCTTCTGACGCTTGCCTTCGCTATCACTATTTCTTTCTGTCAAACGGTATAAGATGAAGACAGAAAGAGATGGTGAAAGCGAAGGCAAGCGTCAGAAGCGTTAGACAATATTCGGGAGTAGGTAGACCATAAATTTTATTTGTACGCGGACGAAGTCGCGGGAAAAGGCTAGTTACAAATAATTGAAGACTTGAGTGGATAAAGGGGTTATATGTACCTTTTTTCGATTTTCGGTTTTATGCCACAAATGAAGGTGTTAAGTCATAAATTATGACTTAGCAAAAATGTACATAACCCCTTCATCCACTCACGTCTTTAATTTTGAACTTCACAAAATGATGCAGCATCTAACGATAGTCAAATTAGGTGCCTTACGTAGAAACTGTGTGCGCTAAAGTAAACTTCACTGACCTACCTACAACTATTTGATTAGCTGGTGCTACACACGGGAAACGATGGTAAAGAGGTCATGTTTTATAACGTTCAGCTTTCATGTACCGTATGAGAAAGCGAAGAAAATAAAAAAGTTCTAGACTGACACCAATAAACCGTGTAATATAAATAAATCATGATATATTTTCCACTAAGAGTTACTATCTGTTGCCAGTGACTTTTTGCGTAATTTCGATCTGCCCCGAAATAAGAATTTAATTTTATTTATACTCGCAAAGTGCACGTCAAATTTTGACTATTATACACCTTAGAATCATGTATTATTGGAAACTTACTGTCAATCAAAAAAAAATTGAGGTAGGTAGGTATGTACCGTAAAACCACATAACTATAGTCCTAACCTGCAACAATAGTCCAATTTTCGTCCTTATATTATCCTTAAAATATTATAGCTTACTGCTATTATTTCTGGGTATATAATTATGTTGTTAGGCTTAAAATAAATTGCTTTAGTCTAGCCATGTAGCTATCATATTTTAAGGATAATGTAAGGATGAAAATTGGACTATTGTTGCAGGCTAGGACTATAGTTATGTGGTTTTACGGTACTAAAATTAGTACGCTGGGCCTTACAAAAATAGTATATATTACTAGCTGTTGCCCGCGACTCCGTCCACGAAGAATAGGGATATAAAAAATAGCCTACGACCTATTCTCAAACCTATCGAATGCAGAATAAAACTTTCATAAAAATCGGTCAAGGCGTTTCGGAGGAGTTCGATAACAAACACGTGACACGAGATTTTTATATATTAGAAGATATTATTTGGCAATAGAGTAGCTTTTGAGATGTCAAAGAATTATTAAAATCGGTTCAATAGTTGTAGAATTTTCAAACACATTATCATGTTATTATAGCGCGAGGTAAGGGAATGTGCAACACTCGCACAAACTTGTGTAAAGTTTATGAGTGTGAAGTGATACGGTGTAATTTAATTAATGTTTGTATTGATATAATAAATAAATAAAATAACGCCTAAGCCGTTGAACCGATTTGCTTACGTACATAGATGAAAGAAAGAAAACAAAATGTATAAATACCTAATCATCATCATCCCAGCCCATATAAGTCTCACTGCAGGGCACAGGCCTCCTCTCAGAATGAGAGGGATTGGGCCGCAGTTCCCACGCGGGCCCAGTGCGGATTGGGAAATACCTAATAATAATGACTTAAACATTATGAAAAGGGGTTCCCTTTAGGCAAGATACCAATGATACTGGCAGGGGAACTCTTTGAATAGCTAAGCAAATTTTTTGTCCGAGCAAGCTGCCAGCTCTTCGGTCTCCTGTAACTTCGACTAAAGTCTTTGTTGTTTCTTTATAGAAGTTCATAGTGCTAGGACCCCACGGACCAAGGGTCTCGACACCGAATGGAACTAAATGGAGATAGTTTGTAGATGGTTTTCCTGACAAGATTTTATTCGGAAAATTGCAGTTCCCGCGGAATACCGAAACGAACGATTTCTAGCAGACGGAGTCGAGGGCAACAAGTAGTAATATGTCCTCGTACAATTGACCTAATTGAACTGTGAACGTTCTCACAGTAAATGTCATGATATTTTCTGTAATCTTCTGTAAAACTATCACATTTTTGGCACCGGCGCGATTCCCGATGACTCGATGACACGGTTACCGTGACCGCGTGTGACCCGAGACGCAAACAATTGATAGCTATCTCGTTCACACGCGTGTGCTCCGCAGTTTATATGAGTAACTGTTGATTATTGTAATTAACGGCCAATAATGTCATCAATTTTACTGTCGTGTTGGTTGAAATTGTTACCATAATAGGGTAAAATACCCGATAGTCAACCACGCACCGGTAGTAGGGCGTATATGAGTGCGAGTATGAAAGATATCTCTCGTGCTCTTCTCACTCATACGAAAGATAGGCAGGAGCCGACTACTAAGCGATATTATTAAAAGGCTGAGCACTGTGCGTTTTACCCTACTAAGCGTTCCAAAGAACGTCAGAATTGGATTTGTAGACTTTACTCGCTGTCAGATTCGAATGCCAGTCTAAAATATTCTCTCTCAAATTTTTAGCTGGAAATTGTGGTGTGGTCTTCCAACGCTTTAGACATAAATAAAAATCCCCAAATAGTTGTGTGTGTTTTAAATTTTGAACTAGATAGGTATTGCCCGAAGAATTCAATTATGACTATTTTTCCGGGATAAAAACTACCCTACGTTCTTTATAGGGTCTCAAACTATCTCAATACCAAATTTCTTCTAAATCGGGTCAGCGGAAGTTATGATGCCGCAGACAGACAGACACACACACATAGCGGTCAAACTTATAACACCCTTCTTTTTGTGTCGGGTGTTAGAAATAGACTCACCAGTTAACAAGTGAATGTTTAAATAATTTTAAAAGTCAAAAATCGAAACCAAATTTATCGAGCTAACGCCTATTTCTAAACATCAACTCAACGCCAAATGCCTGCAACATCAACATCCTCATCGGTTATTGTACGAACATCCGGTTGCCATTGGAAAAATTGAATGAAGTTATTTTACAAGAAATGACACCGTTCTTGTGGGAATGTTACGTCAAGACTAGATAAGATGGTAATGAACGAGATTGTGATCAATGGAAAATAGCTAATAACTGCTCTTTAGGAGTTTTATAGCTATAAATACAACTAATCACAATAATTAATTAATCACGCTTTTAACCTTCCTCTTAAGAAAATTAAAAAGAAAATACAAGGTCATTCAATTAGGAAACAATTCACGGTATATCTACACTTAAATCATTTTTTATAGTTGATTATCTCTTAAATGGTACGAGCTAGGATACAAGAGTCTTAGAGAACTTAGCTATATATGTGGCCTGAAGAAGCCTCCCTTAAAGTTAACGGAAATCAGAAATCAAAACGTATGGATATCGCATACCTACTCACTCGAAAAATTACGCTTGTTTGGTATCAGTTAAGCCTTAATAATGCCTTCCAAAATTTTATATTGGAACAAATAATCTTTACCTTAAGTAATCGTGTAGAATAACTGTTGGTTGGTTGACCCGCTACTATGTTCCGCGTACCTAATATGTCAATGTAAAAAAACATAGTCTCTTTTTTAAACCGTACGGTTAAGTTTCGTTCTTATTGCATATCAGCTGGCCAGTTAGGTCAAATCAAGTGTCATTCCAACATTCACCATCGCAAACTGAGATTGGTCATGCATCCAAAATGTGAAAAGGTTAACCACCCGTTATGTTACGGTAACTGTTGCAGCATTTAAGTATTCTCAGTTTTAACTTATAATAGTTGACTATTATGTATGCAAACTATGCCATAGTTTGGCTTTTTATCTCGCAGACTGGCGCCATTTGAACCGTGCGTGTGAAAAATATGCGGTCCGTTTAAACACTCTATTCTTATTTGAATTTTATGATGGTACGTTTTTCTGTTCTGCTAGTTACTAACAGCCGTGCACACAAACTTCTTCTTCTTGACTTAACTGGGTACCATCATAATCATTCGAGATAATAGGGATGTTAATGCCAAAAAAAAATAATTCGAAGACACGACTTCAGTAAAAAACGCTTTATTTTAGCCCTGAAAACCAGAATGAATTTCTGATTAACTACAAAATCAGATTTTTTGTTGCTTTAAAAAACAAATAAATTGTTGATTGAGTTGGCGAACAAGTGACGCCATAAGTTGTTATGGCCATTCAAACTCTATGGGAGAATTGTGTTTTGACAGCTCATAAAAAGTACGTCATTTGATTGGTGGTGTCAACATCCCTATTGTTATTGTTACAAAATGATGAACCAGAAGACAATCCACTGTTGAAGAAAAGCCTGCTGTTAGAACGCCACAATAAATTACCTCTTACCACCTTGCTTTGCTTTTAATATGCCTAGCAACCAATGGGAAAAGCTAAAGTCACTGTCAATTGAAATTGCAAACAATGTAAACAAACCATGTATTTAAAATGTCTTTAATTTCCGTTTTCCCTCATCAAATACTGCTAATCCATGTGTTATTTAATCAATACTTACCACAACATTATCCTAAACCATTAAAAACATAAACAAGTGCTAGAATATGGATATTTCATTAAATGGTTTATTAACATTATTCGCAATTTCAATTGACAGCGACTTTAGCTGAAAATCGTGGCAAGTGGCGACACGCTCACGAAGGCAAATCAAAGCACGACGATGCCAGGTTTGTGTCACTCAGGGAAAAACGCATTAAGCGCCACGACCGGGCCACCAACCCTCGACTATCTGGGGCTGCGTGCACTTGTCGCGAGTGCGGCCGAGGGATCCTATCCCGTATCGATAGCGCAAGTGTCGTCAGGGTGTTACTGAAATAATCTATCACAGATGTAAAGGCCTATTATATACCACCTGCATCCAGCTTCCCCACTACCCTCACCATGTCATCCATTCGCATAGTGGTAGGCCTACCAACGCTACAACTTTTAGTAGGTATGGTATGTGGTCGCCACTCGATAAACTTTCTCGAGAATGTTTACAGACATTAATAGGCGTTGTTGTGTGGTGACTCAAGAAAAGTATGTCCAAAGCAAACGAAACTAAGACTAGAGATCGGTTACTAAATCTCACTAATCTTTACAGCTTCCTGAATCTGAGGCGACACATTTATAGATTGTCAAATGTTTACGGATGTCGCTGAGGTATAAAGTCAATAAACTACTTATGCGTCATGCAAAAGAATCTTTTGAGTCATTTGGGATAAAACAGACCAGTTAGCGATTCACAGGAAAAAAGGTCATTTGGAATTTTGGAAGTTGAATTTACTAAGATTTAGTTTTGATCACAGAACTAATATAAATTAAGTTTTTGCTAAAAATTCTATATTTAAATACAAGCTTTTTTGCTGGCCGTACTTTTTGCCCTTGGTTAACAAAGTTTTCATCAAAACTAATCAAACTAGTTTAATCTCGACGTGATCGTGCTGTTTTACTACAGAGTTCGTTCGTATAGCCACCTTCCAGCTCCATCATCACATCAGCTCCATGTTATAATAATATTGCACTCGTATTGTCATCTGATTTATACATGGTTGCAAAATTTCAGCTCAATCGAAAACCGGGAAGTGGATCTAACTTAACTTGCAAGATTTGACCCATACATACATACATTGCAAGTTAGTAAAAATCTTTTAATAGACACGTCAAAAACAGTTAGCATCCCAGCCTAAACTTAGGCCGATATTAGACTATCATAGAAACATGATCATAGATATAGGTAATTTATTGAATCAGGCGTTACTTTGCGGAGGTCCATATTAATGAACTAAAACAATTACTTTGCTCACCCGCGACCTTAAGGTCCTTAAGGTCGCGGGTGAGCAAAGTAATTGTTTTAGTTCATAGATATAGGACTCATATTAATTTGATAAACCTATGTCACTGTCATAGGTTTATCAAATTAATATGAGTCCTATATCTATGATCATGTTTCTAGTCTAATATCGGCCTTATATGTCCCCCTGCAAGGCACAGGCCCTGAGGCCCCCTCTCAGAACGAGAGGGCTTGGGCCGTAGTTCCCACGCCAACCCAGTGCTGATTGAAAACTCACACACACCACTGAATTCCTTCTCAGGTGTGTGCAAGTTTCCTCAAGATGTTTTCCTTCACCGCAAAACTCATTTAAATTTAATTCCACACATAAATTCCAAAAAACTCAGAGGTGTGAGCCCGGGCTTGAACTCACGAACCTCTGCTTGAGAGACCATTGGATCAAACCACTAGGCAATTCGATATTATGTGGAAAATATGGAAATAAAATTACATAACGGTGCAAAATTAACCGTTTTTCACTAATTCAGTCCCACATAACTAGATGTAATCCTATTATTTAATTGGTAACACACGCAATGTATTACAAAAACGCTCGCCGCGCCGTCGTCGCGTGTTATAGAGGCCGAGCCGCCTCACCATATTATGTTCCAACACCAATAGACGAAAACAGCAATCTAAATCGTTCTCCCGTTACCAATGATCGGAACAGTTACGTATAACCGTTCGCTGTCGCACTCCACATGGCAAGGATCGCATGTGCCAACCTGCAGATTATAGGCTCAGGTTACCGCAAATTGATAGTCTGTGGTCGCTTCGTAGAATGTTGGATTGTGGGGAATTATGTACGATACGGTAAATATGTCAGTGTTGGCGACAATGGTATTTGTGCAAAAGCATGCTATGACCAACGACTGCAACGAAGCTAAAGCGCAGCTATACTCAACTTGTGACCCGCGGGCTGCCCACCAAGCTTCTACGAATGGCCTGCTTAGCATAAAAGTTGTATCGATTTTCAAGCTATTTGACTTTTAATGTAGCAGCAGTGTAATCAACAGACAATCAAATTTGCGGGCGGCTGCACTATTGCTACAACGCATCAGTGGCCCACACAAAAAAAGGTTGAGTATGGCTGGTACTTATATCATGATGTTTCCAAAATGCCTGCAATGCTAAATTACTACGCTCTGTGAGTTGATCGATAGCAGTATTATCAGTGACATGAAACATGTCGATGCCACTGACATGGTCTTTTACTGTTTTCTGCGAACGGTTGTTCTTGGTCTTGTTCATCGGTCGGTTGTCTTGGGTTTTTTGGTGATACGGATAAAGTCTTAAGTAGGTACAGGTACATACACATATATACACACACACGCATGCACGCACGACAACAATATACTACATATACACAAAGACAGTCAGTTCAGTGTTACAGTTCGGAGAAAATCGTCACAGCGAAGAGCTAACAAGTAACTCATCAGCGTATAATGGTATAATAACACCTTAGCGCAGGAATCTAAGTAGGCACCATATTTAAACTGTGACGGGTGAGAGCCACGTAACCTTGTTACAGAAGAAAGCGCTAATTTAGCGAATAGATACCTACTTAATATGGGAGAAAACAACCTCGTTCCTATCTGTATCAGAGCCGTTCGGAATTCAAAAACAAAAGTGAAAAGTTGTAAATGCTTTGGTCATTTGTTTTTCGAGACCAACATGGCGGACGGTATTAAGGGCAAATGTTTTTTTGTTTCTTGCAGTTGTTCGTCTATTACTTTTAAGTGCTTATTCAACTTGGAACTGTCAAAATGACTAATCTGCCCATTCGTCTTGCTGAAGTTGTATATTGGTCGTAGGATCTGGCTACATGCTGAAATAGCTTCTTGGTAACGGGATCCTATACTTAATGTTTTATCGGTCCGTAACATTTACACGGTAGTTGATATCAAGCAGGGAATCTTCCTCTGGACAATCAGATGTGTCAGATGATTTAATATAGTTTTATCTGGGATCCATTCTGGTGACATAATTTTTTTACGCTTAGGGTGAGGCCACACGAGTGTAATTTTGTGAGTTGTGAGCGGCAGAATTTCGGTTGCGCCATACATTGTGTCACGTGATGGCGCGCATATTGTATGGCGCGGACCGAAATTCGGCCGCTCACGACTCACAAAATTACGCTCGTGTGGCCTCACCCTATATCATCATATCACATAACCCTTTTTTATCACTAACCATTAATTAGATATTCAGAAATTTTTAAATGGTTATCCTGTAGGAATCTACAAGTTAGGGGCTATGTGAAATGATGATTATAAGTATTAAACATTTTTTGCACCCAATATGGAACCGTTTTATCTTCAAAAAAAAAAATCAAAACGTTTATTCTGCAAGTAGGCCGCAAAGGGCTCTTTTACATGTCATTTTTTTTTAAACTACCAGCGCTTTCGTTCTTAGTCATTGTAATGTAGGTGGTAAGGTAGTAAGTAACTAGAAAATAAGGGAGACGGAAAGGTTATTTCGCGCGACAAATCAGCTTTGCAATTAACGCTGTAGCAAATGGCTGTAGTTTTGCTATACGAGTTCTTACCTGATCCTAGTGATCCTAAAACCCAGAGACCTGTTTCCCGAACCTTAAAATACGGAGACGGGAATCGCAGTGACGCATCGTATCCGCATCCGCACCGGTTATTATCGCACGCTCTCCCACACCACTGCTCAAAATACGTAGACGGTACGGTATCGCAGTGACTACCGTAAACGTCAGACTTTACCGCATGTTCTCCATAGTAAAATCGTGACGTTTACAGCCCGTCACTGCGATTCCGTACCGTCGGCGTATTTTGAGCAGCGGTATGGCCGAGCCTTTACTCATTTGTGGTAGTCATGTTTCAATGTTGTAAGAATACTCTGTAGTTATACACAGAAAATGTAAAAAAGCGTGTTTTTTTTTAAATCGTGTAATCGTTCGTAACTCATTCGTAAGCGATCATGCGCACAATATCCTTGACATTTCCTGATCTGCGTTTGCTTCCTTCTGAATAACTAGTGATATGACAACGTAATTACGCAAAAATAGCCTAAACTTTAACATATAAATCGTATTGAACTGGAAAAAAGGAATAGGTTCAGTCTTTCTTTTATATAACTTCAAAGTTCAATCGCAAGAAGAAACTACAATAACTGTACGAAATAAAAGACTTGAGATTGCATGTGGACATCCCATAGATCAAGATGTCGCAAAATCAACTTCATCAGGTGTTCGGATTAGTTTTAATTAACAGGGTGAATATTCTGAGTTACATTTAAGAAATATATTTAAAAAGGTTCATGTTTAGGGTAAACTTTTATGAAAACTTAAGACAGTACTGGCCCTATACTACGAAGCGCGAAATTCGAACTTCGTTTCATGCCGTTCCGCTCACGCTAATGATATTTATTACGAGAGTGAGAGGGACCGCACGATCCGAACTTCGAACTTCGAATTTCGTAGTAACCCCCCTGATGCTGAATCTAGTTTGATCAAATTTCACGCGACTCGTTTTTCGGTTGTGATAATAATCAACGAATGGTTATGAGGTTTAATCGAGCGGTCAAAACACTCGAATATTCACCCAACACCGCTATAAAGATTTTTCATCGGAAATGTAATGTAATAGCACAAAATAAAAAGGTACAGAAATAAATCTACATACAAAGTGCGCTCGAGCAACGCACACATAGACACTGTTCACAGACACGATATCTCGGATCAGTTCGGATCAGTCCGAGCGCGATTGCCATCCGCGTGAGGCGCGCGCTGTGGTCGCGCGTCAGTGGAATTTTTCGAGGCGCGCGCTGTGGTCGCGCGTACTTATTTATTTTGTGTCGCGCGTGTGTGGAATTTTTCGAGTGCAATAATGGAGCAACAAAAAAAAGGTTATTATAGGTAACTGTTCAGTTGACGGTTGTTTAAATTCAACCCTAAACGGTGAATGGTCGTTTTTAAAGCTACCAGTGGTTTCAGAGAGGTAAGTTTAGTAGGTATCTGCTTGTATTTCGACGGTTTATTTTAACATTACATAGAATAGTTAGGTAGATAGCACCTCGCCCCGACTCCCAAAGTAATAATAGTTTCCTATTTTGAATCAGTATAAATAAGTAATCAAACAACTAGAAACGAGTGCCACTTTCACGATAAGTTTTATGTGCATATGCCATAATTGACAACCCTAGAGCGACCGCCGAGCGTAGGTATGAAAGTGAAGTACATACACTTGATTGACTTCTGTATCTTTTTATTTTGTGGTAATAGTGTGATCGGTAATGTATTCGTAATGAACACGATGCTAAATCAATAGATTTTGTTTCAATATGTACCTAAATATTCACGCCCTTGCGGCTGGACACATTGCACATCGGCCAATGTATGGAAACGTTTATTGTCAGCCACAATACCTAGGGATGTTGACGCCATTAAAAAATAATTCGAAGTAAAAAAACGCTTTATTTTAGCCCTGAAAACCAGATTAACTTTCGATTAACTGCAAAATTAGATTTTTTGTTGCTTTAAAACAAATAAATAGTTAGTTGATTGAGTTGGCGAACAAGTGACGTCATAGGTTGCTGCTATTGTCATTCAAACTCTATGGGAGAATTGTGTTTTGACAGCTCATAAAAAGTACGTCAGTTGATTGGTGGTCTCAACATTCCCATTAAAAAATCCTGAAAAAAATACACAGATGTCAAACTAACCTGAATGAAATATTCTGGATTATTTTTGAGGCCGCCTCATTTATCTACTCACATTTTTTAAGATGCAGCAAGAGATTCTGATACAGCTTCCAGTTAAATATGGTAGACGTACAAGACCTCTAAGACCTCTAATATACAACCGAATCCCATCAAAATCTACAGCTGTTTGTTAAAAAAATGTGACCCGGTAAATGAGGTAGTTGAAACGTTCGAATAAACGCTCCAAAGAAAATACATCAATGCATTTTTCTTCATCGTAAATCACGCAACTGATGTCAAATCTAATCAGTTTTCTCAGTATCGCAAAACGGCATAAAATTAACAATTTCCTGTGAAGCAGTAACGAAACGCACGCATCTAACACCCACTTATCAGTAAGAAAAAAAATTAATAAGCGACTGACAAAACACAGCGCTACATCGCTCCAGTAACGTCAACGTGATCGTTTTCACGGTACATTGCGTTTTGTTTTTGCTTTCGTCTGGTGTTTAATAGTTATTTTTATTTGCCACACGCATGTAGGAAAAACGTACGTATTTGCTTATAAAAACCGGCCAAGTGTGAATCGACAATAAAATTATTCAATGACATGTTAAGTTTCAATTGACTACTCACTATAAGTAGTTTTCCTTTTAAAGTCGTTATTAGATATACATACTTACTACTTTTTTGATTTCTTTCAGATTTTTCAAGCCATCGGTTTAGCTTGTAGGGGAGCGACTCTTACCTGTAACAAAAATAAGCACTTTAATATTTTTAACAAAACAGTCTGGCTGGGATAAGTATGGGATGGGCACTGAGAGTCCAACAACTGGAATAAAGAGCTTCTCTCCGCTTGGTTAAGTCATCGAATACAGAGATAGGGGATGCCTTGAATCTCGTAATCGTTCATTGTCGAAGTTGAATGAACTGTACGTTCAGCGAATCCATCATGCCACAGTTTGGATTATTTACATGATTATGCTAAGCTAGTAAAATTCTCATTTGGCCGAATTTCTGTGCAAAATAAGAGCTCGTTCCCACTATGTCGTGTGTCGGATTCCGATTTTAATCGGGCGTCCAGTGGCAGAACATTTTATATGAAGCTGTTCACACTCGGAAATCGTGTCCGACAAAATTTATCGGAAGGAAGAAGAACAATTATATTTTAGATGCTTCAAAACTAATAGTTAATCGATTGAGTCTTCATCATCATTTCAGCCATAGGACACGTCCACTGCTGGACATAGGCCTCCCTCATTGATACAAAATCATTACCGTCGGAAGCAGCTTGCATCCACCTTGGACCTGCCTGCTTGATCGATTGAGTGGGCGTCATAAAAGTGACGTCATAATTAGCAGCTTATAAAAGTATGTCAGTTATGGTGTCATCGCCCCAGTTTCCAGTTTAGTATCCATACATGTGTTTAATTGACATTATCTAAATATTAAATGAAATATTCAGTAGAAGCTGCGTAGACGAGAAACTATGTCAATTTAAAAAAAAAAACTATTTATTTATTCATCAATAAAAATTACAGCATTACAGTATAACACCATTGCGCTATAAAATTCAAAAATACAAATAAAACTTAAATAACTATTTATGGATTTTTGAAAAACGTCTTCCTCTCTTCCCTAAAACGACGGAACACCACACCCTCCGGCCAAAAGTCGTAGCGCAGGAACATCTGCTGGTGCTTGGCAGGCACTTGGAGCCTAAATGAGCTGAAGTGGTTAGCCCTTTGAGACTCGAGCGGGTAGATGAACAGCTGGGATCCCTGTAACCGACCCCGTGCTGCCTCGCGGACGTGCTCGAAGACCTTCTCCGTCGTCGTCTTCTTGTCCAACCGAGACAGGTAGGTAGATGTCCACCAACGGTACAGCAGCTTGGATACAGGACAACGCTGCAGGAATGGTCCCACGCCACGCTGATATCCTACTCAATTAATACACCTACGTGGTCGTTATTGACACCCGCATGTATACGGCAGTGTCAATATCATTACTTAACGCGTGACCTAACTCAATGCCGCGTCGATCGACTCCGGCGCATCGCTAATAAATATTCAAACAATGCGCACATAATTCTTATTACAGTAGTTACGCGAGGTCGTTAAGGATTCGTGAGTGACGTAACTTATTGTCTCATAGAATTGGTAGAAGTTGCGGTATTTCTAGACTGTTCTGCTCTATTAAGTAGTACGCTTGTTAGCTAAAGGATTCCTGCCGAGGCTGTTCCCAGTTATTCCTGACCTTCTGGGAATAGCCCTCTTAACCACGAACCACTGATATATAAGTCTAATTGCTTGGAAAGAGACCGGCAACAGTTTGGAGAGCTGACGGCACAGACCTCCAGTAATGCCAAGCCATAATAAGAAGAAGAACAAGACCTCTAGTCTTATTTTTCGGTTTTAGGTAGACTGTTTTACTTAATATATTTTTTTGCAAAGTAATCTAGGTACTACTACTAGGTAGGTAGGTAGGGTAGGTTTTTTGCATATGTGGATCATTCCTATACAGGGTTATTTGTAATTCACTAGCATCCTTTTAACCCTAAACTCCTACCACTTAAACAAATGTTTTTTGTTTTACAGCTTTTGTCATAACTTAATATTTTTGGTGTAATAACGTTTTGAAAATTTGAGATTTCCTCTTATTTTTACGATACTCTGTGTATTTGTATGGGAAAAAAAGTGCTTCATTTTAAAAAGTCGTAAAACAAAAAACATTTGTTTGAGTGATAGGAATTCAGGGAAGAGGATGTCAGTGAATTAAAAATAACCCTGTATATGTACTATATGTGGACCCCCTGCTTATTTACTTAATATATATATTTTGCAACTACTTTTACTACTTACTTACTTTTTTACTTGAAATGTTTTTTTTTTTGCATATGTGGATCATTCACAAGTCTTTGTCCACCCCTCGGGCCTGATAGACCACTTTGGGTATCACTGATTTAAACGATGATTACTGTGGTGGTGTTAGTAAATAAAAGATGATCTTGAGATCTTTGGAAATTTATTTATAATCTTTTCAGGCAATAGTGTTGTAGGATAAAAATTTACCGCCCATATTTAGCCAAAGCAACACCATTGACGACTGGACAGCCTAGTGGTTAGATAACCTGACTACGAAGCTAGAGGTCCCGGTTTAGATTCCCGGTCGTGGCAGATATTTGTGTGAAAAATACGAATGTTTGTGCTCGAGTCTTGGATGTTTCATGTGTATTTAAGTATGCATTTATCTATATAAGTTTGTTTAGTCTTTGTCTAGTACCAGTACAAGCTTTGCTTAATTTGGGACTAAGTCAACATGATGTCTATTGTCCCATGATTTATTATTATTACTATTATTACCGCCAAAGGCTACGGAGCCCCTTTTGCAATAGACAGCCATCTTTCTACGAGTAAAAGCGATAAATCTAATTTCCTAAGAATCAGAACAAATTTCTTATTGTTCTAAAACTAGAGCACTATAACATAATATGGCCATAAAATAGCAATAACGTAACATCGATAAAACAATAATCAGCAGCGTCGGAACCACGCTCTACAGATTAACCATGATGTAGTGAGATAAAAAGAACCATCTTATCTAATGTCCGAGCTTACGAAATATCGCGAACTTGCTGGCTGGCTGCAATCTGATGTCCAATTTTTTTTATTTTTTTTATTTAAAACTCATTCAGTAAGGAGGCCAGTGCTGTGCCTGGGACTTACATGTGCTTACATAGGCTGGGATTTATTTAAAACTAGCCAAGGATCGACCTTCATGTAACCTGACGGTATAGTACTTCGATCAACAATAGATACAAAAATAGTAGTATTGTTGATCGAAGGTATAGTACGAATTTTGTCAGCGCCTTATAATTATGCCCGAGTTATCGAAATATCGCGAATAGTATCAGCTGGTCTGCGCTTAACGGTTGTTCGTGCATTCCGTCTAACGGATAACGTGGTTAGATGACGTTGTGAAATAACACTAACGTGGGCGCTTGTTTATGAATGGGTAATAAGCTGATTTTGTTGGCAATACCTTGTTAAAGTATCACTCCTTTGACAAAATCAGCGCCGGCCCCCGCCTTTGATTATGATAGAGCGAACGATATCTTTTGGGACACAATTTGTAGCAGCATAAAAAACTGCCATAAAAATTGCTTTTTGTACCCCTTGCCACAATATTTTACATAATATTTTAAATTAAACGAATTGATACCTTATCAAACAGTCTCCAGCTTCAAAACAAGAAAGTATTGCATTAATCACAGTTTGTGGTATAGTGGTTTGACCTATGGCATCTCGAGGGTCGTGGGTTCGAGCAGCATTGAGTTTTTCAGAATTTGCGTGTGAAAATAAATTTGAATTTTGCCATGAGCTTGACCTGAGAAGAAATTCAATGTTGTATGTCAAGATCCTAATCCGCACTGAGCCCGTGGGAACTGCGGCCCAAGCCCATTCCTTCTGAGAGGAGCTCTGTGAGTGTGTGCTCTCTCTGTAGTGGGACGTATATAGGCATGGGATGACTGTTCCTTGATTTTTACGAGCTAGGTACTTCTTTTTCCAAGAAAGTGGAACGATCCCTCGGAACAAACGAACAAACGATCGCTATCTTTTACAAAACAAGCTATCATTAAGGATACCTTGCACTTGATACTCAAAGCAGCTTTGATATTACAATCGCGGTCAAGATTGTAAACGCGAAATTGCAGGAAAGCCGGCTCGAATGTCTGACACAGAATGCTGACACTGTTACTGGACACTGCTAAACACGTGGGACGCTATACTGTTACAGTAAAGGTTCTTGACTCTGTTCTCCGTCGATAATAGTACATTGTGCATCAAGGGCCGTAAGTAGGGGATTACTAACGAGAGTCTATTAGAAGCCCGACGCCGGAGGCGGAGGGCTTTTAATGACTCGAGTTTGTAATCCCCTTACTGCCCGTGATACACACAATGATTTTCATCGCACTGCGAGGAAAAAAATCCAAAAATGAAATTATTTTGTCTCTAAACACTTATATTAAATAAATAATGGCTACCCGCCAATACAGATTGTCACTTTTTTCAAGTCATCTACCACAGATAAAGTAAACTGTGTTTAGAATTCGAATGGCCACTGACAATGACAATGGCAATGACATTCTGCCATCATGTTAAAAAAAATACTTACTAAAATTATTGCAAAACTATTTGATATAAATTTAAAATATAAAAATAACGAAGTTTCATGAAGCGTAGACAAGTTTTGTGTAGTAAAATTGGGTTATAGCTATGTTTTAAACATATAAAATATATGTTTGCAAATTTTAAAACTAAAGTTAGAACTCCCTTGGGAAGAAAAACTGTACGTAAATCCATAACTCCCTTAAGAACAAATTAGGCCTTTGACATTTAGTATACAAGCATGGAATAACACCATTGACGAGTAAGTGTGATGAAAAATGTTTAATATTCAATAGGAATTCAAAGGTCGGTTGGCTTTGCACCAAAAACGCAAAGTAAGAAAAAACCGGGTAAAAGCTTGTCGGACACGCCCAGGAAAGTGTTCCGCAGCCGTTACGAAAAAAAAAACAAAAAATTCTTGCATACTTATTAAGGTCTTATATAAAAGTCTAAACTAAACGAAAGTCCTCCTTTGTAAAAGTATCAGTTAAGTTAGGTATCTGCTTGTGTTACAGTAGTAGTTTCATAAAAAGTTACAGATATTTAAACGAAACGCAATAAAATATCAGCAGCACCTATCAGCAGAGACCGATCTGTTTGGCGAGCCTTCGGCTGAAATGAATGACGACTGAATTAAATATCAAAAAGTCTCATGATAATCGATACCAAATTACTCGAGAACTCGACCTACAAACAGTTATAACGCGGTAAATTATTAATTATCTGTGGCGGTTCCTTGATGAATTTCATGGTAAGCAGCGAGGAGAGTCGAATGAACGCTTATTCGGTTGATACGCCTGCGATTCCAAATTAACACTATGATAGTACCGGTATCATCATCATCATCGTCATCATCGTCCATTCCACCCCAACCCATTAATCGGCCATTACTGGACATAGGCCTCCCTTAAATAACCCCACAAGTCCCACAACCATCATCATCATCATCATCATCATCTTCATCATCATTTCAGCCGAAAGATGTCCACTGCTGAACATACGCCTCCCCCAAGGCTCGCCAAACAGATCGGCCCTGTGCCATCCGCATCCAATGCGTTCCCGCCACCCTCACCAGGTCGTCGCTCCATCTTGTTGGAGGCATACCTACACTGCGTCTTCCGGTCCGCGAACGTCACTCGAGAACCTTTCGGCCCCATCGGCCGTCAGTTCTACGAGCGATGTGCCCTGCCCACTGCCACTTAAGTCTAGCGATTCTTCGAGCTATGTCCGTGACTTTTAGTTCTCGCGCGGATTTCATCATTTCTAATGCTATCCCGCAGATAAACTCCAAGCATAGCCCTCTGGATCGCCCTCTGAGTGACTTTGAGCTTTCTTATGAGGCCCATCGTTTTAACGATGTTTTAACGACCGCTTTAGCCTAGTTGGTAGTGACCCTGCCTACGAAGCAAGAGGTCCTGGGTTCAAATCCCGGTAAGGGCATTTATTTGTGTGATGAGCACGAATATTTGTTCCTGAGTTATGGATGTTTTCTATGTATTTAAGTATTTATTTATCTATATAAGTATGTTTATCGTCGTCTAGTACCCATAGTACAAGCTTTGCTTAGTTTGGGACTAGGTCGATTTTTTTTTTTTAAATTTACTGGCTAGTACGAGTGAAACGGTTGAAATAAGAAAAAAACAAGTTCAACCGGGATGATGGATATAATCTTTCGTCTTAATGGAAAACTATACTTAATAAATAATATGTCGGCGTGGGGATGAATGTTCGGAGAGGAGATTATGATTATGATTGCCAAAAAGTTGTACTAACAACAAATCTGAGAGGAGGCCTGTGCCCTATAGTAGGACGCATATAGGCTGGATTATTATTATTATAGCTCATTTCTTTAATACATGCGACAGGAAACTTGACAGGACAGCGGTTGAAACGCTCGAAGAACTACCCTATTATACAGTGTGCCATAGGTACTCGTAGTGTAAACCGGACCACTCTCATTTTCAACAAAAGCCTAATAGCCTAATTGGCTAAACACGTTGAAAAGCGAAAGCCAGCATCGGCTCACCATCGACACTAATCTGAGCCGATCCCCAGATAGTGACGTGAAACAATGGCGCCGTTCCGCTGTCGACTCTTGCGCAGCCCGTGCCTAGAGAACCCTATTGCGGCATGCGAATTAGAGTAATTGAGGGACGGAATGCCAGGAAGAACTATAGCCTCCTTTTTTAAAAACTGACCAGCAAGAATAATTTATTGAATCAGGCGTTACTTTGCGGAGGTCCATATTAATGAACTGAAACAATTACTTTGCTCTGGTCTGATTTTGCTTTGGTCGCGGGTGAGCAAAGTAATTGTTTCAGTTCATTGACCAGCAAGACCTGATGGTCTCAAAGGAAGATCAGCGCCATTTGCAAGACCGGCAGTTTGCTGATTCGGGACCATTTTGTAACATGCTTTTTTTAATTTCCATATCTTTGTTTTTCTCCATGTCTCCACAAATAAATGTTTACTTTCTTTCTTTCATGTGGCCCTTATCTGCACTTCGTTTTTTAGCATTAGAAAAGAGTAAACAATCTTGAAGAGTATTTTTATTGAAAAACGCTTTTAAGACAATAGTGACCTACTATTACTTATGAAACCAAAAGAAGGTAGGTAAATGACCATCATTATGTCCCTACCCTACTAATTGTTACATATTTGCTGTGACATATTTTTCTGAAGTGTTTTTCAATAAAAATACACGTCAAGATCGCTTACCTTCTTTCTGATGCTAAAAAAAAACGAAGTATAACCTGATGGTAAGTGCACCTGAGGCCGAAGATCTAGATGGTTGGTTCAGTCAAGTAAAAGTCAGAATATATTTATTCAATTTAAGCTAACAAGCACCTATGAATGTCGAAGAATCTACCACTGATTCGGAAAACATGTTTAAAATTATTTATTTAATCAAGACGCACTGAAATAGCTAAATATCTTGTGTGTTACACGTCGTTGAAGTAAATAGCAAATTGGTTTTAGTTTCTTGGCACTTTAGCTAGCTAAAAAACAATCGCAACAAGCTGACAAGCTACTATCGGTGGCAATAAAAGCTACGTAAATAAATGATATCTAACAAGCACCCATTGTACGAGGTACAGTTGCAAATTGTGCGAGTTTGTTTCTCCAAACAAGTATAGACAACGGTCTATGCGGTATTCGGGCCCTGGGAAGCGACGAATTTTGAGAATTGTTCTTTTCCCGTTTGGCCGTTTAACGGTTTGGTTGGAATTAACCCGGTGACAGCGATTAAGAGAAGTAATACATACTATTTGCTGTATAATAACAATGGTAGGCAGAATATGTGTCAGGTCTTTGATCTTAATACTGCTGTGATTGCAAGTAGACCCGTTTTTGACTTACTAACCTAAGGACTTGACCATGAATTGAAAAAAAATGATAAAAATCTACGTATAGCTTCAAAATCTAATGTCGTACTAACTACTTGAGTTGCCTGGCATGCTGTTCTACTACGTATTTGAATACGGATTTTTAGATAAGTAAGTAGATAGATTTGTGGTATGTTTATTTAGTAGAGGACTGATTTGGCCAAAAGTACATACCAAATTTCAAGTAAATCCGACCAGTGTAAGCGAGCCAAATTCAACTTCCAAGATTTAACCCGTACATACTCGTATATTCATTGCAAGTTAATAAAAAGCTTTTAAAATTGCTTAATGTCAGATTAATCGACGCGAATGCGTTCAAGAGGTTTGTTAATGACCAAAACTTACACAAAGATCCTTAAAAGTGACTGTTAGTTCTTCATGACTCTTGAACAATTATCATCAATGACACATAAAAAACTTAAGGATGACAAACAAATATTTATGAATCAAAATAGAAAAGTATCAAAGCCGCTCATGTCGAACGAATAAATAAAAATAGCATTCGAACTTTCGATGTCATTCTAAAATTTCATTTAGAAAGCCACTTAGTTTAGTGATTGGCCGATGGATCGTGAAATATATTCAGTTTAGATAAAACGAATTATCTAATTATAGAGAATCAATGGCTGCTCCGGAAGTTCAGGACATTAAGGGATTCCCTGTTTCCGGTTTCGGTTTCCGATGATGCTGGTTAGGGGGATTACACGGGCATTATGACATATAAAATGTTATATAAAGAACAATTTAAACGGTATTTGCCATAGACAATAGCAATATTTGACATTGATTCAAGACAACATTCAGCGTTTTTACAGTTTTTTTTTCGTGGGTAATTAGGTATCCTCTCAGAAAATATCGTTAAAAGAGACTATACACTTACTCAAAGACTCACATTTTATTTTTCTTTAAGAAAACGAAAAACAGTATCTACACCGAGTCTAGTTTAATCAAAGCTCTTGCGACTAGTCCATCCGTTGTTATAATTATAAATAAAACTTTGGGACGATTATGACACTATGATCAATTAAATACTTTCTACATAATATGTATACCAGAAGTAAGTACCTACTGCTAATTTGTGTCGTTATCAACCGATTCTATTTATTTCATGCTGTAAACATTGGATAGTTTGGCTAGGACTAATAAATAAATTAATTAAAAACATTAAAAATATTTTTTACAAGCTTTTATTTAGCTCACCCCGTTTGTTTATTCTTGGGACAAATCTTAAGGCCGGCGCCCACTGACGGCATGGCACGGCGTGGCATTTTATTACTATCAAGTTATTTTGAATCTTATTTCAATGACTTTAGAATTCATGTTTCTTTATTTCGATACCACGATGCCGCGACGTGCCGAGGAATGACGCAACGCATAACCAATAAAGTAACATGAATTCTAAACTGAAATAAGATCCAAAATAACTTGATAGTAATAAAATGCCACGCCGTGCCATGCCGTCAGTGGGCGCCGGCCCTTAGAAGTCGAATTTGACTCACTTCCAGTGGTTGGATTCACCTGAAATTTGGTATACTTATGTAGGTTGGATGACAATGCAAGTACAGTCAACAAAAAGTACAGTCAGCTAAAAAGCTTGCTTTAAAAATGAAATTTTTAACAAAACTTATTGTAATACTAGCTTTTGCCCGCGACTCCGTCCGCGTGGAATTAGTAATTTGGGGAGCTTATTTTTTTTATTCAATTTGCTTTTTCATCAATTATGGCTCTCCTTAGTTCCTCGATATGAAAAAAAATACCCCCGCACCCCTCCCCCCCGCACACCCGCGTTCACATTCACCACCGTACTCCCAGCGTGATGATATAATAGCCTATAGTCTTCCTCGATAAATAGGCTATCTAATACTAAAAGTATCGTATCTTTCTTATTTGTCAACCGATTCAAATGAAACAAACACTAAATGTTAATCCAAGAAAATACCAACATATTAGTGAAAACCGCATCCTTCTAGGTTAAGCCTTTTCTGAGATTATCGCGCACAAACGCACAGACAAACAGACAAACAGATAAACAGACAAACAGACAATAATTCTAAAAATCATTGTTTTGGGTTCTATTGCGCTAATAAATAGCCCTAGTGACAGTTTTTCTCAAATATCTTCAATGTACAGACACCGACTTGTTACAGATTTATTATATGTATAGATAGATAGATATAGAAGATGTTAAGCTGTCATAGTTCGTCTGTGCATAAAAAATCGTGCAGGCATCATAAAAGATAAGCGTTAAACGTATGTTTAGCTAAGCTAACATATCATTACCGTGATCTTGGCTCTTGGCGTGATGTGGAGATGACTTCATCAGACACACTGACATCATTTTGGTTACAGAGTCCGTTAAAAACTTAAATGAAAGTTGACGGGTCCCGTTTTTATCGTTGAATATAAAATTCAAATTCCCTGCATTGCAATGTTAAAGAATTTTAAGTAGGTACTTAACTGTGATAATGATAACGAAACTGACTTGCCGAGTGTTAAAATTGTTTAAGTTAGGTATTTTAATCGCTAAAAATAATTTCTGTGCTATTTCTATCGCAGTGACTAATTAATATAAATACAGGGTTTTCATTATACTGTAGTATAGGTAACGCCACCAGAGTTCAGGCCACGCACACAACCACATCTCGTGTAATGACAGCGGAATTGTGTTGGCGTAACGCCAAGACAACGTCAAAAACCCGCTGTCATTACAGGAGATGTGGTTGTGTGCGTGGCCTCAACTCTGGTGGCGTTACCTATACATTCATGGCATAAAAAATGCCTCAAAATTAATTCTGAATATATCATCAGCTAGTAAATAGAGATAAAAAGCCATGCTGGCCTAGTGGTACCTATGGCCTCTCAAGCAGAGGGTCGTGGGCTCGCTCTGCAATACAATTTATGTTAATATTTATAGTATTTTATGCAACGGTTGTATAAGTGAGGTCTTAAAAGGCGAGTGACGTGAGTTGCGATACGAGCGAATGCGAGTATCGCAATGGAAGACGGCACGAGCCGTTAAGACCAAATTATACACCGTTGCATACAATATTTTTTCTACGACTCGACTCTACTGTACTGTACTGTACCCTAATGTAGGGTACAGTCGGGTACAGTAGGGTAAAATAGGGTACAGTAGAGTACAGTCGGGTACAGTAGGGTAAAATAGGGTACAGTAGGGTACAGTCGGGTACAGTAGGGTAAAATAGGTCTAAACTGGGCTTTAGTGTTGAGTGTACCCTACATTTAATATTATGTGGCAGCTAGGTGTATCGTAATAACGACATTACGACACAAGTGCTATTATGGCGAATAGATTAAGTATAGACTTTCTGAAGTCATATTATCTATGTTCTTATATATTTGTTCGCGACCATGTAAAAAACAGATAAAAGTACAGGAGTAGGAAAAATTATTTACAATTCGATATTATACATTTTGACTTGGAAAAAGATACAAAAATGCAAGTCATGATTTTTGATGTTAAAATTTGTCACGTAAAACGTCGTCAATTTTATAGGTAGTAAGTTACCTGTCTAAAGACAAAGTATAGACCATTTTAAACAAATATTCTTGGAAAGACACTGGTACCATACAACTCCTCTGTTTAGGTACAACGTTTGTTGTAAAGAGTTTCATGCATTTACTTTTAAATGCAGTCACGCACGGATATCCCCCAAAGGCTACCTACCTGAATGTTAACTCTGGTCGTGACTGGCTCACCATTAATACGTTCTCACATTATCCTGCACCTACTCATGCATGTTTCTTGGAGTTTATATACAAATCATGACTCCGCTTTCACGTGCTAACATTATAAGTACAGTAAGTACTTACATAAATGTAATAATAAATCATAACTAAAGTTACTGAAATAAATTGTTCACGGTTGGCTTTCCTTGCGAAAGAACGACAAACCTTGATTAAGAACCACGGATTGGTTCGAAACAGTCGGGCATACTTCGACTCCTAATACCTGAGTGACCCGTGTATCTTATTTTGCTAATTAATTATGTCTGTTTCACGGTACTTTTACTTCAAAGTCAACAATCAAAATTTAACAATAAACACCAAATTTAACAATAAGCACCAAATTTAACAACAAGCACCAAATATAAAAGATTTGTCCGTACTAAAATAGCTGGACGGATTTGGATGAAAAGTATGTGGATGTTGATATTTGGTATGAAGGTATAGTCACGGAATGAGAAAGTCACTTTTCGATCTCAACTGACTGATCTTTAACATAACTGTCAACACATAAGAGTCGAAAAGTGACAAACCTTTTCATTTCGCGACTGTACCTCTAGAGTAACACGCTATTTTATACCCAAAATTTTAACAACTAAATCATGATACTATTTAGAGACTTTTCTAGCACGAACGAATACTTTTCCTTGTAATACTTAGTTTATCGATGTCTTATAAGTGGCATTATATCAATGAGACATGTTTGAAAATACATATAGAACAAGAATACTAAATCGAATCGATGTTATTATTATGTCATACACCAACCACAAGTTGTTCGTGCTAGAAAAATCTCTAAGTATAATGATAAGTATTTTGGATGGGTATCCTTCATGTTACAACATAAATGAGGACAGCGGTGTGGACTAACGGAATTCCCAAGGAATTTAGTAATATCGGAATTTCATTTCGACTACCAGATAATGCTTTAAGCGAGCGAAGCCGTGGGTCAAGGCTAGTATTGATATAATCTATCTAATCTAATACCTTTAAACGAGCAATTCTTGTATATATATATATATATATACATGTATATAATCAGGATCTCGGAAACGGCTCCAACGATTTCGATGAAATTTGGTATGTGGGGGTTTTCGGGGATGAAAAACTGATCTAGCTATGTTTCATTTTCAGAAAATCGCTTTTACTTTTGTTTTCCGGCTATTTTTGTTTGCATTAGAATATAAAGCTAAATTTCGCCGACTTCGAGCAGATCATAATGGCACATTAGAAATCGGGTGGTCGCGGATCCAGCCGACCTCGGTTCGATACCACGTTTTTTTCAAGATTTTTAGTTTTTTTTTTAAATTTATTTTTTATGAGAAAACGTCAAGTTTCTTCTTTTGTGAGAAAAAGTTACTTTTTTGTGAGAAAAAGTTATTTTTTTGCGAGAAAAAGTTACTTTTTTGTTAGAAAAAGTATTATAGGGAACGTGCAGTAACTATAGGCGGCAGCACTAATGCGACAGAAGAGACACTATGCGGACAGTAAAACAAACTTATCAAGGTAAAACATTCAAATTGATGGCACCCTTATGGCACCAGTTGGCAGTACCGTCTATGTGCACGTTCCCTATTGGGAGCACACAGAACAGGAAAAGCCGGTTGTCTGTAAAGTCGGTTTACGGACGATAGTTTGACGTGACTCACCCCCCCCCCCCCCACCCCCTCCGGTGTTTTTGTCAAATATCTTGAAAACGGTGCATCCTACGGCAAAATCAATGAAATTTTCATCCCCCCTATAGTACCCCCGCGCTCCCTCCCCCGCATCCCCTCCCCCCCTCTCAACCCCCCCCCCACCCCTCCGGTGTATATAATCAGGATCTCGGAAACGGTTCCAACGATTTCGATGAAATTTGGTATTTGGGGGTTTTCGGGGATGAAAAATTGATCTAGCTTGGTCTTATCTCTGGGAAAACGCTTGGTACCGAGTTTCTGCCCGAGCAGAGCTCGGTCGCCCAGGTACTAGATAGCTTAATGGTAAAACACCCAACAGCCTTTTAATAATATCGCCCAGTAGTTGACTTCTGCCTATCTTTCATACGAGTAGGAAGAGCACGAAAGATATCTTTCGTACTCTTCGCACTCATTATACGGCCGACTACTGGTGCCTGGCTGACTACCGGGCATCTTACAATAAAATAAAACGCATAAAATGCCGTAATAATGAAAGAAATTGTTGATTTACATACGTTGTTACATAACACAGATTCTCACTAAGTTTGTTAACAATGATATGCAATCATTGCATATCTGCATATTATCAAATTAGACGTCGTAAATGATTTGCTAGGTAACGATGATTCCTGATGAAAGGCAATCCAATATAATTACGTATGAAATATTTTTGCAACCACCGGTGTATGCGATATGCACGAAATGAAAGGTTTTATTATTGTAAGATAGAAACAAAGCAAAAGTAGCTACCATTACTAGGTTACCATTATTAGGTTATACCGTTTTTTTCGCTTCTTAAGGTCTATAGCCAATATTTTCAAATCGAGTCTACATCGGCGTATGGGACGCCTGGCTAATTTCTGCACCATTTAAATTTTAATTTAATCTTAAGCCCAGTTTACAAAGTTTAAGCTGCATTACATTACATAGTGGGCGTCCGACTAACCAATTTAAACTCGTTCGCTTTACGACCCCCCAATGTAATGCACTTTGCAGAATTTTTCTTGCTGCTAAAGTTAGCTTAAAGTTTGCTGACTCGGAATCGCTAATTTTATGACCACAGGAGAACAGTACGCTTAGTATAAGTTTTACTTCACCAAAATACTTCTCGATCGCGTTTACGTAAAAATTTCAATTCTATGGAAACATGGACGCGCGCGCGCGGAGGCGCTGTCCATGTTTCCATAGAATTGAAATTTTTACGTAAACGCGATCGAGAAGTACTTTGGTGAAGTAAAACTTATACTAAGCGTACAGCTTTTGTATGACCCATAAACTTAATACTTTCACACTCATAAGGTAAACGTCCCTGTGTTCGACTCTGATCCAACATGGCACCTTCAATCTTATGTCACAGCAAGAGAGGTGGGTGACAGATGGGTGTCTCTACTGGGCGTTGAGGTGTCGCATTGGTACGTTTACCTTACTTAAATATGGCAAATTCACTGTGGCTTTTAGCATAGAGTTAAATAGAGCTAGCTGTTGCAGGCGACTCCACCTACGAAGAATTCGTTTATATCTGTGCCCGAGGGACTATGCAATCATCATCATCATCATTTCAGCCGAAAGATGTCCACTGCTGAACATAGACTCCCCAAGGCTTGCCAAACAGATCGGTCCCGAGCCATCTAGACGACCAGATGGCCTAGTGGTTAGAGACCCTGACTATGAAGCTTGAGGTCCCGGGTTCGACTCCCGTGTCGGGGCAGATATTTGTATGAAAAATACGAATGTTTGTTCTCGGGTCTTGGGTGTTTAATATGTATTTAAGCATGTCTATCTTTATAAGTATGTTTATCCGTTGCCTAGTACCCATAACACAAGCTTTGCTAAGCTTACTTTGGGACTAGGTCAATTGGTGTGAATTGTCCCGTGATATTTATTATTCATTTATTTTATTATTTATTATCCGCATCCAAGGCGATCCCGCAACCTTAACCAGGTCGTCGCTCTATCTTGTTGGAGGCCTACCTACACTGCGTCTTCCGGTCCGTGATAAGAAAAATCGTGGTCATAAGAAAACTCAAAGTCACTTAGAGGGCGATGGAGTGGGCTATGCTCGGAGTTTCTCTGCGGAATCGCTTTAGAAATGATGAAATCCGCGCAAGAACTAAAGTCACCGACATAGCTCGAAGAATGGCCAGACTCAAGTGGCAGTGGGCAGGGCACATCGCTCGTAGAACTGATAGCCAATGGGGCAAAAAGGTTCTCGAGTGGCGTCCACGAACTATGCAATATTCCGGGATAAAAACTATCCTATTTATGTCCTTCTCAGCGACTCAGCTCTCTTCTCAGCGTCTCAGCTCAAAATAACTTGCAGTTGACAATCGTGTCAACCAGCTTACTGAAAGTGGGTAATTCTGCGGTGTAATTACTTCACAGTCATTGACCCCCTTAGGACATCATTAGAAACAACCATTATCTCTAGGTGTATGATTGATTAGTTCGTGCAATTGACCGTTTTGGTGGCAGTAGGTAGGAAGGTTACGTTGTTTGCGTGATGTCAATGATTACTGTACCCACTTGTATTGAATAACTATTGCTAATAGGTTGACTTGTGATTTGGAGATGGGTAACTAGTATGAAGTATCTTTTTGTATTTTTATTTTTTTAACTCTTTTTATTACTTTTACGGTCATCCCGTGAAATCCATATATTTCATACTAAATACAAACTGAAACATGGATGCACAGAAAAAAAACCCAGAAAAAAGACCAGCGCTCGGAATCGAACCCAAGTCCTCAGCATTCCGTGCCGCGTGCTAAACCCCTACACCACCACTTGTCTACTGGTCTGGCGCTAGCGCTGCGCTGGTCTTTTTAGAGTTCCGTAGTCAACTAGGAACCCTTATAGTTTCGCCATGTCTGTCCGTCTGTCTGTCTGTCTGTCTGTCTGTCTGTCCGCGGCTAAGCTCAGAGACTGTTAGTACTAAAAAGCTGTAATTTGGCATGAATATACATATCAGTTACGCCAACAAAGTGGTAAAATGAAAAAATTATAAATATTTTTTTTTAGGGTACCTCCCATAGACGTATAGTAGGGGTGATTTTTTTTTTGGCGAAGATTGCTTGGGAGTTATTTGTAGTTTAAGAGTAAATAGTAGCCTAACGTATAAAACATACCTAAACTTGGAAGATTCCGTACACATACGAAATCCTTAGAAAAATATTACTTGATTTTTTCGTAATGGCTACGGAACCCTATCTTGGGCGTGTCCGACACGCTCTTGGCCGGTTTTTTCTGGGTTTTTTCTGTGCATCCATGTTTCAGTTTGTACTTAGTATAAAATAAATAGAAACTTGTTAAAAGTCGTTGCACGTTGACCCATGACCTCTCAAGCAGAGGGTGGTGGGCTCGAGTCCGGGCTCACCCCTCTGAGTTGTATTTTCGCACATAAATTCGAAAAACCTCAGAGGTGCGAGCCGGTCCTCCGGAACCCTCAGCTCGAGAGCCCATAGGTCAAACCACTACGTCACCATGGTTTAAAGACATTCATCATCAGCCTATGTTCGTCCACTGCTGGACATAGGCCTCTCCCATGGCACGCCACTGAGCACGATCCTCGGCCACTCTCATCCAGCTCTTGCCAGCCGCCTTGCGAAGATCATCGCTCCACCGAGTCTGAGGGCGTCCCACGCTACGTTTGCCGATCCGTGGTCTCCACTTAAGAACTCGTCTACCCCAACGGTTATCGGTTCTTCGGGTTATATGGCCTGCCCATTGCCACTTCAGCGTGCTAATGCGGTGGGCTATGTCGATAACTTAAACAAAGAAAAAGACAAAGAAAAAGACAAAACCGAAGAACCTACCACAAACCGAACCAAAACCGAACCGAAGACATTACCGATGCAGAATCTAGTTTGATCAAAGTTTAGTTTTATGTAACTTTAAACCTAAAATTGCTAAAAGTAGCCCTGAAACGTAAATGTGCTCTGCCTACCCCCTTTGGGATAACTATAAATTTAAAAATTTAAAAACCCCAACGCAATTATGACACTCGTTTGAACATTAAGTCAATGCCCGTTATGCGTCTAAGATCCCTTCCGTAGCTAACAAAAGAGCTGATAACTTTGAAACGGCAGAACCAATTTTGATGAAACATATCTAAGAACCATCGCCAAGAAACCTGCTTTCTATTAAAAAAAAACCGCATTCAAATCAGTGCACCCGTTTAAGAGCTATGATGCCACAGACAGACACACACACATAGCGGTCAAACTTATAACACCCCTCTTTTTGTGTCGGGGGTTAATAAAAGAGTGACATGCATATCAAAGTTCTTAAGACTTGTTCTTCCGTTGTGGAAATAATCGTGGGATACACCCGACCATTATTTCCACAACGCATTGTTCCTATATTTCTGCCATTAGCAGAAATATAGGAACAATGTCTAAAGTGTTTAATTGTAAAAATAGCCCTCTGATATTGCCGTGCCCTTACGGGGCGTCACATGTATACCTAATCTATTATTCCAGCTTATGCCTGTAATGTGATATGCTATAAATCATTTTGACTTTGACTTTTGACCAAACTGTAGAACAAAGATTGAGACATTCATAGTTTAACAAAGATACTTCTTCACGAGCCGCACACTCACATTATGGTTTATGGTTTAAGACATTTATTTCCCAAAACAGAATATAATTCACTTATATTGAGAAATAAGGATTACTGAAACATATATTTTTGCAATTGGTACATGCAGATTTACAAACTACTTACCTACTTAGATGTAACAAATAAACATAAAATAAAACATTCATCACTAATTGATACATTATTTTGTGTTGAGGGTATACCGACATTTAAGTTAAATAAACGTTAGTTAACTATGCCGTCGAATGTTCTTTGCGCTTCAATGGCCTTCATTACATATCGAATGGGTAAGAAATTGCGATAGAAATTACAATAATTTTAGGATAGTAATTTATGGGTCTCACTTTAATGTAGAAAAATTTTTTAGAACATGGTTTTTTAGGACTTTCTTATACAGTATGAAACATTTTATGTCTCTTATGTCACTTGGTAGCTTATTATATAGCTGTGCTCCTTCATACAAGATATTTTTCTTTCCGTAATTAGTCCTTGGCTTACGTAAGCAAATATTATTTCCGCGTCTCGTGAGTACTTTTTGGATATGGCCCTTTTTTATAAATGATATTTGTGTATGTATTTGTTTGTTTAAAATTTTTCTTATTAATATACATGTCTTGAAGGTATATAGTTGTGAGATTGTCATTAATTTTGTGTCTCTATAGATTGTTGTAGTTTTTTATGGACTCTTTTTCTAGCAGAATAAACATTTTATTGCATTTCATTTCAGGCCGACTTCTTTCAGAGTCCTATTTCGCCACCTTCTTTTAAATCGTCCTCATTGTCATTTGGTCTACTATTCTGATTCACCAACATTCCTATATCGTCACTTTCCTAACTTGTCCGCATTCGTACGTGGACCACAGTACCAACTCGTCAACAGTCTTATATCTTCTTCTTCTTCTTTAGCCATTCTCAACCTCTAAGGTGTAGGCCTCCTTCAGTTTATGCCATCTGTTCCGGTCTTGAGCAGTTTCCAACCACTTTGTTCCCGCCAGTCTTTTGATATCATCGTACCAACGCATCTGCGGTCTTCCTCTCGGGCGTTTCTCACCCCACGGTCTCAACTCTACCACTGCCCTGCTCCACGAGCCATGCCATGCCATGCTTGCTTGCGTAGTCTTATTTCTACTACAGTGCTAACTCGTCAACATTCCTATAATAATATATACCAAGCAGCACTGTGTCGATAAAGGAATGTAGACGAGTGGCACTGTGGTCGAATTAGAAATGTAGACAAAATGGGATATTGACGAAATGGGACGGTGGACGAAGTCATCTTGAGCCACATTAAGCATGTTGACTTGTAAATTTGAAACAGCACTGAGCGAAAGTCAAACGCATATGCGTTGTCTACACTGACAAAATATACCAATGTGCCTCAATGACAATGTGACAATGAAACACTATTGGTCGATTCGACCTCCGCGCAAAATCCCACAGACAATGCAGCCATTAGTGCGTACGCGCATCGGATGCATTGCCTTCACGCTATTTAGTATCGAATGTGGGATGGGGCCCTGAAAATATCTATAGTGTTCACAGTCTATTAAATATACTGTGCGAAAATGTAACCGCTTATGACTTTAACCTTCTGTCTCGCCACTCGAGCTCTCTCTGTTAATCTATGTTATCTTAACGCCGTCTCTTTTTATTTTGTACCATTAAATAGAGGCAGCATCACAGAATTCACATATATCGGTCACATAGAATTCAGGAACTTAACATAGTGGTCAAACGACCCCAGATAAGTGTTTTTATTGCTTTTGAAGAATGTTTGTATGTAAAACTCTTTATTGTACATAAAACACATGAAGTTAACAGATAAAAAGAGAAATAGATACGCAAAGGAAATCTTGTCCCTTAAAGGGATCTTTGAACGATTTACGTTGAATTCGATTTTTGCTTGATTGAAGTTGTGGTTTTGAGGGGGAAGAATTAATAGAAATCTCTTCGCCAGGTACATGTTAGGTATTTAATGGAAGTGAAGTCTTAAAGAAGAGCATTGGAAGTTTAATCTAAGAAACTTCAAACACGAATGACATAACCGAGCGCTAGCTATCCATACATCGTAGCAGTTCATCAATCCGGTGATGAGGTGGCGCTAGTGTCGTTGCAGTTTTTAGATATCTTGGTTCACAATTAATGTATTGTGAATTGTGAATTTAATTCCTCCATCTCCATTTTCACCAACGGACACCCAAGCGGTTAGTATTCCAGTGGCCCGTACGAAGCGCTTCGCGTCATCCTTCCTAATGCGAATTGCTAAGGAATGGAATTCGCTCCCGTCGTCTGTATTTCCAGATAAATACAACCTAGGTCTCTTCAAGCACTGGTTACTGAACCAGTGAGGTACACCTTAGCCTCATCTTCACTTTTCAACATGTGAGATAGTGGTCAATCACGGATAAGTTTTATGTAAAAAAAAAATGTTGATTTCGCTCTCATTTTCTTAAGGATTCTAATTATACCTAGAAACGTTAGTGGGGTTGGGCAGATTGATTGACTAAAAATTGAATAATGCAAAATACGTAATTTTATCGGAAAATCAAACCATAACGCGAGATTATAATGGTGTATCCGACGTTGCTCTATGAAATCGCGCAATCGTGATTTATATCTCAACTTCAATGGCAATTGTAGCCTCAATATCAAATGCGATATTTGAGCTCTTATTCTTAAATCGTACATTGAACTCCAAAATTACCTACTAGCCCTATATGTCTTATGTAAGATGTTACAATGGTAACAAATACATGAAAAGAAAACATCAAATCCTAAGCGTTTCGTAACAAAGTAATACCGGCTAAAATTATAACCCAACGGTCGCTATGTAACGTGTTACGGTATAAAGTGTGCCGCTTTGGAGCAATGAACTTAACCACGCTTTTGTGGTCACTTGTATCTTTCTTTTGGTGAATATGAACGATTGTCTTAAAGCGTGCATCGCAACTGTACACTGTGAGCTTTGGACTTTTAACCCCCAACACAAAAAGAGGGGTGTTATAAGTTTGACCGCTATGTGTGTGTGTCTGTCTGTATATCTGTCTGTCTGTTTGTCTGTGTGTCTGTCTGTGGCATCACAGAGCTACCGATTTGGATACGGTTTTTTTTTATTAGAAAGCTGGTTTCTTGGCGATGGTTCTTAGATATTATGCGTCATCAAAATCGGTTCAACCGTTTCAAAGTTATCAGCTCTTCTGTTAGCTGCGGAGGGATCTTAGACGTATAATGGGCATTTACTTTTTGTTCAAACATACGTGTGACATAATTCATCCCTATCCTCTTGCAAACGATTTAATTACCGCTCGCAAACAGTGTTGTGCCGTTCCTGAATTCTGCCCCTGGATAGAATAGCATACGGTGAACCTACCTGGCGCCGTGCATGTAGATACATAATCAGAACAAAAACAAATCCAACTTCGTATAATTAGTTTTTCTCAAACATGCTATGAAATATTGACGTTATGTTCCTTATAATACGCCACGAAGGGTCACGTTGCAGGTGCAGGTGCAGCCGGTGGTGGAGGGCGCCTAGACGAGAGGTCAATAATGGAATTTCATACAACATTGCTGGCCAAGGCCAGCAAAGTGATCGTCTATTGTTTCATACCATGACGTTTATAGGTCTATGGCATCATAGCAATTTAGCAATTTTTAAAAAAACTATAAGCAATATTTGCTTTTTGGTTCATTAAGACATTCTGCCACTACGCTTATTTAAGGTAAGGTAAGATGATGATGATGATGATGATGATGATGATGATGATGATGATGATGATGTTGATGGTGGTGATGGTGTTGATGATGGCGGTGAAGATGATGGTGATGGTGGTGATGATGATGATGGTGTGATGATGATGGTGATGATGATGTTGATGATGGTGTTGATGATGGCGGTGAAGATGATAGTGATGGTTGTGATGATGATGATGGTGATGATGGTGATGATGATGGTGATGATGATGATAGTGATGATGAGATGATGATGATGATGATGATGGTGATGATGAGATGGTGATGATGTTGATGATGATGATGATGATGATGATGATGATGATGATAGTGATGATGATTATGATGATGATGGTGATGGTGATGACGATGATGTTGATGATGATGATGATGTTGATGATGATGATGATGGTGATGATGATGATGGTGGTGATGGTGATGCATGTTTGAGAAAAACTCTATACAAGCCTTGGCCACGAACAGGGATTGCCGGCCTCGTATCTCTAGATGGCCTCGTTAACACTCGGCCATCTATAACTACTCGGCCGGCAATCCCCTATTTCGCGGCCGCTGCAGTAATGTACTATAATCGTATAGTCTTTAGCTACAGTAATTTGCAAATATTGACCTTGCCAATTTCGACATAAGCCTGCTATGTATAAAAGTAGATTAAGTGCTCAACTCTCAGTTTACGTAAGTGCATTGTTATCAAGCAAGTAAGCTGCATTTAGTGAGGCGTAGCTTACGAATAATTATTAGGTATCCATTATTATTAAGAATAATCTTCCCACTGAATAACTTGATAAATTGCTTCTTGAAATCTTTATTAGTACAATTAAACTGGCTGCCTGCGGCTATGACCACGTGGTTTCAAAAAAAAATAGTAGTTCTAAATCCTGTGGGGAAATGAAAAAGTCTCTTCGTAATGTGATATGGGCGGCAGAATCCCCTCGCAAGGAGGTGCACTTGCACACCCTGCCATTAACAAAAAAAAAACAACGGGTTGCACTCCGGGAGCGCAGGCAGAAGTGAAAACTTGAACATTCATTAACGTTGTGCCGCCTTACGAACCCCCTCACCCCACCCGCCCCCTCCCCCCCCAGGACACAAATACAACACATAAAATTAGGAAGCAATACACTAACTTAGTCACTAAGTTTAATAGTAAATATAGTACATACTTTCAAATGGTATGAGCTACTAGTGTCTTAGAAAAATTATCTTCATTTTACCTGAAGAAGCCTCTAATTATGAAGAATAAAATCTATGATTATGAAGAAGCATAGGTGCCACCGTGAAAATAATCCTACCGGTGCCTATGTAATGTGCTCTATGGGTTCTATGAATCAGTTCTACGAGCGATGTGCCCTGCCCACTGCCACTTACGTCTGGCGCAACTTTAGTTCTTGCGCGGGTTTTATAATTACTAATGTGATTCCGCAGAGAAACTCGGAGCATAAGTGAACTTCAGCTTTATTATGAGGCCCATCGTAAGCGGCCACGTCTCGTTTATAAGTCATCACTGGCAACCAGTGGCGAAGGGTACTACCAACCCGATTCCCCCCGGTTGACTAAACTTTAGAAGTTACCAAACGCTTCTCTTCCATTACTGCACTTGCAAGAAGAGGATAAGCTGGTATGTTTATAGGAATTTTTTTCTCCGGCTTTATTTACAAAAAAATTCACGCGCCGTCACTGCTGGCAACACACTTAAGTCAAAACTTTTAATAACTGCCCGTATATCAAATTACTCAAGCACGTATTAATATTCCGGGACTCAATCAGGCTTTGTTGTTCGGATAAAGATGAAATCTTTAGGTACTTTCGATTTGGTCTGAGAAACTATGGAAGACCGCTAACACAAAACCGGCTGTTAATCAAACCACAGAGCAGAAAACTAAAGTTTATTTTTATCAAAGTTAAAATTAAATTATATTTTACAAATTCACGGTCTGTGGACGGGCTAAATATATTTTAATTAGGCTCTGCGGAGCAGCAAACAGACCGGAGAGCTGGTCTGAACGCTAGAAGCTACGTTATACGGATTCAAGGTCAGAGAGTGCTTTAAAACATAATATTAATTACAAATATTTAAGTAAATTTTATTTGCAACTAAGTAGCTGTTGCCCGCGACTTTCGTTCATCGCTTTACCGCGGGAGCTATGCAATTTTCCGGGATAAAACTATCCTATGTTATTTCTAAGGCTTCAAACTATCTCCATACCAAATTTCATGTAAATCCGTTCAGACGGTGTTATTGAGTAACTAACATCCAACAAATCTTCACAAATTTTCACTCTTAATATAGTAGGATATCCTGCAAATATCATTTGAAGGGAAATAATTCATCCAACGCAAGCATTCGAGGAGACGAAGGATAAGTTTTGCTCAAATTAAGAGTTGTCTGAATTTACGACCAAATGTGCTACATACAGAATCAAGGAGTTCCTATGCCAATAACTCCAGGCCTCACTGAAACTACCAAGAAGAGCATAAAATATACAATGAAGACTTGGCTGTATGGTTCTAAAGGATAGGAAAGCAAACAGGATATGACAGTTGACGCATTGTTAGTCTCCTGTAGGCTGCAGGCATCGTGGTTTAATCTGTGGCAACACGTAATTGAGAAAGGTTTCTACAACCTCTGCAAGTCATGGTTCATCGGAGCCACGGTCGAGGGTCGTACTGCCTCAATTAGCACTGGTTAATGAGATGCTCAATGAAACGTGAAACGACGTGGATTGGCAACTGTACAGTATGCCACCTTGCTAGACTGTAGCTTAACGCTAAGTCATCAGATGTAGTGTGCGTAAGTCAGCGTTGCCAGTGTTAATGACCTGATAATTCAAACCTTTATAAAAATAACACTGTCGAAAATTACAGGTCGTGTTTTACCCTCTATACAAATTTAAGAGGGTTTATACCTGCTGAGCTGGCAACGTTGCATTTTTGTTAGTTTATCTCGATTATTCCATAAAAATTGAATGAAAATTAAAAATGTTTTGAATACAAATTGTTCTAATATATAAGTTGAACAATTTGTATTCAAAACATTTTTAATTTTCATTCAATTTTTATGGAATAATCGAGAAAAACTATTTTCTCGATTATTCCATAAAAATTGAATGAATATTAAAAATGTTTTGAATACAAATTGTTCAACTTATATATTAGAACAATTTGTATTCAAAACATTTTTAATTTTCATTCAATTTTTATGGAATAATCGAGATAAACTAACAAAAATGCAACGTTGCCAGCTCAGCAGGTATAAACCCTCTTAAATTTGTATAGAGGGTAAAACACGACCTGTAATTTTCGACAGTGTTATTTTTATAAAGGTTTGAATTATCAGGTCATTAACACTGGCAACGCTGACTTACGCACACTACATCTGATGACTTAGCGTTAATACAAATTGTTCTAATATATAAGTTGAACAATTTGTATTCAAAACATTTTTAATATTCATTCAATTTTTATGGAATAATCGAGAAAAACTAACAAAAATGCAACGTTGCCAGCTCAGCAGGTATAAACCCTCTTAACCAAATCATTCAATACCGCTGACATTTAACGAAAGACAAATACAAAAAGCGTGGCTAAAAGACAATCATCTATTAAACGATTTCGCGCAAAAGCCAGCAAGGCAAAGGGGAAGGAAGTTCAGTCTTTACATTTTGTCCGCAAATTGCTCGGATTCACTCGCTCTGATGCGTTTGACTGAGTCGCCACATCCTTAAGGAGTTCGTTAACACTATAATAGGTACGTAGTCTCGACGTTTTTGTCGTACCTATACCTAAATATATTTTAAAAGATAAAACACAAAAGACTTATTAAAACATTGGTGCAACAGAGCTGTAACTCTTTAAGTTTCCTCATTTAGATGCATGATAAAATAAAAAAATCGTGTATAGTATAAATCTTCCCAGGTGAATTTTTCGCTTCAAGCTATTACATTAAATTTGAAGCTTAATACTATGACGATACCGTTTGTTTTGAAAGATAAGGGCTCGAAGCGAAAAATTCACCTGGGAAGATTTATACTATACCATTTTTTGAAGCGTAAATGAATATTATACAGAATGTACAAAACGAAACTTGATTATTTTATTTCCTAAAATGGAATGAACGGTTTGGTTCCACGAATTCAGATTTCTAAAGTTTGTCATGTTTTTTCTTGATATTTCAATATTTTGACATGTGCCATTATTGCACTCGGCCAGTGATAGGGAGCTTGTTGATATATTTTTTATTCTTATTTGTTCGTTAGAAACTAAGGGATTTAATTATGGCTGATATTGTTCTTAACAACAAAATTTCACTTCCTTCCTTCACATCCAGTTTCTTCGTATCTTCGTGCTTCGTGTTTTGTTATAGGTTATGGGCCCAATGACTGCTGAGTTGTATATACCCCAAAGAATAGAGACTTAACGTTGCTTAAACATCCTGTAACAGGAAGTATTTCTTTGAGATCTTTGATGTCGGAAGTAGACGGGTACGTTGGTTATACTCGAACTATCTGCTTAATCTGTCTTTCGTTTTACTTTTACTTGAGCAAATATGCATAATGTACTACGGTTCGTGACTCCAAAGGGTCTGAATTATCGTGCGTTGATAACGTAATGTTTAGCGTTACGTTTGCAACGAAAACACCTAAACTGTATCCAATAAGAAAAGAACCGTCTTGATCTAAATTCAAATTTTAAAATGTGTCTTTTCTTTAGGATATTATTATATATCTGACGTAGAATAAAATCAAGCCACCCGAAAATATTTAAATCCCTTGCCCCCTTGCCACCCTGCCAATTACCTGGGCTCAAATATGTAAAAGGACTCGTAAAATATAAACTAAGCTACTAAATAAAATTATTTACCCAAGCTAGCTAGGTAATGACATTATTCGTACTATATCTCCTGAAAAATTTGTAGTATGAGAGTTCATACTACAAATTTAGTTCCGGAATACTAAGCCAAATAAAATTTCTTTGGTCCTTACTTTAGAGAGTCCATACTTTTAAATCAATCGAGATAATGCAACAGCTAGTCATATTCATATAATGTCAGTCATAGAGGCCTGATGAATAGGATCAGAGTCGCTCAACGAGCTATAGAGAGGGCTATGCTCGGGTTTCTCTACGCCTCGAGTCTACGGGATCAAATAAGGAATTAGGAGATCCGTAGAAGAACAAGGGTCACCGACGTAGCAAATGCTCGTTGAAATAGCAGTGGGCAGGCCATATAGCACGTAGAGCAGATAGCAGTTATGCCCGGAAAGTTATACAATTGAGACCACGGACTGGCAAGCGCAGCGTTGGACGTCCACCAGCGAGATGGACGGACGATTTGATAAAGGCCTCAGGTTCAAGGTGGATGCAAGCCGCTTCCAACCGTAATGATTGGGTATCAATGAGGGAGGCCTATGTCCAGCAGTGGACGTCCTACGGCGGCTACGGCTGACATGACGAGTCATATTCATACTTACGACACTATTTAACAGCCGAAATTTCGCACGTGTAGGCAAGGAATAAGGAGAGGAAAACGTGTAGACAAGGAAAAGAGGACGACGATGGCGCTGGCAAAAGCTAGTCAGTCTCAGTAGTTTACGGGGTAGCATACTAATCTATCTTGACCACCATCTTCAGTTTTAAATGGAGCTGTCTAACAGATAATTAATTCTACGAACGCAATTAATAATTTCGCTGTTCCTTCCTGTAAATTTCCTCATTACCAAAAATATGATAGCTACCTACGATAATAAAATTTTAATGCATCCGTTAACTGATTTATTAAATAAACGCCGTTTTGTTTCGACCTTTGTGAATTATTTTTAAGTTTAGATTTGTTGTATCGCTAGCTTTTGTCCGCGACTCCGTCTGCGAAGAATTCGTTTGTCGCTATCCCGCGGGAACTATGCAATTTTCCGGGATAAAAAGTATCCTATAATGTTAATCTAGGTTGTTTCTTCAGGATGTGTCTAACTTTTTAGGCGTGAAAGAGTAACAAAACATCTATACCTAAAAACTTTCGCATTTTTAATATTAGCAAGATATTTTTTGTTTCAGAAGTATAATTTTCGTGGGTAGTATAATATATGTGGGTATACATAGAGAGATAGATAGATAGATACTATGTACCGTCCGTAATTTAATTGTGAAGAAATGTAAATCGTTAAATTAACAACTTATGTAAGTTAACCGACTTAATTTAAAGAGTTGAATTAAAATAGTTTTTCAGAGTTCCCAGTAGTTTTGCTAGAAAGAAAATACATTTATTTACAACACCACAAGACACACCAAAATTATCACAAAAATAGACAGCATGAAAAATGAAGACATTGTGTCATTGCGGTTGTAAATCGGACACTGTAGTGTGTGTAGTTCGCCTACTTTTTCCCCAAAGTGCCGGCAACGCATCCGTAACTCAACTTACGGTATGAGTGTCCATGGGCGGCGGTGATTGCTTTCCATCAGGCAACCCGCCTGCTCATTTACCCAATATGATTTAAAAAAAGAATTAAGTGGTAACGTTGCGGTACGGAGACACCCCTCAAAAAGTTTCAAACATTCAACACGAACGACTAACAAAGCTATGAAACTTAGATAACTATGCAAATCAACTAACTCTTTGACTAACAAAACAGTTTTTTTTAGAATTGGTGAAATATGTGAATTGCTTTTACCACTACATAAAACTAAAACCGGTACCATTCTATCCCATTATTTAAAATGCGAAAGTCACTCTGTGTCACTCTTTCACGCTAAAACCAATCGACAAACTTGGATGAAATTTGGTGTGCATATAGCTGGACCTCTGGAATACCACATAGGCCACTTTTTATCACGATTTTCTCACGGGATAAAATCCTAAAACCTTAACAGCTAAATCGAAACATGGATTTTTAAAGGATGTTCTGTTCTTCAAGCAACTTTGGTAAATAAATACCGCTATGTATTTTTGGGAATTTCCGCGGGAATTTTACGAAATCCCGGAATTTCCATTTCGACTGCCAGACCCAGACCAAATGGTTTACACGAGCAGAGCCGCCTGTAAAAACTTGTTCAACATAAAAATACCATAGATGGCATGGATATGGATACAACAGTGTCAACTTACCTAGACAAACGGTACTCCGAAATATAAAAAACCTCACTAAAACACACTGAACACACTAACCGTCTCAGTTAGAAAACACTTGAAAACGCCAAAGGGTCTTTTAAAAACTTCAAAATAAACCTTTAGTTCATAAATTCGTTCGTTTCGATTTAAAAAGGGATGTTATTCTTTTGCCATGCTGCCGTTCGCTGCGGCTGAGTTCGACTGAGCAGTCAGTGACACTGCGCATGTAGCGTTCCCTCTCTAACTTTGGAATAATGTAGCGGTGTGAGGGAGATGAGTAATCATTGGAATGCATGAATATAAGTTGGATAGCTATGTGTGGGCGTCGTTTGGCTGTGTGGTGTGAAGAAATGAGACGCATAGAGCCTGAAGGCTTCGCGGCAACGTCGCTTTTTAGGAAAATGAGGAGTTAAGGTGAAGACGAAAGTTAATTAGGTCCTGGGTCAATGAACAATACTATCATTACATTACATTGCAGCATAGTAGTATTTAGTAACAAAATATAAAGCGACAAAGCGTAATTTCACTATCACAAACTAGGTAAGTTCTAAAAAAAAACATATTTACATTACAATTTATTGCACTTCACTTGATGACAACTTTCACAATTATTTACCTAAAACAGTACACTTAACGGAGTTTATATTCATATTTAAGTATAAAAATTCTTCACTATATTTAAGAGGTGCTCACAAAAAATACCCGAGCCCATTTGATCTAAGGGCATAAGAATAAATAATAACAGAGTAGAAGGGAAACTCCCGCTCCGGCCGGACTCAAGGTCACGATATTAGAGTACTCTCTAAGCGCGAACTCAGTCAGGGTGATGACCAGTGATGGTGTAGGGGTAAGCACGCAGCACGGAACGCTGAGGACCTGGGTTCGATTCCCAGCATTGGTCTTTTTTCAGGGGTTTTTTCTGTGCATCTATATTTCAGTTTGTATTTAGTTTGAAATATATGGTTTCACGGGATGACCGTAAAAGTAATAAAAAATGAAGTTGAAAAATAAATACAAAAAGAAGATACTTCGTACCAACCTAACTTGTTTCAGTCAGGGTGTTACGGCTGGCGTCGCCGCACGCGCGTTTGTCTGTTTAGTTTAGGTACTGTTTGCGCGTTCGTTAACAAATTTAATAACAATGACGTCAAGATATTGTGGTGTATTTGGGTGTGTAAATAACGGAAAAACGATGCCACACTTAAGTTTTTTTAGTTTGCCCAAAGGTGATGAGCGGTAAGTAATATTTTCTAAATATTATTTCGTTTTTGTACCTAATTAATCAAAAAGACATGAACAGTTCTTTTTGTGTAGCCAATTGTTTCACCCAATGGTAAAATTTAGTTTAAAGTAGGTACCTACAGTATTTTATTGCTTTTCGTCAAATCTTCAATAGCCCCGCCATCGGTCGTTAACCTTTTCTCGCTCGCCTCGCCTCGCGACGCGATCGCGTAGTGGCGCAAATTCAGTTATTTAACAGTAAGCAACCCTAGCAACACGCCTGGACGACAGAGGGGTGTAACGATGTGAGGGGGGAAGTAGGTATATAAATGGCGGCGTTTTGGACGCGGTCAAAAGAGATTCCCTTCTACTCTGTTATTATTTATTCTTATGCTAAGGGCCGACCGACTTACTACCGAAACCTGGCTAAGCCTTTCTGTTCTGTACCTACTGAAATCTAAAGGTAGTGTATATTTTTTACAAATTTTTTGCATATAAAAAATAGCCGTAGTAGCCTAGTGGTATTCCCAATGGCTGGCCTATCAAGCAGAGGGTCGTGGGTTCATACCCGGGCTCACCCTTTGAATTTAGTTTTTTTTTTCGGAATTTGCGTGAGGAAACTTACAGCTACGAGAAAATGCAATGACGTGTCGTATGTGAAGATCTCATTCCGCTTTATTCATTCTGAGAGGAGACCTGTGCCCAGCAGTGTGACGTATATAGGCTGAGATGATGATTTGTATATAAAAAGACAATCAATAATGTATATATTCTTATTTAAGAGTTAAACTCTTGTCGGTGTAGCCGATGAATGGCTCTCCACTTCTCTCTCCTCAAAGCTGCCTCCTTGACCTCCTTATACGACATGACGGCTACCTTCTCCTTTATTTGATTTACATAATCAATTCTCGGCCTCCCTCTTTTGTTAATTTTTTTTTTTTTATGTCGTGATTCGTGATTAACCTCGATTACCACATAGGATACTTTTTATCCCTGAAACTGCATAGTTCCCGCGGGATAGCGGTATAATAAAGACTTATACATACATATAGACAAGACAGAGTCGCGGTCAACAGCTTGTTCATAAATAAATCCTCTACCTTTAACTGAACTGATTTTCTGACTTCACCTTAACAAAGTCATCGGACCAACTGCACCTGAAAAACAACTTAGCGTAACCTACTTAAGTTTCAAAATCGCTTGTATAAAAATACTATAAAAATTAAATACAGTTAGTAGACTGAAGTTAGCTACAAGTAGAGCTGGCAACGTCGCATCGCAGAAAGTTGTGTTTGAAGTTAACCACAAGTGGTTAGTTTGCGAAGAATGTTGTAGGTGGAGGTTGTGTCATTTGAAAATGTGTTTTTAAAGGTTTTGTCGTATATTTAGAGCTTAAATTTGAATATAAAGTGGTATAAAATGGCGGGAGGGAGTTATATGTTGGAGTTGTACAACGTGTTTCACTCTGGACAAGTAAGTTTGTCTGTATTTCGTAATTTGTTGTTAGGATGTTGTCTAAAGCAGCCATCGTTTGTACGAGAAGTTATGTGATATTTTGTTTAGGTATGTATTTGGACAATTTCACTTTTAATACAATACAATACAATACAATGACACTTTATTGTACACCAGAAATAGTAAGCGATACAGAAAACAGATGTTTCGATTTCCTCATTGTAAAAAAAAAGTGAAATCACAATTAAAGTGAAAATAGGTCCTTATCTAAGTATTTACATTTTATATAATTCATAAGTAGGTACAGCAAAAGGTTACAACAGTACAGTTTTGTTTTCAATAAAACCAACGATTTAATCAATTGTGTTAAATTTTGCTTTCTTGCGCAGAAATTAACATAAAAAACAGATTTAGAAATTTCAACTTAAATCGGTTCAGCAGTTTTTTTAAGCATGACGAGGTAACAGACATGCAGACAGACACTTTCGCATTTATATAAGTATTAGTGGGATAATTTTATTGAATCAGGCATTACTTTGTGGAGGTCCGTATCGATAAACTGAAACAATTACTTTGCTCACGCGCGACCTCATAAGGTCGCCTACCATAGTAGGTAATATAGGTATTCTATGTGTATGCAAGAAATGTGTGTTCATGCAGTTCCTCCACCTCCACACTCTACAAACACACAAACCCTACTATCACCACCACCAAACTATACTGACGCGTTCCGAACTCCCAGAGCTCATCCTCAGAGCAACACAATCGCACACCATGCTACCAGATGTTAGTAACATTCATCATAGCTAGACCGTTTAAATGAGTTGTTGCCCGCGTGGTACAGGGGCTGGGGGGTATGACGACAAAGGGGGCCTGTCACCCGCATCTCTCCCGGCCCCCTTTGTCGTCATACCCCCCCGCCCCTGTACCGCGCGGGCGACGACTCATTTAAACCACAAAATAAATAAGTATTTAAACGGTCTAGCTATATTGGGATAGTTACCATCGCTAAGAGGCGGGCCCGTTGACATCTTTTGTATGGGCGACGGACATGGCCCATTAGATCGTGTCGTTGAGTTGTTTTCGAATTCGAAAATTGAAGTTCGTATAGTGCCATCCCTTTCACTCTTCTTTTTAATGCTATTAGCGTTAGCGGAACGGCACGATACGAAGTTTGAAAATCGAATTTACTCCATTGACGTACAATAAAACAACTAGACTCCCAATCACGCTCAAAAATTGTCCGAAGCAAAAGTCTGCACACGCGTCTATTGTGCAGAGTTTTGGTTCAGTTGTGTTTCGACCGCGCGTTGATTACAACGTCACTTCTCGCCCCGTATTCGTATATGTCTCTTTCGCACCGTAATCAAACTCACGAGAAAAAAAGAGACAGACAGTCTAGCTTCCGCTTCGCATGACCACTCCACTGCATTCTTTACTCTTTAGGCGGTTTCCAGCGCGTGACGTCATGTCAGTACTTCGAACGATCGTATTCAATTGACATTAAACATTACTGCTACGAAATATGGTGTTAATTTGAATGAATGCTGTTAATGATATCTGTATAAATTGATGTATACGTACACACAACGCCGCTCGGACGTTTTTTGAGGAACTTTTGTTAAGCGATTGGGAGTCCAGTTGTTTTATTGTACGTCAATGATTTACTCGGAATCATTTTGGTTTTCATCACTTCATTCACTCACACGGTGTAGCATGACGGTAGAAAGAGATAACAACAGGCAGAAACGAAACGAGAACGAAATGAAACAACACGAACGAACGAAATAAGTGATGAAAAGAAAACTACCTCTTGTGATTCCTAGCGCGTTGAACAATACCAAAAAGTACATACCTCTTTGCCAACTTTTTGTACTCCACCGTCATAGGACGGTAAGAAATGGCGGATACGAGCGACCGCTGCCTTAGACAATACGTCTACTCGTGGATGATGATGATGATGATGACGCAGGTGGAGCCGGGCAGCCTGTTCCAGCGCATCACCGGCGGCGTGAAGACCGGGATCATCCTAAAAGATGTGTCCTTCACCACCCACAGCGGGGAGGTCACCGCTATACTGGGCTCTAAAGGTATAGTCTAATTTTTTTGAACTGAGCTCATCCACTTTAGACTAGAATACCATTGACTTAAGACAACACTAGACAACCACAAATTAAGACAACGAGTTCGTAGACAAAACAGATTATCAACGCCTTGGAAAGATAATACCTATAGATTACTAGCTGACCCAGCAAACGTTGTTTTGCCATATATAGAGGTAGAATATAAAAAACGACCATTGTCATAATGTATTCTTGAATCATTAATTAATGTCATTAATGTATCCTTTTGTACATTGAATGTATTAGTTGTACAGAATTTTTATAAAACAAACCTAACCAAACCTATAGTCCTTTAGAACTGATCATTTAAAAATTTCTGTATAATTTAAGAATCTGGCGGGAAAGAAAATTATGACAACAATAGGGATGTTGACACCACCAATCAACTGACGTTCTTTTTATGAGCTGCCAAAACACAATCTCCCATACAGTTTGAATGACAATAGCGACATATGACGTCATTGTTCGCATACTCAATCAACTAACTATTTATTTGTTTTAAAGCAACAAAAAATGTAATTTTGCATTTAATCGAAAATTAATCTGACTTTCAGGGCTGAAATAAAGCGTTTTTTTATTGGAGTCGTGTCTTCAAATTCTTTTTTAATGGTGTCAACATCCCTATTACATTATATGAGTTCAAAAAATGTGCTTCAGCAGTGAGTACCATTGGCTGCATTGGCTGGCATAAGTTTTTTTTTAATTTTTAGGTTTTTACATGAAGCTGCCGTGAGACTTACTTATAGTGATAGAATACTGATTACTCACGTCTTCAAATAAGTTTAACTCGACATTTTCCGGGGTAATCCGTAGCCCTCCTTCTCGGAGCAAAACGCCACGGCGGCTGCCAAACGCGCACTACGCGCCACCGCTAAGCTCGCGCGGCTTCCCGACGAAACCGATACCGGCGCACAACTACCCACGTTTTCATCGTCATTTTTATTATCCTTGTTAAATGTGGGGTAGCACACAACACTAGCGACATCATCCTGTGTGTGTTAGATTTCCTACTAAATTATACAACTACCATCCAGGCAGCGGTAAGCGAGCCCTTCTCGACGTAATCGCTCGCCGCGTGGCTTCCAAAGGCCACATCCTCCTCGAAGGAGTCCCCCTTGAAGAAGACCAGTTCAAGACCTCCTGCGCGCTGGTGCGGCACTCTACCAGGCTGTTACCAGGCCTCAGCGTGCAGCAGACGCTGGCGTTGTCACTGACTAAGGTATATTAGTATGTGTTAAGGTGGAACGGCACGCTCTAGGCGCGAAATTCAAACTTTTTACAGTTTTTAATTTATTGTGGGTAAACGGTGTAACTGTTTTAACTTCATATGGTATTTGCGGTTGTAAAAAAGTTGTCAAAGCGTTGAAAATCCGAATTTCTATGTTTGACAACTTTTATATCAAGCTAACAGTTTTATTCTTAAAAAGCTTTACACAATAATATAAAGAACACTGTTTTACAACCGCAAAAAGTACCATATGAAGTTAAACAGTTACACCGTTTACCCACAATAAATTAAAACCTGTAAAAATTTTGAATTTCGCGCCTAGTGCGTGCCGTTCAAGCCCTCCACAGACCGCAGCGCGGGGCGTGCTCGCGACGCCGACGGAGCGTGTACAGCGCGATGCATAAAACTGAATCACATCGCTGCGCCGCGCTTCCGGTGTGTGTCACCGTATATAGATTCAGTGTTATAGAACGCGCTGGGCACGCTCTGTCGGTGTCGCGAGCACGCCCCGCGCTGTGACCTTAAATCGTAGAAATATTGTCATATTTAATATATAAGGTCGCCTATATTATGTGATTATGACTAAGCCCGATTGCCATAGGCTACTTTTTCTTCAGGAAAATACAAAATTCCCACAGGATAGAAAAATTTGAATTTAACTTCGGGGCTGATTTTAAAAATTCTTTCACAAATAGAAAGCTACACTATTCCTGATTGGTATAGACTAATCTTCTTCGGGAAAATGCAAAATTCCCGTGGGGTAGAAGTAAGTCAATCCAAATTCGCAGCTGATTTTAAAAATTCTTTCACCAATAGTATTCTACAGTATCCCTGATTGACATAGGCTACTTTCTACGGGAAAATGCAAAATTCCCGCGGGATCGAAATAAGTAAATTAAATCTTGAAGCTGATTTTTAAAATATATTACCAATTGAAAGCTACTCCTATCCCTGATTGACACAGGCTACTTTTTCTCCGGGAAAATACAAAATTCCCATGGGAGGCTGATTTTTTAAATTATTTCATAAAGCCACACTGTCTTTGATTTTCAAAATAGGTCAAAACAGTTATTTCTATCCCGCGGGAACTTTAAACTTTCTCGGGATAAAAATAGTCAATGTTAATCAGAAACAGTGTAGATTATGAGTGTTTTTTTATTTTTAATTGGACCTGGGTGCCAAATTCCATCCTAACAACTAACGTTAATGTCATCGCGGGCAAAAGCTAGTTATTACCTAATAATTTTTTTTTCGCGCTTGTCGAAAAAAAACTGAAAAAGTGATTAATTACAGTTTCATTGTTACAGGTGTCTGGTTACCTCAAGTCATCTAAGGTGAAACAGGTCATGGCTGACTTAGCTTTGTCTCAGGTAATTTAACTAGCACGTTATAAAAAACATACCTACTTAGGGCCTCCATAGACAGACTGTTTAGAGCAGAGCAATCGCGTTGCGGTTGGGGTCAACTTCATCCCGTACTCTGAATTTTATATTGAAACTGCAGATCACCCAACAGCTTTAAGCGGCTCTAAGCAGTCCGTTATGGAGGCCCTTAATACAATTCAATAGCAAAGGAAGGGTGCCATTCATTAAATTGTTTTTTTAATATCGACGTTATGGTTTGTGAGAACAGATTTGCTATGTTCATACTGACCCATTTGGGTTAGTCAACCTGTGTAGTAAAGTTGAGTGGTGTAGAGTATAGGGCACTGACCGGTGGTTTCAGAAGAAAATGACCTATTTAGGTTCATCAACCTGTTTAGTACAGTTGAGTGGTCACTAACCGGTGGTCTCAGAAGATACTGACCCATTTGGGTTGATCAACCTGTGTAGTAAAGTTGAGTGGTGAAGAGTATAGGGCACTGACCGGTGGTCTCAGAAGATACTGACCCATTAAGGTCGATCAAACTGCATGTAGTGTAATACGTTGCCCTTTCGCTTGTCGCTCTCTCTCTCTCTCTCTCTCTCTCTCTCTCTCTCCCTCTTGGTCCTCCCTCACTTTTCTGGCGACTTACGGTACGTGTCTGTCCAACTGTCCACCTAATCCGCTGTCGGCCGTAGCAGTGTAGGCGCTCCCGTTCCTTTACATACGTTTGTTTCGATCGGCCGAATTCGGACGACAACGCCCGAATATACTTCGGCCGACAACGGATTAGGTGGACCCGTCGGAAGACAAAACTTCGACATCACTTATTTTCCAGGTTGCACACAGATGCGTGACTGCTTTGACCAAGAGCGAGTACAGACGACTGGTCATCGGTGTGCAGCTCATTAGGGATCCATGTGAGTGGCCCATTTTAATTCAAATAATATACCTTTTCTTATTTGACGACCATTTGGCCTAGTGGTTAGAGAACCGGACTACGAAGCTTGAGGTCCCGGGTTCGATTCCCGCGTCGGGGCAGTTAATTATGCCGCATTTGACCGGGTTCCAGTCCCGACTAAGACAAACTATTTATCAAAAATTCATAAATGCAGTATTTTTTTTAAAAAATAAAGGAGTCACCTTTGCATGGAATGAGAAATTCCTGTGGCGTTCGTTTTTCCACCCTATATATCCCTTAATAATTATTTCCTTACAGTGATACTGTTACTTGACGAACCGACGTGGGACCTTGACCCGCTAAACACGTACCTGATCATCTCAATACTGTCCAACGCAGCCAAGAAATATTCCACCGCAATCATACTCACCATGGAGAAGCCTAGATCAGGTAAGTAATTTTAAATATTTATTATAAGAGTAAAAGGGTCCATCGTCATCAGCATTTCAGTCGTACGACCACAGAATAAAAACAACAGAAGTCAACCAAGTGTATGTACTTCACTTTTCATACCTACGCTCGGCGGTCGCTCTAGGGTTGTCAATTATGGCATATGCACGTAAAACTTATCGTGAAAGTGGCACTCGTTTCTAGTTGTTTGATTTATTGTTGATATTCAAACGGGAAGAGTGGAAATATAAAATAATAATAATTAAAATACCTACCTACAAAATTTAGCGTTTGTCAATTTTCACTATCGAAAATCCCTAATAACTTCTAAACGGATTATCCTAGTTATACAATTTCCATTGTCCTATCGGTTTTAGACCTAAACCTATCTAATGACACTAAAAACAACACAATATCTATACAAACAAAAAAACATGTTTTCAACTTACATAATATTAGTGGCATGAATTTACCTTACAAAAATGTAGTTAGGTATAAGTACGTAACCACATTTTTTGTAAGGTAACGTTTATTTATACTGATTCAAAATAGGAAACTATTATTACTTTGGGAGTCGGGGTGAGGTGCTTACCTATCTTCCTAACTATTCTATGTAACGTTAAAATGAACCATCGAAATACAAGCAGATACCTACTAAACTTACCTCTCTGAAACCACTGGTAGCTTAAAAAGCGACCATTCACCGTTTAGGGTTGAATTTAAACCAGGGCTGCCAGATCGTATATTTGGATACAAAATTTGTATAATCGGACGGTGTATTGTATCCATGATCGATCATTTCGTATAATTCGATATGCTGTGTGTTTAGTTTTAAGAAATTATGAAGAAAAATCGATTTATAGAATTTTTCTGTGTAATGCGATCAAATTTCGTATAATCGCAGGTACTAAACCGTATAGCCGCGATTTGTTTGCTGGCAGCCCTGATTTAAACAACCGTCCACTGAACAGTTACCTATAATAACCTTTTTTTTGTTGCTCCATTATTGCACTCGAAAAATTCCACAGACGCGCGACACAAAATAAATAAGTACGCGCGACCACAGCGCGCGCCTCAAAAAATTCCACTGACGCGCGACCACAGCGCGCGCCTCACGCGGATGGCAATCTCGCTCGGACTGATCCGAACTCATCCGAGATATCGTGTCTGTGAACAGTGTCTATGTGTGCGTTGCTCGAGCGCACTTTGTATGTAGATTTATTTCTGTTGTTTTTATTCTGTGGTACGACGTCCGCTGCTGGACATAAGCCTGCCTCCCTCCCTCCCTCATTGATAACCAATCATTACGGTTGGATGTGGTTTGCGCCCATCTTGAACCTACGGGCTCTACCAAATCATCCGTCCACTTCGTTAGTGGACGTCTCACGCTGCGCTTGCCAGTCCATGGTCTCTACTCGAGAACTTTTCGGCCCCAACGGCCATCGCTCTGCGTGCTACAAGGCCTGCCCATTGCCATTTCAACGAGTAAACCCGTTTGGCTAGGTTGGTGGCCCTTGTTCTTCTCCTCAATCCTGATTCGATCCGATAGTGAAAAGGTTCCTTTTGCCTTTGTTTTACATATTTGTCTATCTAAGAGTACTAGAGACAGTAGAGTTTCTACGTAAGGTGTAATATTTGGAACTAATGAACGGATTTAAAATAAGTTTTTGTAAGAAACTGTATCTAAATTACACATCCGTACTAATTTCCAAGTCAATCCGATTACCTACCATAAAAATAACTCCTAAGTAGGCACAACAGTAATCACAATTCCACACAGCTGTTTAATTCAGTTTAATTACACAAATTAACGTGTTTTAAAGCTAACAATACACAAACGCGCATTATTGTTATGCTAATTAAGGTACCGTTAACGTATAGGTACAGTGTTGGGGCGCCATCATCTCTTTATAATTGTTCTACATTGTGTTTCCACAGCTGTTGTCAGACTAGGCCAGGTCGGTAGACTATAGATAAACAGTTTAAATGATTCCTCGCACGCGCAGTACAGGGGCTGGGGGTATGACGACACAGGGGCCGAGAGAGGTGCGGGCGGCGAGCGCGCCTCGTGTGCCTACCGCCCGCACCTCTCCCGGCCCCCTTTTTCGTCATACCCCCAGCCCCTGTACCGCGCGTGCGAGGACTCATTTAAACGGTCTAGCTATAGAGATATTGTAATAGTTATCTATCTATACAAATAAAATTCAAAGTCCTGGCTGACTGTTATATTATCAACGCACAGGCCAAACCGCTGCAGCAAAAGATATGAAATTTGGCACACCGATTTGAAAAGGCCCAGAAGACGAGGCTGTTTTTATTATGTGTCTTTTCCCCATCCCTGAGGCCATTTTTGTCCCAACGAACTAGGAATCATTACCCTTTCATCACTACTTGCTGTTACACGTTGTAGGATGAGAGTAGACCAAGGTGAATGAGATCGCGAACATCTGCGCGTGACAACACGGTCTCTGGTTTACCCTGAGAGTCCTAGGAGTTATTAACGTTTCGTAACGTTTCAGACGTTTTCCCGTTTCTGGACCGCGTCGTTTATCTGTGCCTCGGCGACGTGGTGTACGCTGGACCGACGAGGAACCTGCTGGACTACTTCGGCAGCATCGGCTTCCCTTGCCCACAGTTGGAGAACCCGTTGATGTACTATCGTAAGTGACTGTTAACAGGCGGGTCAGCCAAAAGAAAGGCACAAATTCATGCTTTTAGAACTCAAATTGTTTGAATGAATTACTTAGATTTCATCCCAGCCTATATACGTCCCCCTGCAGGGCACAGGCCTCCTCTCAGAATGAGAGTGCTTACTTAGATACCTACTATGAGACACAATAACTCACTTTTTCGGCATTTGTAAGTATATTAGAATAGAACCAGTCCGTCGCAGACAGCTCGGTTTGTGATTTGCAGGTTATAAAACTTAAAACTATCGGAAAGAAGTCATATATCGGTCATTTAAAACCAATCATAATTATTATGGTAATACGCTACAATTTCAATGCAGTAGGTAGGTAATAAAACCTGGACCGAGTTCATTCCAGTGGCCAAACTGACCAAACGGCCAAATGACTTTACGGCATTTGTTAAAAAAAACTTTTACATTTGTGTTCATACAGACTTTAACCATCTGCAAAACGACATCCACCAACTCGGTCCTAATTTAACACCAGATATTTCCAAGCAATAATCTGTTACAGTATGCCTGTCAACAGTGGACCGCCGCTCTCGCGAACGGTTCATAGAGTCCAACCACCAGATCGCCGCATTGGTGGAGAAGTTCCGACTGGAGGGGCAAGCCATAATGCAGGGCAATGTCAACGAGCATCGCATGATCAACCCTAACAAGATGCAGCTTGGGTATGGGAAGCCAAGCGGAGCTAGGACTATATGGATGCTGTATGTGTAAGTACAACAACGTCTAAACTACCATCATCATCGTCAGCTGGAAGACGTACACTGTTGAACAAAGGTCTCCCTCTTAGAGCATCACAGTAAAAGACAACTTGCCACCCGCATCTCCGCTCTTCAGTTCACTTAGTAGAGGTTCTGCCAATGCTGCGTACCAGTGGATGTACTCTACCAATACCTAACAGCTCTCATCTATATCTGTAATGCCTTGATCACACGTACCGAGTAAACAAGCGAGCGCTCAAGCGAGTGATCAAGGCATAAAAGAGAAATATACTTGTAACTGACAGACAACTTAGGTACAGCTTTACCTATTGAAGCTAGAAATTTGATAGAATTATTTCTCGAGGTGCACTAGGAAGGGATTTTCCAAACTTCCCACGGAATAGAGAACTACCTTCTATTTTTTAAATGTAATAACGTGTTTTTGGTTCCAGGAGAATGCTGGCATCCATATTTAATTTGAAGAAGAACGGTTTAAAACAAATGTTCATGCGCCTGTTCTCTCTGCCCTTTTATTTCTTGATACTGTGGGCTTTCTATTTCGAAGCCAAGGTACCTACGAATTTTTGTAACTGAATCCAGTTGGAAGGACCAAATGGTCCTTCGAACCGTTATAAAATTTAAGACTAATTTTATTTTCAGGATTATCAAAGGGCATTTATAACAAAAAGCGGATTAATATTCAACGCGATGGTCGGAACATATTTCATCAGTATTATGAACACAATCTGCCTGTGTAAGTAACATTTTTATCCTTTGTTATAGATGTTAATTAATATCTATATAGGTAATTAGAGCAAGAAAATGTTTTTGTTACTTTCTTGAATAAATTGGTTTTGTTGAAATGAATTCATCTAAGCTCCAATAAATCTGATCCTTTTACTGCATTTACGTCTCGTTGGAAAACTGTATGTTGTGTCGTTGGCAGGTAAAACTAAAGTTATATATTTTGTTAAATATCATTCCATTTGCAGTTGAGAAGCCCAGAAACTTTTACATACACTCTCGATCCCTTAAAAAAACATACAATCGAATTAAGAACCACATCCTTTTTTAAGTCTATTGAAAATACAGCTGCATCCACAATTTTCCGTACTTTAGGCCTTATTGTTTTCCTGCAGATGGTCCGTACCGCACGCGGTACTATCAAGAGAGTCAGGAGGGGTTGTACAGCGGGGCCAGTTTACTACTCTCATGTAACCTGGTCTCGTTACCATTTTCCCTCATCAGCACCTTCGCTTCTGCTGCTATCATCTACCCGTAAGTATTTCCTATCTTCGTCCTGCCCACCATCCAAGCAAATATGCCAGTGAAATATGAATCAACTGTAAATAGGAAAAAGATTCGAATTTGTTCTATTCAAATCGAACGAAACAAAACAAATGCAACTCTGTCCCAATTTAGAATGATATAAATTCCTTTGAAATGGGGATGTCCTTAATCAAGCACATTGGGCAGGACGAGGCTATATCAAAAGTGAGATTGGGTGGAGAACAAGTCGTTGGACTACGTTAAATCGTAGTTAACCATACAAAAGACCGACTGGAAAAAGTTTCATAAGTTAGGTAAGTACATACAATTCAATAGGAATGTAATTACATACTATACAAATTGAAGGTACACGGTATGAACATGTCTAGTCACTTAAACAACTATTTGAGTTACAGCCGTTTGAAAGTTAGTAATCGCGAACAATTACTATGGTACCATTTCTTTAAAAGTGAAAAAAAAAATTTGAGATATCTATATTTAATCCAATTGTAAGTTCTAGCACTTTACGAGTTCTAACTAGGAGCGAATTATTTCCTTCCTGTGGGCAAATTCAAAATCCTGTGGAAGTATATATGGTAACCCTGACTCCAATTTTTTTCAGGATCCTAGCGGACCTGACCGAAGGCCTGGATTACCTCTACTTCTCACTGGTTCTGTGGTCATGCTACATCTTCGCAGAACAGCAGGCTATGGCGGTGATGATGTTTGTTCGAAACGGATTGATAGCAGGCATCGTCAACACATACATCACTTGCATTTACGTAATGCTAGCCAGCGGAGTTTTACGGTGAGATAATTTTTTTTAGATACTTTATTTTAGAACAGAATTGTCAATAATCTATACCTACACTAGATATAGTAGACCTATTAACACATTTCGCTCCGGCACCGTTCCGCTAAGCCCTAACGTCATCCCGGCCAAAATGGTCGTAGTCACGAATGAGTGTCACTATCATAGGAGTACAAACAACACTATTTTAGCCCTGAATACGTGATTAATTTTCAATTATTATAACTGCAATATTCGATTTTCGGCTATTTTAAGGTAAAATAGTGTGTTTCATAGATATGGAGCTCGGTAAAGTACTACCTGAATCAATTAGATACCTAATTGTATTGAATCTTACCTTCGGCCCTGCTCCCCCAATGCCTGAACCCCAGCTGAACTTTTTTTATTTTATTTTTTTATTACAGATCCTACAAAGGCTACGAGGACTGGCTGTATTACCTAACCTACTTAACCCACACGCGTTACGCCTCGATCTTCCTCCATAGAAACGTGTTCAAACAGCCAGACTTCAACATCCTCCCGTACAGCGACACAGAAAACTGCACATCGATCACTAACCTCATCCAAACGACCTCCAATTTGAACACTACTTCGAATGCAAATTGTCGTTACGCCAACGGCAAAGCGTTCTTAGCAGAAAGGTTCACGTCGAGGAATTTTAACGGCGACCTGAATCAGGCGGGAGATTTAAATTTGGAATTCAATTTGGGAATCAGTTTTGCCTTCAGTGTTGGTATTATGCTGTTGAACAAGTTTTTGTATCTGTTGCCGTTGCCCAGTTATATTAAAGATAAGTTTAGGGAATAAATTGTTATTGTAAGATTGTCATTACTCCGTCCAATAAAGATCTATTCATAAATAAAAAGGTACGCTATCACAAATTATGAATAAGTAAATATTAAACTATATTGATTAAATTAAGGTTATTCTTTTTAAATAAAAATGCCCTACTAGGTTTTAAATTATATCAAACAACATAATCTATAGTAAAATTCTATTTCTATAACAATACTTACATCTTACATATACTTATGTCAAAAAGTACCTACTAAACAAATAGCCATGTTGTATAACTTAACCGTCACGAAATTTACAGAATTGGTCAGCCCCGAAAGAAGCTGGATACTTTAGTTCCTTGTCACTTTCACTAATTTGAAAACATTCCTAACTGTCAAGTCAGGCCTCACGCATGCCATGTACTTACGCGCGATATTTACGTACCGCGGGGACGATCTGCTGCGATCGAAATTCCAGTAGGTTGTCACAAGCGCGCGCCGACGTTCGTTCATTGGTGTTCCACGGAAAAAATATGCCGCCTGGACTTTTATAAGTGAATGGTGAAACAGGGGGCAAATTTTAATATGACTATGCTGGAATTAATAGCTAATATAACAATTTGGAAGTTCGTATCGTGCCGTCCCTCTTACTCTTCTATAAAAAGCTATAAGCGTGAGCGGGATGGCACGATGCGAAGTTCGAAAGTTGACCTTCGTATTTAGTATAACGCTAGGGTACTGTGAGCATGGCAATGTGTTCTGCGCATTACAATAAATATCCTTTTTTGTTAGGATTCCAGAGCTAAAATGGCAAAAACGGAACCCTTATAGTTTCGCCTTGACCGTCTGTCCCTTTGTCCGTCCGTGGCTTAGCTTAAAGAATATTAGTGCTAGAAAGTTTGCATGGATATAATATATAGCAATTATCCCGACAAAATGGTAAAACAACATGTAGAAAAAAAAATTTAATCCAAACTGCCAGCCCTTGTCGCTGTCGGCACGCACACATTCTTAAGGAGACGGAGTAGTATAATCTGTGGCTACAATCGCGGTAAGTACCAAGATTTTGTACAGGATGCAGTATCTGTTACGAAGTAACTATTAAGTAATCTGTGGTCAAGTGTTGTTGTTTACTGCAACAAAGTACAAAGTGTTCAGCTATTTTTGAGCTTCGCCGTATGACTTTTCATTTTGAATTAATTTATATTTACCTTCTAGCGCTTATGGCTACTTCAAACAGAAATATCTTACATAATTATAAATTACGTTACTTGGAGTGGACATGTAAAATGTAATCCACATTCAATAACTAACCACTAAGCCAGGATAGAGAACTTGCGTACACACAATGGGGATAAAACCGCAGATTGCACGTTTGGTGCCCTCGCCTTCGGCTATTGCAACAAATACTCAAGTCTGGGCCAAAATTTCCGAACTAATGGAGAAATGTTGTCACAGTTCAACCCATGCTGTTTTAATCTATATAAAAAAATATTACTCTGGATCACAGAACTCTGGATATTAGTGCTTTGGCTTTGCAAAATTTTAACACTGCGCTTTAAAATCAAGCGGATCATATAATATAAAAAACCGGCCAAGTGCGAGTCGGACCCGCGCACGAAGGGTTCCGTAGAAAGTCAATATATAATTAAATATTCTGTGAACATTTCAAGTGTCTACCTGTTGCCGTTATCAATATCGCGGAAAAACGAGCAAAAAAATCATGTTTGTTATATGGGAGCCCCCTTAAATATTTCTTTAATTCCATTTTTTAGTATTTGTTGTTATAGTGGCAACCGAAATACATCATCTGTGAAAATTTCAACTCTCTAGCTATCACGGTTCCTGAGATACAGCCTGGTGACAGACGGACGAACGGACGGACAGACAGCGGAGCCTCAGTAATAGGGTTTCCGTTTTTACCCTTCGGATACGGAACCCTAAAAACAATCATGAAATACTTAAAATTGTTTGTTTTTTTTTCATGTGAAAAGCTTCCTCGTTTTCAGTTGAGGTTCTGTAGGTACCCGGAGGGTTGTAAACGGAACTCTGATCATGTCACCGCCCTGTCCGTCTGTCCGTTACAGGGCTGTACCTATGGCGGTTGTCTGTCACACTGCCACCGCATTACGTTGCGGCGAGCATGGGCGACACATTCGCGTGCGGCGACGACGCACCACCATATGCATTAACCCTAAAAATTGAACCCTGAGTCCGAGTCCGACTCGCACTTGGCCAATTTTTACTTTTAATTGTTGTCCACTGATACACCGAAAAAATTCATCAATACCCGTGAGTACAAAAAATGTTCTTATGTATAGCAACATTTTGTCAGTATTTTGATAAAAGCTCCTCTTCATTCTGTGACTGTACAATTATTGCAATACCCATTTAACTCGACCAGCGATCAGTTATAGACTGTAAGTACCAAGATATTTAATAATTTAATATCATCATTACTAAAGAAAGCTTGTATCAAAATCGATCTTATTGAGTGAACTTGACACGGTTAACTTTAGAGTTCACTTTAGTTTACACATCGATTTAAGATATGAGCTTTTTTCACAGTAATGACGACATGTGTCTTTTGTAACCAGCGCCGCTATCATCTGAGCTCTGGGGCCATAAAACCCCGTTTCGAACCTCTCGTTCGCTCTTGGGAGATTCTCGGATCTTTCACTCGCACTTGACAATACACATCACTCAAGCCGCTGCAAAGTGCGAGCGAGAGATCCGATAACCTCCAAAGAGCGAGCGAGGTCCGAAAACTGGGATCAGATTTTAGCGACGCTGGTATAGCCAGATAGACGCCTGGCTCTTATACAGGGTTATTTGTAATTCACTAGCATCCTTTTAACCCTAAACTCCTACCACTTAAACAAATGTTTTTTGTTTTACGGCTTTTGTCATAACTTAATATTTTTGGTGTAGTAAAGTTTTGAAAATTTGAGATTTCCTCTTATTTTTACAATACTCTGTGTATTTGTATGGGAAAAAAAGTGCTTCATTTTAAAAAGTCGTAAAACAAAAAACATTTGTTTGAGTGATAGGAATTCAGGGTCACATGTCTATTCTTTTTTTTATTAGTTCTATGGTACCGCCACTCTAATGTTTTTCATCTTTCCAGTGTAAATTTATTTACCTATTATCTTATTCACTAAAATAGCCTTCAGTTAGAACTCGCTTAGAAACTCAACCTAGATTGAATTCATCCATTCCTTTTGGGTATGACGTGTATATTACAGTGGTCTCTGTTTGTGCCTCATTCTCATTTTCAGCTTGCTCTGGGATTGCATCTGAAAAAAAAACCCAATTACAACAAAATCTAACAAAACATTAGAAGGAGTATAGCTTGTCTAGTTTAAAATGACGCGCCCCACCACCGCATTCACGCACAGGATTCGAGCTCAAATTGAGCTCCAAATCCCGTGCGCAAACGCGGTGGCGGGGAGCGTCATTTCAAACTAGACAAGCTCTACCTAGGGGTACTTTGGTGTGCTTGGAAACAGGGATGTTACAGACATTTGCAAGCGCATGCGCAACAGCGGATTATCCGCAACACTGACAGTACTTTTTGCTGATTGCATTATTATTGAAACTACAATGAAAGGGCTGGTAGTTTTAACAAAAAAGTGACATGTAAAAGAGCCCTTTGGGGCTTACTTGCAGAACAAAAATTTTGATTTTGATTTGATACATAATCACTTTGATCAATTATAACTGTAGATCCACAGTCGCGCGCCCGAAAATGTCCGAGCCAAATGAGCGCCACTTTGATAAAAGTGGCCTTCTTTTTTCTCAGTACGTTGCGTGAAATTGTCAAGTTTAGCTGTCAAGTGTCAACCGAAATTCGACTGTAATGAAGTAAAGACTAGGTTCAAATTTCAGTGTAGGTGATGATTTTAATTGTTATGCAAACAAATAAAAAAGTTCGGACATTTTTGAAGGGGATTTTGTTCGGCAATGTGTATCTTCAGTTATAATTGATCAAAGCATAATCATATCAAAATCCAGTCAATACTGGAAGCGGGGGAATTAGTCTTGCTACTTTGACTTACCTTCATAAAGTACTATTGTTTTATTTATTTTCTGGATCGTTACCTGAAATTAAAAGGAGACATGGTAATATCAAAAAAAAACAAAAACAAAATTGGTAAATTTTTATAGATCAACAAGCAACAGCCCGCGACTCCATCTGCGAAGTATTTGTTTATTGCTATCCTGCAGGAATTATGCAATTTTTCAGGATGAAAACTATCTTATGTTCATCTCAGGGTCTCAAATTATATCCATACCAAAATTGATTTAACCCTTAAAAATCACCACTATGTGATGATTGTCCAAAGTGTGATGACTTGACCCATGTGTTGTTAGAGTGTGTCCAGAATTCAGACTTGAGAAGAAGAGTTCTTGGGGATTTGGGTTCCATGCACAATGGCCAGGTGAATTGTTGGCTATCTGAGCCATTGTCAGACAAAGCAATCGGCATTTACCATTTTATTGATATGCCCCTTGAATAGGGAATTGAGTAAGCACCCATGAGGCTGACATGATCACCTGGAGTGTTCAAAGCCTCGACAAAAATCAGAAAAAAATACCCCCTAAAAAGGTAAAGGCGTTTAACCAACCACATGCATTGATTCGGAAATTCAACCTTATTGCTTTCATGGGAGTTTTCAGAAATAAATGTACCCATTTTCCTTAATTATCCTTAATTTTTCCATACAAAATTTATTAGTCAGTTTTGTGACGGTCCATACAACGTATGGTTAACTGCGTCACAAAACTGACAATTAAGAGAGGGACACTTTTTTTTATTGCTTAAATCGATAGTGCTTGTGTTTCTGAGTAGAAATAACCCAAAATTGGTTAGGTTTTTTAAAAAAGTACAGGGTACACTTTTTTCTGAAAATGCCCTTATAATACATCACAATATCCATTGTAATTATTGAAAATACAACAAGCTTTAAAAATATACTTTATCAGGTATATATTCAATAGCTGCTTTTGATTCTGTGGTAGTATTCTCCAATAAATGGGGCCTTATTAAGGGTTAAATCAGTTCATTGGTTCAATGTAGTTTTCTGTGGCTTCCCATGAGGCTGATATAGTCACATTGGGTGTATTAGAGCCTCGTTAAAATATTAGAAAAAGTTAAAAAGCTAATGATGTGTACACTTACCGGAGACAGGACAATTTCTCTATATTTCTTCAAATACAGTTTCAACGGTTCCACGTAATTGTCAAATCCGAGTGTGTTCATAGCAAACAACACATCTTCTCCGTTGATTGTCTTCCTCTTCTCTACCTGGCATCGGTCACTGGCTTCACTTGTAACAAAGGAAATGAATTCGGAGATACATTCTTGAACGCATTCTCTTGCATCTTTGGCAATCTGTAAAGGTAAATAAATATAATTATATCCCGGGGTGATTCACACCTACTGACCCCGGCCCCAGCCAAAACTTGTGCAGTCAATAACAGAAGTGGATGACCAGTTGTAGAGCTCAAAATGACATACAATACGTTTACTTTTAGTTTACCACTGACAGATGGCTTGTCTTCATTTCATTTCCAACTTTAACACCACACAAATAAAGTAGCTATTACAAAACCTACAAACGTGGGTAACAGTATTCTAAAATTGGCTTTATTTGTAGGTTATTAAAGTTGAATATGAAATGAAGGCAAACCATCTGTCAGTGGTAAAATTTATGTAATTTTACTGTACACAGGTCTTTTATTGCAGACTGTATTATGGGTGTTAAACAATAAATAAACATACTTTTGTAGAGAAATATAACACTAAAATACATATAACATCCATGACTCAAATCAAGTACAATCCTTCATACTCATTATTAGGGTGCAGTCAGAGTACTATTTTTGATAAAAAAAAAGTAACTATTTTGATAGAGTAATATCAAATTCTTGTTAGATTCTACAGACAACGGACAGCTATCATTTACTGATTTACACAGATTCAAGCTTTTCAACATTTCGATGGCCAAGACGAATAAACGTGTCAAACTCTTACAGTTACTCGTAAGAGTTTTACACGTTTATTCGTCTGGGCCATCGATTTGTTATCTTTGGGTATTGGATATCAGACCTTGAATGCCTTGAATATGATATACATGAAGACATACAAAAGGATTACCTTTCCGTTCTCAGGAATAGCTCTTTTCATGATCTTTGCGATATTAGCTATGGGTAGAAATCGGTCCTGCTCTCTTAACGGTGCATGTTTGCCCATACAGGAGTCAGAATTATTTTCTTCTTGGTCTAAAAAAATAAAGGAAATTTAGCAACCACATGCATGACTTGGAAATCCAACCTTATTGTTTTAGTTATAACAAAACTTGTAAAGCTGACATTAAGGAGAATTTACAACCAAGCAAAATAAGAATATTATTGGCAGATTAGTGTTTAATTTAACTATATACCAAAATCTCAGATTTTCAGTAGTTTATTAATATTTTCATGTCTGTAAGCACTGTTTCATGCCCGCTTTGCAAGTTTTGTTAAAGTTTAGCTCCCAGAATTCCGATCACTGGTTATTAGTTACAATATCCATTGTAATTATTGAAAATACTACTAGCTTTAAAAATCCTTTGTCAGGTATGTATTCAATGGCTGCTTTTGATTCTGCGGTAGTATGCTCCAATAAATGGGGCCTTATTAAGGGTTAAAGCATACTGCCATTGCCAGTTCTAAGAGGGGGAAAACGAGCAGACGGGTCACCTGATGGAGAGCAATCACCATCGCCCATGGACACCTGCAACACGATGGGAATCACAGGTGTGTTTGCTGACCCTTTTAGGAATTGGTATGCTCGTTTTTTAAAGATCCCTAAGTTGTAACGCTCCGGGAGTGTGAATGTTTGCAAATAATGTTACATTAAGTTATTTATGTCTTTATATTTTATTTTCAACAAACATATTATGATCCGATCATGGTCGAAATAAATTATTATTATTATTATTCACAACATTTTAATTTTATTAGTACACGTTTGCGGCCGTGTAAATACTAATATTTTACTGGTACAACAATTCCCATTGATGTCCGAGTAGACTGCATATAGGTTTTAAATAAAGAAACCAGGGTTCGAAAATATCCGATATTTATGATATATATCCGATATATATCAAAAGTACACACTTTTGATATATATTGGATATCTATCATAAATATCGGATATTTTCGAAACCTAAAAGAAACTCACCAAGAACATCGTCTGAATGGACAACGTAAGTGTCTTCGTCGACGAGGAAACCGCCATCTAACCTAACGAGATCATTACCGAGTTCGTCACTTTCCATGTTGTTGTTAATTAGTTAATGCAAACCGAGGTTATATTTTAAGCAAGTCTCAAATTGTAAGCAACCAACTAATGATATGCCACAACGTATAGGATATTTTATGCTCGTCAGTCAACTTAATACAATATATTATAATAAAATTATAACTACGTAAGAATTACAATCTTCTACAAAATAAATATTTTCTTTCCGTCCGTACGACGCTGACTGACTTTCAGTAGGCGTATTTTTTCGTTCGTTTCGCAAAGTAGCATATATTTAATCTGTGTAGGTCTAATGGTCTAATAAGACTGTATGTGTATATGTTGTATTTTAAAACTCTTACATTTTGAACGTAAAATTTCTGTAAAATTGTACAACTAAAGCAAAAGTAATGAAAATGCAATATATAAAAAGTACATTACATAAAACAGAGCTTACTTTCAAATGGAATAAAAAATAGTTTAAAATTGGTTCTTTGTTCTGTCTTACAAATGTATGATTTGGACTAATCAAACAAAACTATCAGAAAAATACATGCTGGAGCAAAATTGCCAACATCCAAATCTCATTTTAAACGTGTTACGTGTTACTATATGGTTACTATATGTTCATGATAAAGAATTTTGTGTATAAAAATGAAAAATAATAGTAAAATAAAATATAAGATTTTTTTCATACTATTCTTCATTCTAAGCTAAATACTGCAGTGTAATACAATAATATTGGTAAATATTGCAATACTGTGGTCAACTAACTACAGAGAAACCAATTAAAGAAAATTTAAAGCTCGTGGTGCAGGAAAGAGCTTGATTAATTTACTTTAAAATAACTTTAAATAATTACATATTTCTTGACAAGTTAGCCAACAAAACAAACATATTTTTTTGACAAGACAACACATTTTCGATAACCCACCCCACAAAACAACCATCCCCACCGCCACCAGCAAGCAACCAGCCAACCAAAAAAAAACCCTGAACCATCAGATTTTTGTTCTAAAAATCGACAAGAGTACGTAAAAGCAATATTTCAATGTATAAGAATCGAATTAAGCAAATAAATTATTGATTATTGATACCAAACAAAATCATTTCGTTAAATACGTCTCATTGTCATAACTTAACATAACCGTTTTGACTTTCAGGTCAACAATGTTGATTGCTGACAAATCGGTTTCTTGGTCCAAGTAACCTAAAGCAATTCGTCAGAAACTGCAAGACCAATATCTAACTTCTTTGGAACGAAGTATTCCAAAATTCAGCAACTTAAATTTTCGTATAATTTAAGTATGTGACTGGACTTAGGTTATACGAGCCATTGGGACAGCAAATAATTTAAAAGATAGATTGTTTTGTGTTCAAAGTTGTGAAAATATCCTGTGACAATGGGAGTTCCAAAGTTCTTCAGGTATACCAGTGAAAGGTACCCTTGCCTCAATGAGCTGGTCAAACAATATCAGGTTAGTAAAGTTGTTGATTTTGTTTATTTACGCATAATGCTCTGCTAATATTATATGTAGCTTTATGTATTGGTTGTCTATAAAGTATACAATATCAAAAAACATCTGGAATGACTAGAGTAAAATTAAAAATAAAATACAAGGAAATAGTATTCATGGTTATGCATTGCAATTCACTGTTACTTTTGTTTGCACTTTATCATGCAATGGGGCCCTGAATTTACCTTGTTAAACACTGGTAATTAAATCCAAAAGGTTAAGAATATTATGACCCGAAAGATGCAATGTGACCTAGATATATTTAGTGCATTATTGAGACCATCATTATACTTATACTGTACATCATATATAGCAACATAAATTTAAACCCCAAAGCTGTAATTTGTTGCTTTTTCAGTCTAACATGGTTTACAGTATGCAAAAGCATGTTAATTTGCTAATTTGTACATAATCATTGCAGAATATAAAATACCCACATTTATTTATGAATTTCTGAAATATTATTACTGTTGGTATTTGAATTCATCACAGAACAATACAAATACAGGAATGCAGTAACAATGCCAAAATTGAACATGTGTAAATTAAAATTCATACCACAAGTTTATTGGCAAGTTCCATCATAAATACCAACCATAAATATCAAACATGTATAGGTATACATGAGAAACTTTACCTTTTGAATGCACTGTCACAAATGCGAAGTGACAAATGCGAAGTTGAACCCTTCAGAAATGCATGTGGGTAGATATCGCTCTGCACGCCGTGACTGATATATCAGTTGTTGGCGTAGAACCTGCGGTCCGGATATCGCTCATGTAGAAGAATAATGACACAATTACAAATTATTGTCATTTCAAAACTTAACTTTGTCTTTTTATATAAAGTTTAGTTATGAAATGATAATAATTTGTAATTGTGTCAGTAACATGTTCTTCTACAAAGTCAAAGTCAAAGTCAAAAGTCAAAACTCTTTATTCAATTTAGGCATCAATTGATGCTCCTATGAACGTTGAAGAATCTACCACCAGTTCGGAAAAACCCTGTTGAGAAGAAACCGGCAAGAAACTCAAACACATACAGTGGTGGTCATACAATTAAGAACGATTTGAAGTTTCCGATTTTTTTTTATCTACATCATGTCATATGTCTAGTTGTGTTCCTTCTTAGAAGTAACAAGTTATGTTATAAAATAGCCACATGGATAGAGCAAACGGGATTAATAATAATAGTGTATAATTGCTAACATTTTTTTTTACAAATTTTATTTGTTCTCTATACTAATAAATTCAAATAGTAATGTAGCTGGACAAATAATTAAGAACGATTTATTAAACTGCTCGAGAGTTGTTTTATATGAAACTTAGATTAAATAAATCATATTAATGTGAAGTTGGTATAGAAAAAAAAGCAAATTAATACATTTGAACTAAAATTAATAGTTAGTTGCATGTCCACGGCTTTTAATTACGGCTTTACACCGGCGAGGCATTGAATCTATCAATTTTTGACATTTCGCAAGAGAAATAAGAGTTCCATTCTTCTAAGAAAACGTCGTACAGCTCTCTCAAATTGCCACACTGTCGATTTGAAACCTTTTTCTTGACTTCGCACCAAAGATGCTCTATTGGGTTAAGATCTGGGCTGTTAGCTGGCCAATCTAAGACTGAAACTGATTGTGATGTGAGGAATTCCTTAACGGTGCGTGCAGTATGCTTTGGATCATTGTCGTGCTGGAATGTCCAAATAACCGGAAGCACGTCTTCGGCATATGGTAACATTGTTTCTTGCAGTATATTTTTGTATTGGAATTGATCCATGTTTCCTTCTATCAGCCTAACAGGTCCAACGCCATGTCCAGAAAAGCACCCCCAAATTTTCACATTTCCCCCGCCATGCTTTAATGTCACTTTTGTGTACTTTGGGTCGAATGCTTTATTCGGAGGGCGTCGTACATATCGTTTTCCATCAGAACATACCCTATTTATTTTTGTCTCGTCAGAAAAAAAGAACGTTTTTCCACTGTCTGACTGTCCAGTTTTCATACCTTCTTGCAAATGCAAGTCGGGCTTGCCTATGACATCGTTTCAACATAGGCACCTTCCTTGCTATCCTTCCGTTCAACTTATTTTCTACCAAACGCCTTCGAATAGTGCGTGCAGAGATTGCTGAAGGGTTGTTTTCGCCAAAATATTCTTTTCTCAACTCATTAGACCCTTTAAAAGGATTTTGTTTTGCCAAACGAACGATATTTCGATCATCTCGACGAGATGACTTTCTCTGTCTAGGTCCACGCGGAACGTTTGAAGTAGTTTGATACGTGGAAAAATGCTTTACGGCATGGAAAACCATTGTTTTTGAACATTGCAGATGGTCGGCTATCATTTTATACGACCAATTCTTCTCGCGAAGTTTTATTATTACTTCTCTTGTAGATTTATCACAACTTTTATTTTTCCCCATTGTTTTTATACGAAGTAATCACTTTTAAGACTTTAACAGCACGAAATGGCGCCAAAATTATACGAATAATAATCTACAACCACAGAGCCACACAGTGTTCTCTATTTAAATTTGAAAAAACAATAAACTATTCAGCGTTCTTAATTACGTGACCAGCCAGTAAGTACTAATACTAGGTTCAGATCGAATGTATAAAGTTTCTCTATTAATTTTTTAGCCAACAATGTTGCATAAATGAATGTACCGGTAGTACGGAAAAGTTTTGCAATACCGAGAGAAATAAAAAAAATACGGGCAATTAGTTATACTTGTTACTTTGAAAAAATCATCTCAATAAATAATCGTTCTTAATTATATGGCCACAACTGTACATGAGCGATATATGTGTCATTGGCGTTGAAAAGTTAAGGTTAAGAAAATCCTCTTTTTGATGCAGTAGTGCCTTGTCAGTATAGACAGGTTGATGTTCCAAATTCGAAAAATAGTGCAATTATAAACGTAAAATAGAATAAATAAAATGCATAAAATTTGTTACACATACTACCAGTGGCGTAGCTACCGTAGGGCAAGCCGGGGCAGTGCACCGGGGCCCCCAAGCTCAGGGGGCCCCTCGGACTCTGACTTACAAACTATAAACGCGGACCTATGAGAAACGCGTCGCGCTTCAACAGTGTGACTATAAAACGCTACTTAGTGAGTTTACAAGCGCGCGAGTCATGTGAATTTAAAGTGCATTCATTCTTACTTGTCTTACGTATAAACAAACTCGGGTTGGGGCCCAAGTTTATTTTTTGCCCCAGGGCCTTTGGTTACCTAGCTCTGCCACTGCATACTACATGCATAATACAAGTTACAAAAACCTTAGGGTTAAAAAATTTAAATGGTTAACCCTGGATTAAGGATGACAGTTTCTTGCATTTTGTCACTGCTTAACCCTGGGTTAGCTTGGACTTGGAGTTATATAGTTAACTCTGGTTCATGCAAGTCCGTCTTAATGTTTTATTATATTCCAGATACCAGACTTCGACAACATGTATTTAGATATGAACGGTATCATCCACAACTGCTCCCACCCTGACGACTCCAACCCTCACTTCCGTATCACGGAAGAGAAAATATTCCAAGACATATTCCACTACCTTGGGATATTGTTCCAAATCATCAAGCCGAAGAAGCTGTTCTTCATGGCTATTGATGGAGTTGCTCCAAGGGCCAAAATGAACCAGCAGAGAGGGAGGAGGTAAGGACAAATACCAATGATCTTATAATTTTAATTGAATCTTGTGCGGTGCTAATTTCAGAGGCCTTCAAGGTTCTGCTATTGTAGACCAAATTTTTTAATCCTTTTTTCACTGCCACTAATTTCACTAACCCTAAAATGAAAGAGCCGATTTTTTTATTTTAATCTAAAAGCCGGAATGCACTTCACTGGCCGCTGCCGCGGCACGCTCGCTCAGATTGCGTGCTGTTGCAGTCGTAGTTCTAACCTAACCTACATATTTATGTAGCTGTATGGGGTAACCCCCACTTTCATTTAGCACACACAATGTTTAGTAATCTTTAGATTAGGAAAGTTGAACTTAGATTCAGCAAATACGTGTAACAAGTGACTTTTATCAATGGAACATCCAATGGATGTGTGTGAACATAACATATATATCAGTTTCTTGAAACTCAAAATGTAATCGCAGTTCTAGTAGCATTCTGAATAGTTCTACAGTTCTTAACCGACTTCTTGATAATTATTTTTAACCCCCGACACAAAAAGAGGGGTGTTATAATTTTGACCGCTATGTGTGTGTGTCTGTCTGTCTGTGTGTCTGTCTGTGGCATCATAGCTCTTAAATGGGTGAACCGATTTGAATGCGGTTTTTTTTAATAGAAAGCAGGTTTCTTGGCGATGGTTCTTTGATATGTTTCATCAAAATCGGTTCAGCCGTTTTAAAGTTATCAGCTCTTTTGTTAACTGCGGAAGGGATCTTAGACGTCTAATAGGCATCATGACTTAATGTTCAAACATACGAGTGACATAATTGGGTTTTAAAATTTTTTAATTTATAGTTATTTATAGTTCTGCTCAATAAAAAAAAAAGATTATAATAAGATGATAATAAAATGTCAGCATCTTAGCAGTACTTGGTTCCTAGACCATTCTTTTTTTTTTCAATTGTACACATCTGCAATTGGCCTAAAAACCATGAACAAATCGGTTTGCTACCGTTTCGTAGCCAATTCTCGTAGCTGGCTACAAAATGGGAATCCGAAATTCCCTGTTTGTAGCTGGCTACGTATTGGGCCTGCGTAGTGCCGTTTGGTAACCAATTGGTAAGCTGGTGACCAACCGCGGTTACGAATCGGTAATGGAAAAGTCCCATTTTGAAGCCAGTTACGAATTGGTTTTTTTTTTTCCTGTTTCGAAGCTGGTTACGAACTTTTAGCTACGAAACGGTACCAAATGAGCAAATCAGTTGTATGTAGTATGGCATATGGAACGAAAAGTCCTTTGACATCTCTCTTCTTTATTATGCATGTTTCAGGATTGAGATGGTAGACCATTTTATAATGACTTTATGTGTATTGTGTTTGTTACAGATTCAGATCTGCAAGGGAAGCAGAAAAGTTAGAGGAGGAGGCTAAAGCAAAGGGTAAGGAAAGCAGTTTGAAATCTGGACTCTAAGATCATCCCCGGATCAGCCCAGTGCCGATTGGGAACTTCACGCACTCATATGAGTTACCACGCAAGTGTAACCATTTCTTCACGATTTTTTTTCTCTACAGTGAAAAGCTCATGGTATTTTGAAATGTAAATTCGCACATAAATTCCGAAAAACTCAAGGTGCAATCCTCTTTGAAGCCACTATGAAACAAAATTAAAATATTTACAGTATCACCTTGACATTTTAACCTGAGTACCTATCACATTTGTGTAGCAGTGCGAGTTTTTCGAACTAACCTCACTTGTAATTATTATACTTAACGGGACTTATCACGCAAACAATATATACCTCATGTTTCGGCCACATTGCAGTCAACTCGTGACCATGGCTGCTGCAATGTGGCTAAAACATCAAGGTAAATGAATATTGTTCCCGTTTAGTATAATATAATAATAAGTACCTGGGCGACCGAGCTCTGCTCGGGCAGAAACTCGGTACCAAGCGTTTTCCCAGAGATAAGACCAAGCTAGATCAATTTTTCATCCCCGAAAACCCCCAAATACCAAATTTCATCGAAATCGTTGGAACCGTTTCCGAGATCCTGATTATATACACCGGAGGGGGGGGGGGTGAGAGGGGGGGAGGGGATGCGGGGAGGGAGCGCGGGGGTATTAAAGGGGGGATGAAAATTTCATTGATTTTGCCATAGGATGCACCGTTTTCAAGATATTTGACAAAAACACCGGAGGGGGGGGGGGGGTGAGTCACATTAAACTATCGTCCGTAAACCGACTTTACAGACAACCGGCTTTTCCTGTTCTGTGCTTCCAATAGGGAACGTGCACATAGACGGTGCTGCCAACTGGTGCCATCAATTTGAATGTTTTACCTTGACAAGTTTGTTTTACTGTCCGCATAGTGTCTCTTCTGTCGCATTAGTGCTGCCGCCTATAGTTACTGCACGTTCCCTATAATACTTTTTCTAACAAAAAGTAACTTTTTCTAACAAAAAAGTAACTTTTTCTAACAAAAAAGTAACTTTTTCTCACAAAAAAGTAACTTTTTCTCACAAAAAAGTAACTTTTTCTCTCAAAAGAAGAAACTTGACGTTTTCTCATAAAAAATAAACTTAAAAAAAAAAAAAAATCTTTAAAAAAAAAACGTGGTATCGAACCGAGGTCGGCTGGATCCGCTACCACCCGATTTCTAATGTGCCAATATGATCTGCTCGAAGTCGGCGAAATTTAGCTTTATATTCTAATGCAAACAAAAATAGCCGGAAAACACGAGTAAAAGCGATTTTCTGAAAATGAAACATAGCTAGATCAGTTTTTCATCCCCGAAAACCCCCACATACCAAATTTCATCGAAATCGTTGGAACCGTTTCCGAGATCCTGATTATATATATACATATATATATATATACAAGAATTGCTCGTTTAAAGGTAGTACCTGGGCGACCGAGCTCTGCTCGGGCAGAAACTCGGTACCAAGCGTTTTCCCAGAGATAAGACCAAGCTAGATCAATTTTTCATCCCCGAAAACCCCCAAATACCAAATTTCATCGAAATCGTTGGAACCGTTTCCGAGATCCTGATTATATACACCGGAGGGGTGGGGGGGGGGGTGAGAGGGGGGGGGAGGGGATGCGGGGGAGAGAGCGCGGGGTTATTACAGGGGGGATGAAAATTTCATTGATTTTGCCGTAGGATGCACCGTTTTCAAGATATTTGACAAAAACACCGGAGGTTGGGTGAGTCACGTTAAACTATCGTCCGTAAACCGACTTTACAGACAACCGGCTTTTCCTGTTATGTGCTCCCAATAGGGAACGTGCACATAGACGGTGCTGCCAACTGGTGCCATAAGGGTGCCATCAATTTGAATGTTTTACCTTGATAAGTTTGTTTTACTGTCCGCATAGTGTCTCTTCTGTCGCATTAGTGCTGCCGCCTATAGTTACTGCACGTTCCCTATAATACTTTTTCTAACAAAAAAGTAACTTTTTCTCACAAAAAAGTAACTTTTTCTCACAAAAGAAGAAACCTGACGTTTTCTCATGAAAAATAAACTTAAAAAAAAAACTAAAAATGTTGAAAAAAACGTGGATTCGAACCGAAGTCGACTGGATCCGCGACCACCCGATTTCTAATGTGCCATTATGATCTGCTCGAAGTGGGCGAAATTTAGCTTTATATTCTAATGCAAACAAAAATAGCCGGAAAACACGACTAAAAGCGATTTTCTGAAAATGAAACATAGCTAGATCAGTTTTTCATCCCCGAAAACCCCCGCATACCAAATTTCATCGAAATCGTTGGAGCCGTTTCCGAGATCCTGATTATATATATATATATATATATATATACATATATACAAGAATTGCTCGTTTAAAGGTATTAGATAGATAGATAGATAGATTAGATTAAACACCCAAGACCCGTTGGAGCCGTTTCCGAGATCCTGATTATACAGTGGTGGTCATACAATTAAGAACGATTTGAAGTTTCCGATTTTTTTTTATCTACATCATGTCATATGTCTAGTTGTGTTCCTTCTTAGAAGTAACAAGTTATGTTATAAAATAGCCACATGGATAGAGCAAACGGGATTAATAATAATAGTGTATAATTGCTAACATTTTCTTTTACAAATTTTATTTGTTCTCTATACTAATAAATTCAAATAGTAATGTAGCTGGACAAATAATTAAGAACGATTTATTAAACTGCTCGAGAGTTGTTTTATATGAAACTTAGATTAAATAAATCATATAAATGTGAAGTTGGTATAGAAAAAAAAGCAAATTAATACATTTGAACTAAAATTAATAGTTAGTTGCATGTCCACGGCTTTTAATTACGGCTTTACACCGGCGAGGCATTGAATCTATCAATTTTTGACATTTCGCAAGAGAAATAAGAGTTCCATTCTTCTAAGAAAACGTCGTACAGCTCTCTCAAATTGCCACACTGTCGATTTGAAACCTTTTTCTTGACTTCGCACCAAAGATGCTCTATTGGGTTAAGATCTGGGCTGTTGGCTGGCCAATCTAAGACTGAAACTGATTGTGATGTGAGGAATTCCTTAACGGTGCGTGCAGTATGCTTTGGATCATTGTCGTGCTGGAATGTCCAAATAACCGGAAGCACGTCTTCGGCATATGGTAACATTGTTTCTTGCAGTATATTTTTGTATTGGAATTGATCCATGTTTCCTTCTATCAGCCTAACAGGTCCAACGCCATGTCCAGAAAAGCACCCCCAAATTTTCACATTTCCCCCGCCATGCTTTAATGTCACTTTTGTGTACTTTGGGTCGAATGCTTTATTCGGAGGGCGTCGTACATATCGTTTTCCATCAGAACATACCCTATTTATTTTTGTCTCGTCAGAAAAAAAGAACGTTTTTCCACTGTCTGACTGTCCAGTTTTCATACCTTCTTGCAAATGCAAGTCGGGCTTGCCTATGACATCGTTTCAACATAGGCACCTTCCTTGCTATCCTTCCGTTCAACTTATTTTCTACCAAACGCCTTCGAATAGTGCGTGCAGAGATTGCTGAAGGGTTGTTTTCGCCAAAATATTCTTTTCTCAACTCATTAGACCCTTTAAAAGGATTTTGTTTTGCCAAACGAACGATATTTCGATCATCTCGACGAGATGACTTTCTCTGTCTAGGTCCACGCGGAACGTTTGAAGTAGTTTGATACGTGGAAAAATGCTTTACGGCATGGAAAACCATTGTTTTTGAACATTGCAGATGGTCGGCTATCATTTTATACGACCAATTCTTCTCGCGAAGTTTTATTATTACTTCTCTTGTAGATTTATCACAACTTTTATTTTTCCCCATTGTTTTTATACGAAGTAATCACTTTTAAGACTTTAACAGCACGAAATGGCGCCAAAATTATACGAATAATAATCTACAACCACAGAGCCACACAGTGTTCTCTATTTAAATTTGAAAAAACAATAAACTATTCAGCGTTCTTAATTACGTGACCAGCCAGTAAGTACTAATACTAGGTTCAGATCGAATGTATAAAGTTTCTCTATTAATTTTTTAGCCAACAATGTTGCATAAATGAATGTACCGGTAGTACGGAAAAGTTTTGCAATACCGAGAGAAATAAAAAAAATACGGGCAATTAGTTATACTTGTTACTTTGAAAAAATCATCTCAATAAATAATCGTTCTTAATTATATGGCCACAACTGTATATATACATATATATATATATATATATATATATATATATATATATACATATATATATATATATATATATATATATATATATATATATATACATATATACAAGAATTGCTCGTTTAAAGGTATTAGATTAGATTATAGTGAAAATCATGAAGGTTTAAAACAGTATACCCTCACTTGATCTTTGTATCAGCCTATAAAAAAAATCCTTTAGTTAATAGCTGAATATGTTATAATTATTTATTATTATATTATATTATATATTATAATTACGTGGACGGTGTGCTTACGTGCCGGCAATGCGGACGTACGTTCACAGCTAAGATAGGCTATGTAAGCCATCTTAGAGTGCATGAACGCCAAATAAATAACTAAATAGGAGTCGAAGTGGTTGCCATGGCCAAAATCGGTCAGATCATCATCATCATGTTAAATATTTTTCAGGTGAGGTCCTACCGACTGAGAAACGGTTTGACAGCAACTGCATCACACCTGGCACAGTATTCATGGCTCGTCTCCACCAGCAGTTGAGGTACTTTGTCAAGCACAAAATGTCCACCGATCCGCTGTGGAGCAAAGTGAAGGTCATACTCTCGGGACATGAGGTGAGATTCTATGGAAGCTTCTATACATTTTTTTTTAAAAATGAGTGTTTTTAACTGGCAATGAGTTAATACTGGATAATGGGATAGTGGCGTGGAGAATTTTCGCTAGGTACGCAATCTGGAGAGAGAAGCGTGAGTTAGGTATGTATAGTTGCCGGCAGGTAAGTAGAACACAAGATCATATTTACCTCTCGCTCCTTCTACACTAATGTGAACAAGAGGTAAATATGATCTTGTGTTCTACTTACCTGCCGGCAACTATACTCGGTCGCAACGGTTAATATAATTATAGTGTGTCCCAAAAGTCAATCGATCGATTGCTGTGGTAGGTTTGGCTGATCGACCGATACCGGTCGATAATCGATTGATCAACAGCCGATCGATGCTATTGTCTGACGTCAATCGATTAGTGTGGTAGGTTTTGGTGTAATACAAAGTCTATATCCATGTCGATCAACCCAGAATTCGATGGCATCGATCGACGATAGATCGATTGGTGTAGTAGAAACTGTTGATCGACGTCCATGTCAACCAATCCATTCTACCATCCATCGACAATCAATCGATTGGTGTGGTAGCCCTATGGTTTAATTTAGTTATAAACAGGGCCGGATAACAGAGGGCCCCCAACAAAAAAGACTTTGAAAAATTGTTTAATGAAATCTCGACTGAAAAAAAATGGTAATTTTATTTGGGAAATAATTTGTGGCCATAGCCTCCACTCTTTTTATGCCCCGAGGCCTGCAGACCTCTAAATCCGGCCCTGGTTATAAAGCATTTTATCTATCTTCTATACATATAAATAAAAATGAATCGCAAAATGTGTTGCTAAGCGCAAAACTCGAAAACCACTGCACCAAAATGGTTTTTTTTTATGTAATTGTCAAGACAAGGTTTTTATGACAAAAAAAAACTTAGGCTGCGGCGAAAGCGCGGACATCTGCTAGTTAGGGTTCCGCACCTCGAAAGGAAAAAGCGGAACCCTTATAGGATCGCTTTGTTGTCCGTCCGTCCGTCTGTCAAGACCCTTTTTCTCAGAAACTCGTGGTCTACTGTTCCTTGGAGCTGTGAAAAAATCAAACTTCTAAGCCAACGCAATCAAAAGACACAGCCATTAATGTCGCAAATTTTCGATACTCGCATGGGAATCAAAATCTACAGGGTACTTCCCGTGAACTCAGAATCTTGAAATTAGGTACGAAGCAAGTTCTTATAGCACAAATAAAGGAAAAATTGCGAAAAGCGTCTGTCTGTCTATATCAGTAACCAATCTACAATGATCCCACACCGCGCACATTTTGCTTAGGTGCAGGGGTCTGCTATGACTGGATGTTCATAGATACATATAAATTTGTACGGAAACCTCGGTGCGCGAGTCCAACTCGCTCTTGGCCGGTTTATTTTGTTGTGTTCATAATTGTCAAGACAAGTTTTTTATGACAAAAAACTTAGGCAGCGGCGAAAGCGCGGGCATCTGCCAGTTTTTATCAATAACTTACTTTTCAGACGCCCGGCGAGGGCGAGCATAAGATAATGGACTATATCCGCTGGTCGCGATCGCAGCCGGACTACGATCCCAACACGCGGCACTGCCTGTATGGGCTCGACGCCGACCTCATAATGCTGGGCATGTGCACTCACGAGCCGCACTTCGCTCTGTTGAGAGAGGAGGTTTGTTATGGTTACACAAATTTTGTCTCATGGACAATGTATTTTTCTATGAAACAGTATGAATATGTCACTTGGACAACTGGGGACGGAGTAAACAACACTAAAAAGTTGATTCAAACGTTGAGTTGAGTTTACTAATTATTATTTTATGACGTCATCATCCCTATTTCTTCGTGTCTCCATACGAAAATGTAATTTTTTTTTTATGTTAGAGAGGCCAGACAAACGAGCTAGTGGGTCACCTGATGTTAAATGATCACCACTGTCCATAGACACCAGCAGCGCTTTACGCGATGCCAGTGCGTTGTCGGCCCTAAAAGGGAGAGGAAAAAGGAAAGGGAATAGAGGAGGGGGAGAGGTATTGGGACACCCGACGCTCTCACTGACCGTACGAAACGCAGCAAGAGTACTGCTGCTTCACGCCGGTGTTCTGTGAGAGGGTGGTACTGCCCCGGACGAGCCCGCCCATTCGAGAAGACCTTTATACAAGCAATTCTTGTAGTCTTGTTTTTAATCTCGGAAACGGCTCCAATGATTTCCAAGAAATTTAGTATGCATTGGGTTTCGGGGGCGATAAATCGACCTATCTCGGTTTCATCTCTGAGAAAAACCGTGTTTTCGAGTTTTAGTCCGATCAAAGCTCGGTCGCCCAGGTACTCGGGATAAAATGTGTGACACAAATATTTTCCAACAGGTGAAATTCGGCAAAACAACGCAGCGCGCTACAAGCCCAGAAGAGACCAATTTCTACCTCCTCCACTTATCGCTCCTAAGAGAATATCTGCAGCAAGAGTTCATCGACATAAAAGACAAGCTACCATTCCAGTATGATTTAGAGAAAATTGTCGATGACTGGGTTCTCATGGGTTTTTTAGTGGGCAACGATTTTATACCAAACTTGCCCAACATGCACATTAGTAATGATGCCATGCCCCTGCTATATAAAACTTATATGGCGGTGTTGCCTACTTTAGATGGTGAGCTTTTTTATTTTGTAACATCATTTTATACAAGTTTTTTTATGTGTTGATTGCTGCTCTTATTCCTGGCAGTTTCTTTTTATTTGTTGCGAAATTTTCGTTCTTCTTTGAGGTTCCAAAATGTTTTTTTTTTTTTCAAAACTAAAACAAATGTTATGCTAATGAAAGGAATGTTTTAATCCTATTTTTTACAATCTTATGTTACTCCTTATATATAAAGTTATATCTGAATTTGATCCCGTTTGCCATGTGTCATGATTTTTTTCGATACAGGGTTCAAAATCGCTCTGAATATCGTGCTTTGCGAGGCGGCTCGCTCAGTTAAAACTGCGTTCATAAATCATTAATGTCGATCCATTAATCATTTAATGCAAATTCGTTAATCCCAATAATGAATCATTAATCAATTAATGGAATTTCATTAATCTTTTCATGCCAACTCGGTAATCCCAATAATGAATCATTAATCAATTGATAGGATCTCATTAATCTTTTAATGGCAACTCGTTAATCCCAATAATGATTCATTAATCATGTCAACCCGATTGTCAATGAATCTTTGAATGATTACATAGTTCATATTACTATTTTTAGGGTACATAAACGAGGCAGGCGACTTAAACTTAGCTAGATTCGAAGTGTTCATGCAGGAGCTTGCCAAGATAGATAAAGAGAAGTTCCAGGACACGTATGCCGATCTTAAGTATTTTGAAGGAAAGACCGGCAGGCGGCCCAATGCTAATGAAAGGAAAGAGGTGATGTACTGGATTATTCATTATGCACTATCCTAGCGAAATAGTACATACAATATTACCATAGTTACCATAGCTTTAACGACCGCTTTAGCCTAGTTGGTAGTGACCCTGCCTACGAAGCAAGAGGTCCTGGGTTCAAATCCCGGTAAGGGCATTTATTTGTGTGATGAGCACGAATATTTGTTCCTGAGTAATGGATGTTTTCTATGTATTTAAGTATTTATTTATCTATATAAGTATGTTTATCGTCGTCTAGTACCCATAGTACAAGCTTTGCTTAGTTTGGGACTAGGTCGATTTGTGTAAGATTGTCTCCTAATATTTATTTATTTATTTATTTTATTTATAGTGAAGTAAAGCCGTGGTAGACTATACTCTGTCTATTTAACAGAGTTAGTACTAGAAAACAGAGAATGCACGTAATTGGTCAGCGATAAGGACGATGCACCGGCACAAGATAGGTTTACATGCCTGTCAAAATTTAGTCAACATCTGTCTCTCGTACGGTGCGGACGCTTTCAAGTGCTTATCTTTGGTTACTATTTTTTGTTAAAATAGGCAATTAGGTACAATGCAAGTACTCTTTACTGTTAGTAAGTAAGTAGAACTTATTTAATTCTGTCAAAAGGTTTATGTCAATAAGTTTGAAGCTTTCGATTCCCTTTCTCGTTCAGCTTTTGTTACTTGAGAAAATTAAATGTCAGACGGTACGAGAGACAGATAAAAAAATTCCAACAAACGGCATATAAGCCGAGCCCGCCATCGACGTGCGATTGTTGACGCCCACTGACAGTTTCTTGTCCCTTTCATTTGCATACAAAAATGCAACAGAGAGAACGCTTCGCTAACTCTGTTAAATAGACAGGGTATAGTGGTTTAACCTGTGGCCTCTGAAGCAAAGGGTCGTGGATACGAGACCGAACTCGCACCACTTGAGTTTTCAGAATTTATTACATTTGAAATTTACCATGGGCTTTACGATGAAGGAATCTATTAAGACTGGACGTGCATGCGAAGATATTTAACGTGTGTGAAGTTCCCAATCCGCACTGTGCTCGCGTGGGAACTACGGCGCAAGCCCTCTCAATCTGAGAGGCCTGTTGGGGTGGGACGTGATGATGATGATGATGAATTATCCTAGTAACAGGCGATATTTATTCTTATAGCTTTAATCATTTGTTTCAGTATAAACCAAACAACGACGACACATTCAACGTCAACGTGGACGATATAAAAGCGAACAAGCCCGATGATGAATTGCAGGCACTCATCAACGCTACTCAGGATATGGTAAGGGGCAGGGAACTTAACAATAGGGATGTTGACGCCATTAAAAAATAACTGCAAAATTAGATTTTTCGTTGCTTCAAAAAAAAAATAGTTGATTGAGTATGCGAACAAGTGACGTCATAAGTTGCTATTGCCATTCAAACTCTATGGGAGAATTGTGTTTTGACAGCTCATAAAAAGTACGTCAGTTGATTGGTGGTGTCAACATCCCTATAATATTCTCATCGAGTGCTACATTTAATAGTACATTGCTACATAGGCCGGGAAGTAGGGGATTGCCGGTTGAATATTTTTATGAGGCTGGCAACTCCATTTTGTTGACGACCTGATAGCCTAGCTGTTAGAGAACCTGACTGCGAAGCTTGAGGTCCCGGGTTCGATTCCCGGTCTGGGCAGATATTTGTGTGAAAAATACGAATGTTTGTGCTCAGGTCGTGGATGTTTAATTAATATGTATTTATCTATATAAGTAAATTTATCCGTTGTCTAGTACCCATAGTACATCTTTGCTTAGTTTGGGACTAGGTCAATTGGTGTGAATTGTCCCGTGATATTTATTTTATTTTATTTATTTTTATTTTATTTATTTATTTCCCACCGAGGTATGTATAGTGCTTTTCTAAAACATGCAACGAAATAAATAAAATAAAAAAAACTCCAAAAAATAACTCTAGCTTCATAGTCAGGCTCTCTAACCACTAGGCCAATTTGGTCGATAAAATGTCTGGATTTTTCTATTTATTATAATTTTCTCTAGACCTGTAGGCTTATTGTTTAACACTTCTGACGCTTACCTTCGCAATCACTATTTCTTTCTGTCAAACCTTTGATCAATTATAACTGAAGATACACATTGCCGAACAAAATCCCCTTCAAAAAGTGTCCGAACTTTTTTATTTGTTTGCATAACAATTAAAATCATCACCTACACAGAAATTTGAACCTTGTCTTTACTGCATTACAGTCGAATTTCGGTTGACACTTGACAGCTAAACTTGACAATTTCACGCAACGTACTGAGAAAAAAAGAAGGCCACTTTTATCAAAGTGGCGCTCATTTGGCTCGGACATTTTCGGGCGCGCGACTGTGGATCTACAGTTATAATTGATCAAAGTGTCAAACGGTATAAGATGATGACAGAAAGAGACAGTGAACGCGAAGGCAAGCGTCAGAAGTGTTAGGCAATACGGCCTCTGGTATAACTTTATTTCTCGACCCGTACCAGTTATTGTTCAGTGTTCGGACACCCTGTATTACATTTATTTTGTGTATCGTTATAGTTTTTCGACGACGTCGAAAATGAAGCGGAAGAGTACGAAGAAACAAGCGATGGTAAATAATTAATATTTTTTAACGTAGAATAAATTATATCGATTCGTTTATAAATTAATTAATTTGACTATATTATTTTTTCCAGAGGAGGCTACGTTCGAGATGGAATTTATCCTCCACAAGAAAGATTATTATATGAATAAGTTAGATTATTCCGCTGTTACCGAGTAAGTGTAAAAATAATGTTTTTACAAGCTTTTACTTAACTTGCCATGTTTGTTACTACTACATACTACAGCCCATTTAGGGTCTCCCCACATCTATCGACGCGGAATCGGCTTCAACCGATCGAAAAAACCTTTATGTCAACGCAATAAGAGCGAAAAAGACGTCGATCAATTTGGCCCGCGTAGCCTATACATATCCATGCCAAGTTTCAGGTCAACCTGATCAACTATACCTTGAGAAGCTCGTGCGCGGCGCTCGGCGGGACCTTGTCGCAGGGAGCCTCTGCTGTCCTTAACGAGATTATTTTTAATAAGTGCGGCAAATGCTGACTGCGACAGGGTTCTGCGAAGAGCCGCGCACGATCTTGTCGGACTATAGTTCGATTTGCAAGATTTGAAATGCAAGAGCATTGCAAGTAAAATAAAAGCTAGTTATATCTGGCTATTTCCCGCGCGCTAACTTTCTCTAGTTATCTGTCAATATTTGTAAAACTCCGACTTTGAGAGAGACAGTTGTTTAATTTTTAATGTTTATTTGGGCAAGAAACGGCACAATATAATGAGAATTTAAAGAAAAACTTAAGTTATACCAAGGATGATATAGACTAGATTGGCAGTCGCCATAGTACGGATCGGCCGCGGTTTTTGTAGTTCGATTATTAAATCTAGATGGCGCTGAAATATAGCCCGAGGCTTTGAAGGCAAAACAATAAGACTACAGATGTTTCATATTACTACAAAAGTATTATTTTTCAAAAATACTGCATAATAATACATTTGCAGTGATATGAAATATATGTAGTCTTATTGTTTTGCCTTCAAAGCCTCTGACTATATTTCAGCGCCGTCTAGATTTAATAATCGAACTACAAAAACCGCGGCCGATCCGTACTATGGCGACTGCCAATCCAGTCTATATCATCTTTGCTATTACATACAATAGGCCATTTAGGGTCTCCCCATATCTATCGAGCCGTAGCCGAGCCGATCAACATCTTTTTCGCTCTTATTGCGTTGGCATAAAGGTTTTACCGTTAAATTTTTCACCTATACCATATCCATGCCAAGTTTCAGGTCAATCTGATCAAGTAGTTCAATTTGCAAGATTTGAAATGCAAGAGCATTGCAAGTAAAATAAAAGCTAGTTATATCTGGCTATTTCCCGCGTGCTAACTTTCTCTAGTTATCTGTCAATATTTGAAAAACTCCGACTTCATGAGAGAGACAGTTGTTTAATGTTTATTTGGGCAAAAAACGGCAGAATATAATGAGTGAACTTAAAGAAGAACTTAAGTTATACAGTAAAATTACATAAAGTTTACCACTGACAGATGGTTTGCCTTCATTTCATAATCAACTTTAACGACCTACAAATAAAGCCAATTTTAGAATACTGTTACCCACGTTTGCAGATTTTGTAATAGCTACTTTATTTGTATGGTGATAAAGTTGGAAATTAAATGAAGGCAAGCCATCTGTCAGTGGTAAACTAAAAGTAAACGTAATGTACATAGGCCAGCAAATATGCCACAGTTAATTTATGCTAATGAAAACCAACATTTACTTCCAGAGACGTCCTAGCTAGCCAAGCGGAAGGCTATGTACGAGCTATACAATGGAACTTGTTCTATTACTACAAGGGATGTCCTTCGTGGTGTTGGTACTACCCCCACCACTACGCACCGTATATCTCAGATATAAAAGGTTTCAAGGACCTTAAGATAGAGTTTGAGTTAGGAGAACCATTTAAACCGTTTGAGCAGGTGAGTTTTTTGTTACGTTAATTTGTGAAACTAGCGATATTCTGCGGGAACTTTGTACTTTACCTACAGATATACATACTTAGTGCATATTGTAATTTCCATCGGGAAAACTCGGATTGTAATCAATCAGAATACGACGGCACCCGACGTTTCAATCAATTATTGTAATAAATGAGTGACATTTCCATATCCAGTAACATGGAACCAAAATCAAAATAGTTTGAGGTAGAAATGGAATGGTGTTTATTAATACGGAAATCTAGTCTATTGGTGTTCAAAGGAATAAAATTTAATAATTACAATAGTAATATTTTATTTATTTTGGTATTGTAATTCCAGCTTCTAGCAGTATTACCATCGGCAAGTAAACACTTGCTGCCGGCGCCGTTCCACGATCTGATGACCGACGAAGATTCGGCCATAGTCCATTACTACCCCATCAACTTCGAGACCGATCTGAATGGGAAGAAGAACGACTGGGAGGCGGTGGTGCTTATACCCTTTATCGATGAGGTGAGTGTAGTTCCTTCAATATGGATACTTTGATGTTCGGAATAAATTATATTCTACTTCTAGAAACTTTAAAATGTGTAAGAATGCTTAGAGTAGCAAAAACTGCGATACGAAACGTCCAAAAACCCATTTGACAGCTTCACCTTACGATCGCGTTACGTCATTCAGACTGAAGGGGGCAAATGACATATAAGCCAACAGTTGGCTTATATTTTTCGGGACGTTATCATGCCGCCTAAGCTCTATCTAGTGTATAAATAATCTAAGTAAGAATGTTAAGTCGTGGTAGCCTAGTGGTGCGACCTATGGCCTCTCAAGCAGAGGATCGTGGGTTCGAGTCCGGGTTCGCAGCTCTGAGTTCTTCGGAATTAATATGTGAAACTACATTTCAATTGTAGGGTCAACGTCATAAATAAGTGATCAATTTTGTACCTTGTCACTTTAACGTCATGTTTGAAAAGTCATACAAAATTATGCAACGACTGAAAGCGACGAGGTACAAAAGCGATCACTTATTTATGACGTTGACTGTACCATGAGCTTTACAGTGAAGGAGAACAAAAAAAACCCGCATACACCTAGACTATAAATAAAGGTTTAGGTACTTTACTAAATGTAAACAAGCATCAGCCGCCAACAACAAAGTTATGGCGTCGGGTTAACCAGCCAAATGCAATATTTGTAAGTGACTTTCACGCGTCAAATGTTCGACGTACTCTTTACTTTAGTCGCGTAATATGGAGTTTGTGTACTTTTAGTAAAGTACCTAAACCTTTATAGTATGCGAAGAAATTCATTGGTGTGTGTGAAGCTCCCAATCCGCACTGGGCTGGCGTGAGAACTACGGCTCAATCTCTCTCGTTCTGAGAGGAGGCCTGTGCCCTGCAGTGGGACGTATGATGATGGATGAGAGTGCACGAACGATGGTTTTTTGGCAAGTAGAATACCGCTAAATGGCGTTAGTATCGTGACGTCCGTTTGACGTTACAGACTGGCCAGCGATTGGATTTATTTTTCCAAAACCGGTTTAACTTGACTTGCCTGGTACCGGGTTATCGTTACGTCTTCGTACAGTCGGGGTAAGAAAAGATTCGTCACCTTAAAGTCGACATTTGCCTGCACCACAAACGAACATTGACATTGACACTGATAAACGCTGACAATTAAATAGAACATAATTTGATTGGAACTCTTACATTAAGGGCCTACCGAGTTTTTCGCCCTAATCGATTTTGGGTGGGCGACTTCGGGCGTGGGGGAGGCACGATTGCTCAAGATAGGTTGGTTGGACTGCGCGTTTTTTTGTGTATTTACATCTTATTACTAAAACAAATACATATTTTAAAAATGTAGCAAAACTACGCCCTAGAAAACATCTTGTTTTATTAACATTCAAAAAGACATGACCACCAGTCATGCCGTGCAGTATTAGCGTCGTACTACGAGTTTATTATATTTTTTAGAGACCACTTTGGATTTTTTTTTCTATCGAGCGAACTACAAGTAATCGTGTTTCGATAAATACTTGTCACTAGAGTGAATCCTCAAATATCTTGCATATGAATTTCAGGACTATAGCATTGCTAGTAATGATACAGCACGAGTTTAAATGAATGCAATAAATGGCCAAAAACACGGTAGGGCCATAAAAAGGTTTGATGTTTACATAAAAGTAGATATAGGTCAGGAAAAGTTTTCGAATTGAGATCAACGCAAGCGCAACGTGGGATTGTAAAGGCCGCAGGTTCAAGGTGAATGCAAGCCGCTTCCAACCGTAATGATTGGGTATCAATGAGGGAGGCCTATGTCCAGCAGTGGACGTCATACGGCTGAAATGTTGATGATGATGAGATATACGCCAGAGATGTTTACCATTTTGGCCTTTGCAGTGGCGAGGCGTGAATTTTTTTCCAGGTAAAGCCGGACGGAACAAAAGCTAACAAAAATCATACCCCATTTAGTACTAGGTTATATTCTTGAGAAATAGTACTTGCGTGTAGTAATTCGGTCCATAAGACTGCAGCATACTTATCCTTTCACTGATATCAGTATCAAAACAATATGTTACTTATACATGAATTAGACACTGAATTATAATCAGATTTTAACCTGACAGACGATAATATGTACGATTAAATTTCACCAATATTGCGTATCAACACTGATCTAATATTGTGTTTTATCTTAAAGTTTTTCACATTAATTTTATTATAATATAAATAAACAATTTACGACAAAACACTGAGCGATTGACATGACATTACCTAATGTTGCCATTTCAATAAATACCACACCACAAGCAAATCGACCGCGCTAGCGGATCACGTCCGGCACGTTCTATGGCTTCGAATCTTACATACAGTGCCACATTCCGGCAGCGCGGCGCAGCGTATACGATTTGGTTTTGTGCAGCGCGCTGAGCACAGCCTGTGGCGGTTTAATTTTGTCTGTTTATAAATCTTATTATATAAATAGATAAAATATCGTACTTTTTGTTTTACAATAAAACTCGATATTTTAAATTAAATTTCGCTCCAGTAATTTTAAATAAGTTTACGAATGGCTGTATGAATGTCAATTCCGTCGGTTATTCCAAGTGGGATAAATTAATTAAAAAAAAATCTTCAATCAAAGTGAAATTAAGCCTTATGCGCAATATAGAAAGTCTTTTTTTAAATGTGATAAGCCGATAGAGACCGGCTTATTTTGAGCCTATTCCATGCGTATTCTTACAGTAGACGCTTATGTAGTGAATCTATGGTTTTATATGTTTACTTAAAATAATATGCGATCCAGCGTAGTTGGAGCAGCCTGTACCAAACGTGCGCTAACCGGTTCTGCTCGTTGACAGAGCGACCGGCCGATGCGCCGCGATAACAAACTAATGAATAAATAGTGCACTGTGTGTTAGACTTAAATTTTGCATCATGAATTGTAAAATAGGTATAACTATTGCAACTATTGTATGTGTAACTATTGCATGATTTTGTTAGTAGACTTTAAGTAACTGCGGAATGGAGCATCGAGACAAACCACTCTGGTTTAACGATGGTCTTATATTTATGTTATATAAATTTGATTTATCTCTGTAATAAATAATAAATAAATAATAATGAATGAATATTTACATGTGGAAGTGTAAGATTCCTGACGGCATACTGAATGTATGGATGACTGATTGGTCTTGTGGATATTTTGATGCGCTTTGTTACTGCACCATTTTGAAAAATACTTAAAAGTTTATTAAGGAAGAGTAAGTCTCTATACAAACAATCGGTTACTAAGAGAAGCGTTTGGTTACTTCAAAATTTTAGGCAACCCGCCGGGAATCGGGTTGTTAGTACCCTTCGCCACTGGGCCTTTGCTATCTATACTAATATTATAAAGAGGAAAGATTTGATTGTTTGTTTGCATTGAATAGGCTCCGAAACTACCGGACCGATTTCAAAAATTCTTTTGCCGTTAGAAAGCTACATTACCACAGAGTGACATAGGCTACTTTATACCGCGGGAAAATACCTTTTCCTACGGAAAAATTAATTTTATCGTGGGCGAAGCTGCGGACGGAAGGCTAGTCATATATAAATTTATATGTATGTAAGATTTCGTACCCCGTCTGTACACCCTGTAGTCTCAATCAATAGTGAGCAGCTACTTTTGACATTGAGTAGGCATCCTTCTTAAAACCATGACTTATTTTAGGTAAATCTTTTGTCGGCTATGGCGCCGTGCTATCAACGGCTGACGGAAGAAGAACTAAACAGGAATACCCACGGGCCTATGCTAGTGTATAATTGGACAGCGGAAAGCTTAGGTAAGTTTTCTTAATCTACACTAATATCATAAAGAGGAAAGATTTGTATTTTTGTATGTAACGGATAAACCTAAAAACTACTGGACCTATTTCAAATATTCTTTTGCCGTTAAAAAGCTAAATTATCACCGAGTAAAATAGGCTGCTTTTTACCGCGGGAAAATACCTTTTCCTATGGGATAATTAATTTTTCGCGGGCAAAGCTGCGGACGCAAGGCTAGTGACTTATAAAAACGTGTATTGTCGTCCACTTTTGACCAATTTTACTGTGAATTAGTATATAAAATGCGAGTTTTCAAAAAATATGTTGCGGTGCGCTAGCTGAGATCTGAAGTGTAGTAATATCACTGCATAGAATTACTAAAAAAAAATACATACAGTATAATATAGAACCTCCTCCTTCTTTTGAAGTCGGATAAAAAACACCTCTTACCAAAAAGTAATATGATACGCTTCTACACGCACAACGGAAGACCTTTTTCAACTTTGAATGATAGCGATAATGATAAAATACGGATAACTCATGTCTATGATCGAGTTTAGCTCGACTGTTTCGGGCTAATCCGTAGCCCTTCTTCGCGGAGCCACACGTCACGGCGGCTTCCAAACGCGCTCTCCCCGTTTTCATAATAATTTTTATTATCATCCATCATAGACGTGAGTTATCCGTATTTTTTCACTATGAGTGAGCCTCACTTTAGGTCTATGTTCAAATATGATAGCGATCTTTAATTTCAGGCACCTTAGAAGCTCCGGAACACTTCCCGTCCATACAGGACTGCCACGCCGTAGAAAAACTCATATACAGGCGGGAGTTAGACGTGCCACTGCATCTGCTCAAACGGGGCATGTTGCCGAACGCGAAACGGGACATGCTGTATCCAGGGTTCCCCACTATGAGGCATTTGAAATATAAGGTCGGTATTTACACTAGTCTTAAGGGGTACGTATTATAATGTATAAAACCCCTTTTCGTATACCCTAACCGGTATCTCGCTAGCAGCGAACGAGCGAAGCGAGCGAGCAAGACCTTTTAGGGCAGAAGCGATTCGGCTAGGTTAGGTTCAGAAGGCTAAGGCTTTAGCCTTCGATGTTAGGTGTTTTTTTTTGTAACAGCACATTATTAAATGATTATTTCCATTAGGTAACTACGCTCCCGCATTAGCCTTGTGAAAATGCCCATTAACATACTTCGTTACGTGTGCTCTGCCTACCTTTGGGATGCAGGCGTGATATGTATATCGTCAATACTTTGAAAAAACTCTCGTATCTCAAATCAATATGTAAACCAAACTGAACTTTATTGCACACTCAGTAAAGTTCAATTAGCCAGATTATCGATTTTGAGAAACGAGCTTTTTTCAAAGTAGAATTACTTGAAAATCGTTTTTCAGACGAACCTCAAGAAGTGCAAAGTGAAGGTGTTCGACCAGCCGTCCCGCAACGAGAACACGATGGTGGAGCTGATCCGGGAGCGCGCGGAGCCTCCCCTCGAGAAGGTGGCTCAGGACTTGCTGGGCAAGGTCATTTGGGTCGGGTGGCCGCACCTCACCAAAGCAAAGTGAGATTATTTCTAACAAAATTATTTTAAATCAAATTTTACTCACCAATTTAGATTCCACCATTCTTATCTCGCAGATATTTAGATCATTCTTATTGTTGTAATTTAATTTTGATGAACATTGAAATATGTTTTTCATGAAAAAATAATGTAATTTGATGCACTAGTCTTATTTAAAGTTACTTTTACGCAACGATTTAAAAAGTGATTTTTACTACTAGTGCCCTTTCCATATTATTTTTAAAGTGATGCCTTGGGAGTATCTAAGAAAATTTTACTGGTTAAATACTACATAAACTAAGGTAGTTTTTAAAGTACTTTGCAGAAAAAAAACTTATGAAAAAAAAAAAAAAATGACCTTTGAAAATTTATGAAAAATTTTACTAAACTCAAATTATTGAGAGTTTTATTTTTTGTTGTAAAATGTATGATAACACGAGTTAAAATGGAATTGTTATTGGTTAGACCCGCTATCTCACTACTTCCAAAAAAAAATTCACGGTCGTAGGTCAAATATTTCAGCTACCACTAAGAAATTATACCTGAAATCCGACATTTCTGAAATTTTCACTAAAATGCTCATAACTCTGAAACAAATGAAAATCGCTGAACATACGTGGGGGGTCAATTCGGTAGCTCCTGAGGTCCCCTACCTTTGGTCTTCGTTTGATCCACCCCCCCGTTTACACCCTGTATATACAATTCTACTGTACGTGTGTATGTCACTGAACTCCTCCTAAAAGGCTGGACCGATTTGAATGAATTTTTTTTTACGCGTTTTGGTGGCGCCCTGGATGGTTTAGATTCACAAATCACGTCCCGCAGATGGTGCTGCAGTCGGTATCTAGGTTCATGCAGGACAACGTCTGTCGGGTCCGGCTAGTATTAGTATAAATGTGCTAATATTTTATTTTTTATTTTAGGGTTATATCAGTGTCGAATGAAAAAATGCGTCTCCACCATATAGACAAACAAAATAACAACGTAAATGGTGTGGCGAGTTACAGTACTGAGACTAACTCAGGCAACTTGCATCGCCAGTGGATATCTGAGAGGTCTACTATTGTAGAACAGTAAGTACTCATTACAATACGTTTACTTTTAGTTTACCACTGACAGATGGCTTGCCTTCATTTCATTTCCAACTTTAACACCATACAAATAAAGTAGCTATTACAAAATCTGCTAACGTGGGTTCAGTATATTCTAAAATTGTCTTTATTTGTAGGTCGTTAAAGTTGAATATGTAATGAAGGCAAAACATCTGTCAGTGGTAAACTTTATGTAATTTTACTGTACTAATTATACTTATTAGTCAGTTTAGTTTACGACGTTGGATCTATGTGTGTGTATATATGCTAGTATCATGTATCATGTACTTATAGATTTTTATTTTTATTATTACGTTTTTCCTAAAACTAAAAAAAAAACTTTAAAAAAAGAAAAAAATCCGAGTTTGGTTGTGATCTATCGAATGAAGACAGCGCCATCTCTCATCTCGAGCGAGCAGTTTATGTTTTATGGGAATATACATCCTTGTCGTACACACATCTTCTTTGTATAAATTGCGTTTGAAGTCAAAAAACAAATTAATTTAAAGATAACTGTTTCGGGAACACGTTGAGAAATTTTGTCACTTATTCCAATAATTATTCAGGTTGGTGAGTGGTGAAAAACGGATCACGGAATAATGTTTTGAGGTAGTCGCACATACAGGGTAATTTTTTAATCAGTGCACAAATTTTGATATTTGATTCAGTATCGTTGATAGATCACGATTATCTGTTCGAGTTTTTTTTTTTACATTTTGAAATATTGGTTGTTCATAGTAATTCATCCAATAATTGGTCGAGTTACTATGAAAAGCAAAAAAAAATAATTAATAAATATTATAATGAAAAATACTGAAATTTGTTATTTTAACGATACAGAATCACATATTAAAATGTGTGCACTTATTAAAAAGTTACCCTGTATACTTTTCTGGTTTGTAAAGATGTTCTAGTGTCTGTATAATAAAGAGGAAGAAAAACTAAGATAATTGACTACGTATAATTTTTATATATTTTTTACTATGTGTTCATTATAGTTTTCTTTTACAGCAATCAGAATCGTCTCGGGATAGAATTAGGAAATGTTAGTATAATTGTTCATGCTGTCAATCTAATAGGTGAGTTATTTATCTATACAGTGTCTCAAAACTCAGCGTTAACCTGGTACCAGACAAGTGGCCAAATTATAACAGTTCTGTGTTCTAAGTTACGAAATAATATATATAAAGTGATATGTTTTGTGACCCTATTATCGCTTAAGGCCCAAACGCACATACAGCGGAGGCGTGGCGGTGCCGGTTGTGATATTCAAACTTGTATGAACAAGTTCGCGGTACGGTACCGCACAAACGTTCATAGAAGTTAGAATATTACAACCGTCACCGCTACGACATCGCCACGTCTCCGCTGTTTGTGCGTTTGGAGCTTTAACTAAGAGACATGGAGTTTTTTCTGATTTTTCTTATTTTGTCCAGAACTGGTATAAGTTGACCTCTTGCCCAGTACCAGGTTTTCTTTGAAGTTTGGGACTCCCTTTATCTACACTTCTACACTAATATTGTAAAGAGGAAAGATTTGTATTTTTGTATGTAACGAATAAACTTAAAAACTACTGGACCGATTTCAAAAATTATTTTTCCTTTAGAAATCTACATTATCACTGAGTGATGTAGGCTACTTTTTACCGCGGGAAAATACCTATTCCTACGGGAAAATTAAATTATCGCGGGCGAAGCTGCGGACGGAAGGCTAGTAATTTATAAAATAGTTGTCTGTATATTGAAATTTGAAATAGTCTTAAGGCCCCATTTATTTGAGCAATACTACCACAGAATCAAAAGCAGCTATCGAATACATACCTCACAAAGAATATTTTTAACCCTTTCAACGCCACGTCTCGACAAAACGTAAACCTGCTTTGATTCTTATGTCATTGTGTCAAGATCACTTTGACAATGTACTTTGTGACACCTATATGTGTCGTTGGCGTTGAAAAGGTTAAAGCTAGTAGTATTTTCAAGTATTTTCAATGGATATTGTAACTTATTACTAAAGCAATAAGGTAAGTCAAAAACAAATTTCTTTGAAAACATAATAAATGGAACACTTGTTTGCTCCTCCGCGAAGCAAAGATGTTAAGTCATGAAAAATAGCTAAGTTTGTTGACGTTTGTGTTGAAAATATGCTTTATAATGCATTTTTTTGCTTTTGCATATTCTCCCGTAATATACATATATAATTCCCGTTCCCATGGAAATTCCGGGAAAATATACATCCTACGTCACTCTCGCAACTGAGACGAATCTAACGACTAATGACACCTAAACAAAATCCATTGAGCCGTGCAGGGCGTGCCAAAGTATGAAAAAAATAACTCTCCTCCGACAGTCGGGTAAAAAGACAATTATGTAGAATTGTCGCACTTGTAACTTTGTTATAGGGGGCTGGATGCTATCAAGGATGATATAGACTGGATTGGCAGTCGCCATAGTACGGATCGGCCGCGGTTTTTGTAGTTCGATTATTAAATCTAGATGACGCTGAAATATAGCCAGAGGCTTTGAAGGCAAAACAATAAGACTACAGATGTTTCAAATTACTGCAAATGTATTATTTTTCAAAAATATTGCATAATAACACATTTGCAGTGATATGAAATATCTGTAGTCTTATTGTTTTGCCTTCAAAGCCTCTGGCTATATTTCAGCGCCATCCAGATTTAATAATCGAACTACAAAAACCGCGGCCGATGCGTACTATGGCGACTGCCAATCCAGTCTATATCATCCTTGATGCTATATAACTTTGTCGCCGTCACGTCGCTAAACCTCATCTCCCTCCGCAGGTTACAAATACCTAATCCAAGACAACGTCCAAATGGTGTTAGAGCCGGAATGGTGCAGCATACCGTGCGGCTACGCGTACCAGGCCATAGTGGTGGACGTCCGGGAACACATTATACAGGAGGCGGGCAAGTTCTCGACGCCCCAGGAGGCCTATCCGCCCGGCGATAAAGTGTTCCTGCTGACCGCCGGCCAGTATTACGGGTGCATGGCTCAGGTAACTATCGCGATCCTACTGATATTATAAATACGAATTTCGACAATACCGGCTCTGGTCTTTTATTTAAGTTTTTTACCTACACCTGAAGCCGTATTGCCTAACGCTTCTGACGCTTTCACCATCTCTTTCTGTCATCATTTTATACCGATTGACCTCAGATCAAATAAAAAGTAAAGATAGAGCGCGGTGAACAGCCGAGTGAGGCCGGTTTTATAAACATGTGTGCGTAGGCCGGTGTTGCCATAATAAATCTTAATACCCCGATACTACGTTGCGTGTCACGTTGACACCGTTACTACAATAAAAAACGTTGATAAACTTTTACAAGAAATTATAACTTTACGTTGCGTGCAAAGAATAGAATTTAAAATGAAAAAAGAAAAGGTTGTATTACATAGGCGGCATTTAACTTTCGGGTAACTACAACATTATAATGGCAACACTAGTGCTGAGTTGACGTTTTGGGTTCTAAGCAAAATTTGGTGTAGTTTGGTTGCAAGTGTGTGTGTGCGTGCCATTTGTGGGTAAAATGGTACCAACGAAAGACCAGCGTCAGCTGCATAGCCGACATCATGCTGAGTTGGGACCATGCACACGGATTGGCGTAGTTTGACCGGCCTCACTTCGTTGTTCGCAGCTCTATATCTTTACTTTTTATTTGATCTGAGCGTTTGACAGAAAGGAATAGTGATTGCGAAGGCAAGCGTCAGAAACGTTAGACAATAAGCCAGCCGGTTGTGTGCAGGTGGTGGATTCAGAGGCGGTTCGCAGCGGGCGTATCAAGGTGCAAGTGACGGAGAAGGAGGAACCGACTCCAGTCATTAACTCCGCCATCTCGCCTTACCGGAGCGCCAACCACGCCGCCGCTTCTTGCGGTAAGTTATATTACACGTTGTTTTACTACTACTTTGGGGCCATCCATAAATTACGTCACACATTTAGGGGGTCAAGCGATCTGTGACACTAGAAGAAAATAATGGCGATTTTCATAGTAATAAGTGTGACAAGAGGGGCGGGGGAGGGGTTCAAATTGATCGAAATTGGTGTGACGTAATTTATGGATGGCCCCTTTGTTCTTTTGTTTCTAAAAAAAAGTCGGTTAAAAAGATACTCTAAGGGGCCGTTTCACCACCCATTGATTAATTTTAACTGACGGATAAAAGTGATGCCGTCTCCGTCTATCCGAACAAAGCAAACAGAGACGGCATCACATTTATCCGTCAAATAATTTTGATCAATGGATGGTGAAACAGGGGGTTAGTGTTAAATCAACTACTTTGTTACAGGTATCTCAGCCCAGTTCTTGTCGAGAATAACGGGCGCCATTTTGGTAGTGACAGGCGAGAGAAACGACCTGCCCACTGAAACGCAGAACAAAGTCAATCTAGGGCTTAATTTGAAGTTCAATAAGAAGGTAATTTTTATCTATACTCATAAACAATTACTTCTGCTCTACATAGGGTAAATCGCCAATAACTGGCCACCTCATACTAAAAATGAACTCTATGCACCCATAATAGAATTGGCTAAGTAAAGTTTTTTTAAGAGGTGCTAATTATATTTTTTTTCGTCAGTTGGCGTTCTGAAGATCGAGAAACTGCAGCTGTTTTATTTTTATCTCCTATTGTTTACTGGAAATATTTAGAAGTGTTCGAGATGACATTTGTGAGATTTAATGGCTGACAACTGTTCGTGCTCAGTACTTAGTAGAAACAGAAAAAAAAACGAAGTCATCTGTCACTTTTGTCCCTGTCAAACCGTTTGCGTTTCGTTTGCTTTGCGTTTTGGTGTGATCAGTGTGGTTTTTGGACTATTTTTAACGACCTCCGCGCAAAATCCGGATTTTAAATTTTACCGCATTTCTCCACGACCTATGCACGATAATTGAATCACGATTGAATATTTTCGATCACTATTTTGGAACTGCTTCTTGGACAACGCAAAGTAAACGAAACGCAAACGGTTAGATTTCATTTAAAACTTTACTTAGCCAATTCATTTTTAATGAACTAAAACAATTACTTTGCTCACCCGCGACCTTACAATAGTTACGTTACGTTAGTTAGTTAGTTATCTGGTTGAGTTCGAAACGCGTCAGTGTAGCTTGGTGGTGGTGATAGTTGTGTTTATGTGATTTGTGTGTGTTCGTACAGTGTGGAGGTGGAGGAACTGCATGAACACACATTTCTTGCATAAACGTAACTATTGTAAGGTCGCGGGTGAGCAAAGTAATTGTTTTAGTTCATTAATATGGACCTCCGCAAAGTAACGCCTGATTCAATAAATTCATTTTTAGTATAATGTGTTAATTACTGGCCATCATTTAATAACTGGCCACGTTATACTAAATTGTATTCTGTTTGTAGGGGAACAGAGTTCATTTTCAGTATGAGGGGGCCAGTTATTGGTGATTTACCCTATGTTAATGATGTTATAACTATCTAATACACCAACAGAACCAAGAGGTGTCCGGCTACACCCGCCGCTGCGGCGTCGCCAACACGTGGCTTTACTCCCAACGCTGCATCGACCTCGTCAAAGCGTACGAGCGCCAGTATCCCGAGCTGTTCGACAAGCTGGCTTACTCTATGCACAACGATATATTCTTCGAGAGCGATCTCTGGCCCAATGAGATGGGGTGAGTGATAAACAAGTAAATTAGTTATTTATGTGCCTGGTGCATAATAAGAGGCATTACACGAGCGTGGTTTTATACGTGGCTGTACTCGCAACGCTGCATCGACCTCGTCAAAGCGTACGAGCGCCAGTATCCCGAGCTGTTCGATAAGCTGGCTTACTCGATGCACAACGATATATTCTTCGAGAGCGATCTCTGGCCCAATGAGATGGGGTGAGTAATAAACAGACATAGGAATTTAGGGGGAAAAATTTAATGAAAAGTAGAGAGTTCCTTTGTCGATAAACTCAACTATCGACGCTTTTCCCATATACTAGTGATCGCTCCAAGTTTTTGTCATAAAAATAAAATTTTATAGAAAGTATAAAAATTAATAAAATAATAAATCAATTATTCTATGCTTCTTATAGCCTACGTCAAATTTTGACGATCATAATTTGAAAATTATTGTCAATCAAGAAATGTTGACATTTGCTTTGACATACGTATTAAATTTAGCATGTTGTACCTTACGAGGTTAAGTATTGTAAATATTTTTTTGTACCCAGCAGCTATCGTTTAAAATACGCCTTATATAAACTTTATCATATTTGTCTCCGAAATAAGACTTACAAAATAATACAAACATAGGCTTGATTTCCTCCTGCGCTGACATCGGTCGCTGACGTCGATCAAGCGTACTAATAAACACTATATTCTATGGGGCACCGCACAGCGACACTGATGGCTCATACGCGACCGACGATACGCTCGACCGACGTCAGCGTAGGAGGAAATCAAGCCTTACAAAGCTGGGGGCGATTACTAGTATATAGGAAAAGCATCGATAGTTGAGTTTATCGATAAAGGAACTCCCTATCTATCATTAAATTTTGCCCCCTAAATTCCTGTCTGGTAATAAAGAAGTAAATTAGTTATTTATGTGACTGGTGCATAATAAGAGGCATTACACGAGCGTGGTTTTATGAAACTTACCGAAGGTGTGTTCCGTAATAAGATCACACGAGTGTTTTAATCCCTATTTATGCAAAAGTCGCATACGTTATTTTATCTACATGCATGTCTCAAATCTCCCTCATTATTTATTTTTACGGGATATTTTATAACACTAAATACGGTATCTTTATTTTCTGACTGTTCTTTGACATTTCGACATTTATATATACTATATTTTTAAAGTTCATAAACAATCTAATCTAACAATCTTATATTATTCCGATTCTCAAATCTATTGTAAAATTCGAGATTAAAAAAAAATGCGGTACAAGATATCATATTGAATTAAATTTCAAATCGACTAAATATGAATATGATTAGGGTCTATAATGACTCCCATAAAATTTTTGTTCCGAATTTTCAAGCCCATAACGTTTTCTGTCATAATTTTTCTTCGTCATATTATCGGAAGTCATAATATTAAACAACATAAATTGGAGTTACGATTTTCTTAAGTCATAATTATTGTAAGGAACAATAAGTAATGTCATAACATTCAGTGTCATGAATGCATCACTCTTCATAATGTTAAAGGTAATAAAGTCACTCATAATAATTATTGCATGGTCTTTTTTCGCAGGTCATAATTATTTTTAGGCATAATATTACTTTGTAATAACATTTAGTGTCATGGTTGTATGACATTTCATAATAGTAAAGGTAATAATCCTTTTCTGTGCTATCATAAAAAAAATACCTAACATCGAAGGCTAATGAACTAAAACAATTACTTTGCTCACCCGCGACCTTACAATAGTTACGTTTATGCAAGAAATGTGTGTTCATGCAGTTCCTCCACCTCCACACTGTACGAACACACACAACTGCACTGTGTTGGTGCATACGGTTGTGGTTACTCTGAAGATGAGCTCTGGTTGAGTTCGAAACGCGTCAGTGTAGCTTGGTGGTGGTGATAGTTGTGTTTATGTGATTTGTGTGTGTTCGTACAGTGTGGAGGTGGAGGAACTGCATGAACACACATTTCTTGCATAAACGTAACTATTGTAAGGTCGCGGGTGAGCAAAGTAATTGTTTTAGTTCATTTATATGGACCTCTGCAAAGTAACGCCTGATTCAATAAATCGAAGGCTAAGGCGGGAGCTACGCTACGCTCCCGCCTTAGCCTTCTGAACCTAACCTGTCCGAGTCGCTTCTGCCCTGAAAGGTCTTGCTCACTCGCTTCGCTCGCTCGCTGCCAGCGATATGCCTTACAATGTTTCTGAATAATTATCGATATTCCTTTAGATGTTATAGATTTCGATGTATATGCTTAGGGCATTTTAGGTAATGCAAAATTATGACTGAAATCAATTATTACTTTAAGAATACAATGTTTCTGAATAATCAACGATATTCCGTTAAATTTTATTGATATCAATATTATGACTTTTTAAAGTTATGATCAATAGGATTATGGATCATTGCAGTTAGAACTATTAAGCGATATGCTTTAAAAAAATTATGACCATCGATATTTATGAGCAAGAATATTATGGACATTGATTTCTGACTTTCAAAATTCGGATAAAAAAGATTATGGGAGAAAAGGGGCTCCCATATGATTATTTTGTTTAAGATGTTCGAAATTTGAATGTAATTAAATATGCGGATTTGTATGCGCATATTACAACAGTAACATCCGCGGATGCCCAATGCGCATAAATGATTGTTGTACATAATGAAATAATGAACTTTGTTATTTGAATATGAAAGTGGGTGCGTTACATTTAATGAACAGCAACTTGGCTGCCTTTTCCCTGTTTAGCGATTTCGCACTGACACTATCTATACCACCGTGGGCATGTATTTTCTATTATAAACATGAAACTACCGTGAGACCAAGGATGATATAGACTGGATTAGCAATCGCCATAGTACAGATCGGCCGCGGAAAAATAGTTCGATTATTAAATCTAGATGGCGCTGACATATAACCCGAGGGTTTGAAAGCAAAACAATGAGACTACAGATGTTTCATATTACTACAAATGTATTATTTTTCAAAAATATTGCATAATAAATACATTTGCAGTAATATGAAATATCCGTAGTCTTATTGTTTTGCTTTCAAACCCTCGGTTTATATGTCAGCGCCATCTAGATTTAATAATCGAACTATTTTTCCGCGGCCGATCTGTACTATGGCGATTGCTAATCCGGTCTATATCATCCTTGGTGAGACTCACTCATATTCACGTCTTAAAACGAGTTTAACTCGACATGTTTCGGGCTAATCCGTAGCCCTTCCTCTCGGAGTCGCACGTCACGGCGGCTGCCAAACGCGCACTGCGTGCTACCGCCCTGGGCCCAATTGCATAACAAAGTACAACTAATATTACAAGCGGAACTCTCGCTTCAGTTATATTAACTAGAAAGGGAGTTCCGCTTGTAATATAAGTTGTAGTTTGTTATGCAATTGGGCCCTGGTCGCGCGGCTACTCGACGCAACTGATTATTTTCACTATTTGCTATTCATTGTACACCAGGCAAAAGAAACCGCAAGAAGTGCAGGCGTGGCTCAAGTCCCAGCCGCACTCGACCGCGGCCCGGCGGGAGTGCGGCTCCGAAGCCCTGGAGCCCGAGGAGATGAAAGCCCTGGCGGCCGAGCTGGACAGACAGCTGGAACAGCTGAAGGGCTCCGAGAAAACTGTCACGCTGCATGTCAAATGGAATCTACTTTATAAGGTACTGTCGACACGTTACTTCATCATCATTTCAGCTGTCCAATGCTTTGTACATTTCTACTGTTTGTGGCTGTTTGCGTCTAATTGCCTAAGTCTTAGACGAAGATTTTACTTAGCTGGGAATACGCATGCCCGTAGCTTGCACACTAGCATACCAGCACCTTGCACGTGCCAGCTACTGTCATGTGTATACGCTAATAAATAAATAAATAAAATAAATAATACTAGGGGACAATCTCACACAAATCGACCTAGTCCCAAACTAAGCAAAGCTTGTAACTATGGTTACTAGAAGACGATAGACATACTTATAAAGATAAATAAATACTTAAATACACAGAATACATCCATAACTCAGGAACAAATATTCGTGCTCATCATACAAATAAATGCCCTTACCGGGATTTGAACCCAGGACCTCTTGCTTCGTAGGCAGGGTCACTACCAACTAGGCTAAAGCGGTCGTTAATTGGCATGCCTGTAACTGGCACGCCGTGGCATGCAAGTAGCTAGCACAACATTTGATTTACTTGCATGCCCGTTGAGGGAGGGGTCGCGGGGGGTTGCCGAACTGTCACGTGTGAACAGACGCGATAGCTACGGGCACGCCAGTAAACAAGCAAGGGCACAACTTGCATGCCAGTATTACTTGCAAATATATCCGCAGTGTGCCAGTTACTCGTACATGCCTGTTACTTTCATGCCAGTTACTTACCCTATTTACGGGCATGTGTATTCACTAGAGCATAAAAAGCCATTTTATGCAGCATTCTCTCGACATAAAGAACAACTTTACGAGCATTAAAAGTGAAAAAATATTTTATTTTCAGCCGGAATTACACGAAGGTAACATCCAGCCGGATCCTAAAGTAGACTTCAAAATGTACGACCGCGTCGTCTGCGTGGCTCGAAGCATAACCGCTCCCTTCGGAGCTAAAGGCACTATAACGGCGATATACCAGCCGCCGCAGTCCAATACTGTCCGCTTGGCCGACAAGTTGAACGCTGAGCCGACGTATCAAGTCATGTTCGACGAGCCGTTCCCGGGAGCTTCGGTGGAACAGCTGTTTGAGGAACACAGGTTTTATAGGTAAGATTGGCTGTTACGCTTATGGCACTATTATAGTCATTTATCAGTCGCCGCAGTCCAATACTGTTCGCTTGGGCGACAAGTTGAACGCTGAGCCGACGTATCAAGTCATGTTCGACGAGCCGTTCCCGGGAGCTTCGGTGGAACAGCTGTTTGAGGAACACAGGTTTTATAGGTAAGATTGGCTGTTACGCTTATGGCACTATTATAGTCATTTATCAGTCGCCGCAGTCCAATACTGTTCGCTTGGGCGACAAGTTGAACGCTGAGCCGACGTATCAAGTCATGTTCGACGAGCCGTTCCCGGGAGTTTCGGTGGAACAGCTGTTTGAGGAACACAGGTTTTATAGGTAAGATTGGCTGTTACGCTTATGGCACTATTATAGTCATTTATCAGTCGCCGCAGTCCAATACTGTTCGCTTGGGCGACAAGTTGAACGCTGAGCCGACGTATCAAGTCATGTTCGACAAGCCGTTCCCAGGAGCTTCGTCGGAACAGCTGTTTGAGGAACACTGGTTTTATAGGTAAGATTGGCCGTTACGCTTATGGCACTATAATAGCGATTTACCAGTCGCCGCTGTTCAATACTGTTCGCTTGGGCGACAAGTTGAACGCTGAGCCGACGTATCAAGTCATGTTCGACGAGCCGTTCCCGGGAGCTTCGGTGGAACAGCTGTTTGAGGAACACAGGTTTTATAGGTAAGATTGGCTGTTACGCTTATGGCACTATTATAGTCATTTATCAGTCGCCGCAGTCCAATACTGTTCGCTTGGGCGACAAGTTGAACGCTGAGCCGACGTATCAAGTCATGTTCGACGAGCCGATCCCGGGAGCTTCGGTGGAACAGCTGTTTGAGGAACACAGCTTTTATAGGTAAGATTGGCTGTTACGCTTATGGCACTATTATAGTCATTTATCAGTCGCCGCAGTCCAATACTGTTCGCTTGGGCGACAAGTTGAACGCTGAGCCGACGTATCAAGTCATGTTCGACGAGCCGTTCCCGGGAGCTTCGGTGGAACAGCTGTTTGAGGAACACAGGTTTTATAGGTAAGATTGGCTGTTACGCTTATGACACTATTATAGTCATTTATCAGTCGCCGCAGTCCAATACTGTTCGCTTGGGCGACAAGTTGAACGCTGAGCCGACGTATCAAGTCATGTTCGACGAGCCGTTCCCAGGAGCTTCGTCGGAACAGCTGTTTGAGGAACACTGGTTTTATAGGTAAGATTGGCCGTTACGCTTATGGCACTATAATAGCGATTTACCAGTCGCCGCTGTTCAATACTGTCCGCTTGGCTGACAAGTTGAACGCTGAGCGGACGTATCAAGTCATGTTCGACGAGCCGTTCCCGGGAGCTTCGTCAGAACAGTTGTCTGTTTTGAGGTAAAATTGCCCGGGCGGCTAAAAGCGAGAGGCCGGATTTGTGTACTTTGAGCTTTATAGTGAAGGAAAACATCGTGCAGAAATCTGCCCACTTCTCCAAATAAATTCATTGGTGTGTGTGAAGTTCCCAATCGGCTCAAGACCTCTCATTCAGAGAGGAAACGTGTATAGGCTGGATTGATGAATTCTATATTGTCCACAGAATGCTTCCAACGAACATGCTGAATATATCGTTTGGCCGCAAATTGCGTGGCACGGTCACTGTTGCCGGCGCGCAAGAAACAGCGCAGAGCGTGAATAAAACGCCGAATCTGCTGCGACGGAACGACGGACACAACTCTGCGTTCGCTAGTTATAGGTAAGACAAGAGGTTAGAGATAATCTAATCTAGTAATCTAACTTACCTACATACCTTACTATCTATAGGGCTTCTACACTCCTGCAAGCTCGTGCTGAGGCACCGACTTGAAACAGATTAGAAGAACGATATTTTCATGCTTATTGTAGTCGGTTCGGTTCAATTATTATTTCATGGTTTTTTGAATGTTTTTTGAAGGAGGTTTTATTTTTTATTTAAAAATTTTTATTTTTTGCTTTTAGTTGTTTCTGTATAAAATAGATGCGTAGGATAAAATCATCAGTTTGACTTCGAAATAAGGTCATGTTGAAAATTCTATTTTTAATGCTCGACGGGGTTATGTCGTTTTATTACAGAGTTCCATGATACTTTCTGAATGCAAATGCTCGACTTGTCACCGAAAATACTAAAATCGCTATAAGTTTCTCTTGAATTTTTGAGGAGTTTCTTCAATTCCTCATGGATCCCATCACCAGAACTGGATTTTGGTAACAACGGGACCAACCTTGAAGCATGTGCTTTCAAACAACGAAAAAATTTTCCAAATCGGTTCATAAATGACGGAGTTCTGAGGTAACACACGTTAAAAAAAAAAAGAAAAAAAAAAGAACATACAACCGAATTGAGAACCTCCTCCTTTTTTTGAAGTCGGTTAAAAATATTCTCATAAGGATTCTTTTGCAAGACTGCCTTAGGGTACAATTTTGCAAAAGTATCCACATCTCTGTATTTGTTGTAACTTTTATTTGGTTTTTGTTTTTGGATGCATGTTTAAACTAAATAGGTACTTACATAATGACTAAATTGTAATGAGCGTGTTCTCGCCAACAAACTGTCATATCAGTTTGGCGAGTGGATTTAGACAGTAAGCCAGTGTATGTAATACCTATGAGAAATAAATAAAAAAAAAACACATTGAAATAGTAATGTGGAGGGGCGGGCCATGTTATCGTAGTTTATCTCTACAACGTTTATTTCTTCACTAGCTGTCATTGCTGTGCAATATGTGTGCGTGCGTGCGTGCTTGCTTGCGTACGTGCGTGCGTGTGTGTCTGTGTGCATTACCTGTTGTGTCAGATACCCTTTGGGGCGTAACGTCCACCAACAAAATGGATGAATGATATGGTAAAGGCCCCAGGCCCAGGTTCAGGGCCCAAAAGTTCTCGAATGGAGACCACGGACTGGCAAGCGCAGCGTGGGACGTCCACCAACAAGATGGACGGACGTTTTGGTGAAGGCCGCAGGTTCAAGGTGGATGAAAGCTGCTTTCAACCGTAATGATTGGGTATCAATGAGGGAGGCCTACGTCCATCAGTGGACGTCCTACGGCTGAAATGATGATGACTATACTTCATTTAATTTAGAATTGAAAACCACAACATCATTATATTGCGGCTCGTCAACTATTTCTTACCTAGCAAATAGTACAGTACAATAGTCTGGGAGCCGCAAAAATAAAATTGTTTTAATGTCACTTTATTTGCGTGTCGTCAATTGTTACTCTAGTACAAATAGTAAAGAGATTACAGTTCACGAGCCGCAATATAATGTTGTTTAATTCTAAATTAAATGGAGTATAGCTGTTGCAAGCGACTCCGTCTGCGAAGAATTAATTTATCGCTATCCCGCGGGATCTATGCAATTTTCTGGGATAAAAACTATCCTTTCTCGGAACTCAAACTGTCGCTTTACCAAATCTCATCAAAATCGGTTCAGCGGTTTAAGTGTGAAGAGGTAAACAGACAGACACATTTTCGCGTTTATAATATTAGTATGGATTACAGTATTACTTATCATGTCTCTATGGCTACAGTTACAGGGATAAAGTTACTTTCAATTGAATGTATATCCCGTTAGTTCCTTACACAAAGTTTCAGTAATATAAAAAAAAAAAAATGAATTCAATAAAGCCGTTCTCATGTTATGGTGTGACCAAGGGAAATAGGGATTCATTTTTATATCTATACATTATAAAAAAAGTTTTGAGTCATTCGCTAAAAAAATATTTCTTTTCAGTCCTACAAGAGACCAAAAAACACCGAACAGCGATACGCGAGACAACAATGCCAGCATATCATCGGAGAACACGTCATCCCAGGTAAATAAACATTACTTATCATTGATCAAAATTTTAACATAATGATCTTTGAACTTATAAATAAATGGGTGTAAATTCGAGTGTTACAACCGCCTCGCGTTCGTAGTCACATATTTACAAATTGGTGATGATGATGTTGACTTTTACTAGATAACTGGGAACTGTATGAAAATCTACAAAAATCTGTCCACGACGGTGATTCAGAACAAAAGCTCGAACCCTAAATCAAACCTCCAAAAGCCAAACTCAAATCGTCTCAAATCGTACCAGGTTGTTTTTCACAGAACGTTTCGGCCTGGTACATATATGTGTATTAAATTAGTCTTAAAAAAATGGTATTTTTTCTGACTTAATTTGTATGGAAATCTCAGTGTGCCAGTTGTTTTACAAGCTTTTATTTTTTTTACAACAGGTAATAATAATTTCTGCAACCCTAACCAGGTCAAACCTACACCTTTGTACTTGCTAAGTAATTACACCGTTGTAATGTACCTGACACAATAGTAATGTTTTTGTATTTTTTGTCGCAGGATAACGCCACGCAACTGCTGAGGAGTTTGCTAAATATCAGTCAAGGGGAAATGGATTCCAATCGAAAACCGTCGAAGGTAATTTTAACGTTTCATATACAGTTTCATAATGTTTCATAACATTTGTATACCCATAGTACAAGCTTTGTTTAGTTTGGGACTGGGTTATCTTATCATCATCATTTCAACCGAAAGACGTCCACTGCTGAACATAGATCTCCCCCAAGGATCGCCAAACAGATTAGTCCTGCGCTATCCATATCCAACGCGTTCCAATATAATATAATTGAAGCAAGAGTTCCGCTTGTAATATTAGTTGTACTTTGTTATGCAATTGGGCCCAGGTCGTCGCTCCGTCTTGTTGGAGGCCTACCTACACTGCGTCTTTCGGTCCGCGGACGCTACTCGAGAACCATTCGGCTCCATCGACCATCAATTCTACGAGCGATGTGCCCTGATGTGGTGCCAATTGTCCCATAATTTTCAATTCAATTCAATTTTTAAAAATATAGCTCTATCGATACTAGCGATGATTCTGCCAATGTCGAGATTGAGAAAGACACTATCGGTTGGCCGTTGTTCGGTAACTTCGGTGTGCGGTCCCATAATTTATTTATTTACGTAACGCCATTCAAGATTGACAGATGCCTTTTGATGTGAGCTTTTGACGTATAATAATAATAATAAAATAAAGCGTATAAAAACGACAGTTTAATGATTCAAATTATGTTTTTAACAGGCACCAGATCAACAACAAAGCTGGCGTTCGAGAAACGACAATATGTCCGTGCCTCCTCCTAGCAGGTATAATTTTACCCTATTTTTTTGTTTTTACATAAATCTGACTCTTGATTGACTAGATCTCACTAGTTCAGTAACCTCTTGTAGAGTCTTCTAGTCTCGATTGATTAGAGGACAGTGTACTAAAAAAGACGCGTACATTTTTTACTCTTTTGCATTGTTATGAGGTGAAAAGACTGGATACATAATCTGTGTAGTAGACAACGTACGAAAATACTGATTTGTAAACGGATCATAAGGAAGTACATAATATTTTACATGCGAAATTGTTGTCCTGTTCAAATCATTTTACGTCAAAAATGTGACATTTTAATTTAGCTTAGTTTAATACGACATACGTTTTTGCATGCAGCCAAAATCATCCGTTTTGGAAAATGTTTATCGGGTAAGATGGTTCTTCAAATCGTTGAAACATTGGCTTGCCTGCTTTTAACAGCCTTAATCCTTAATAGACCCCATTTATCGGAGCATACTACCACAGAATCAAAAGCAGCTATCGAATGCATACCTGATAAAGTATATTTTATAAGCTAGTCGTATTTTCAATTATTAGATTATTACAATGGATATTGTGACGTATTGTAAAAGCAATAAGGTTGAATTTCCAAAGCAATGCATGTGGTCGGTAATGGCCTCTATCTTTTTAAGGGTTAAGGGGCTCAGTTAGGACCTGCAAGAAAAATCGTGGAAGTTGCATTACACTGCAAGGTCGTAAAGCGAACGGTTTGCTGTGGTCAATCGAGTGCCGCAATGTAATGCAACTTGCACGATTTTGTCTTGCAAGTCTAAACTAGACTTCACAGCTAAATAGTGAGACTCACAGCGCCATCTATCCGACTCGGGCCGAACTAGTAGGAGCTTGGTCACGCGGGAAACTACCAAACGACATCGAGTTTCTCTGCTGGTTCGGGCCTTTGGTCAATAGATGGCGCACCGGCGATATAGAACTCGAACGTAATGGCGGACAGAAAGTACGAATTAAGAAAATCAAACCATTATTTGTTAAGAAAACATATCTTAGCAATCGCCTTAACAATCTCATTGAGATCAACATTGTTTATAGTGAAAATAAACGGATCACTCACGTCTTAAAACAAGTTTAAGTCGACATGTTTCGGGCTAATCCGTAGCCCTTCCTCTCGGAGTCGCACGTCACGGCGGCTGCCAAACGCGCACTGTGTGCTACCGCCCTGGTCGCGCGGCTACTCGACGCAACTGACAGCGACACACTAGCCCCAGTTATCATCATCACTTTTATTGTCATTGTCAAATGTAGGGTAGCACACAACACTAACATCACTTTGCAAAAGGTTCGCTCACACTCACCGTTGACGCAGTACGAACATTCAACAATATTTTCCAACTCGGGGGTACTGACCAACCACTATCCCGGTTGAAATTTGGATGACGACCAATTTCAATGGCTTCACGCACCTTCCGCGGAATGAAAAACTTTAAAATTAACATTGTTTGTTTTGTTAGGTTATAACGACCGCTTTAGCCTAGTTGGTAGTGACCCTGCCTACGAAGCAAGAGGTCCTGGGTTCGAATCCCGGTAAGGGCATTTATTTGTGTGATGAGCACGAATATTTGTTCCTGAGTTATGGATGTTTTCTATGTATTTAAGTATGTATTTATCTATATAAGTATGTTTATCGTCGTCTAGTACCCATAGTACAAGCTTTGCTTAGTTTGGGACTAGGTCGATTTGTGTAAGATTGTCCCCTAATATTTATTTATTTTATTTAATATTTATCTAGACCTCAGCAGCAGAATTGGCGCAGTGAAAATGGACCGCCGCGGGGGCCGCCGCCGGCACAAGTTTATTCCAACGAGTGGACCAATAGGAACTTTAAGGTAACTTTATTATAGTTCATATCCTAAAGGTTGAGGACCGTGAATGGTCAAATAAAAAAAAATCTTTAGCTGAAGCTGGGGCGCTCTAGTGAAAAAGGGGTTAATTCTTCAGAAGTTGAACAGCTGATTTCGATTTAGCTGCCTTTACACATAAAATAGAAAATAGCTGTTTAATTTCTGCAGACTTAACCCGTTTTTCACTAGAGCTCCATTAAGTGGGTAGAAGGGATATTAAATAGCCACGAAATGCAAGCAAAGTCCATGTTAATTTTGTAATATACTAGTCCCTTGTAATTGAAAAGATCGTTGTTTTATGACTTATCTAAGAATTTTAAAATAAACTAACGAAATGTTAGCTACGGTACATGTCGTCGGTGAGATTGCCAATTCTACTATGCATATTTTAGCAACTTTATAACAGAGGCAAAAAACCGTGCTTTGATGTACATTATGTCATTTTAAAAGCGTTTTGGCATTATTGGCATTAGATGCGAGATTTAACCCTTTAATGCATAGCGTGCCCAAAATGAAACGCTGTCTTTAAAGTACATTTCTAAATTAGACTGTTGACAAAACTTCAAAACTAACGACCAGATGGCCTAGTGGTTAGAGAACCTGACTACGAAGCTTGAGGTCCCGGGTTCGATTCCCGTGTCGGGGCAGATATTTGTATGAAAAATACGAATGTTTGTTCTCGGGTCTTGGGTGTTTAATATGTATTTAAGTATGTATCTATCTATATAAGTAAGTTTATCCGTTGCCTAGTACCCATAACACAAGCTTTGCTGAGCTTACTTTGGGACTGGGTCAATTGGTGTGAATTGTCCCGTGATATTTATTATTATTTATTATTATTATTAACTACTGCACAAATTATGACTTTTGAATTTACTTAAAATATAATGATTAAAAATGTACTTTAATGTCAGCGTTGCCTTTTGGACACATGGTCACATGCATTAAATGGTTTATTCTAAACCAATGCAACAGTAAAAATATCACACAAATGAAGTAACGGAACTAGCAATCTCAACAACGATATCGCACAGTTACAACCTCGGAAGACAGATTTATAAAGTAAAGATATTCACAATTATACGGTGACAGACAAGCTTACACATACTGAACTCACTTAAATAAACAAAACGATAAACAACAATTAAATAAATGTTAAAAGATATTTTTTCTACTAACCCCTCGTACGCCGTGAATTAAAAAAATACCTGCGTTCTAGTCTGGTTTGCCTCAAATAATACCAATATTACAGTTTAAAATAAAAACACAAAAATATAGTCTTAAATCTGGCGCAGATCAGCATTACGGCGTCCGAGAGGCTAAGTAAGGACTGATACATTAGTTCTTTGTGAATGACAATTTAATTTGCAGGTATTGCGCTTCCTTAAACTGGTCGGACGTTTTGTTACACGTATTTTCAAATGACTGACGCCCTTATCAGGTATCGAAACGAGTGTGTCGAACAGCAAAAGCATTAGATTCAAGTATTAAACGGACATCTTATAGCGTTCTGTTTCATATTGAACATCGTGTGTTCGCATTATATTCATGCCACTTAGAATGATACTAACTCAATTTGAATTCTTCTCAGTTTTCCCCCTTTCATATAAAAAAACAATGTAAGTTTAAGAGGTATTTAACTGAAAATATTCGGTAAATTAGTCGATTTTGGGTATTAAAATTTAAGGTGGAAGGCCCTTTACTTTATCCCCACTCCGCGACCGGCTGCAATGCGACATGTAATAGATGGACGAAAAAATTTGAGACGAAGAAAGTTTCACTTTAAAAATAACCGAGACGTCACATGACAGGTTCTGATTTATTTACTTTTACTGTTTTATACTTTCGTGATTTTCACTCATACTTATTAAACTAAACGGGACTTATCACGCAAATAATATTTACCTCGACGGTTTCGTGGTGGTCACGGGTTTGAGCTGAGTTGAGTGGTTGAGTTGCCAACTCGTGATCACACGGCTGCTGCAATGCCGAAACGTCGAGGTACCTAAATATTGTTTGCGTGTTAAGTCCCGTATAGTAAATAATTCTGATTTACTTGTATTGTTTTGAACGCGTTGCTGTCCCGACAGAACCAGCCGCCGGTGCCGCCGTTCCCGTCGTTCGGGCAGCCGTTCGGGGGCCCCGCCGCTCAGCAAATGCCGTTCCCGGCGTTCTACCAACGGCACCCCCCTCCGCCCCTGCCGCCCCGCCCCCAGGTCAGTGAACCACACTAAACTAATATCCCACCCCACTAGCATAATAAACGTGTAAGTTTGAATAATAATAATATTCTTATTTATTCACTTTTCAATCCATTTTGTTAGTAAATGGGTCGATCAACTTTTTTTGTCACTCGTTGCTATAGTAACGGTCTTCTGGGTAACTCTTTAAACCGTAAGTTTATGTGATTAAAATTTGCCAAACATGCATTTTTGTGGTAGCTTTAAACCACTTCTACAATTGGTCATCTAATAAGCATGCCAGTTAATGTGACACAACATATTTCTTCTAATTAAACTGTACTACTTTTGTCCCCTCGCTGACGGGACAGAATAACAATAAGAAATAATTGATCCACCCAAATACATAATCACTTTGTGACTAATGATAATTTTACTTAATTGAAAATAATAATAATACAATATGATCAAATTCAATCACAAATTGTGTGGATGGATGTTTGTTACTCTTTCACGCTAAAACGATTTGATGGATTCCGATGAAATTTGGCACACAGATACTTTATAATCTGGATTAATTTATATGATACTTTCTATGTATGATTTTACAGTGACGGTTTCGCCAACTCGGTTAGTAAGCGTCGCGGGCCACGAGCTTTACGTCTCTTGGATGGTTATATAGTCCAAGTTACATCGATCTAAGAGACGCAAAGCTACGCGACGCTTTTAGTATAAATCTTCCCAGGTGAATTTTTCGCTTCGAGCCATTACATTAAATTTGAACCTTAATACTATGACAATACCGTTTGTTTTGAAAGATAAAGGGCTCGAAGCGAAAAATTCACCTGGGAAGATTTATACTTTACCAACCGCGCTGGCGAAAGCGTCACTGCAAAACCACACTAGCCTGTCAATCTGTCTGTCTGTATGTTACCTCTTCATGCTCAAACCGGTCAACCGATTTAGATAAAATTTGGCATGGTGATAGTTTGACACCCTTAGAAGGACATAGGATTGTTTGTATCATAAAAAATTGCATTGTACCTCTAAATTCCAGGATTTAAAAAAATAGTGACTTGTTTAGATACGCCTTTGACCGTGATGACATGTTCACAGACGTCGACGCCCAACCCGATGCCGCCGATGCCGCCGATGTCCGTGCAGATGCAGCAGCCGCCTTTCGGCGCGCCCAATAACGCGGAGAAGTTCAACCCGTTCGTGCCTTTGCAAGTACAAACCAGTCAGCGGTGAGTGCTTTTAAACTATATTTTACCTCGTTGTTTCTTCTTAGGGCCCTACCACGCAAGCAATTTTCTTAGGCGATTTTACGCTACAGACCGCGGCCAGGGCCGGATTAACAATGTTGGGCCTCCCAGGGGCCTGTTGCATGCATAACAAAGTACAACTTATATTACAAGCGGAACTCCCTTTCTAGTTAATACTACTGAAGCGAGAGTTCCGCTTGTTTTATTGTTGTACTTTGTTATGCAACAGGCCCCAGGCAATGCAATTTTCGGGGTCCCCTTTCACCTTAATATCAACCTCACTTCTCAAGTAGTCAAATCAAATCAACTTGTAAGCATGCACCGAAAAATAGCAAGAATACTCATGTAATCGAGGATAAAAAAAATCCAATTTCAATTTTCACTCCGAAACCTTTTGATTCCTTTAACGATGCGGGGCCCGTAGGTAGTGCCTTTTCTGCCTCCGCGATATCGCCGCAATTTATTGATCGACCTGACCTATCTATCGAAGAAAATCGCTTGTGTGGTAGTGTGTGGGCCCTCCCTTAGAATCCGTTTTCGCTGTTCCACGTGAACCGCGGTTTGGTTGTCCTAACAAATCACTAGGGTTCGGAGTGTTAATAGTATGCGAAGAGGGCAATCAGTATTGTTTGAGACAAACGAGACTGGAACGCAGTTTTTTTTTTTTTTTTTTACTTTACGGCGTACGAGAGTATCATTGCATAATTTGATTTTTAGATTCTTTGAAACAAATATATATTGAGTAGGCAAATAATTAACAGCTTTTAACCTCCAGAGGCCCAAAAAAAATATTGTTTCAGAGAACTTTAAACTTTATGTCACTTAAGAGTGAGTTCGATGTCACAATAGAATTAGTCTTTTATATAGGACTTACTTTTAATGTGATATCGAACTCACTCAAAAGTGAAATAAAGTTTAAAGTTCATTGAAACAAAATTTTCGTGGGCCTCAGGAGGTTAAAAAGTTGATTGATTGGTAATGTCGACTACACTATACCACACAATCAACTTTCAGAAATCAATCTAAAGTATCTTAATTATCATAATCATATCACATTCCCTTTGATCAATTATAACTGAAGATACACATTGCCGAACAAAATCCCCTTCAAAGAATGTCCGAACTTTTTTATTTGTTTGCATAACAATTAAAATCATCACCTACACAGAAATTTGAACCTAGTCTTTACATCATTACAGTCGAATTTCGGTTGACACTTGACAGCTAAACTTTACAATTTCACGCAACGTACTGAAAAAAAAGAAGGCCACTTTTATCAAAGTGGCGCTCATTTGGCTCGAACATTTTCGGGCGCGCGACTGTGGATCTACAGTTATAATTGATCAAAGCACATTCCGTTTGTTACACGTCAATTTCATCATGTTAATTTCCATCACTCATTGGCGCCAACTATAAACTAAAGCAAGCAAGTTCAAACCTTAATCTATTAGACACTAGAATCACATTACCTCTCAAATGCGTATCAAATTAAATGAATATCTTAATCTGGAGTACTGATGAAGGTGGTCTTGATGGTCAATTGTTTAGTAAACACTTTAATGGTAATCTAGTTGATACTTGAGTGTCACGTTTTGTCACTGCCAAGAATCAATACTAATATTATAAACTAGCTTTGGCCCGCGACTCCGTCCGTGTGGAATCATTTGGGCAGCTTATTTTTTTATCCAATTTGCTTTTTCATCAATTATGGCTCTCCTTAGTTCCTCGATATAAAAAAATTACCCCCCGCACCCCCTCCCAGCCCCACCCCCCACCGAACCCCCCCCCCCCCCCCCCCCGCACACCCGCGTTCACATTCACCACCGTACTCCCAGCGCCTTCCTCGATAAATGGGCTATCTAACACTGAAAGTATCATATCTTTCTTATTTGTCAACCGATTCAAATAAAGCAAACACTAAATGTTAATCCAAGAAAATACCAACATATCAGTGAAAACCGCATCCTTCTAGGTTAAGCCGTTTCTGAGATTAGCGCGCACAAACGCACAGACAAACAGACAATAATTCTAAAAATCATTGTTTTGGGTTCTATTGCGCTAATAAATAGCCCTAGTGACAGTTTTTCTCAAATATCTTTAATGTACAGACACCGACTTGTTACAGATTTAGTATATGTATAGATATAGATAGATAAATGTAAAGTGTGTCTGTCTTCACGCTTAAACTGCTGAACCGATGAAGATGAAATTTTTCATGGAGATAGTTTCATCACAGAAAATTGCATAGTTCCCGCGGGATAGCGATAAACGAAGACTTTGCAGATGAAATCGCGGCCAACAGCTAGTACTTTATAAAGAATAAATCAATTTGTTACTGCCGAATGTACTATACATATAAAGTACCAATTATTCAATTAATAAATTAAACCTCCGCCTCCTCTTCCTTTGAGTGGCGTCCACGACCTGGAATACGCAGTGTGGGTAGGCCTCCAACGAGATGGAGCGACGACCTGGTTAAGATTGCGGGAACGCGTTGGATGCGGATGGCGCAGTACCGATCTGTTTGATGAACCTTGGAGGAGGCCTATATTCAGTAGTAGACTTCTTTCGCCTGTAATGATGATGATGATGATGATGATGAATATTAAAATTTGCAAAACTTGTTAATCTCACTCTGGGCCTTAAGCTCTAGTTAGAAAAAGTATAGACTCAGGTTATACGAAACTATGACAGTTGTTCAAGCCCCGCCGCTGTACAATATTGTTGTACAGTAAAATTACATAAAGTTTACCACTGACAGATGGTTTGCCTTCATTTCATATTCAACTTTAACGACCTACAAATAAAGCCAATTTTAGAATACTGTTACCCACGTTTGCAGATTTTGTAATAGCTACTTTATTTGTATGGTGTTAAAGTTGGAAATGAAATGAAGGCAAGCCATCTGTCAGTGGTAAACTAAAAGTAAACTTATTGTAATTGTATACTTGATGTGATATGTTTGGTGCAGTCGCGTGCACAACCCGTCGGCGTCGCAGAGTCAGCGCGCAGCGGACGGGCCGCCCGCACTTACCCCCGCGGTACCCTTCTATAATACCGTAAGTATTACACATTATAGGAGCAATTTCACTGAGTTGATCGCCGCACGCGATATACTGTGGCCGCAACAGTGTAAAGAACATGGTAGCCGGCCGCACTCTGCGAGCGACAGCTGCCATCGTCTCAATATGGCCGCCGCAGTAGCCGGACAGACTAATGTGAAGAGTATCTCAAACCATTACATTAGATACTTCAGACCTTTGATCAATTATAACTGAAGGAAGATAGATACACATTGCCGAACAAAATCCCCTTCAAAAAATGTCCGAACTTTTTTATTTGTTTGCATAACAATTAAAATCATCACCTACACAGAAATTTGAACCTAGTCTTTACTTCATTACAGTCGAATTTCGGTTGACACTTGACAGCTAAACTTGACAATTTCACGCAACGTACTGAGAAAAAAGAAGGCCACTTTTATCAAAGTGGCGCTCATTTGGCTCGGACATTTTCGGGCGCGCGACTGTGGATCTACAGTTATAATTGATCAAAGCTTCAAACCAAACTTGTTAAAAGTATGGCCTATAGTATTTCCAATCATTTATTTTCTCGATGACAGCTCCCGTACAATGTAACTGCGTTTAGTTACGCAAAAATTAACTTTTAAATGCGAGATATAAAAAATACTACAACTGCCTAATTGGCTAAGTAAAGTTTTTTGAAGAGGTGCTAATTATATTTTTTTTCGACAGTCGGCGTTCTGGAGATCGAGAAACTGCAGCTGTTTTATTTTTATTTCCTATTGTTTACTGGAAATATTTTTTTAAGTGTTCGAGATGACATTTGTGAGATTTTATGGCTGACTAGCCGTACGTGCTCAGAACTTAGTAGAAACAGAAAAAAAACCGAAGTGAGCTGTCACTTCTGTCAATGTCAAATCGTTTGCGTTTCGTTTGCTTTGCATTTTGGTGTGCTCAGTGTGATTTTTGGACTATTTTTATCGACCTCCGCATAAAATCCGGACTTTCAATTTAACCGCATTTCTCCACGACCTATGCACGATAATTGGATCACGATTGAATACTTTCGATCACTATTTTGGAACTGCTTCTTGGACAACGCAAAGCAAACGAAACGCAAACGGTCAGATTTCATTTGACATTGACAGAAGCGACAGTTGACTTCGTTTTTTTTTCTATTTCTTCTTTGTCAGCCGTAAAATCTCACAAATGTCATCTCGAACACTTAAAAAAATATTTCCAATAAATAAAAGGAGATAAAAATAAAACAGCTCCAGTTTCTTGGTGTTGAAGTCGACCACTGTCGAAAAAAAATATAATTAGCACCTCTTCAAAAAACTTTACTTAGCTAATTATGTTCCTTGATCCTATATAATATTCATCTAAGGCTAATTGAGTCCATATATGCAGTAGTTCTTTTTTAAAGTACGATAAATAATAAACGTTTTAATAAAATTACACTCTATGGCAATCATTACATGACATTTGTATTGCCATAGAATGTAACTTTATTAAAATGTTTATTATTTATCGTACTTTAAATATATTATCTCACATTTAAAAGTTATTTTTTGCGTAACTAAACGCAGTTACATTGTACGGGAGCTGTGATCGAGAAAATAAATGATTGGAACTACTATAGTCGGCCGCACTCGGCGAGCGACGGCTGTCATCGCCTCAATATGGCAGCCGCAGTAGGCGGACAGACTAATGTGAAGACGATGTTCGTTCACCGAAGTAGTTTGAAACAAGTTCGGTGAACGCATTAGGTGTATGGTCAGCATCAAAAGTAGCTGGTCACTTTTGTACTATGTCGTAATAACATAATTGTCAATCAAGTATCACGTTTTGCACCTTACTGTAGAGCGACAAGGTACAAAAGTGGCCAGCTACTTTTGATGCTGACTGTACAGTAGTACACAACTGATATGGCTCAACGATATACCGTCGCAGAAGACGCGTTTTAAAAGCGCGGGAAATGCAATTGACCGATCGGTGATCCACGCACGGCGCGTCTTTTTCCTGTGCCGCTATTGGTGGGTTGCTGCCGCCTTGTTTTTGAAGTATCTCAAACCATTACATTAGATACTTCAAACCAAACTTGTTAAAAGTATGGCCTAGTAGCGACATCTCTTAGTCCGGGTGAGCGGTTAGTTCCGAAGGAGTGTTGATGTTTCTCGATGAGAACTGAACATAGATGGCGCTGTATCACTGCAAAGATGATGACAGCAGGCTGGAAATGCTGGAATGTACTATGATGCATATGAAAAATTTGTGTCTAAACTCCTGACCAGTGGTGGTGTAGGGGAATAGCACGCGGCACGGAATGCGGAGGACCTGGGTTCGATTCCCAGCATTGGTCTTTTTTCTGCGGTTTTTTCTGTGCATCTATGTTTCAGTTTGTATTTAGTATGAAATATATGGATTTCACGGGATGACCGTAAAAGTAAAAAAAAATGAAGTTGAAAAAATAAAAATACAAAAAGATACTTCAAACCAAACTTGTTAAAAGTATCCATAGTACAAGCTTTGCTTCGATCCCTGCGTTCAACATGAAATACTAAAACACTTTATTTTATCAAACCAGATGCCACAGCAGCCCAGTAACGCGTCCAAGCAACCGCAAAAAAAGAGAAAACCGCGAGTGGCCGCCAATCTACCTTTCCAAATCGAATAGGGCCTAAAACAGCAGTGACTAACCAATTTTAGACCTATAACTAGAAAAAATCAAAATCAGTGTTTAACTTTCACATTATGTGTAAAATCTTAAAATCCATTAGGTACTATAGATACTGTAAATTTTGTAAATTTTGACATGAGAGATTGTAAATGTATATATAACGAAGTGGTATTGTCAAAGAAGTACAATTTTCTTCCTAACTTGTTTATACGATATTTTACGTATATTTTTAATCAATGTATGGGTTGATTTCAATGAAATATTACTCACTAGTGTTTAATATTAGTATTAAATTTAATATCACCTTAGAGCTTTACTAACTGTGGTACAAAAACACTAGCAGTAGTGATAATTAGTTGAAATGAACTCGAAAAATATTTTAAATTGCATGATTTTTAAGTTTCCTGGAGTCCATTTCACGAAGTTCGAATATTTGTAACTTATCCTTTTATATAGCATTTTCTTTGCATCACTTTTCTAAGCTAGTTAATGAAAAGGGGCATAGCGTTAAAGCAAATCACTTTAAACTTAATAACTATTGTAAGTAGGCTGACGCTAAAATCTAGATAAGTTTAACCGTCTTTGAGATGATGTAATCTAATCATGTTTGTACATCGTCACTTTTAGATTGCTATTAAATATTGGTAACTTTAGCCGCTGCCCAAAAAAGTCGACATTCGTTAAAAATAACGTTATATGATGTCTCGATGTATGTCAAAGTTGCCGAAGTCTTTAAAAATTAGTACTGCTTTTTAGAGCTTTATCTGGTTATGTAGAAAATACATATTACGATTCTAATTTATATGGATTTAGGCCACTTTTATATCCGCCGACATCATTTTAACGTTTCTCACTAACATTGTTAACTTTATAATAATAATACTTTCACAAGTAACGTTATTTTGCAGCGTGGTTTTGGTGACCGTTATTAACGTTGTACGATCAACAGTTTTAATTCCAGCCAGCTTTCCGTTTTCAGAATTTTATCACTAATTTGTAGCTTCTTGAAATGGCGCTCAAACGATAGGTCGTATAAATTAGTTTCAATATATATCTTTTAGACTTGTTTCACGTTCCACGCAAATTGAACTATACTACCACTACCTATAAAATTACACTTGTTTACAGATTTAAATATCATTTGTATGTCTTTGGCTGAATACCAATTATGAGTTATGTGATTTGAGAAAATAGTAAAACTAACAGTTGTTTCCTAAAAGTTTGCACGAATGAAATGAATGAGTGTATGAAAGTATGTGTTTGGGTATAGCAATAATCAACTCAAGTTTGTAATAATACTCACTTAGTTCATCCGGTGCCAACTCTTACGTAACAACCTGTACTATAAGCTGTCAAATACTTTTAAAAGCTAAAAGCATTTTCATATAAATCTGATGTTTATGAACAAAATACCAAGAGGTAACCTTATTTTTTGGAACATTTATGTTTTTCTGTTAATAGATATTTTATCTATAAAAGTACAAAGCACGATAATAATTTATGCTCAATTCTTTGAGTGTGTGTTAAATGTTGTGTATAAATGTATATTACGTGTACGATGACTATAAAGTTAAGTGAAGCTGTTTTTCATTTACATGTTTTCCTGAAATATCATTATGTTGTTTTCCAACTTTTAAAAAGGGTTTCCTTACTGCCTTCTGGATTTGAAAATACCAGAGTAAATAAAAATGGAATTCAGACTTTGTGTTTTAGTTTGTGTGTGTTTTAGTGATAGCGACTGTTGCGAGAACTCCTTATCTCATTTAACCTCCTGAGTGATGAGTTAGGAGTCATATTCAAGGGGTGGAATTTTCATAGCAAAAATCAAACGATAGTCTCAATCCCTCTTGTCGTTTCATTTCTGCTATGAAAATTCTCAGGAGTAATTTAATTACCTAATAGATGTCGTGCTAAGAAACAAATTCATCATCGATAATCGATAATTAAGACGCTGTCAACACCAACGTAGGCGCACACTGTCTATTTGTATCGGAGTAAACGAGATGCCGCTATTACTGGGCAGCCGGGTATATTGAAATTTATCGGACAAATATTTAATTAAAAAAAAACTGTGGTTATTTGTGAAATATGACTCGTTAGCGATTTAGGTATGAATATGTTGACTTCATGTTTTTAATTGCAGACGCATACGCCAAAAAAATAAAGACATAGAACCGTTTAATGATTATTTTAAGACCTATCTTTGCAATTATTTTCTATCGAGCCGATTTCGTCCAATTATGTATCGAGTCCGTCCACGGTCTTTGAAATATGATGAATATTAACATATAATTTTTTTGATGTGCTAGAACAAGCAGTTTTTCTTAAAAAACTGTTTAAATGACATCAATTTCAACAAAATTAGGTGTTGTCAGCCTCTTAACACTGATCAATCCCTTTTGTCGTTTGATTTCTGCTATGAAAGTTTCCGCCTCGGTCATAAGCAGTGATCGGATTAGGTAGTGCCATTTCGCGGGACTTCGGTGCGTAAGCTTAGTATGGATATAACTTTTAACCCCGAGATTTCATATGAAAAGTTTAAAAAAAAATTCACGAATCTTTAAGAATTTTTTCATGAATTATCTCAGATTTGGTTCATTTTTGCATAGGGCATTATGGGACAAAAATGATTGCAAATGACCTCCCCCATAACCCCTTAACGGGAATAGGTCGAATAAATAAGTTTTTCAAGTATGGCAGCACTTTTCCCCTTACTAGAAGTATGGCAAATATAATAACGGTCACATTTTATCAAGTACTTTCCAAAAATCCAAATGCAATACTGGTACAAATCGTTTTGCAAAAAAAAATGAAAATTACTCCTTTGCGACGGTATGGCGCCCATTTGGAACCGTCAGAAAAGTATGGCATGGTGATTTTCGTGAATGGCTACGCGACGATTATTAGCTGTGCAAAAATTAGCTTGGTACAAATGATTGAATTATTGTTTTTAAATTAACGTGTTCGCGTCGGTATTATCAGGTCGAGTTTAGAAAGGGATTGGAGTTGACAGTAATTCTATATGCTTACGTCAAAATATGTATGAAATGACAGTTCTGACAGTCCCGTTCAGATTGCGGTTAGATAATATGGCGGGCTGTAAATCACACCGGAGAAGTATGGCATTACGCTACCGCCTTCTGTTTTTTTATCGACTATCGGAAAATACAAGAATTTTTGTGGAACAAATCGTTCGATTTTCGTTGTTTATCCGACACGTTCGATTAACGCCCACGCGATTGGGCCGCCGGTACCAGCGCTATGACCATCATTTTCCTTTTTGTCATTACGTAATTAGACCCCTGAAGAACCGCCATACTGGTACAAATGACCTAGTATTTTGTGTCTTCCGGTCTAATAATATTCCGAATCGAATGACACCTTGATCATAAATTTCGGTAACTATACAAAAATTTCATGCAAAAAGGTACATTTTGACCAGACTATAAGAGGTGGAACGTGAACGCATATAGTGCGAGTGACATTAAATAAAAATAAGAATGATAGATACAATATATTTTATTAATTTGTAGTGTAATTTACATTAGTTTTTACGTTAATTTTCCTCATCATTATCTGGTGTTCAATTCTTGACTTTGTCACTGGACTCACTCATATCATATTTAAATATTTATTATTATGTACATTATGATATGAGTGAGCACTTTATTAAGTAAGTACTTAAGTACTTACTTAATAAATATTTAAATATGATATGAGTGAGTCCAGTGACAAAGTCAAGAATTGAACACCAGATAATGATGAGGAAAATTAATGTAAAAACTAATGTAGATTACACTACAATTAATAAAATATAGTAAATATTTAAGGGGGCTCCCATACAATAAATGTGATTTTTTTTTTGCTCGTTTTTGCTCGATATTGATAACGGCAATAGGTAGATGCTTGAAATATTCACAGAATATTTAGTTATATATTCACTTTAAAAATAAACAATTTAATTAAAATAAAACAAATATTAACTGATTTAATATTAATTTCTGATTTTTTATTAATATTTGTTCCTGAGTTATGGATGTTTTCTATGTATATAAGTATTTATTTATCTATATAAGTATGTCTATCGTCGTCTAGTACCCATAGTACAAGCTTTGCTTAGTTTGGGACTAGGTCGATTTGTGTGAGATTGTCCCCTAATATTATTTATTTATTTATTTAATTAATACAATTAGAAGTTCCAGTTAAAAAGTAAGTAATTGACAATGATTTTGCAATACATGTCTTTCGATATTCGCAATGTTGCTCCACTATCGATAGTCTATCAATCGACTATTGATCGGCATCACTATACTCCATTTAATTTAGAATTATAAACCACAACAACATTATATTGCGGCTCGTGAACTGTAATCTCTTTACAATTTGTACTAGAGTAACAATTGACGACACGCAAATAAAGTGACATTAAAACAATTTTATTTTGCGGCTCCCAGACTGTTGTACTATTTGCTAGGTAAGAAATAGTTGACGAGCCGCAATATAATGTTGTTGTGGTTTTCAATTCTAAATTAAATGAAGTATAGTTACATGAAAGTATGTGCAACACGCACGGCATGTCCCGCAACGCGGCATCGTGTAAATAGGGCTATTAAAAAACATCACGGACCATTAGATAGCTAACAAACAATGCAAATTCAAGTGCCCGGGTTATCATTATCAACACTTAACTCGTAAACAACATGGAGTGCTCACAACGAGTATTTAATGTCGGTGTGATTGCTCTCGACACTTCAGTCTGCGCTTACGCGGGTCAGTGGCAGTCATGCGTATCCTTTTGCTGGTTGTGGCGGCTTTGGCCAGTGTAGCGGCTTCCGACCTCTACTGGTGGAAGACTGCACTGGTCTACCAGATATACCCTCGCTCGTTTAAGGACAGCGATGGGGACGGCATTGGGGACTTGAATGGTGAGTTTATTTATTTTTTAAGGGTTAGGGTTAGGGCCCTACCACACAAGCTATTTTCTACGGCGGAGCGAGATCGCCGAGGAAATTTTCTTGGTAGGGCCCTTAAATATAATACTGTAATGACTACTTTCTCTAGCTAATAACTTGGATTGGCTGTAACTACTAAAAAAACAAAGTAGCTCTATAAACCCTAAAGGATTTGCCACACTGGATACGTTCTGCGATCGCGGTCAGGTCAAATTGACTGCATGATTATCCAATTTGTATCATAACTTGCGGTGAATAAATTTTAATTCTGAACTGATGTTTCTATGTGGATGACATATTATCAGCTTATATCAGTTATGCTTAGCCTGGTTAAGTTTTAATGTAACGGATCATAGAACTAATACAAAAGGACTTTTTAATAACTTCGATTAATTCGTGATCCCCAATTAGGTTGGTACGGTAATTGTAATTCGTTAAATAGTCATCATTGCAGGGCCCAGGCCTCGTCTCAGAATGAGAGGACTTGGGCCGTAGTTCCCACGCGAGCCCATGCCGGTTGGAAACTTCACACACACCATTGAATTTCTTCGTACCTTTGTGAATTCGGGTTTCCTCTCGATGTTTTCCTTCACCGTAAAGCTCGTGGTAAATTTCAAATGTATCTCATTTCGCACATATATTCCGAAAAACGAGGTGCTCGAACCCACAACCCTTTGCTTCAGAGGCCAGGTTAAACCATTAGGCCACTACGGCAATCTATACTTCATTTAATTTAGAATTGAAAACCACAACATCAGTAGGTATATTCCGGCTTCGTCAACTATTTCTTACCTAGCAAATAGTACAGTACAATAGTCTGGGAGCCGCAAAATAAAATTGTTTTAATGTCACTTTATTTGCGTGTCGTCAATTGTTACTCTAGTACAAATTGTAAAGAGATATAATGTTGTGGTTTATAATTCTAAATTAAATGGAGTATAGTCACGGTAAGGGGTAGTTGTCTTCAGTTCACCTAATTTGTTAAAACATTCCAGGTATAACTTCAAAGCTGGGGTACCTCCACGATACCGGTGTAGACGCGATCTGGCTGTCTCCAATCTACAAGTCTCCTATGTACGACTTTGGCTACGACATTACCGACTATCGTGCCATAGCGCCGGAATTTGGCACCATGGAGGACTTTGACAACCTGATGGCTGAAGCGAAAAAGCTTGGTAAGTTATCTGTGACTTATAGAGTTTAGTGCGCATAGGATACCAACGGGAATCTATTGTCAAGGACGTCGGAATCGAGGGTAGTTACTACTAAGTATTAGTATCTATACCTACAACATCGCATTCTTTATCCTCGTGAGACCCAGTGTTATACGTATATCGCTCGTGCACATAACTATAAATTAAAAAATTTAAAAACCCCCAACGCTATTAGGTCACACATAATATATGTTTGACAAAAAAGTAAATGCCCATTATGCTAAGATCCCTTCCGCAGCTAACAAAAGAGCTGATAACTTTGAAACGACTGAACCAATTTTTTCAATTAATTTAAAGCTATGATGCCACAGATAGACACATACACACAAACACGCACACAGCGGACAAACTTATAACACCTCTTTTTGTAGGGGGTTAAAAAATAATAATTCCTATAATTTTATACTTGTTAATCCCCAAGGTTAGGGACATCTTATCAAAACCATCGGGGTAAATGCCTCATCAGTGCGATGTCGTTAAGTAAAATGCCGTTTTCCGGCTACGCGGTAAATCGTAGCAATCTAACACGACACGTAGGTACAGCGTTTAGCTAAGAAACGAAAACAAACAAGATAAGTGTGATTTTGTTTTGTTAAAAATAATAGACTTGTTACTGGCATTTACTTATTTCGTACATTTTCTCGTAGATCTGCTAACATACAACTTTGCACGCGTAGAAATATGAAATAGACATTTCTTTCCGTATAAATAGTTAAAATATAAATATCATTAATCCAGTCATTTACTTAAAAAGCAGAGGGTTACCGGGAAAGTTTTCCGGGAGTTTTGATGTGGTCTTTTCGTTTTCCAACATTGCCACCTCGTATGTTTGCCGCTCGTGACGCCATATTGGAAAAAGTACAAAAATATGTATACACAACATTAATGCTAAGTTAATAAAGTCGCGTGTACATATTTTTGTAACTTTGTCCGTATCGATCTATTTGTAGTCGACTGTATTCCGCAACGGATAAAGTTATTGATAAATACGCAAAAGATTCGGATTTTTCATACGTACCTTATATCTGCCAGGAATTTTGCTAAACACAATTTGTTTAGTGGTAATAAGAATCCAGAGACTTTTTTTGATGTGTGTAGGTATATAGGCTGGGATGATGATGATTGCTGGGGAGTTGAGCGCTCCAATATAATTTATATACCTATTGACCCGTCAACAAGGACGAATTTATGGACATTTTTAAGAAAAACTTTTTTTTTAGGCATAAAGGTGGTCCTAGACTACGTGCCAAACCACACCGGCAACGAGAGCGAATGGTTCCAGAAGTCGTGCAAGCGCGAGGACGGATACGATAACTACTACGTGTGGGCTGACGGGACGCCTAACTACGACAACCCTGAACAGCCGTTGCCACCTAGCAACTGGGTTTGACTCTTTTGTTAACTAATACTCGCGGCTCCGTTCGTGTAATCATTATTGCTCCTCTACACGATGGGCCATTAAAATGGTCGGTGCGATGGCTGCATTCTTCCTACATTTAAGCAAAAATAACCTCTAGTTGTATCTGTTACAGGTTAGCGTGTTCCGTAAGAGTGCCTGGGAGTACAACAAAGACCGCCAACAATTCTACTTGCACCAGTTTGCCATCGGCCAGCCTGATCTTAACTACCGCGAACCCAAAGTGCAGCAAGAGATGAAGGTGAGACAACTACGATTACAAGTCTCTTCTCGGGCATAATTGACAACATTTCATTTCTTTAACACCAGAAAATTACTGCAGGAATCGAAAGTTTCGCCTCCTGAACACGGAAAAATATTTATTATAATTTATTTCTCCATATTTAAAAAAATACAACAAATTTAAAAACATATATGTACTTACAAATACTTCCACAGAATAGATATGTTTCCTTTACCCTTTTCACTAGAAAAAAGAACTGTCATAATTTTAAATTTGATAACAACCTTAACGTCAAATTTACGTCATCACTTTTTTTTAATAGAGACTAGACAAAAGTAATGGAAAGTTACGCTCTTTTACAATAAGCACATCTTTAAAAAATTGTAACAATTTAATTAATAATCCTAGTGAAAATTTAAAATTATCAGCGTCTTTCTCTTTCCAAACAGAATACAGAGAACGAATCAAATTATAGTCTTAGAAATATGAAATGTTGTCTATTCTGAGTCCCTGGTGTACATCCATGCGCATGTGTGTGTGTAAAAAAAAGAGATAAAGATAATTTATTCAAAGGTCGATTTTTACAGAATAACTGAATAGGTACAAAGTTTCCTTATAAATCTAAGTAAGCAACTCATGAGCCCAAACTAGGAATAGTCCCAGAGCTAGTGAACCCTCTGACTAACGGTCTTCCTGTAAGGCTAGATATTTGTAGAACGATGATTTATAGCACACTAAGGGCAATAACCATCGCCTGGCAGGCATCAGCCCTGCACGTCATCAGCCCTTTTATTTTTCAAATAGTAAAATAAATAAGATATAAAAACTTGTTTCTGTAAGCTTAAATTATTTAATATGATTTAGTTTATTCATTGTAAATTATGAAAGAAAAATTGACAGGCGATTACAGTAAGCAAAAGTACCTGCCAGGTGAATCGAAAGGTGCACAGTTTAGGAGGTGAAATAAACTTTCTTCTGTATGGTTGAAATTTGGATATGTTTTTTAGTAAGCGTTTTAGAAAAAATCTGTACAATGACAGGCGGTTTTGATTAGCATAAGAGCTTAACAAGCGAGGGGAAATATGCTAAGGGCGTGCGAGTAAGAGGTGTAACGTGAACGCATATAGTGCGAGTGACATAAATAAAAATAAGAATGATAGATACAATATATTTTATTAATTGTAGTGTAATAATCTACATAAGTTTTTACATTAATTTTCCTCATCATTATCTAGTGTTCAATTGTTGACTTTGTCACTGGACTCACTCATATCATATTTAAATATTTATTAAGTACTTACTTAATAAATATTTAAATATGATATGAGTGAGTACTTTATTAAGTAAGTACTTGAGTACTTACGTAATAAATATTTAAATATGATACGAGTGAGTCCAGTGACAAAGTCAACAATTGAACACCAGATAATGTTGAGGAAAATTAATGTAAAACTAATGTAGATTGCACTACAATTAATAAAATATATTGTATCAAGAATAAGTAATAATTATTACTTATTCTTATATTTTATAGTCATTTAAAGGAACCAACAGTTCTTACCTCTGCAAATAACGGTTGGAACTTAATCGATGGCCACTATGATTTCAATTGGTTTGAAGGGGATACGAATGGAAATACAAATGATGATGAAAAAACTAGTAGTGAAGTGTCGGATAATGATGAGGAAAATTAATGTAAAAACTAATGTAGATTACACTACAATTAATAAAATGTAATTGTATCTGTCATTTTTAGGGTTCCGTACACAAAAGTAAAAACGGGACCCTATTACTGAGACTTTGCTGTCCGTCCGTATTTCCGTTTGTCAGTCTGTCCGTCCGTCCGTCCATCTGTCACAAGGCTGTATCTCACGAACCGTGATAGCTAGACAGTTGAAATTTTCACAGATGATGTATTTCGGTTGCCGCTATAAAAACAAATACTAAAAACAGAATAAAATAAATATTTAAGGGGGCTCCTATACAACAAATGTGATTTTCTTTGCTCTTTTTGCTCAATATTGATAACGGCAACAGGTAGGCTTGAAATATGCACAGAATATTTAGTTATATATTCACTTTAAAAATAAATAACTTAATTAAATAAAACAAATATTTAAGGTGGGTTCCCATACAACAAACGTGATTTTTTATGCCGTTTTTATAGATAATGGTACGGAACCCTTCGTGCGCGAGTCCGACTCGCATTTGGCCGGTTTTATTTTTATTTAATATCACTCGTACTATATGCGTTTCACGTTACGCCTCTTACTCGCATGCCCTAAGCATCTTTCCCCTCGCCTGTCAAGGTCTTATGCTATTCAAAACCGCCTGTCATTATACAGATTTTTTCTAAAACGCTTAAAAAAAACATATACAAATTTCAATTATACAGAAGAAAATTTATTTTACCTCCTAAACTGTGCACCTTTCGATTCACCTGGCAGGTACTTTTGCTTACTGTAATCGCCTGTCAATTTTTTTCATAATTTACAATGACTAAACTAAATCATATTAAATTTTTAAGATTACAGAAACAAGTTTTTATATCTTATTTATTTTACAATTTAAAAAATAAAAGGGCTGATGACGTGCAGGGCTGATGCCTGCCAGGTCATAGTTTATTTATTTATTTCACATAACAACTATCATTACAGGATAACCCAATGCAATATGTTTTAAATAACAATTCTATAATAATAAGGGTTATTGCGCTTAGGGTGCTATAAATCATCATCATTCTACAATTTCTAGCCTTACAGGAAGACCGTTACTCGGAGGGTTCACTAGCTATCTAGCTGGGCTGCAAGAGCAAAAATATAGGCTTTTAATAAATAAACAAGTTAAAAATAGAGAGTTAAAAAGTTAAAAATAGAAGTAAAAAAATCCGTCAATTACAATACAAATGGTCAATAATATATCTTAACTAGCTGTTGCCCGCGATTTCGTCCGCGAAGAATAGGGGTATAAAAATAGCCTACGACCTATTCTCAGACCTACCGAATGTAGAGAAAAAAGTTTCATAAGAATCGGTCAAGCCGTTTCGGAGGAGTTCGATAACAAACACCGTGACACGATTTTTTATATATTAGACTAGCTTTTGCCCGCGACTTCGTCCGCGTAGAATTCCAATTTGTGGTAAAGCTTCTTCATCTCTTTCATTGTATAAAACAAAAATCCGGCAACGGCAAGATCCATCATTATTATCATTTCATCATCATCAGTATCAGTTAGTGAATATTATAAATCCCGTTTATTCTCTATCCCGTGGGAATTTCAACAAATTTGTCCTTATTCTATGCAAATTTTCGCTTATTTTTGTCCCGCGGGAATTTTGCATTTTCCCCGAGAAAAAGTAGCCTATGTCCTTAAAGGTGTAGCTTTGTACCGGTAAAAGAAGTTTTAAAATCAGCCCCGTAGTTGAATTCACTTATTTTTTTCCCGTGGGAATTTTGCTTTTTCACGGAGAAAAGTAGTCTATGTAAATAATGGTTGGTGTTAAAGAATGTTTATGCAAAATTTGAAGTAGATTGGACCAAGGAATCACGTTGTCCCATACAAACTTTGCCCCCCCTTATTACCCCCTTCGGAGTAGAACTACGAAAAATCCTTTCTTATCGGATGCCTACGTCATACAAAGAACACACCCTCCAAGTTTCAGGTCTCTACGATCAGCGGTTTAGGCTGTGCGTTGATCCGTCAGTCAGGACAAAGGATTTTATATGTATAGATTAATAGTAACCTAAAATTAAAATCTAACATGCGGATGAGGGTCTGTGTAAGATTTGCCGATTACGAACTATCACAGAACTTTGTCTATATCTTTTAGGATGTGCTCCGGTTCTGGTTGAACAAGGGCGTATCCGGGTTCCGCGTGGACGCTATCAACTTTATGTATGAAGTCGACGCCAATAAATTTGAAGGACGGTACCCCGATGAACCTCTGTCTAGTAAGTTGGGTCAAGTTCGTTTCTTTAAAGATTTTATCAAGAGGTTATCAATAGTAATATGAATGCGAAAGTAACTCTGTCTGTCTATGACCTCTCCACGTTTGAACTGCTGGAGTGATTTAGATTAAATTTGGTAAAGAGATAGTTTGAGACACTGGGAAGGGCATAGGATAGTTTTTATCCGAGAAAATTGCATAATGTTTTTTTTGCAGACGAAGTCGCGGGCAGCAGCTAGTCTTTTTATAAAATATCAGCTGTTGCCCGCGGCTCCGTCGACAAAGAATTCGTTTCACGCTATCCCGCGAGAACTTTGCAATTTTCCGGTATAAAAACTATCCTTTGTACTTCCTAGGGTCTTAAACTTTATGCACATCGGTTCAGCGATTTAGCCTCGTAAGGCCCAAATTTAGTACATAATATGTCAAAGCAAACGACAACTTTTGATGATTGACAAGGTTATAGTGAAGTAAAAGTATTTAAGTAAAATGTTTAATTGCTGAAAATGGGTTTGACAAGATTGTAAGTAAATGTAAAAGAAATAGAAATCAACCATTTTCAGCTTGAGTAAGCATGTTTCAAATTTGACGTGGGCTTTACATGGTTAAGTGTGAAGAAGTAGATAGACAAAGTTACTTTCGCATTTATAACATACTTACCGGCAAAAAATTTGGCCCACAGTCCACCTTGCATACAAACGAGGCTACTTTGATGCCTTATTTCTACACCAGGGTAGTGCCCCGGTTGAGATCTGATGATGGATATCCAGAGCATCGATAATGGTGGTCCAGAGTTCCTAACACACACAACTGATTCAACAACCAGTTTACACCACAGCGAGAGAATTTGTATCAGCACTAAGATTTTGATACATTTTATTGCCATTTTAGCTGTTTTTCCAAATGTGATAAACGCCGTGTTAAACGCAGATTCAATCATGTGGGTATCTTAGGAACACTGAATACCCTTTATCAATGCTCGGAGTAGCCATCATTTGATCATAGCCAAAGCACCGCCTAGTGGAGAGCCAACACAACAAAGTGACCTCGTTTGTATGAAAGGTGGATTGTTGGGCCAAATTTTCTGCCGGTGAGTGTATTAGTAAGGATTTTTCGGTATCCTATTATCTCGCCTCATTCGTTTTTCGTTTAATTCTTATTTCGTCTCATTCTGTATTCATTCAGACTTATCTATAGTATAAATCTTCCCAGGTGAACTTTTCGCTTCGAGCCCTTATCTTTCAAAACAAACTGTATCGTCATAGTATTAAGGTTCAAATTTAATGTAATGGCTCGAAGCGAAAAATTCACCTGGGAAGATTTATACTATACAAACTATCCATACAGGTGACGCAAGCTCATACACTCCTGACGACTACAACTATCTGAACCATATCTACACAAGGGATCTCGAAGAGACGTTCAGCGTGGTGTACGATTGGCGCGACGTGCTCGACGAATACGTCGCGAAGGGCGGAGAGTACAAAATCATGATGACAGAAGCATACACCGGTAAGCACTAGCGATAAATAATAATAATAAATAACCCTCCTTCACCAGTCGGGTGATAAATAAATGTCACGGGACAATTCACACCAATTGGGATTGTTCATTTTTTCTAACCCCCCTTTTTATTTTGTTTATCGAAAATATAGAGCATTTTAAGAAACTAATTTGATTATTTCAGCAATTCATCACTCCAATATTTTTTTATAATTTATTGAAAATTTGAGATAGACTTCTCGTAAATTACATGCCGCGGCAGAATCTGTGTGTAAACCACAGACATAATGACAAAAAAATGTGTCATAATCGATGGTTAGTTGTCATCTGACAATGTCACTTTACATTACAATAACAATAACACTAAAGTTGCAGATTCTACCAAGAGAATAGGTAAAAAAAACGATCTACGGCTATAGTATTTTTGTACGTATAAAATAAAATGGTCAGAAGTGTTCGCTTGAAAGTTCTTTGGCGGATTTAATCCATACTTACATTAAAATGATCCTCGCAACAATAAGTATATCTTGTAAACTTTGAATTAACTTTGCGGCACCACTTCTCTTGTAAATCTTCTCTAATGCGAACAATTAATTTGTTTGGGCTATTGACAGAATCATTTCCACAAGGTAGGAATGAAACACTTCCTGTATAAATCCAATATTAAAATATAAAAAACGCGAAGAATGTTTTTCAAAATAGTATCCTTAAACTGACAGATAATAACTACGTCGAAGTGACAGAGAATAGTATAGAGAAACTAGACGGACGGCTTTTTTTTTCTTGTTGCAAAGAATTTCAAAGTTAATGCCCACAGAAAGGTCAAACAAAGGTTAAACATTATTTTGCAAAAATACATACGATCATTTAATATTTTTTTACTACAATGTTATAAAACGATTTAATAAACCTATTTCTCGAAATGGTTTTGGAATTAGACCACATTGTAAAAAAGTGATCAATGCCAATTGACCTAGTCCCAAAGTAAGCTAAGCAAAGCTTGTGTTATGGGTACTAAGCAACGGATAAACATACTTATATAGATAGATACATATCAAACACCCAAGACCCGAGAACAAATATTCGTAATTTTCATACAAATATCTGCCCCGACACGGGAATCGAACCCGGGACCTCAAGCTTCGTAGTCAGGTTCTCTGACCACTAGGCCATCTGGTCGTCGAGCGTTGTGTCGTCCACGATTTTAATGTTAACGCATCTATAGATATTTTTGATAGCTTCCATGTGTCAGGTCTTTAAGTTGACATTGACAAAATACGCCTTGCTAAACTAGCACTAACTATACTTCGTTTTTTTAGCATTAGAAATAAGGCAAACAATATTGACGAGTATTTTTATTGAAAAACGCTTAAAAAAAATAGTAACAGGTCGGGGCAAAAGTATTTCGTATTTTTAATGTATTATTAGAAATCAAACCTCTTTGGCTGTGCTGAATGTAACTGGCTGGTTTTAATACCATTAAATGTTGACATTCTGATGATGCAATAATAGTACATTACTGCAGAGTCCGTGAAGTAAGGGGTTGATGGACGAGATTTGGGGGAGATATGGGGATGTGGGGTAAATAAAACAAGATAGATTTTTTTAATGTCGTAAGTTGGCTGCATGTAATTTTTCCTTTGTCAGTTTAGTGTTAGTAAGCAAATTTAAAAAGTTACAGCAGCGGACTATAATGGTTTTTCATACTTACTTTTATGGCCTAGGCCAAGAAGTAATGTAGGGAGCCATAAACAACAAACTTCATGGCTTCATTTCGTGACATTAACGCATACATTTCAAAGCATGTTTGAGAAAATAAATAAAAAAAACTAGTTCCTGCCGTTTTTCAATTGTTTTTCAAGCAAGCAAAATGAACGTATGTGACGAAGAAATTCGGTACATTTTAAAGTTTAAAAAAAAAAGGTAAAAATGCGACGAACGCCGCGAATAAAATTTGTGCGATTTATGGACCTAATGCGGTATCAATAAGAGTAGCATAAATGTGGTTCAAGCGTTTCAAGTCTGGAAATTTTAGTGTGAAAGATGAGGTTTTTAGTATGAAACATTTTCCTTTGTATGAAAAATACGAAAATACTTTTGCCCAGACCTAATATTATTACTTGTGAAACCAAAAGAGTATAAATGGCCATATCTCCTTTCAAATTGTTATGTATTATAGAAGCAGTGGTTGTCAACTCTGAAAGCCAAAGAAAAAAAAGCCTCCATAGACTTCATAGACATTGCCATCAATTCCACTCATAGGAAACTTTCATGCGCGAGTCCAGCTTAGACTTAACCGTTTTTTAAGGTTCCGTACCCAGAGGGTAAAAACGGGACCCTATTACTAGACTTCGCTGTCCGTCTCTCACCAGGCTGTATCTCAAGAACCGTGATAGCTAGACAGTTGGAATTTTCACAGATGATGTATTTCAGTTGCCGCCATAACAACATTAACTAAAAAATAATTTTGGTTTGGTTTTTTAATAAACCTATTTTGTCATAGACTTGCACAACATGCTCCGTTACTACGGCGACGGGCAGCGGAACGGTTCCATCCCGTTTAACTTCAGTTTCCTTGAAGGCATCAAGAACACCTCCACCGCCCAGGACATGAAGGCAGTTATCGACAAGTGGATGACTTACATGCCTATTGGGCAGGTCGCCAACTGGGTCGTAAGTTATTTTTTCTTTCCATCAATAAGACGTCACTGTTAGACAAAGGATTACAACGCTACAACAAACAACTTGTCGTTTGTCAAGCAATGTAATCTCACAATGACTTTTACAATGCATATGCTCGGAAAGTGCCTCTTGACGCGAGTCAACATATCTATAGAAAGTTAGTCATCCCAGCACACTTTCGCAAGTGTGAAAAAAAATTGTATGGATTTTACTTTCCACACGCGTGCGGAAAAGTAACTTTTTAAATTGCCAATTCTCAAAAAGTTGTGTCCAAACTAGTGTTTAAAAAATAAGACTAGAGAGTTGTGTCTTCATAATTCAGCTTTGCACAAATAAGAAAATGTTTGATGCAACCAAATGAACATTTACTGATAAAATAATAAAACAGATTGTTTTAATATTAAAACACACAAATTTTAATTTCGTCAAAAGTTTTGAAATAAAAAATTTAGTACTAAAATAATTCCTTGAGTCCATTTCGGACCGTACGACATCTGCGCTTTCAGTGCGCGCGTATGGCGTAACACGAACCAATCATGTTTACCCGTTCGCGCCTGTCAACCAATGAGCTTTCAGTGCGCGCGCATGGCGTAACACGAACCAATCACGGTTACCCGTTCGCGCCTGTCAACCAATGAGTTTTCAGTGCGCGCGCATGGCGTAACACGAACCAATCATGGTTCGTTCCGTTCGCGCCTGTCATGAAAACCCGCCACAGTAATGTTCATGAATTCAGTCCGGAGAATTAATTTAAGTTTAGTAAATTAAAATGGAGAGTTCAAGTGATGAATTTACATAGGACTTAACGCCGCCTGACGTCCTAGACCAAGCACGAAATTAAATGTGATAGCCTCCTGCTGACTAAACCGATGCTGAAATATGTAAACATCTACGAGACTTTCCCTCAATGAAAGGTAAATAAGAACGCAACATCTTTTTCCGAAAATGTTTATGAGCGCGCGCAGACAGAGAGCGGTCTGGAGTTCCGAGTTCAGAGTTCTGCGTTCTTTCGAATGTACTGAGTCTCTTACGATAACGCACACAGCAGGCGACTGGAACTCTCGAGCGATGAAAACACAGAACTCTGAACGCAGAACTCGGTACTCCAGACCGCTCTCTGTCTGCGCGCGCTCTTAGCCCCAATTTTTTTCCTCGCTTAATGCATTGTAAAATGTTGTATGATATACGTGTCGAAAGTAGGAAATTCCCAACTCATGTCGGCTAAACCAAACTCGCTTCGCTCGTTTGTTTAGATCTCCGCCATTCGTTGGGAATAGCCTACTTTCCGCACTTGTATCATAAATAACTATTTCATCACACTTGCTCGTCAATGGTGTTATTCCATGCCTGTATACTAAATGACAATGGCCTAAATTGTTCTTAAGGGAGTTATGGATTTACGTAGTTTTTCTCCCCAAGGGAGTTCTAACTTTAGTTTTGAAATTTGCAAACAAGTTAGCAGGTATGTCCTTTCAGACTAAGGAGGTTTCAAGTCAGCCAACGTTTTATTTATATCTTTAAATTTAGCTAGAACCCAATTTTACAACACAAAACTTATTACAACTAAGCTTCATGAAACTTCGTTATTTTTATATTTTAAATTTGTATCAAATAGTTTTGCAATAATAATATAATAATTTTAATAAATAATATGGTAGCTGACTCGAAAAAAAGTGACAATCTGTATTGGCGGGTAGCCATTATTTAATTCAATTTAAATGTTTAGAGACAACATAATTTTATTTTTGGATTTTTTCCTCGCAATGTGATGAAAATCATTGTGTGTATCACGAGCAGTAAGGGGATTACAAACTCGAGTCATTAAAAGCCCTTCGCCTTCGGTGTCTGGCTTCTAATAGACTCTCGTTAGTAATCCCCTACTTACGGCCCAATGCACAATGTACTATTCCTGTGAAGAGGTTTCACAGTGTCATGAGTCAGTCACGATTCAGTTGGTTCGATAGTGCAATAAGTAAACCTATTAAAACGGTAAATCCTAGAGGTTTTTACCTATAAGTATATCGCACAAATATTTGCGTTGATTACAATATTTTATTGTTTTAGAACGGCAACCACGACCAAAGCCGCGTGGCCAGCCGCCAGGGCACGGACCGCATCGACGCCATGAACCTGTTGGCACTGATCCTGCCCGGTATCACCCTCACTTACCAGGTAACCCTCGCTCGACCCAGCGCCCATCGGAATCCCTTTAGTCCCTTCGTAACACTTAAACTCCAAAATCTCATTCAAGACCAAAAAACTACAAGACATGTCACTGCCAAAAATTTCAAAGTCACCTATGTCATTGTCAGTCGTAAATTTCAGATTTAGAGGCTGTTTCACCACCCACTGATTAATTTTAACTGACTGAATGTGATGCCGTCTCCGTCTATTCGAACAAAACAAACAGAGACGGCATCACATTTATCCGTAAAATAAATTTGATCAATGGATGGTGAAACGGGGGGGGGGGGGGGGCGGGGTTAGACAACCTTTTTGCATTGATAATCAAATCGTTGTAAATATTTGTAGATTTGACCAACTTTTTCAATATTATCAAAAGTTTTATGTAACAATAAGGAATAGGTATGCATGCATTCAGTGTTTTTTTTCTAGCCGATATTTAAAAACTTTAAAGTATCCCAAAACCCATATTTACAGATATATTGTGTTAAGTCATTAAATGGCTTCAAAATGGCGGATGATCGTGTTTATAAAGTGAGATATACACTTTTGGCGTGTTACTTTGTCGAATAGCTAAATTTGAATTAAATTACGTTTAACGTTGTTCAATAGTTACTATTGTTTAGGTATATTATTATATCGTACCAAATGTTATTAAGACCTTAAGTGTTACAAGTGCAGTAAAAGTTTTGCTACCAAAAATCCTCTATGGTTATAGTATAAATCTTCCCAGCTGAATTTTTCGCTTCGAGCCATTACATTAAATTTGAACCTTATTACTATGACGATACCGTTTGTTTTGAAAGATAAGGGTTCGAAGCGAAAAATTCACCTGGGAAGATTTATACTATAAATATTTAACAGGACATCTCGTATTTGTGTAAGTAATTTGAATTAGCTTGTTTATTTATATATAAGGTTTACAACTACCAATACATAAATATTCTTAGTGTGGCCCTTTAAAAAGTTCAAATATACAATACAATACAATGACTCTTTATTGTACACCAGGATTAGTAAGCAATACAGAAAACAAGTACACAGAGAGAAAGATACAAGGTAAGCAATAGGCGGCCTTATCGCTTAAGAGCGATCTCTTCCAGGCAACCCTTTACCAGAAAGAAGGAAAGACTAGTTTACAGCAGGTGGTGCATCAACAGTGGATCAGAAAATTAAAACGCAACAAAAATAGTACATCTACTCATGCATATATAGTACTTACATTATAATAGGTACACGTCTAAAACAAATATAAGCAGTGGGATAAACAGACACATATAAATAAATAAACAAACTATAACAAAGCTAATTATTACAAGATGACAGATAGTACACCTTAAGCATAGATTTAAAGATTGACAGAGATTTTGCCCGTCGTAAGTCAATCGGTAAGGCATTCCACAACCGAATAGCCTGGACAGTATAAGAATAGACATAAAATTTGGAGTTAAAGAGAGGCACGGTAAGGAGAAAGTTCTGAGAGCATCGAATAGAAGTTACGTAGCTAAACCGCTCTTTGAGGTAGCGAGGAGTTGCAGGGTTAAAGAGAATTCCGTAAAGAAGTAAATATACTGACGCAAATGTATTTTGTTTTAGTAGCAACCCATGTTGGTCTTGATAGATTTTCCAGTAGTTACTGGGCGGAAATAACCGGACAGGAGGAATGAAAATAATTAATATTAAATAAATAAAATACAGACAGTAGTAATAATGTTAACACGTTCAGTGCCGGTGACACGTCTGTGATCAAAAAAATCTTACTCTTTCAGTGACACGCATGCGTGTCAACAGAATTCGTACTAATATGCCAGTGATAGGTACTCATTTGTGACTACGAATATTATTATTTCGGCCGGCAAAGCGTAAGGGCTCAGCGGAACGTTGCCGGAGCCTAATGTGTTCAAAGACAAATTAAAACTAAAAATCCATATCCTATTTACCTGTAATCTTCTTCATCGTAGGGTGAAGAAATCGGCATGACCGACGGCTTCGTGTCCTGGGAAGATACTGTCGACCCTCAAGCCTGCAACACTGACGACCCCATCAACTACGCCAAGAGTTCGCGCGACCCCAACAGGACGCCGTACCACTGGGACGCCACCAAAAACGCGGGCTTCTCCGACACCGATGGAAAAACTTGGCTGCCCATCGCTAGTAACTACAAGACGGTCAATTTGGCCGCCGAAATGGCGAATTCGAGGAGTCACTATCACGTAAGGGTTAAATTTCGCCAAATGATGCAAAAAGTCCTTAACCCTTTCCAGACACGTACAATAAGTACGTTTACTTTTAGTTTACCACTGACAGATGGCTTGCCTTCATTTCATTTCCAACTTTAACACCATACAAATAAAGTAGCTATTACAAAATCTGCAAACGTGGGTAACAGTATTCTAAAATTGGCTTTATTTGTAGGTCGTTAAAGTTGAATATGAAATGAAGGCAAACCATCTGTCAGTGGTAAACTTTATGTAATTTTACTGTATCATGCTGGGCACAGGGCTCCTCTTGGAATTAGAGGACTCGGCCTTAGTTCCCATGTTTCGTTTTTTTTTTTACTGCGCATATTTCGGGTTCCGCACCCGAAATGTGACAACGGAATCCTATTAAACTCTCAAGAACCGTAATAGACAGCTGAAACTTACACATATGATTGCTGTTATAATGACATATATCTAATAATAATAAAAAAAATAAAAAATAGGCTCTCAAACAGACTCTGCTCACTGAATTTCTATAGCGTATGACTGTTCTGATATACCTACTTTGGACGGTTAATGAATTTTTATCCTTTTTATGTCATTCTATGAGGTTGTTTTAGACAAAATTATTTAGGTACTACGATAGGGTTCTATGGTGGCCTCAAGTGGCCTGGGAATCAAATTGGTTGAGTGTACGGTAGCGAGTTCGACATGCACTTGACCAGTTTTACATCTGTTCCTACAGTTCTACAAGGACGTGGTGGCGCTGAAGAAGACCGACGCAGTCCGCAATGGCGACCTGGAGACTCGTGCTCTCAGCGAAAGCGTGCTTGCCGTAGCCAGGTAAAAAATGACACATACATTTTTAACCCCCGACACAAAAAGAGGGGTGTTATAAGTTTGACCGCTATGCGTGTGTGTCTGTCTGTGGCATCATAGCTCTTTAACGAGTGCACCGATTTGGATGCGGTTTTTTTTTAAAAGAAAGCAGGTTTCTTGGCGATGGTTCTTAGACATGTTTCATCAAAATCGGTTCAGCCGTTTCAAAGTTATCAGCTCTTTTGTTAGCTGCGGAAGGGATCATAGACACGTAGCGAGCATTGACGTTTCAGCCAGTCAGCAATGACCTTTTTACACTTGTAGTACTGCAGTTCATATATACTAATTTTACTATTAATTGTATTATATAGGCAAGCTGATTGTACGACATATTGTCTTTTGGCAAACATAGATTTGTATTTTGAGAAAGGAGCAACTCCACCTTTTCGTCTATAGATAATAGATTTAACAATACTTATAGATAATAGATTTAACACACATTTTGTCTGTTTCAGACTACTACCGGGATCCCGTGCCGTGGTGGGAGTCGTGAACTTGTCCGATAAGGTCCAACACGTGGACCTTTCCTCCATCCGGCTGCTGCCGTCGCTCCTCGAGGTCAAAGCGGCCGGCGTCGACAGCGCGCTCAAGAAGGGGTAAGCCCAACTATAGCTAAACCTACACTGAAAGAAATTATTACAACAATACTACCAGAACGTATGGCAAATATTATTGTAGTATAAAGAAACAGAATTAAAAGTTATATTTACCAGATTGACTTTTAACAACAAACAATCGTGTTTTAATAAATACCAGAATATTCTAGTAAATACATTTTAGTAAACAATACTTAAAGTTATTTGTAAATACATTTTGGTATTGCAAAGAGAACAATTTTTAATGATGTGTACCAGAATTATGTTTAAGTGTGCTAGATATTCCTGTAAGCTATTACTAGATTTTTCTAGTATACTCAAAAAACAGTCTAGATGTCGAATATATTACATGACAATCTGGTTAATTTATTCTGGTTACCTAAACTAGAATTTTCTCTCAGTGTAGGGGCTGGGGGGTAGACGACAAAGGGGGCGAGAGAGGTGCAGGCGGCGAGCGCGCCTCGTGTGCTTGCCGCCCGCACCTCTCCCGGCCCCCTTTGTCGTCTACCCCCCAGCCCCTGTACCGCGCGGGCGAAGACTCAGTTAAAAAGTTTAGCTATAATGCCCACTGGACCGGAGCGAGATAAAACACCAATAGAATCCGACTCGGCTGGGCGGCATTCGGGAAGCTCTGCAAAATCTTGTCATCCAATACACCGCAGTGAAAGAGACGTGGGCCTATATTTTTACTGAAAAGTACTTCTATAGTAGATATACTTGTTATAAGTGAAAAACTTAAATAAATGACTTGTTGTATGTAGTGCACAAAATTGAAATGGAGCTTACGTCAATTTGTTTATACGGACACGTTACTACTACATACAACAGGTAATTTACTTAAGTTTTTGACCTATACCTGTACCCCTCACTCCAGTTCTTAAATTAATTTTATACTTTTGTTACCAGTGAAAAGGTGATCAAGACCAGATTCACCATGGCTCCTCACAGCGCAGTGGCGTTCCAGTCTCTTCTCTGGGTGCCGCACGTCATCGTCTAAGTCATAACGGTTCCTAACATCTGGGGGTAATTTACCCTTACCCCTTAAACTTGTGTCTCATCAGAGGTAGGGTAGGTTTTCTAGCGTTTCAACAACCGCATGCCGTGTTTTACAAAAGTCAGACTAATGTGTCCGTCGACTAAAAATCCCAATGACCATGTTTGGTGTGTGCTTGCATACTTTGCAATTGGTTTTAGTTCATGGACTTCCTTAGATTTGCGTTATGCACATACGGCGGTTGGAACTCTTCAAAACATTATCCGGTACAAATAAAATGCAATCAGACATACTGGGTACAAACACGATGGACTTATTTTAAGGGGTAAATTCCAAAAGGAACCACATTTAGTGCCACTCTCAACAACGGACAAGCTCCAACAAATTCTAGAATATTCGGCTTTAAAAAGAAATATGTGATATCTAACTTATATTTTTAAGTTTAAATGTGACAGATGTGACAGTATAAAATTGTTTGTCTTATCCTTATAATAAAATTATAACAAAGCAAGCTTGGTTTTATTATTTATTACTTAATACTAGTTTCATAAAAAATTTAATCACAAAGCTGAACAAGAGGTGATCTTTTATAGCTAGACTGTTTAAATGAGTCCGGCGCGGTACAGGGGCTGGGGGGGTATGACGACAAAGGGGGCGGGAGAGGTGCGGGCGGCAGGCACACGAGGCGCGCTCCGCGCCCGCACCTCTTTAGACCCCTATTTCGTCATACCCCCCAGCCCCTGTACCGCGCGGACGAGGGCTCATTTGAACGGTCTAGCTATAGTACAGGTCCCGATTTTTTGCTTCAATTGATTAGTGCACATGGAATTAATTAGTCAATAGGATAGTTGATACCGTTAATAGTCTAAGATCCGAGTATACAACGACCTTCACCAAACTGGTTAATGGATGAAAAGTATTTTATATTAAATTAATTATGTTAATAGGTATAGTAGATTGATAACCAAGGGTGGAAAGTGACCCATTTAACCCGAGATATAGCGCCAATAGTTCAAGGGGAAATGGGTAATTTCACCCGTGTTAGACTCTACTTTTCATTTAGACTGTGAGGAAAGTAAAATACTAGAAAAAATGAGAATAATAATAAATTGAATTTACTTATAGCCAAACGAAGAAGTTTTGACCTTTATTACTTATTTATATTTTCCTTTCACATTTTCACGAATGACTTCCGTCTCTCTCTTAACCTAACTAAAGAAAGAGATGGAATATTTTCGTGACGTAATAAAGATCAAATTTCTTGTTTTTAACGGATGTTCGGCGTACAACCTCCAGTATTATATATAAGCTCCTTGGTCACGACGTGCATCTAGATGGCCATGCCGAAACGTGAAAAAAAGTGTCATTGACGTAACTAAATTATCTTTGACTCCGTGGCTAATCGTAAAAATTAAAAAAAAAATTACTTTCCACCCTAGAGATGAAAACGCAATTTTCCACCCTGCTATCTACCCATGAAAATTTAACTTTCCGAACAGGAGAGATGAAAAATATATTGCAAGTGGGTTGACTAAAAAATTTCAGTTCAGTATAACTTTTTTATCATTTCATTGTTTCGGTTAATAGACAAATGAAATACCTACCAATCAAAAGTATTCATACTTATAGAAAATGCAAACGTTAAGTTGACTATTTTTTTCCGGTCATAACTTTTGGGTAGGCAGGTATACCTAAACAGGTAAATCGATATTTGCACTGGTCTGGTTAGTCAACCTAACGTTTGCATATTCTATAGGCTTTACTTTTGATTTGTATGTCATTTTTCTATTAACCAAAACGGTAAAATGTTTTAAAAAAAAAATCTATTCCGGTTTGAATTTTTTTAGTCAACCCGCTTGAAATATATTTATTAACATATTTAATTTAATTAAAATACTTTTCATCCATTAACCAGATCGGTGAAGGTTGTTGTATACTCGGATCCTAGGATATAAACAATTTGCTTGTTCCCCAAATATCAGAATTGCAAAATACTAGACTGCCAACCTATCCTATTTCTAAAATACCAAATTCCCAGAATACCAGACTTTCCTGTTTCGGTGTTTTTCTCTAAATTGGATTGCCAAAAAAGCTTGTTTTCAATACACCATGTTCCATTCAAAACCGAATTCCCATCATACCAGATAGTGAAATCACCAGGCTTATCAGGCAGGTTGTAGGTCGTCGTGGGGAGGCCAGGGGGTCGTGTTTTACGAGCCTGGTGATTTCACCATCTGAAATTATGGGAATTTGGTTTTGATCGGAACACGTATTACTGAGAAATACATACAAAGTAAGAAGCCGGATAGTCAGCGCTCTTTGCCGAATAGGTAGTCGCCAACTAGTCGCCTACTATGATAGTGGCCGGATAGTCGGCTTTACCGACTACTCGGCACATCTCTAGTTAATTGCAATTTAAACTAATTGCCGTAGCTAACATGTTAACTGCACTGGTGCTTTATTTATAAAATAATCTAAAAAAATAAGTTGGTACTAAATTAGAAATCCATAGCCCCTTCCAGGAAACACAAGCAGTCTACCATATTAATCACATAGTCCAAATCTTTCTTTGTGATGACCTTTCTTGTTTTTGTAGCAGTGTTATATGTTTCCTTCACTATAGTTTCTAAGAATAATTCCTGAAACAAAGATTAGAAGCACTCTAAATTACTAAAAAAAACAAACTGACAAACGGAAAACCTACACAATTTAGGCACTGGTCCCACCGCCGGCGAGTGAGATATGAACTATCGACTTTTTTCTAGCCCAAAAAACAAACAAAAGATAATCGCTTCCATGTAAATAAAAGGGAGAGATATATATTTACTCGCCGGGCGTTGGGAGAGTGTCCTCGCTGGCAATGTGAACAGCGAGTGATGAACTATAAATATATATCTCTCTCTTTTATTTACACGGAAGCGATTATCTTTTGTTTGTTTCTTGGGTTAGAAAAAAGACGATAGTCTCTCGCCGGCGGTGGGACCAGTGCCTTACTCTATGTCTGCCGAAATGGAATATGCCGAAGTTGAGCTTTGCCTACATCAATAAAATAGCTTTTTATTTTCAACTAGCTGTTGCCCACAACTCCGTCCGTGAAGAATAGGGATACAAAATTTTCATAAAAGTTGGTCAAGCCGTTTCGGAGGATTTCGATAACAAACACTGTGACACAAGATTTTTATATATTAGATTTTAACCAGTGAGATGTCCCACGCGCCCCTCAACGAGAATTAAAAAAAAAAGAAGAAAACCCTGTGTTCTAGTTTCATTTATTTCAAATAATACCAATATAAAAATACTATAATAATAGGATTAAAATAAAAATACAAAAAGAAAGCCTTAAATCTGGTGTAGATATGGGTTATGGCATCCAAGACGCTGATTTCAGAAGTCTTGACATTTGTAACAATCAGAACGCTACAGAATGAGCCAAGAAAACCTAGTCTTATATGGGAACCTATCGATGTTTAGAAAATTATATTTCCGAAGGTTTAGAATCCCGAAAACTTCATTTGTCCGAAAGCATTTTTTTCTGAAACTGTAAATATTTCAGGATTTATTTAAGGACCATCGTGTAGAACCCTTTAGGTTAGGTTAGGGTTGTTTTATAAAAATCCTGAAATATTTACAGTTTCAGAAAAAAATGCATTTGGATAAATGAAGCATTCGGGATTTTAAATATTCGGAAAAAAATATTTCTAAATTTTGATAGGTAACCATCTTATATGTATGAAAATACAATAAACTGCGTAACGCTCGCTCACTTTCGGCGACTGACAGCCAGTTTGGTCAGAACACAGCCTAAGCCAATTATTCCATGATATTTATTCATAGAACTGAATCTTTGACTCACCGTAGCCTTAGTGACCAGAAATGCGGCATCGGCACTAATAACACTGACGTCCGGGTCCTGCTTCATTATATTCTTAATCCTAGCTATGGGCAGCCTCGTGGGCTTCACAACCTCACTCCTGGTACTCTGAGGCTTCTTATCCACATGCTCGTCGGAGCTAACCAGCTCAGATTCATTTAATATTTCACTCTCAACAGGTTCCGAGTTTATTTCTGTGTCTATAAATTGTTCCGTGTCGGGGTATTCTGTGCCATCGATTACGTCCGATATGTCTAAGTCGGTGAAGTGTTCGTCGTCGGTCATATTGATTTATTTTACTGTATTTTAAAACTGTTATTACGGAAAGTATGGTACGAGGAGAAATCGCGCGAAATATTGTGAACACAATAAATGACAGACAGTAGGAGCCCTGCTTGACAGATGTCACATCAGCAACAAACAAACAGCTGACGCTGACGACAGTTTAAGTTTTTTATTAAAGGGTAAAATCAATGTCAATTGAAATTGCGAACAATGTAAATAAACCATTTAATGAAATATCCATATTTTAGCACTTGTTTATTGTTTTAGTGGTTTAGGATAGTGTTGTGGTAAGTATTGATTAAATAACACGCTGATTTAGCAGTATTTGATGAGGGAAAATGGAAATTAAAGACATTTTAAATACAAGGTTTGTTTACATTGTTTGCAATTTCAATTGACTGACAGTTTACTATAGGTAACGCCACCAGAGTTGAGGCCATGCACACAACCACATCTCATGTAATGACAGCGGGATTTTGACGTTGTGTTGTCGTTAAACGTCAACACAACGTCAAAATCTCGCTGTCATTACATGAGATGTGGTTGTGTGCGTGGCCTCAACTCTGGTGGCGTTACCTCTACCACACTTTGAATACAGATCTTTTGAGCCAGGTTTTAATATTGATAGAACATTTTCTAGTACAGTCTAACAAAACAAATAATACAAAATAATTTGGACCGCTACTTAAGGACGTCAATTGGGCATCAAAATTATACGAAGACATCCTGTTTCTTTTTTTGGATTCCTAATCTTTCTAATTCTTTGTAAGTTGGTTTTTGTTTCGGTAAAGTAATACAATAAAATATCAGTAGCGGTTTCCCGAAACTTTGTCTGCGTCCTGCGGAAATGCTATGCTGCACTCCCGTGGTGTGTCACCGTATAAATGATTTAGTATTATACAACGCGTTGGGCACGTTCTGTCGGCGTCGCGCGCACGCCCCGAGCTGCAGTCTATGAAAGGCTTTACCACAAACGGGACTTAGGCAAAGAGTATTGTAATATTATATGAACAAGAGTGGCAACTCTATGGTCAAAAATGCATGTATGGAAGGTGCTGCCGCCCTACGGCAGCTCAAGAACTAATGTGACGTATCTATAGATATACAGCTATAGATACGCGTACCTATAGCAATGTACAGTCAAGGATTTTAATTGATAGCCTAATTGCCACTATTCGTATTTTAGCCGTCTAATTCAAATCAGCATATACGAAGTATAAGCGGCTAAACCCGATTTGCATTATACGGCTAAAATACGAACATTGGCAAGTGGCCTATCAATTAAAGTCCTTGACCGTACAATTTGGTACGCCATGGCCATGGCCGATGAATGACAACTGAAAAGTTTGACAAGTCAACCAAGATGGCCGCTAATTTAGTTCTTCGGCAAACACCAGAGATCGCTGTAGTCACATGAAAAGTGATGATATATGTAAGTGTGCCCCCCCTGGACTTAGGCTGGCCGCACACACACGGTTTCCTGATAAGGTTTCCGAATACGGAATTCAGATTCGGAAATCTGAAAGCAAAGCGCACACGTTCGTTTTTTAGTATTAGGTTTTTTTCTGCCAGTTCTAGAGCGACGATTCTTTAGAGAGCACGTATAGACATGGACGATGAGTTATTGCTTTTAATTGCGCTCTTACTGGCTCTCTATTGTGGTAATCTTCATGTCCAATATCCCATATACAGGGATATTTTTCGCCAGTCATTATTAAATTTTCGACGTCACCCATGTCGATTACAGTCTATCACAAAAATGACGTATACATCCACTTCGTACGGCGCTCACGCATTTCTGACTTGAAATTTCCGTTCGTGTGCGGCTAGTGAACCAAAATGTATGCAGGGACTGCGTTCGGGATGACGTCATTCGGTTTTTTCCCGTTCTTACTACCCGAACGCATGGCTGTGGCACGGAACGAACGTCGGTTTTTTTATCCGTTCGGAAATTTTAAGAACGTGTGCGCCTTCATCTAACATAACTATGAAAAATGCGCATTCAGGTTTCCGAATCTGAATTCTGTATTAGAAAACCTTATCAGGAAACCGTGTGTGTGTGGCCAGCCTTATTATGCATAAAAACGAAAAAATAATACCTTGACCACAGACTCGACGTTGCAGCCACATTGCAGTGGTGGAACGAAACGTCGAGGTAATTATTTCTCGTTTTGTTGCATATATAAGTCCTGCGTGTGGTAGGGTCAACGGTTATAATATAAATAACCGCCTAATCACTAATCACCTTATCACTTTAACGTCATGTTTGAAAAGCCATTCGAAATTATGTAACGACTGAAAGCGACAACGTACAAAAGTGATTATTTATTTATGACGTTGACTGTACTGTACTTAAAAGTTATAGGTAACGCCACCAGAGTTGAGGCCACGCACACAACCACATCTCATGCAATGACTGCGGGATTTTGACGTTGTGTTGACGTTTAACGACAACACAACGTCAAAATCTCGCGTCATTACATGAGATGTGGTTGTGTGCGTGGCCTCAACTCTGGTGGCGTTACCTATAGGATATATACTGTGTAGTGTAGGCTGAATCATTGCTTCTCCCATGAATAAGTAGGGAAACCAAATATTATTGAAAAACATATAGATTGCACATAAAAAAAAACAGTAAACAAAACAAACAGCTACAATAAGTAGGTCTATATTGATATGGTTGATGGGGCTGTGAGTTGGATATAGGGTTGCCATCCGTCCGGATAAAGCCGGACAGTGTTAGTCTTTTTGATCTCTTGTCCGGCCAAATTTGACTGCGTCCGGCTCGTCCGGCTTTCGTTAGGCTTTTTATTACTATCGCGCTGCGCGCGCGCACTGCCTTACCCAGTCTTGCCACGCCGCCCCCTCCCGCACCGCACGGACACCTACGCACACTCAAAAATCCCATCCCTTTTTTTAGCATCCGGCTTCCCTAATTTTTCTTAATGTCCGGCTTTGGGACCCAAAAGTCCGGCTTTTTTGACGGGTAAGTTTGGCTTTTTGATTTTTAGAGATGGCAACCCTAGTTGGATAGAGCTGCACCATTTTCGCCAAGGAAATGTTTTGTCGATCTGAATTTGTGCCGTACCTCACGGATACACATATAGATATAATCTACGATAACATGGCCCGCCCCTCCTCAATTCAAGAAGTCTTCAATGTATTGTGAAAGTATTTATAAAGCACACCAAAACTTTCAACGCATGTGTGCGTGTTAAGACAGCCGTCAAATAAAAGCAGATACTACTACATAAAAAATCTTTCGTAAACATGTGACTAAACACATTGAAATAGTAATGTGGAGGGGCGGGCTATGTTAGCGTAGTTTATCTTCTGCTTGTAGCTTAGATTATTGAAATTATGATTTTAGATCTTAACCACCCCATTACAGCATTTAGGGATATGCCACAGTAGTAGCAGCTTCACTTACATACATGTTTAAGAATAAGTATACATTTGTGTTGTGGTGCAAAGACTCTGTCGGCGGACGTGATGCGAGGGTTGAATGTTGCGGTACGTTTCTCGCAGGCGTTACTGTATGTTTGTTTTTTTTTTCGTCCTCAATGGATTTTAGAACGGATGGCACCGGGCATGAGATGTCAGTGGAAGCGTCGGTGTCTACGCCTCGGATATCAAATAAAGCCTGCCTCAGCAGCTGAGGTCTCCAAGCTCAGTCTCCTGCGGTGATGATCGGTTCTAACAACATTTCCATAGATAAATGGCCCAGAAAATCGTGTTTTCTTGAAACGGGTGTCAAATTAAAAAGAAGATTTAGACATGTGGCATATCCTGATCTTGTGTATCGTTGATCTTAACTTTATCAACTTATGTGAATTAAGGGAACAAATGAGACGAAACCCATTTTTTATCAAGCTTTATGTTAGCTCCATATCATTTGGATCTTTCTTGTCATCTTTTTACTAACTATAGTTTATCAACAGATAGCAGACATTTTGAAGTTAGATAATCATTAGTGTTTAGGATTGTACCCTTATTTTCTTAATGATTTCGCCTGGCAACATTTCATATCGAATTTGAATTAAAAAAAAATCGCTTGTCATTCTCTCGTTTTTTTCGAAAACTGTCGTGTCGTTTGTCGGCGTCTTACCGCGCAAATTATATCGAAAGTAAATTTTCGTATTGTTTCTCGCCTATATTATATCCATTTTTTACGTCAACTGCGTGTAAAAGTGTGAGGAAGGCTGATCCACTGGAGGAAGCACTGTCCTAGCTGTATCCTAGTAGTTGTGCTGGTTAACGGTAACCTTGTCAGAGGTAAGTTCGGACGAGCCAAAGATCGAGGAAACCTGCGCCAGCCACTACGGCTAGGATCTGCACCACCATCTGCAGACGTCGAGGTGAGTGCTTCCAACCACAAGTCTCAGCCTTTATCCCAAATCAGTTGCCGTATATATATTATATTTATTAATTATCATTTCTCGTCTACAGTCCACTTAAAACCCCAAACAATTAGGTACTTCAAAATAAAACAACAATTTAATGTTCTAATAAAATATAATTATCAGTTCGTGTTGAGTATAAAACAACATTAACATTAATACAGGAAGAATCTATGTACAACATAGCACAGCAACTTAGGCTTGTTCAACGTTAAATTTAAATATGTCTTACTGTATAACCATAATGCCTAGAAAGAACAGTCAAAGCGAATAGAATACAATTTAAATTAACGTCTTCGGTGTGACCACAATAAGTTGTTAAAATACCATTTTATCGTTAAAACTGTTTCTAACCACAACTCGGCATAATCTTTTACAATGCAGGCCTACGCCATTTTGTGGTTTTAACCACTCTATTCTTATTCCTGTGCTCCAATTTCATCGAACTAGTTTACAACATATTCTATACTCTTATACAGACAGTAAGGCACTTTTATTAATATTTTTCATCACAATACTTGTTCAACCACTAATCATAATTTAGAATCACTTTAAATTAAAACAACCATTATTAAATAAAATCCAGAGTTCCACGAGATAGTGATTAATACGCAGTAGTCATTCAAGAAAATAACAACGTAGGAACGTAATAGTCTGTTACAAGTTATTTTTAAGCCTTCATGCTACATGCAAAACTCACAATTCATTTTTTCACTCATACTTCATCATATACAAATTTATTTTTAAACTAAATCAATCAACAGTTTATTTAATTTATACATAACAATTTCTTCCAAAGGGGTCTCTTGGTCTGTATTACTGGCAACCCCGCCAATATGGCGGCGTCGAAGGCGTCTTTCAAATGTTTCCGCGTCTTAGCTGAAGTTTCGATATATGTCGCGTTGATTTTCGCAGCCAAAGCCCTCGCTTCTGCTTCTGTGACTACGTGCTCACCTCGAGTCTGTAATTAAGAAAAAAAAACAATAAATTCAAATATCAAAATAATTATTTGAATGACTGAAGATGTCAACAAAAAAACTATAAAACACCTGTCACACGGTAGTTCCGATCTTTCTATAGTAGTCATCCATCATGTATATGCTTATATCGCAGACATAATTCAACGTAATTAATTATCATTTTCGAACCTTTAAGCGTGTTCTTAAGCGCGATAAACACTAGTGTGTAAAGTATTACTGATGCAATTGGCATACCCGTTGGCTTTGCTTAAAGAGTAAAGTTCATTAAAATGTAAAGGGTCGTTAACCGTGTTCCACACATGTTTCCTGTAATTACTTCAAACGGCTAACTACTTTTCACTCTTACTTACGCTCAAAGTATGTCTGTAAGATCCAGGCCGGAGGCCTAATGAGGGTTTTCTATGAGAGGCTATTTGGCGCTAGTATCGTCAGGTCCGTTTGACAACTTTGACATTTGTTGTATGGGTGTAACGTCAAATAAACCTTACGATACTAACGCCATCTAGCGATATTCCACCTGTCAGAAAACCCTCATTGTCTAACGCACTCGGAGAATCACGATCGTTTTGACCACTACCTTTTGGCACACGGTATAAGATGTGGGTAGAAATAGATGGGGATGCGATCGCAAGCGTCAGCGCACTTACGGCCTAGGCCATATTGTCTAACGCTTCTGACGCTTGCCTTCGCCTTCACCATCTCTTTCTGTCATCCATCATCTTATACCGTTTAACAGAAAGAAATAGTGATTGCGAAGGCAAGCGTCAGAAGCGTTAGGCAATAAGCCTGCTGGTCGCTCTAGGTGTCAATTAGCAGCAATGGCGCGTTGACGGCGGCCACTGCCCTCGTCCACCGCTCGGCAACAGGCCGGGATGTCTCTAGTCCAACCACAGTGTAACAGAAAGTTTCCGCACCCTATGGTTAGGGCTAGCTCCTACTTTACAGCTACTCACCCTCAAAGTTTGTAGAACTCTAAGGTCCAAGGCCAAGTCGCTCTGGGAGCTGATTAACAACAATAGAGCTTTGACGGCGGCCACTACCCTCGTCCATCGCTCGGCTACCCGCCGGAATATCTCTGGTCTAATCACGGAGAAGCAGACAGTTTCCGCACCCTATGGTTAAGGCTAGCTGCTATTTTAATGCTACTCACCCTCAAAGTTTGTAGAACTCTTCCTACAACTCTACCCGCGGCGACGGCGGCCACTACCCGCGTTCATCGCTAAGCTACACACCGGTATGGCTCAGGTCCAACCAAAGAGAAGCAGAAAGATTTAGCACCCTATGGTGTAGGCTAGCGGTTACTATACAGTGCTACTCACCCTCAAAGTTTGTAGAACTCTTAGGTCCAATTCCAAGTCGCTCTGGGAGCTGATTAACAACAATAGCGCGATGACGGCAGTCACTACCCTCGTCCATCGCTCGGCTACCCATCGGAATATCTCTGGTCTAATCACGGAGAAGCAGACAGTTTCCCCACCCTGTGGTTAAGTCTAGCTGTAGCTGCTATTTTAATGCTACTCACACTCAAAGTTTGTAGAACTCTTCCTAGAACTCTACCCGCTGCGACGGCGGCCACTACCCGCGTTCATCGCTAAGCTACACACCGGTATGGCTCAGGTCCAACCAAAGAGAAGCAGAAAGATTTAGCACCCTATGGTGTAGGCTAGCGGTTACTATACAGTGCTACTCACCCTCAAAGTTTGTAGAACTCTAGGGTCCATGGCCAGGTCGCTTTGGGTGCCGATTAGAAGCAGTGGCGCGTTAACGGCAGCGACCGCCCGCGTCCACCGCTCGGCCACAGACCGGAATGTCTCTGGTCTGACCACGGAGAAGCAGAGGAGAAGCACGTCGGTGCCAGGGTAGCAGAGTTCTCGGAGCTCGGACATCGAGTCCTGGTGACAAAGATGTTTCAAAGATGATGATTGGTTTTAAGCAATACATGAACTGAATTGTTGTTAATGACTGGAACTTTGGAAGTAGTCGGTGATGGAAGTTAGAGGAGAATGAGTTCGAGGAGGAAGCTGTCACATAATCTGGTGGGGATTTAATGTGTCAATTAATAAACTACAAAGACTTTTATGGCCGATTAACTAACCTCAATTAATTAATACGTCTTTGTCCCATTTAGACCTAACCCTTAAAGGATTTGCCACACTGGATGCGGTCTGCGGTCAGGTCAAATTGATCAAATTGGTCAAATTGTTTATGTATGAACAACGGGTACGTATCAAAATATATAAAGTTTAAAATTAATAATGGACGAAATACATAATGGTCATTTGATATAATGCAATTATCTTGGAAATTCTCAACTTTACAGGAATTTCATAAAATAAACCTAACCTAACCTAAACCAATCTGTAGATTACATGATTAAAAAAGTTCGTTTTATCAATAGTTTCATAGAAAATTTTAGTATATATTATGACCATTGTATTTCGTCCATTATTCGTTTTAAACTTTATATATTTTGATACGTTCCCATGAACAACATTGTCGGTCACTATGTATATATTTTGTAAAGATATGCGATCTGACTGTGGACCGTGCGGAACGCATCCAGTGTGGCAAATCCTTAAGAGTCCTGGCGTTTTGAGGCTTTCTTAGGGAATGACATAGAATCTGTTCCACGTCATAGAGGACCGAAGAACTGGCAGTTTTCTCGAACAAAACGGTGCCAGCATCTTCGGAACCACGCCTAGAGGGAATATTTTTAATAACATGTTCTAGTTTTTTGTTTCTTCATTTTAGGTTCAGAATAATTGTTTATAAATAGTTTTTTGTACGTTGTATGCAGAAACAAGTACATACATAAGGTCAACATTTAAATTATAATTGGTCTTTACGAGAGACGATTAAACTGCGATGTAGGAAATTTAAGTATACGGTACCATTTTACACCATTGCTCTGAATTGTTTTGATTCAAAGTCTAGCTAGGCTTGTCCTTTCTTTTTCCTGTCATGTTTTTTATCCGGTTTATCCTGATTGACACCCGGCTACAAGGTCCGCGGCATAAAATATTTACCAAAGGACATTTATTAGATACTTTTCCGTCGAATAAAGTTCGGATAAGTCCGCGCGACCGCCATTTGAATATTTAGATGCCGACGGAATTCTCCGGGCTTCATTAACTTATTCAAGGTTCTGCCAAACGTGAATAGGTACTTGATCTATACATATAAAATCCTTTGTCCTGACTGACGGATCAACGCACAGCCTAAACCGCTGATCGTAGAGACCTGAAACTTGGAGGGTGTGTCCTTTGTACGACGTAGGCATCCGATAAGAAAGGATTTTTCGTAGTTCTACTCCTAAGGGGGTAAAAAAGGGGGGCAAAGTTTGTATGGGACAACGTGATTCCTTGGTCCAATCTACATCAAATTTTGCATAAACATTCTTTAACAGAATTGATGGAAGTCGTGTTTCGTATTTTATTGAAATTCATCCCTTGACGGGGTTAAAAAGGAGTAGAAAGTTATTTTGGGGGTGATTTGCTTTGAAGTTGATATCAATACTCCTTAGTGCTTTTGATTTAAATTACATTTTATTTTGACACATGTTTGAATACTCGATCCGAAGACACGGCTTCATAGGAACGTAGAGTTCGAAATTTGAAATGGTAAGGACTAGACATCTTGGTTAAGCCGCGTTTTCACTTAGTGTTCTAAACAAACATTTGTTTAGAGCAAATATGATTGCGGTTTTGCCGATGTTCGCTCAAAATAGAAAATGTCCGTTTTCATTCAATGAGGAAAGAGAACAGTTGTTTATAACAAAATCGTAAACAAAGATCGGAGACCCACCGAACACGTATAATGTCGAGCGAATGCACAGTACGCTTAGTATAAGTTTTACTTCACCAAAATACTTCTCGATCGCGTTTACGTAAAAAAATCAATTACTAGGGAAACATGTGCAGCGCCTCCGCGGCCGCGCGTCCATGTTTCCATAGAATTGAAATTTTTACGTAAACGCGATCGAGAAGTATTTTGGTGAAGTAAAACTTATACTAAGCGTACAGTACGCTTAGTATAAGTTTAACTTCACCAAAATACTTCTCGATCGCGTTTACGTAAAAAATTCAATTACTAGGGAAACATGGACAGCGTCTCCGCGCGCGCGCTTCCATGTTTCCATAGAATTGAAATTTTTACGTAAACGCGATCGAGAAGTATTGAAGTGAAGGAAAACTTATACTAAGCATACAGTATGCTTAGTATAAGTTTTTACTTCACCAAAATACTTCTCGATCGCGTTTACGTAAAAAATTCAATTACTAGGGAAAGATGGACAGCGTCTCCGCGCGCGCACTTCCATGTTTCCATAGAATTTGGTTGCTCCCAATCATTAGATTGGGCGTCAATGAGGGAGGCCTTTGTCCAGCAGTGGACGTCCTACGGCTGAAATGATGATGATGATGATGATGATGCTTTTATGTGAGTTCAACCTTTTTCGAATAAAATCGAATTGAGTATTCAAACATCATTGTTGAACTCGCATAAAAGCTTGGTGCAATGCAAATACATATAAAATGCTTTGTCCTGAAGTACTAAATGACTGACTGGCGGATTAACGCACAGCCTAAACCGCTGTATGTAGAGACCTGAAACTTGGAGGATGTGGTCTTTGTATGACGTAGGCATCCGATAAGAAAGAATTTTCCGGAATTCCCACGGGATAAGGAATATACGGGATGTATATATTTCATCAGTCGAGAGTGACCCTATCCCCGTAACGAAGATTACTAAACTGTTCAAATTGGGCATGCAAGTAGACTATTAGAATAGGTATAAAGCTAATTTCAATAATTTTGAAAATTCCCACGGGATAAGGATAAATCAGATTTTATTTACTCAAATCAACTGGATCCTATGTCCGTAACTACAATTACTAAACTTTTCAAATTCAGTATAAACGTAAATAGTCATACATAACAGCAAAAAAACTTATTGCGGGATTTTTGGAAATTCCTGTGGGATAGATAATCTACGAAACTTCCGAGCCGATTAAAAAAAAATCTTTTGCCAGTAAAAAGTTACACTATCCTTTATTGACATAGGCTACTTTTTTCCGGAAAAATACAAAATTCCCAACGGATAGAAAAAAAAATTCAACTTAGGAGCTCATTTTAAAATGTCTTTCACCAATAGAAAAGATACACTGTCCTTGATTAACATAGGATGCTATTTTCCGGATAAATGCAAAATTCGCGCGGTATAGAGAAAATCACGAGAAAATAGTAAATTTCACTTCGGGGCTGAGTTTAAAAAAAATACCAAAAGAAAGCTACACTATCCTTTATTGGTATAGGCTAGGCTACCTACTATTTATTCGGTAAAATGCAATATTCCCGTGGGATAGAAAGAAGTGAATATCACTTGAGGGCTGATTTGTAAATTTCTTTCACCAGTAGGAAGCTACACCAACTATTATTTACATAGACTACTTTTCTCCGTGAAAAAGCAAAATTCCCACGGGAAAAAAATAAGTGAATTCAACTACGGGGCTGATTTGAAAACTTCTTTTACCGGTAGAAAGCTACACCTTTAAGGACATAGGCTACTTTTTCTCGGGGAAAATGCAAAATTCCCGCGGGATAAAAATAAGCGAAAATTTGCATAGAATAAGGACAAATTTGTTGAAATTCCCACGGGATAGAGAATAAACGGGATTTATAATAATTATTCACTAACTGATACTGATGATGATGAAATGATAATAATGATGGATGTTGCCGTTGCCGGATTTTTGTTTTATACAATGAAAGAGATGAATAAGCTTTACCACAAATTGGAATTCCACGCGGACGAAGTCGCGGGCAAAAGCTAGTATACATATACGATAATATTGAAAGGTTAACTGGAAGAGATCCCTTTAAGGGCTAAGTTCATCTTTGTACATTTGTTTTTCTTGTTATCTGTTAGTTTCATGTGTTTATATACATTTTTTTTACATAAATACAATATTTCAATGGTTATGTAATGTATTATAAACTTATTAAAAACTTGTAGCTGAATTTACTCTACATTATTATAATAAAGGGATTATCGTTGGATTGTTTGTTGGGGTTAGGTAATCTTTGAAAGTACAGAATCGAAAGAAAAAAACACCAAGAGAGAGCTACATTATCCTTGATTAACATAGGTTACTTTTTATCCCGGGAAAATGTAAAGATCCCGGACGAAGTTAAACTACCCAGGCCAGTCTACTTTACTTTATCCTGATACTTATAATAAAGTGGTAAACATTGTTTGTTCCTATAATAAAAAATTACTACACCGTCACAAAGCGGTTTTCAATAATGTTTTTTTTTCCTTATTTTTGTACAATAAAGAGTTTACATACATACATACAGAGCAACATAAAATTTAAATTAAGTTAAATAAGTAAGTAAAGTTTAAATATTTGTAATCAAAAAATTTTTCACGACTCTTCCAAGTCTCGGTCTTCGGTTTAAACCCTTCTTTAGATTAAAAATAATAAATAAAAAAAATGATCCTTAAAATCTTTATCCTACCTGTTTGATTGATTTACATGTAGGGTAGAAACTAACTAAAATATGTCCAATGCACTGCCTATTAGAAACTTATTTTTAAACTTTTACTTCTACTCGGCATTGCCACAAAAACTGTGCAACCAAACTAAATAATACAGATGTTATCAAGCTCATCTTCACGTAACGTTTTGTACCATAACATTTGATGAAAACATCACCTCAGATCTCAGACAGCCTGCCGCTATGGGTGAAAGCAACTTTCAACTGCGAACTGACAATTGCGTTGCCTAATAAATCAAAACTGTTGCACAATAGCGATAACTCCTTTGTCGAGATCGATTGTTAAGAAGTTCGCGAACTGAACTGGCAACACTGAATGGAGGTGTGAGTACACATTTTGATTGCTTTTGAATTGGAACCAAATCTGTACTGGCCTTATACAACAAAATTTGATTTTCGAACTTCGTATCGTGTCATTTCTCATTTCGTTTACGCTGATAGCTTTAACAAAGCAAAGTTTCATCGGCAACATTTCTTACAATCTTCTTCTAATATATAAAAATCTCGTGTCGTGTTTGTGATATTTTTTTGTATATTTGGTAGATATGAGAATAAGGTCGTAAAATATTTTTCACCCTCCTACCCCAATCAAGTTCGATTTCTTTGATAATTTACATGGCAAAACAACGTTTGCCGGGTCAGCTAGTGCCTGATTAAAACACAAATCTGATTATAGCTAAACCGTTTGCGAGTCTTCGCCCGCGCGGTACAGGGGCTGGGGGGTATGACGACATAGGGGCCCGGGAGAGGTGCGGGCGGCAGGCACACGAGGCGCGCTCACCGCCCGCACCTCTGGCCCCTTTGTCGTCATACCCCCCAGCCCCTGTACCGCGCGGGCGAAGACTCACTTAAACGGTCTAGAGCAGCTACAGCACAAATTAATTTCACCTGCCATGCCGCAGCAGATGACAGCACCGGCATATGTAATTTCGCTTTCGCATATTTATGCTCAGGCGCAGCAACTGCATATGAATAGTAATCTAGGTAAAAGTTAGTGTCAGAGTGACTATATCCCCTTCCGGATTGTTATTAATGACACTATGTTTCGACGAACGGATAGCCCAGTGCTTAGCGAACCTGAATCTCAGGGCAGATAACTGTGTATCTGTATATTTAAATGCGGTTATCCGTTACCTAGTATCCAAAACAAATGCTTTACTCACTTTAAGACAAGATCAATTGGTGTCAAGTGTTCTGTGATATTTATTTATTAATATTCTTACTCGTATTTTCTGTAAAATATGACTGCCCAATATTTGTCTCCTGGAAAACCTAAGCATTTCTCTATGGAACAGTATGAGTATGAAGATGTCACTTGGACAACCGGGGACAACACAAAAAAGTTGATTCACCCAGTTCCTAATTTCTTAAGTACCCATTACCTAAGTCTAACATAGCTATTAAGTATGTCCCTAACCCACTATGAAATCCTTGTACAATAGGCATTTCGAAATAAAGAATGTAGGTATAATTACTATCACTGATTATCATTAAATTACTTTCTCAACATTCTCTGGGAGTAGCCTGTTTCGTTTATCTCCTGACCTAAAATTCTGTATTAAATATGTTTTTTATTTAGTGGACCGTTTTTTCCTTCTATTGCACAACTATCGATATCGATAAAAAATTGGTTCTAACACTAGCTTGATTGGGACAGTCTTATATTTTGCCGTAAAAATTCCGACCTCTGACTATCAGGCACCTTTGCTCTGTAAATGGCAATGACAAGTAGAAAAGCATTAGACATTCACTAAGTGCAGAGACGTCGAGCAATTAGAATTTTTCGAAGACGATGTCGCGGGCAAAAGCTAGTATGGAAGTTGTATGAGCTTTGATATATACTCATATAGATTTCGATGCTGAAGCTGGCAGATCTGCCGAATTGCTAAATGATAAATACGCGCGCGCGTACTTGATAGGTTTATTATTTATAGCACATATATATGAATCGTATACTTGCTTAATGAAATAAAACTAAGGGCCTACGCTAGCTGACGCGGACGCCCGCCGCGTGCGCCCGCACGCGGATCTAAAATGTACCGAAAATCCGTCGCACGCGCTCGCGCCACTTAGCGCTGTTCATACAATTTCTTATTAGACGCGCGCACGACGGGCGTCCGTTCCGGGTAATCCGCATCAGCTAGCGTAGGCCCTAACTTAACTAATGTAATAATCCACGTGGTGCCGTGGCGGCGGTGTACGATTTCAAAGATCGTACAGAAGTAATTAATAATTGATAAACTAAATTTAAAAAATCCTAAACAGTATTTACATACTAGTGTATAAATAACATTCAAATAAAATATAACAGCATTAGTCTGTCATCTCTTAAGTGGCTTAGCCGGTAACACTTTAAGTAGCCTAATCTATTGATCCATCGATTGATCTGTCAAATCTCCATCGCACTTAATATTAATATTTCATAACTTTCGTGCCTTAATGGGGAAGATTGCAATATGACATGTAATTATGATCTTGTTTGAGACCGGAGACTCGTAACACAACTTAGTTTAATGGAGTGAAAATTTCTTGGTTGGTTCAGTGTCCCATCGAACATTCGGTTTCAGGGCATTTTTACTTTAAATGCCACAGAAAACTTTTTTTTAAATGAGGAAATTTCAAACAAAGTCAAGAGCACTATTGATGTTGATGATAAAAAAATGTTCCAAATTTTCCATGCAATTTTTTTGTTTCCACGGGCTAAAGCTAGTAGGTACTTAATATTACTCTCACAGCGAACATGTTTTAAGCAGAAACATAAGTCTCCAATTCAAAATACGCCATACCATAACATCTCATGATTTCGGCTGTTCCTCCTAAAGCACACGCCATAAGAATAAATAACTGCTGCTGCCAAACGCGCACTCAACTCTCGTTTAAACACGTGAGATATCGGTATTTTTCACTTTTTTTTTGTTTTTTTTATTTTTTTTGACGGTGGAAGCATTCTACACTTCCACTGAACGTACATATAGTTAAAATGAAGGTATAGTTTTAGTTTTTTAACTAAGGGTTCCAATACATCCCAGTATTGTTTTTTTTATATAATTATTATTTTTTATTTGATTCTATATTTGTATGGTTTACTAGTTTGTAATTTATTCTAAATTTTCATTTGAAAAGATGACTTCCTGCCAAGTTTCTTGCGGCGCATTCTTCTTGGCAATGATGGTCCTTACGAAAGCGCTGGTAGTTTAAAAAAAGTAACATGTAAAAGAGCCCTTTGCGGCCTACTTGCAGAAAAAACGTTCTGATTTTGATTTTGATGATATGAGATGAGTGAGTCTCACGGCAGTTTCATGTTTCGACTGTATTTGTTATATACAAACTGACGCTCAAATTATACGCAGTCGACTATATAAAGTACAGATCAGATTCAGAAAAAGATCGATGTAGCCAAAGTTACGAAAATGGGTGAATCAACTTTTTTGTGTACTCTGTCCTCGGTTGTCCAAGTGACATCTTCGTACTATTTCATAGAAAAATGCTTAGGTTGTCCAGGAGACTAAATTTGTGTAGCCTTTGCAACGGGCGGCATGAAAAAGTTGATTCACCCAAATATCACACGACCTTAATAAGTCACTAATAATGTGTACATACAAATTTTTGTTACTTTATCTATATCGATCTTTTTTTAGTCGACTGTACCAACCTGATTCCATTTTATGTAAGTTACATTCCTTGTGTAGGTAATCTTCAATGGGTAATCATAATCAACCATTAAAACACCTGCATAGGTTTGTAATGATCTAATGTAATGATCACGTTTGTTTAATGTCAATTGAAAGCACGATGGCTCCTATTGAAAGTGAAAGATAATTGAACTAGGCATCAAACAAGTTCAGACTGACATGTATACCACTACCTAAGTAATAAAATTACAAATGTAATTTCCCATGGGACGTTTGTAGACATCTCGTTAAGTTGGGAAAGTTTACTAGAATTTTTATACTGCACATCGGCAAAATATACTAGACACTGCCCAAATTGTCTGGCCACAACCATATACAAGCTTTACAATACAAGCTTTATTTTAACTTGCCCTGTTTGTTTGAATCAAATCTTGGAAATCGACTTGAAATTTGGTATACCTACTTATGTGTACGTAACGTACGGTCAACAAAAAAAAGGCTCCATTAAAAATTATTTTTTAACAAAAATTTATTTAAGAAACCAACTAAGTTGGGAAACCTGTAATGAGTAGAATATTTCTAGAATAGAAGTAGGGTTTGAAGAAATAATAATAATAATGCTTTATTGATAAAATAAGTAACGTTTTACATTGGTAAAGGTTGGAGTCTCCTAGTAGGTACTATAAGGCAACCTGTGTCAGGAGACACCGCTCCTTCGATAAAACAACTTACAGTCTATCTGGAAATTAAGTAACAAAAATAATATTAACCTAGTATAATTGTATAATTAATATTATAACTAAACTAAATAAAAAGCAGCGTTTGTGTTTAGGGTCTACTATCTATAAACATACTAAATCTCCTCCAAATCTTTCAAGCCGTTTTAGCGTGGAAGATTAACAAAGATACACAGACACTCGGGATTTATTATACAGGGTAATTTTTTAATAAGTGTACAAATTTTAATATGTGATACAGTGTCGTTAAAATAACAAATTTCAGTATTTTTCGTTATAATATTAATCACATATTTTTTTTGTTTTTCATAGTAACTCGACCTATTATTGGATGAATTACTATGAACATCCCAAAATCCAAAATGTAAAAAAAAAATCTCGAACAGATAGATAATCGTGATCTATCAACGATACTGAATCATATCAAATATCAAAATTTGTGCACTGATTAAAAAGTTACCCTGTATAAGTACTAGCTGTTGCCCGCGACTTCGTCTGCGAAGAATAGGGGTATAAAAATAGCCTACGACTTATCCTCCTGCCGCCCATGTCAAATTTTGTTCAATGAAATTTCAAATTTTTCACTAATGAGTTGAGTTCAATGTCACATTAGAATAAGTCCTAATAATAGGACATCGGACCTCAGGAGGCTATTGTCAGTCCTACCAAATATAGACAAAAAATTTCATAAAAATCGGCCAAGCCGTTTCGTAGGAGTTCGATAGCAAACACTGACACGAGATAAGTAATGTACTTCATCCGTTTAGAAACAGATTCGAGCAGCATTAATGAATAAAACTGTTGTTCAATTTGGTTGATTGTTTTCACAAATGGAAGATCATCCCAACATGGGTAACTAAGTAGTTGTGATTCGGAGTGTCTGTCCCAATCTAAACCATTAAAATAGTAGTTGCGGAAGCCGTTGTAAAATTACACCTGCCTGACGATTTTGTAACTTTATACAAGCAGGAAACTGCCTAGAGAATAGTTCTTTAGATACCTACACAAGACGTCGTAAACGAAACATGCGAAAAACTTACAGTAACATAGCAAATACGTAAATGGATGGAGCCTCACTTCCCGAAAGTTCTACAATGGACGCATGCTATAAACAGCAGGTAAACGAGGAAAGAGAAACTGTGGGACACCGGCAAGATGGGCCCATTGTTAAAACGTCGAAAAAATTCGGAGCCTGCTCGATCGAATCAGTGGGTACAATCAACCGTGCATCGAATAGCACCGCTACAGAGGAAACTGAATCTGTTTTTTGTGTAATCTTGAGTGACATGTGAACACATTGAGTTGTAGACCATTGTATTGCCATTCATGAAATACACGTGCCATTCTCAAGGGAACGACATTTGTTGCGTAATCTTATAAAACTCTACTACTCTTTCACGCTAATAACATTGATGATATTTGGTACAAATTTCAACCGCTTAGCCTAGGACATTAAAATTTGCACAAGTGCTCCTCTTGCATCTTAAATAAAGACCACGTTGTAACTTCTGACAATTCTCTTGGATATTTTGTCCAGTGCAGTCCCGGAGTTTCAACTTTCAGATCCACTCAATATCTCAAGCAAGCAACACTGGGGGCAAAAGTTTGTGGTTATATAACATTTGATCCCAAGTCAGATTCGCTTGAGATCCGAACGATGTATGAGTACCTAAATGTTCGGAAGACTTGATGTTGAGTCAGAGAATCAGATTTCGCCTTTGTTAAATGCAATTAAATTGAAAATCCGACCGAATGAGTCAATCCGTGATGTCTTTTTATTTGATATTGACCTCGGTCCGCGATGACATATTTAAGAGTTTTAAGCTCACTGTTCGCACCCATTTAAGAAGCTTCTGATCACTTCAAAGTAGTCCCTACTTGCAAGTTTCACTAGCATGTGTAAAACAAGAAAGTGAATTTTAAGAATGTACTAAAAAGTCTTGCTAATTTTAGCAATTATTTCAGTAGATGATTGGATAAGTTTAAATGATATTCAGTTTTTTAAATTGTGATTGACTAATGTTTCCATACATTGGTCAATCTTTGAAATCAAAGACGTAATAACAATAACATCTTTAATCAATTTCGATGAAAAGTATTTACTTACAAGGATGGTCAATCAAGTTAACCTAACCATATGCTGAAATATTTGCGATTATTGTTAAATCACCTTGAACAGGGACAATATTATTAGTGACGAGGGTGATGATGATGAAAAGGAATTACGACACCATAAATTAACTGTAAAATTAGATTTTTAGCTGCTTTGAACCAAATAAATAGTCGACACAAGTGACGTCATAATAACTAGCTACATTGCCATACAAAATCTATGGAAGAATTTAGTTTTGACAGTTCTTAAAAAGTACGTATGTTGTCATGATCCTTATTCTAAATAGGTAGGTACCGTTCTTACCTGTCCAGCAGTATCACAGATTTCTACGCAGATCGGTCGATCGTCCACGTCAACCACAACTGTAACAATACAACAAACAATTGAGGCAGGCATAATTATGTATTCATAAAAAGTTTTCCATAACTAATGATATTTTGTTATTTACTTTATATCACTTAAATATTTTAAAACTACCGTTATCTTACACAGAAGGTCTCAAGAGTATCGAAGAAAAACAAAATGAGATTTTTGCTGAAAACAAAAATTTAATAACTCAACCTAACCAATGGAAGTGAGAAAAAATCGACCTGCAAGATTCGACCTAAACACATCACAGGTAAGATAAAAGTCAGTGAAAGAAATAGAACACAAAAGACAGTTTTCATTTATTCAACACACACACACACAGTTATTAATAGTTGTTACTCAACTAATTCATCATTTGGAACACTAAAGTAACATTTAAATGCCAGTGTGAGGCACACCTGTGTTAATACTTGATAATTTTACGTTCAGCCACAATAGACTCAAATCACGTACTGTATTTGGCAAGATAATTCTGACGCAATAGCGGTGCTAACGAGTGGCGAAAGAAATATAAATTGAGATAAATAAGGACTGGGGACAGAGATAAAAGCTCTCGGCAGTCTCGACCACTAAAGGGGTATTGATATTTGAAAGGTTATAAAACCAAAGGCCGTATTGTCGCTTTTGTATGCGCGATAAGACCGCCTATTGTCTGCCTATTTTTATTTTGTTAATTTTTCTGTACTGTTTTTGGAGTTCAATAAAGAATGTTTTGTATTGTAGTTATTGTCTAACGCGTTCGCGATTGCATTCTCCATCTCTTTCTACCCTCATCATGTACCCTGTGACGGAATCAAATGGGGAAAACGACTGTGATACAGAGTACCTTAGACAATAAGACCTCACTGCAGGGTAAAGTTAAAAAATTCGCTCGTCTTAATGATGCGGCGTTCTCATTCTTTAAACTTCAATGGTAAGCGAAATAAATAAAATGACATTTCAATGCGAAAGGTTTAATGTTTTTGCTGTCACTTTGTTTTATTCAATTGAATCGCTCGACCATTCCAGTATGGGGTGGCGCAAGACAGACGTTAAGGTGGTTTTGGTCGGTTAATGAGTTAATACCTTTACAGGTAGATTAATGTCCGTAGCTTAAAGGATTCCTTAGATACTGGTTAAAAGGGTTCTATTGTCTTTTACGCACACGAATGGAGAATGGATGATTGAAGTGGATTGCGCAGTCAAGCAAAAGAAGGAGGTGAAAGGAATTTCGGGACGGAAAAATAATTACCCTATCTCCTTATACTTACTACTAGCTGACCCGGCAAACGTTGTTTTGCCATATTATGGGTATAAGAAATAGCCTACGACCTATTCTCAGACCTACCGAATACAGAGAAAAGTTTCATAAAAATCGGTCAAGCCGTCTCGGAGGAGTTCGGTAACAAACACCGTGACTCGAGATTTTTATATATTAGATTAGACTAGCTGTTGCCCGCGACTCCGTCTGCGAAGAATAGGGGTATAAAAAATAGCCTACGTACGACCTATTCTCAGACCTACAGAGTATAGACAAAAAGTTTCATAAAAATCGGTCAATCCGTTTCGGAGGAGTTTGATAACAAATAACACCGTGATACGAGATTATACATTACACATCGCTAGTATTACTCGTCTACGTAACAAAACAATAGTCATGGTCGCGCGCTTGCTGAATAATCGCACTGGCCACACCGGTTCCGAACAACGCGCAGGATGTCCGAGTGGCTGGTTCGCCGCGTATCCGGGGCACAAGACCGCAGTACGAGACGGATCGGACACTTAGGTCAAATAACTTAGTACGGTACTTACTTACGGCTTATCGAATCTATCTTCTGTAAAAAGAAAAGTCCTGGCTGATTGACCCAGTCACTGACTGACTGACTCAACTCAATCAACGATCAACGGCCAGCCCTCTCAGCCCTGAGTCTTGACTCAAAAAAAGTGAATCAAGGAGTAACTTAGGTACTAAACCACGGCCAATCACTTGGCATTATAGATTCTTAACCATTTCTGAAACTCGGACACATAAAATAATTCCTCGCCAAGATAGGAAAACCACCTTATAAGAATTCTCATAGATTAATCACTTTTAAGTGGAGTACTTAGTCATATCCGTCGATATGGACGTTGACAGTTATAAAAGGAAGTAACTGAATCATAGCTACGTCCGAAAATGGGAGATCCTTAGAAGTTCGAACTAAGCAAATACGAATACGCAAAACTACATGAGGAAAATGTGTCATCCTTGAAATTCTTCATTCATTTTATTGCAATATACCTAAGTTTTCTACTTTTAGCCTTACTTGGAACTTCTTAATATAACCGCAGTGTTTAAATTACCTAAACTAATGAAGAGCTGCAGTTTGCTTGTGTTTACAATATTATAGGTAGGAGGTAATCTCTGATACTAAACCAATTTAAAGAAATATCTCACGTTTAGATTTTTCATCTTAGAAAAATGCAAAATTTCCGAGAAACGCTGACAAAGTTGCGGTTAACAGCTAATAAGAAATAAAATTACTAATAATATTTATTCGAAGTTTCATGTGTAAAAATATATTGACACTGAAGTAAATAAAGCAATATTTATTACACGTATCCTTTCGGCCATAACAAACGAAAATGCTGAGTATTTCAGCGATATTACTGACTATTTCGGCCATTATTTCACATTTTTATTTACGGAATTTTATATTTGAATACAACACACTAGATTATGACCTCTGTTAGCGATTTTTATGGAATAAATTAAAGTAAAATAGATATAAATTTAACGCGTACCTACTCATAATGGTTCTCTATCTTCGCCTAATCTATAAAACATCTTTGTTAAGATTCAGGTGCACATGTAATCAAAACAAAGGGATGAAGTTATAACATAACGTTTTACTGTTAACGAGTTAACTGCCAATGACTCACCGTGTTTGCAAACGGCGACGGCCAAGGCAATTTGAAATAGGAATAAAAAAACTAGTTTTTTTTCTTGACTATCAGTACTTTGAGCATCTCAACTCTTGTTTACCTACGTAAGCAATTAAGTATTTATTGCAAAATTGGCTCAATTATAGTGGGTAAACTATGATTATTGAGTTGAGTTAATTAAACGAAATTTGAAAGAACTCGTATCGCATAGAGTTAGCAGTTAGCTTCTCCACCACGTCTTTTGGCTGATATATGGGTGATGTCTGATATGATGACTTCACCACCACACACACACACACACACCATATTATCTTGTCAAACACTTTTCAAAAATAAGTATACCTTTTTTCGTAACTATTGTCAGTTTTCTTCTTCGCAACGGTCTGAAAGCAACAATATATTGGTTTCTCACAAACTAAGCATTCTCATAGTCGGCAAACGTTCATTTTCCTCACGTTAGCTTTCACTAAACAGATTATCTTTAGTACGGCTTCGCAGGTACTTTCCAGGGATATAAATAGGTTCTTTGTCGGAGGCTTAGCTCGTCTTAGAATGCCTAAATTAAATAGGTACAGTATTAAAAATTTCATTGGGTTTATCGAGTGATAAAAGAGAAGAATGCTTTGTGATAGCGATAAACGGTAGCGTGCTAGGCTACCAGCACCATATACTTATTGTTAGTCTTTGCTATGATATGTAATATGTATCAGTATCACGCGTTTTGACATTGGAAATGTGAAAAATAACAAATACTTTGCCATAGCTACAGAAAACGTGAATACCCGAACTAAACAAGCAAGATGACTTTGGCAAGGAGAATTCATTGTTACTGATAGTATCACTCCTTCAATTCCATTCATGGAGTTCGTTAGATAATATCGAATATTAAAGTCAATAGAAATAAGCCAAAAATTCGTGATGTCAGAGGAAAACCAAAATAACGCCGGGCATAGTGCAAATCCGCCTAAAAGGCACTGGATAATTCCGCGAATCTGACAAATTTAGCCAATCCCATTTTTACTCCAAATTCGTTGAAATAAAACAAGTATGAAGTTAAAACCATCCCTTGTAACTACATGTAGTGCGGTATTTATGTATGGCAGACAAGCGGAAGATAAGATTTTTCAAAACTTGGTTAGCACATTTGGCGCGTACCTATACATCCAGGAGATTCGGGTTCGAATACTTCGAATACCGTCCGGCACACCCGAAACTTTCTTCGGTTTTAACAAACCTTAGGTTTCGTTAACCAACTGATAAAAACAATACACTACAAACCAAAATGGTGGCAAAATAATTAAGCCTGTTTTTTTATGAAAAGAAGCAAAATTGGCTTGTTAGAAGAAAAAGCTACAAAAGTATAGAGTGGATAGTACAGCCCTTTGAACCAGCAACCTTTAGACGCGTCTTGCTGGCGCCTGCAGACTAATGAAGACCTAATTTGGTGACCTTACTGAAGTAGGTTTGGCAAGCAAGCCTCGTAAATTGCCACTATAATGTATCTAAGTAAGACATTGTCCATAACCGGACAAAAAACGAATAAGAGCTTTAGTTATAGTTGCTAAGAAAATGTTTGCTTTATTGTGCGGTGTTTTATGTACTTTGCCGGTGGGAAATAGTTTTGATTGAATAATTACAAGGTTTAGATAATAACAATACCTACCAAAACATTTTTTACTAGAAAATATCTAATTTTTAAAGTGACTCTATAATCGGTTAAATAAATGATATATATTTTTTTAATTAACCTTTTGCCCAGTTGGTACCAGGGTATCGTTGAATTTTGGGATACCCTGTCCTGTCTGTATATACCACAGAAATAATAATAAAGAGGATCCTCTTTATTATTATTTCTGTGGTATATACAATATAGGTATATTGCTGTAAGCATTGTTATACGAATATATTTCAGTTAGTGGCAAGCTAATTACAATTACTACAAAGATCGCTGATAAGAAAATAATAATCGACATAAAAATTAACTTAAAATTCTTGTAAATTGCTTTTGCGAAAAAAATTCAGGACCTTCTGACGAAATCGCAGGTTTACTTGGGTGTTTTAAATTTTTCATTGTTAAGTTTCCATGATTCCATTCTCCATCTATTCTCCTATTTTAACTTTAAAAATTTTAGCGCAGAAACCTATTTAATCTCTTATTTTAAACGACAAACTGAGTCGAAGAATGTCCAGGGCGGTCACTAAGCTATATTTTCTGCGGTCAGTAACAGTACAATGTCTTTAAGATAATTTACCGCTTCGGCATACTTTAAAATTTCTATCTGATTCATAATCGACGTGATTATAAGGGCTCCACGGAATCGATATCTCTTACAACCAGCTTTAAATCGTGTCACAGATTTCGAGATAAAAGTAAAAAATAAAATATACAATTATGCATGTGAGATGTTATCCAAGTTTAATAAGTGGTTATGGTCAAAAATCAGTTATAAATTAGAGTGCAATAATAAAATGTAGAACACCGAAAACCGAGATCGGAAGATGAGGCACTGGCAGATCTCCCAGTTTATTTTACCATTAAAAAAAGGGTTAACTATCTCGACGAGTCGAGATTTAATAATAATAATAATAATATAATAAAGATATTTATTTGAAATATAAAAACATTACAATTATATGGTTTTTTGGCGGTCTCCACACTAGACTCTAGGCCTGTATCGCGGAGACCAGTGACAATTTGACAGTAGTTGCTTAGTACTAAGTTGAAACATTTAAGTAAATAAATCCTATGCTAAAAGTGTGTATAATAAAAACACTGTTGAAAATAAGTTAATAGAGCAAATATCTACCTAACAATTAGCAAGGACATGTTCATTTACATTATTTTGGTTTCATAATTAATACATACTATTTTTTTCAAGCGTTTTTCAATAAAAGACTCGTCAGATAGGAAATTTCGCATACAGATATTATAAAGATGTGGATTGAGACGTAGGAAACTTAATATTTATACTTTGCGTATTCACAAACATTGTTTACCCAGCATTGTATAAACGACAAACGTATAGCAGTCGTTAGCACGCTGTCTACGTCCGGCTATACGTGGAACTTGCTTGTTACTGTCCAAATACCGTCAATTAGGCTGCGTTTCCACCAGAGATGTGCGAGGATGCGTTGCGAGGGATGTGTTTGTCATGAACCAATAGAAACACTTCATTCACTTATGACCTTTTCAATGAAGTGTTTCTATTGGTTCATGACAAACACATCCCTCGCAACGCATCCTCGCACAGCTCCGGTGGATACGGAGCCATACAGTCGTTGTCATCGGCACAACTTGTTTGGGGTAAACATGCGTGTAATTAGTCATTTAAAAGCTGGTTTAACGCTAAATGGATATATGAGATGGCTGTTTTAAATCTGATAGCGCTATAATAGGCCTAACATGACGGGACGCATGGCCTCGGGATTTGTAATGAACCGGTCAAGTCCGAGTCGGACTCGCGCCCCGAGGTTTCCGTACAAATTTTTGGGGATGCCAAAATACTTATACGCCGTAAACAGCCTTAAATATAATGCAGTGTTAGCAGAACTCTGTTTCTAAGTAAAAAGTACGCAGTGTGAGATCATTTTACATTGGTTAGTCGAGATCCCCTTAATATTTAATATAAATATATTTTTATTATTTTTTATAGTACCAGCCACAGAAAATTTCAAGTGTAGTTAAATTTGTTTACATACATACAATTGGTCCTTTAGGTACTTAAGTTCTAAGCCGTGGGTGGACGGAACGTACGATGCGAAAAGTAAGAGTTATTTATGCTATGAAGCAGTGCTATGAAGTATCTTTTTGTGTTTATTTTTTCAACTTCATTTTTTATTACTTTTACGGTCATCCCGTGAAATCATATATTTCATACTAAATACAAACTGAAATATAGATGCACAGAAAAAACCCCAGAAAAAAGACCAATGCTGGGAATCGAACCCAGGTCCTCAGCATTCCGTGCTCCGCCGGGGTTTAGCACGCAGCACGGAATGCTGAGGACCTAGGTTCGATTCCCAGCATTGGTCTTTTTTCTGGGGTTTTTTCTGCGCATCTATATTTCAGTTTGTATTTAGTATGAAATATAAGAGTTATTGTTTTATGTACTTATTGAAAGTACCAACATGTACCTATATCTAGGTAGATATAGACTCGATCTGAAACATTGTATATGTAAGTGGATGTTGAAATCTTGCGTGTTTGTAAGCAAGCCTATGTCTAACATTTTCAATCGGTAAAGTACATCTACGTAGATTAAGTACACGCTCTTCTGCCTGTCTCAATCTCAGATGGCCATTAAAAAGAAACAACTGTTAAAGTTATCTGACTTAGTGGTCCTATAAGATTGTATCCAAATATATATATAAAATTCAAAGTCCTGATTGACTGCCTCATTGAAGCCTAATCATTACAGCACCGCCGGCGGCGGCATTATTTCATTAACCTAAAAAGCTAAATCTAGAAATTTGGCACACCTTGAGTGTCATATAACTACACTAAGAAGGTATTTTTCAAAATTCTCACGGGATAGGGAAATAATCGTGTGTTTTATATTTTCGCTAGAGCCGTGGTGGCCTAGTGGTTTGTTGACCTATGGCCTCTCAAGCAGAGGGTTGTGGGTTCAAATCCCGGCTCGCACCTTTGAGTTTTTCGAAATTTATGTGCGAAATTACATTTGAAATTTACCATGAGCTTTACGGTGTAGGAAAACATCGTGAGGAAACCTGCATACACTTGCGAAGAAATTCAATGGTGTGTGTGAAGTTCCCAATCCGCACTGGGCCCGCGTGGGAACTACGGCCCATGCCCTCGCATTCTGAGAGAAGGCCTGTGCCCTGCAGTGGGACGAATATAGGCTGGGATGATGATGGATGATGATGATATTTTCGCTTCAAACTGGTTCTATTTCCGTAATTATTAGAGACTTCAAATTTGGCATGCAAGTAGAGTAAACAACTAATTTCAGGATTTTCGCAAAATCAAACGGGATAAGGAAAAAATGGGATTTATATGTTCAATTTAACGGGACCCTACCTCCATAACCATTCCTTTAGGATCATATAGGTGCAGTAAAAATGGATTTTTGGAGTTTTCTGCAGGATAGATATCGGGATAGACTTCGTCCACGCTCAAATTAAATTTATGGTCAATTTAATTTGAGCGTGGACGAAGTCGCGGGTAAAAGCTAGTGTAGTCTTATAAAAGAAGAAATTGGTCATAAAGTGAATCACCCACTACGGCAATTTTAAACCCTTTAAAATTCTACCCACGTTTAAGGTATGTGTGGTCTGCGATTGTCATATATTGTGAATGCAGTGAACCAATTGTGTCGTCCAGTGACCTCTGACACTCGGAGATAATTGCCCTTTGCTCGCTTTGCTCTGGATTGATATTAATAACGATTGTGAATAATGAACGTGGCAACAATGGCTATGTGTGGGTATTGTTGTATAAGAAGGCCTGGAAGCGTGGCGCGGGTCAAAGGTTAAATAAAACGTCAAACGTTTCCCAGGCCTTATACTACGTAATTCGATTTTCGAACTTCGTTTCGTGCCGTTCCGTTCACGCTAATAGTATTAAACAGAAGAGTGAAAGGGACGGCATGATACGCACTTCGAATCTCGTAGTAATCTAAAAAAAAAAAAACTTTATTTCAGAAAAAAATACACTTTATACAGCATTAACTTTAATCCTTAATTTGTAGGAAAATCATCACTAGCCATTTATATCATAAACCTTTTTGCTAAGGAGGTTGGTCTAAGTGACGTATGTACAAGGATACCTTTAATCTTGTTGGCTTTGTTATTAACAATTTCTTTAATAGTTTCTAGTGGAAATTTATTTAGTATGCAAGGCAGAATGGACGTCCATACTCTCCGGCCATATACATTATTAGATCTCATTATCGGCGTTATATAGTTTGGCAAGTTAGACAGATTTCGTAAGTTCCCTGGTCTGCTCTTCCTTTTCAACTGGCTTATTTTCTCACAGTACTGTGTTATAATAGCTAAATCGACCTTTTCAAATATATTCATTACTTTACAGTATCTAAATAGATTCTTATAATTGTCTCTGTATTTATATTTAACTTTGAGGGGAACTATGGTTTTCAACAATCGTATTTGTAAGTTATAAATATTATTCAAATATGTTTTAAAAGTTCTTCCATAACAGGCCAATCCATAACTCACCACAGAGTCTGCCAGCGACATATAAAGAAGCCTTAATGTTTTATAGGGTACCTTATTCTTAAGTATAGTTAACTTCGACAAAATGGATCTTAGCTTGTTGCATACATAGTCCACATGAGGACCCCAGTTAAATGTATTATCTATTTTTAAACCAAGGTAAGTATGATCACTCACAACATCAAGATGCATACATTTGCAAGAAGCACTGCCCAAGTGCATGCAGTCAAATCTAAAATAGCAAAAAATATGATCACTTAACATTAGGTATTTAAAGTGAAATAGCACTTCATAGACGATTATCAATATTTACAAAGTATAATAGGTGCAGTGGTAGGTATAGTTATCGGAAGGATAGGCAGTGCCATGGATCGGGGCACTCGAGTTCAGAGGGCACTCACGCTCAGGGGGCCCACGCGCTCAGGGAGTGTTCATGCTCAGGGGGCACTCACGCTCAGGGGGCCCTCACGCCCAGGGGGCCTTCACGCTCAGGGGGCCCCTCGGATCCTATCTAGCAAAACCCAAACTGAACTCGAATACAACAGTTTTTCCCCCACCTAACTTAAGAAACCCTGCAATCTCCCTTCTTCTTCTGTTACTTTACTGGATAAAACCTGCAGAAAATTGAGGCCCCAATTTCTTTTTCGCACCAAGGTTACTTAGCTACATATGCCACTGATCTGCTGTATAAAATATTTTTATAGTTTCAGACACGAAAATCGCACGACGCATTTCTGCAGACTACCGTACTTGATAATACCACCCAGGTATGACTAAAGGCTTTCTGTAATAGGTCATACAGACTCATATCTGTTATGCCCATTAGGGCTCAGCTAGGGCCAACAGTGGAGCCACCTACGACGCTACTTTCCATATACGGACAAGCGCTATGTTTGTATGGCGCCTGCTCTTGGTGTGGTACAATACAAAGCGAATGTCCAGGTCATATTTAATATTGTTTTTTGTTACTTTTCACGGTCTTCGTCAAACTGAATTTAAGTTGATTAAGTTGATTAGGGAACGTGCAGAAACTATAGGCGGCAGCACTAATGCGACAGAAGAGGCACTACGCGGACAGTAACAGAAACTTATCAGGGTAAAACATTCAATTTTATGGCAGCACCGTCTATGTTAATCTTGATCGATTTCATGCCTCGGTTTCACTCGGTTGAGCAATCTGTCCTTTAATTGAAAAATGCTTTTTGAAAATTAATTACCGATACAAATAAAACCGTAACAATATGAATACGTCACATTATAACTAATTTAGTGTTGGCTAATACTTATTTTATTTTTATAAATGTATGTATGTACCTATGTATGTGTTGTATCTTACTAATATATAATGTCACGGTGTTTGTTATCGAACTCCTCTGAAACGGCTTGACCGATTTTTATAATTTTTTTGTCTACATTTGGTAGGTCTGAGAATAGGCCGTAGGCTATATTTATACCTTTATTCTTCGCAGACGAAGTCGCGGACAACAGCTAGTTTTTTAATAAAAAAACGGGTCCTGATTTCTTAGTAATTCAAAAAAGTTAAGTATAAATTCAGCAGAAGTGGAATCAACTGTTCCGATATGTCTCGCGGATTTTTATGAGAAATTGATATTATTTATACACAAGCCTTGACGCATGTCAATCTTCCCTTTACCTACATAAGAGCCATTTAAAAAAGTCAAGTGAACGTAAAAATGTGATAATGTTACAACTGACTTGATTCATGGTTAAAGTATTAAATTGAAAACTAAAGGTTAATTTATAGGGCAATAATTAAATTTATAGGTAACGCCACCAGAGTTGAGGCCACGCACACAACCACATCTCATTGACGGCGCTGTCATTACATGAGATGTGGTTGTGTGCGTGGCCTCAACTCTGGTGGCGTTACCTATACAATGACATTACGGATAATTGCCATAGGCAAAAACAATGAAGCATTATTATGACTAAGACTGAGAATTAATGACCTTAATTATTACATTAGGTAGCCTTATTTTTTTTTCAATTACATTTCAAGGAATTATATTGTTTTAAATAAAATAAAAAACCTTAATATCAACCACATCAAGAATCAACCTTTTTTTTCTTCGCCAAAACAGAAATTGATACAAATACATAAATAACTTTAATTTCAATACTAGATGAAAAAAACCGCCTGTATAATTCACGTTCCCATGAATTCCGGGAAAATATATATCCTAGTCACTCGCGGAACTGAGACGAATCTAATGACACCTCACACTTTAAAATCCATAAAGCCGTTTATGCTGCAGGGCGTGTCAAAAAATGATACATACATTAGTAGATTGTTCAACAAGGGACTAAAACAAGTCATTAATGACACAAGATATTCGCGTGTCATTATGGCAGTTTAGTCTCGCGTTAAATACTCTACTTTTCAATTTAAATTTATTCCGCGGTTTTTTTTTGTTGAGTGACGCTTTAAATGTTTGCATATTTAGCAAACAGATTCAAACTTGAAAATTATTTCATAGCTAATTGGACTAAGTATGCATAATAAAATGAATTCATCTTTAATATAATTAAATAGATTAATATTCGTAATTATTCATGGTGTTTCACGAAATTATTATTTTTTTAAATATTTTTATACAGTTGTCATTTTGAGGTTAGGTATTTCCACGCACTAAAGGCTTCCACAGACCGAAGCGCAGGGCGCTACGGAGCGCTTCGGAGCGTCCACAGCGCGCTGCGGTATGTGGAAAGCTTTAGAATTGTCTATGCCCAGTCACTGAAAACGGCAATAATCCTCCATCCACAAACACTGTGATTGGCAGTTTAGGGGTTTCCAAAGTAAATTAAAAAAAAATTACTTTAATCCCTAGAGATCAAAAAAGAGCTTTAGTCCCGATATGCAGAGACTAAAGTAACATTTTAAGAGCATGAGAAGTGAAAAAATACATACGCTCGAAAATCATTTAACCCTCCTTCGACAGTCGGGTGACGATAAAATAATTCTAATTTTAATTACCTAGGTTTGGTACAGCGAACAAAGGAATTAAATTAAACATAAGAGGATTGTAAATTGTGAACATCAACCAATCGCTTGTAACTTTTAAATAGGTACTTAACTTGAATAAGCTAAGAACTTAGTGAACAACATTGTAAATGTAACTTATAAGGAATAGGAAACCTACTTCATTAATTAAATTGCAAATTTGCTAATGCTTAGCGTTACAGGAAATTCATTTGAATATAATAAAGAGTTTAATTAGTAAGGATTTTATTTTGTTAACTAGATAATGCGCATTTGTTAATAGAGGAAAAAAATATAATTTATTTACACATATTCTATACACTAACACAGAAAAATACAATAGAAAGCAAGAACAAATAAAAATGGAAACTAATAAATTAATAAACTATGAAAAAATTGTTCAAGTCAGTCTGTCAGTCGGAGTGTGTTAGGGCATCACCATCATCAAAGCCAAACAGCTTCGCTGCTGGCTTCCATTTATGACGGGTACCTCGAATGCACATGCTAGCCGCTCTAAATATGGAAGCGGAATCAAAATTTATAATTATTTACCGGAATGCATCAAATCATTGGAAGGTCCACAATTTAAGAGAAAGTTGAAGGAGTGGCTGCTATGTAAATGTTTTTATAATTTAAGTGAATATTTTAATGCGCATGAGTAATTGTATTTTAATAAAAACTAAATATTGTACGCCCGCAATGGGTAAGCTGTTGGAACTATTATTTTAGGGTGTGTTTTACAATACCGAAGTACGAAAGACCGAATGTATTAAAACATCGAATGGGTCAAAAGACCGACACGATTTTTTTCTGAAACCGTAAACTTTTCAGAATTTGTTAAAACGGCATCATACAGAACCCATTAGGTTAGGTTAGGTTTGTTTTATAACAATCTTAAAAAGTTAACGGTTTCAGAAAAACATCGTGTCGGTCTTTTGACCCATTCGATGTTTTAATACATTCGGTCTTTCGTACTTCGGTATTGTAATACATACCCATTATTTTATGTAACAACAATTGTACACAGTTTTCTGACAACAAATAATTATTATTATGTTAATTATTTTTATTATTGTTATGTTGGTACGGATTTCCGATCACGGGCCCATGGGGACCCGGTCATTTGAAAGGCATTCATGGGGCCGAAGCCAACATGAAGAGGCCTTTGGTACCATACAATATAAATGAGATGGGCGCAACTATGGAGGTCTATCCCCTAATACACCATGAGGATGTGATAGCGGACAGTCCTCCACAGTTGCCAAACTATTGCCAGGTAGGAAGCGACATGGAATTGGCTATGGGGTTGGGATGTTGTGGACAGGATTACCGGGCTATGGAGTGAGATAACGGACACCTACCATTTCAATATCTCATAAACTGAACTTTTGGTAGGCGGTGACTCGCCATTCACTAAATGGAACTATTGCCCACTCGGGGCAACGAGGCGGCAACATTGGTGTGAACGGCTAAGGATGGAGAGGTGGTCCCTGGACTTTAAACTTCAAAATGCCAACTCGCCACTTACGGCCAAACACATCCATCCTTCGAGCATTTAGCTCTTGCGCTCCACTCTAGGCGGCCAACAAAGGCAAACTAGAGTCACATCCCTACGGCTATTATTATTATTATTATTATTATTATGTTATTATTCGAGCTATCAGCCAGCCCAAAACTAATTGATGGATTAGGAAATAATATTTCAATTTTTTAACAGGAAAATTTAAATAGCTGCTGTAGTGCTGTGCTATGCTGTGCTGAATTCGTTTATCGCTGTCCCGCGGGAACTATGCAATTTATTGAGAATGTCCTTCCCAGGGTCTGAAACTATCTCCATACCAAACTTCTAAATAGGTTCAGGCGGTTAAAGCGTGAAGAGGTAACAGAAAAACAGCTTGCTTACTTTCTGCTTTCGCATTAACAATATTAGTGATTACAGGGAAATCAAGTCAAAAGATAACTAAGTCTTGTGTTCGCACGAAATTTTATTTTGGTTTTTAGGACAAGTTCGTGCAATACGGGCTTCCGACTCAAACCTAAATTAGTCTTCTTTGAAATCATCTGGGTTTACTTTATGGGAATAAATTTAATTTGGACGCTTTAGACAGTGTTATTTCTTCAATTATCCTTAGTAATTGTTGGCCATGTGGCTGAAATGTGCACTCATTTTCACCATCGTCTTTCTTAATAACGTAGAGGTTTGTTTTAATTTGTCGAGCCAAGATATACGAGTTCAAATTTCGTCTAGCTAGAGCGCAGGGAAAGCTTTGTTTTATTTTTGCGTTTAAAAAAATATTTTCTGCCTCTCCTTTATTTAATTGCCCGTGAAGACTAGTCTATAACTTGTACCTTGCTAAATCATCATCCAATTAGTGATTACTGTCCCATATTCGGTCACATTTATCTAACCGTTTAATAAATCAACATATATTTTACCGCTCCGAATATGGTCAGTCTGCCGTCGATAATTCTAGCGTAGGATTTAATTATTTACATGATTATTCATAAAACACTAAGATTTCCGCTCAATAATTTATTCATTCGCCATCTTATATCTCATCAATTCTCATCATAAGCTTGGGTCTTTGCATTCATGCAGCCGCGGTTTTTAAATCGCTACAACTTGACTCTCGGTACATAAAATGTAATTTCAAATCTGTTGGTCCATGGTGCGGTTGAAGATATAAACCGTGTTTTTTCGTGCCTTTGATAGGCAGGAAGGAGTGGAGCAAGAGAGAAGAAGGCCTTTGCCCAGCAGCGGGACACAAAAATAGACTAACTAAAAAAAAAAATGCATAGGTAAATTCTTTTATGATGTCTCACATCAATGTCCTAACTCCTAATCGTAAACATTGGTATTGTATCAATAATTGTGTTTATCTCAACGGAAAATGCCGCGATTTTTTTTACGATTTTAACGAAAATCAATATACCAGGTAGTTTCTGTTAATGTACCGAGTACCGCGCAACGTGTCGACTTTAAAGGGCTTATTAAATTGGCTAAATTTAGGATTGTAAATGTAGAAACCTAATATAGTGTAGTGTAATTGCGTTTAGCTAGTAAGGATCCTAAAAAGTATCCTAATTAGAAGCAAGAATGGTTTCTGACAAGCTGAATGATTTATCATCCTAGTTAGGATGACTAAATTTAGCCAAGTGTAATAAGCCCTTAATAACGGAAATCACAAAAAAACATGGTGTATAGATGGTGTCTAATGTTTTAGATAAAGTTAAATCTAAGCGAAAAGCAGATGAAACTCTCGTGAAATGATCGCAACGAGTTCAAGACTTCAAGAAAACCGGTGACTTTAAATTTGTGTCGAAGAGTTAGCTTGGCGATAAGATCGCTCGTTAGCGCCTTGGGAATGGCCTTTAAATAAAGAGCATTTGTATAACATTGTAGTTATGCAATAATGATGAAGCAAACAAACTCGGAGGAAAACTATTAATTTATTTATAAGCTCAATTGAGATATGGCGACAGCAAATAATCAGGTTATTGCGTTTATAATTTATGAACAATATAATGTATGCAATGAGTTATTTTCAGTAAGTCTACCATTTGACAAAATAAGTAAGTTTTAAACTACCTATTCTCCTTATAATTAATTGCTGAAAAAAAGTAAATCTCGATTTAGTGTTACACTTTAATAGTTTAGTAGTGTGAATGTATGAAAACTAAACCTTTAATTTAATGCAAGTTTAACAACTAAATCATGATTTTTTTTTTCAGATAACGGCCATAAAGTTATTAAATTTTTTGCGTTACTTTTAGATCAGGGTTTTATCGTGGATGACTTTTATCACGAATCAACGAACATTCTGTACACGAACAAAAATAATAAACCATAGAGTCAGGTGTAAAGTCATGCACATCCCATACGAGTTGCTGCAGTTCCGGTTATTATTGTCTCTGGAATTCGGCCGTACTTCCGTTTCCGGCAAGTGTCATGGCCGACCGGTGTATTTATTTGCACTTTCCAGTTTTTCCACGGCACTGGTAAATATTTTAATTAGTAGTTGTGTGCGTGAGTAAAAGTTCGAAATTTTTAAGAAAACAGAAACACCACAAACGGGAACGGAAGTGAACTTGTCTCTGCTAAGAAAAACCGTTTAGTTTTGGTAAATTTTAATGATCTAAAACGGCTTTAGGTTAGATTTCGCACTCCTAAATGAAGACTCTATTTACTCAAAATATTTAATCCACCATTTTAATTTAGACCTTACAGAATTTCAATTAAATTTAAGTTAGAATAGTGTATTATTTTGAGTTAATGGACTCTTGATATAGGAATACGATTTCATAGAGTCCAACACAATTCTGAAACAAATGAGGGTGCCACTTTTTTCGCATTTGTCATTTTAGGCTGAGAAGTGTTTGAATAATGGTAATTATTTTGTAAGAAAAATGTGCCAGTGTGTTCTTTTTTTCTCATTTTTTAGCTATTTTATGTCAGTGTCTATCGTTTTTTTTTCAATACCATAAACGTAACACGTGTCACATCGCAATTTGCAGTATTTTATTGGCAATTGTTTCCTTTTCGTTAATTTAAGTGGTAACGTAGGAGTGAACCAAAAAAAGGGAAAATAAAAAGTACTGTTATATTATTTATTTATTATAGTACTATTTATTTATATACATAAACAAGCTATGAAAAAAAAATCTCCCTTTTTAGCGGTGTAACATTGTTTTTATGATTTCTAGATGACAATATAAAGAAGGAAACGCAAGTCACACTTAATTACATGCTACGTCGGCATTTTTAACTTGACATGAAGGTAAGTGTAATAAAGCCGTATCTTCGAATGTCATGACTGTCAAGATAGTGGACTTATACCCGCCAAGCAACATAACATACGAGTAATAGTATGTTCATATATATCAAACGGTAACCACTTAAGGTGGAACGGCACGCTCTAGGCGCGAAATTCAAAATTTTTACAGGTTTTAATTTATTGCGGGTAAACGGTGTAACTGTTTGACTTCATATGGTACTTGCGGTTGTAAAACAGTGTTTTTTATATTATTGTGTAAGGCTTTTTAAGAATAAAACTGTTAGCTTGATATAAAAGTTGTCAAACATAGAAATTCGGACTTTCAACGTTTTGACAACTTTCATTTCAAGCTAATAGTTTTATTCTTAAAAAACATTACACAATAATATAAAGAACACTGTTTTACAAGCGCAAATACCATATGAAGTTAAACAGTTACACCGTTTACCCACAATAAATTAAAAACTGTAAAAAGTTTGAATTTCGCGCCTAGAGCGTACGCTTCCACCTTAAACTATAAAATAACAAGTTTTGTTTGTGGTCAATCTGTATTTTTGCTTTTATTGGGACTATGACTAACTATTCGACAAGCCTTTGATTATTCAGAAACTAATAAATTGCGTTATTTACTGTTAAGGATGACGTTTAGCTAACCATAGCTAGACTGATTTAGTTGATTATTTGGTTGATATGCTGAAGCAAATAAGTGCAATGTATTGTAAATGAATTAGAGTGAAGGCAGTTTTCTATGGAAAACGTGTCAAAATAAAAATACATTAAAAATAATAATAGACAAAATACATAATGGGCATTTGCCATCTACAGATAAGGTTAGGTTACGTTTATTTTATAAGAATCCTTTAAAGTTGACAAAATACACAATCAAGTGACCATTGAGTATTTTGTCTATCATTCTTTTTTTTGTAATAGCCGAAACATGCATGATTTTCGTTTCTTAATAGATTTAAGTTTTATTTAAATATGATGAACATATAAAACAAACGATAATTGAGAAAATCATTAAACTAAAATAAGTATATTAAAAAAAAATGTAAAGACTTCCAAACTAAATTAAATCTAAACTCCCTTTGCATGGTGCCGAAAAGGCTGGCAGCGTTTCTTCGTTTCATAGAGAATAGAGATAGAGATGCTAATTCGTTGAGAGAGACCGTTACGTCGACCAGGCGTTTTTGCAACACTCTACTATGCATCTCTTGAAAGTGATGTTAAGAATAAGAATAAAGAATAAGAAATCTTTATTTCGCATAAGTAACGGTACATGTTAAAAAGAAAAAAAAATAAAAACAATAATTGAAAATAGAGATAAACTACTTATACGAAAAAGGAGTCCACTCAGCACTCGTCGGGTCACTAAGGGTGGCTCGACGCTGATATTATGTGGATCCTGGTCAGCATCCGATACAGAGCCGCACGGCACACATGCTCCCACAAACTCTCCCAATATGATTATAAATATAAATAAATATTCTGTCTCTCTTTATTTAACACAAATTCATAGATATACAATAAAGAATTTCACAAACATACATAAGTTACATAACACAAATTGCTCACACAGCACCCCACACAAAATTATTGTAGCCAGGCGAAATTGTGACTCAAACCGCAACACGGTAACTCCAACCAGCAACAGGGCACTCTCCACCCTCAGGTACAAGAAACTACACATCATAATCTTATGGTGGTTACACAAAGGCGCTATGTTGAATTAATCTGTAATTCTAATAAATGATTACGGAAGTCCTTTTTAAACTTATATAGCGATGTTGACGCGCTCAATGCATCCGTCTGTTTGTGGGACCTACTTCGATGATAAGATAGATTCGGCGAACGATATTTATGTAAAACTTATCAAAATAATGAGTCAGAAATGGATCATAAATTAGTCCAATGATGCTGTCGCTGTTGATATTGTCGGTAAAGAAAAACAAGTTTAATTTCCGTTCCATACTCGTTATCGACCCTATAACATAATAAAAGACATCTCCGGCATATGTACGTTATGGTACGTACATCCACCTTGGTTTGGGCTATTGTGACCAAAGTTCTCATCTCAATCTGTATAATTGACAGGAGCAAAACTTTTATACTTAGTTCCTTGTTTGGAAACAATCGATCGTAAACTAGTAATTACGATTCTAAATTCGAATAAGGATCGACTTCTTACCAATTTCTGGCACGTTTGAAATGGAATAAGTTTAGCGAACAACTCGCTCGATATGGCACCGATAACATACAAGGGATGCATACTAAATGAATCTAAATCATAACTGGCCAGAACAGAGTTCGATGCGACAAAATTAAAAACAAACTATTAGGTACTATTTGTTTACTTGCTGTTCTAAAATTTAAAATAACGTCAAGTTTTGTTTTTAATGTCATTACTTTGTTGAAAATACACAAGTCTATTGTTAATTGAGAGAAAAGTTATTAAATTACTTTTTCACGACACTGCTCGAAAATGTGGCCATAGATAACCTAAATCCAGTACTCAAAACTGCCTATATATGTACATTTAACAGCTGACTCATTTATGGCGTGCAAACGCGACAACAATGTTACACTAATCGAAAACAAGACGTATCAGTATATGTATTTCATAATACGATACGACTTTTTGAAAGATAATTTCTGAATTTCATTCCTGGCGTGCTGAAACGACATTATTGGACCAATCAAAAGTAATCGTCTGCTGCATGTGATGGATGGATGGAGGGACGGACGGACTGGATGGACGGATGAACGGACGGATGGACTGGATAGACGGGATGGACGGATGGTCGGGATGGACGGGATAGACGGGATGGACGGGATGGACTGGATGGACGGATGGACGGATGGACGGATGGACGGGATGGACGGGATGGACTGGATGGACGGATGGGACGGGATGGACGGGAAAGACGGGATGGACGGGATGGACGGGATGGACGGATGGACGGGATGGACGGGATGGATGGATGGATGGATTTCCTCGCATTAGTCGTGAGAAGCACAATGTTTAGTCTCGGCCAAAAGTGCAATAGATGGACTCGTACTTTCGACAAACTCGTCCATCTATTGCTTACTTTCCAGCCTCTACAACAATGTACTATCAATTATGTGGCTGTCATTCCTTTATCTTTATCGAGTTAAAAAAAACCAAGTTGAAATTTACATGATGAAACAAAAAAAATTACGAATGCAAATTACGGTAAATATCAAGTTGAATGTATGTTAAATACCCACGACACTAAGTAATATATCTTATCGCAGAATTTCACTTTCTGGACTGAAATTGTCTTTTCGCCGACGCGTTATCAAGAACAGGTTCCAAAGTGCAGTTGTTCCATAAACAATTCAATTATTTACCTAGAAATAGTATACTCGGAAGTTACAAACACCATGTCTCTTAATAATATATTCCAGAGACAGTTTCATTTGTTATAATGTATTAAACTTTCGTAATTCTCACTCATAATTATACCTAGAGAATGTCCTGGCACGAGCGACGTGTGGTAGTGTTTGACATAATAATAACATCTATTCGGTTGGTATTGTTCATATTTTCAAACTTGTCACATTGATATAATGCCACTTATAAGATATCGATAAACTAAGTATCAGAGGAAGTCACTAGCGTTGGATCTCGTAATATAGCAATAAAGGAATTCTTCTAACATTTCTAAAATTACCTACCTCGACATTTCGACCAAGTCGCAGTGCGAGTACCAACCTAGTTTCAATTGTTATTTCACTTAAGAGAAATTTATTTACCTACTGTGTAAATTTTATACCGCAAATACTGTAATTAGAGTATCTAAAATTAACCGGAGTATAAGTCACCGTTTACTTGCGATATTTTTACCCTTCAGTGAATCATTTTGTTATTATTGTTAACGGAACAGTAAGATTGACAGCCGGTTGTTTTCGACATTGGTTACCGTATTCTATGACAGGTTTGACAGGTTTAATGGCCCGTGATTTACCTTGATCGACCGGATGACGGGTCGATATTGTATAGTCTATTGTCAAACATGTTTGTTTATTCACTAAGTTCACTAAACGTTAATTCAAACCTATACGGAACGTGGCAGTTTTCGGCCAAGTTTGGGAACCAGGCGTCGTCTTGCCTACTAACTACGTATAGATAGATCCTCCGAGGCGAGGCTCTGACTCGGTTTTTTTTTTCGGACGGACTTTTGCTGTTAGTCTAGTCTATAATGGCTTTTACTGCTTGGAGACAGAATGAACTGCCAGACGGGCCGCTCATCAAGGGGAAAATTTTCTTAGCATGCCAAAGGGTTGAAAGGGTGCTCCTATTGCGCCGACCTCGGACTTTGGACGGAGTTATGCAAGCAATCGGATTTTTTTATGCTACCAGCGTTACGGAAAGACTACGTTAGTCCTGACTGAGAAGAAACGACAAAAAACTCAGTCAGGATCAGATTTATCCGGTTGTACATTATTATTATTGTCATTCAGTCAACTTCTATGGTAAGTCCATTATTCCGTATATGATTCACACCCACTTAAGGATTCGTCAGAAGTTTGCAAATGCTATCAAAGTGCTATCATGTCATAAAGATGATAATCAATTTACTATATAACGGTTAGTGTTCGTAACGATCGATAAGGTATACCAACTATACCTGATAAATACCGCTCGAAAGACTTTTTGAGAAGTTGACATCATGCAGACGAAATGCATTTATCTGTAACAAAAGGAGTTAAGCATGTCGAGCTAATCTCGACTGATGATATCTTGATGTTTTTGAAAGTAATAATGTTGTGTAAATATTCAACGTAGCTAGTGTAAAATAATACCAAATCTGGGCAAATGGGCATATTAAAAGAAACTTAACAACGCCGAACTTACATACTTAATTTATTGAGAATTTATTGTTGTTTATTGTAATTTTTATTACACCTTTTAAGTCACAGTTCTTTATCATGCATTACCATGCTCTTAACACGAATCAAATTTCAAATCAATTGGGCTATTGTAGGTAAATGTAAATATAATGGTAGATTCTAAATTCCCTTTACATTGTTAGTTACAAGTGAAAGAAAGGGTGAATACCCTTTATGATATTAGTATAGATATGGAAGTATGAATATACTTCCATATCTATACTAATATCATAAATGAGACGGATTCATGCACCAGGGGTTCGCAAACGCGGGTTACATACAAATCTGTACTGTAGGTACTTGTGTCAAAATATCTATTCTATACTAGGTAATTTATTTATTTATTTTCGGAGAACCAACAGCTACAAATTACAGAGTAGGTTAATATTATAATTGTACCTCATTAGGCTTAAACCGCTGAACCGATAGGTAGTATGTAGTTTAAAGACCCTGTACATAGTTAGGTGGGAATGTTTTTGTCCCGGAAATCATCACCTAAGTGGGTGAAAACGGGGGTGGAATTTGGTATGGGGTCGACTTCATCATTTATGGGCATATGACGAATACGATAATATGGAACTCCTCAACTCACCAATGTACGTATCGTCATAATCACCTATTACTTTAAGAAATAGAATCTAGGAGGGATTTCAGGTGGATCGCATCAACTGTTTACGACTTAAGTATTATTACGACTGTCGTTATTTCTATAGTTAATTAAGACGAAGCAATCAAGAGCAGTTGAATTATTAAACAAATAACACTAAAGGTGCGTAGTAAATCCAAAAACGAACCTACGTGTATTACATCGCATGAAAATCTGATAAGAGTTAGAGACAGTTTGGTCTTACAACGTTTACTAGAATACGTAACGCGATACGTCACCTCTTGTTGGGACTTTAAATTTTTTCCTCGAATTCAGTTTGATGTTTATTTTTAACTTTATTGAAGTCACCGTTAATGTAAGAGTACCATATTTTTTTCAAAACGTGAGCGTTGCATCAAGTTCTGTGGATTCCCTCTCTGGTCTATCTATCAATATTTGTCAGAAAACCTCTGCTTTCACATGGAGACCAGTTTAATTTTATTTTTGCTACGGTTCATCGAAAACAGTTCAAGCAGATTTTAAGATCACTTGACCGAATTGTTTTTTTACCGATGTAACGGTCGTCAGACCATAATTTAGAATTAACCTCGAGTAGGTACTGGGGGCCATGACCTTGTCACCCAATTATTTGGAGTAGGTATTTAATCAGAGTTGTCATTTACTGATGACTATTGACCGTAGCACGTTCTTTGTTCTTGGATTATCATGACATCATAAGATTTACTTAAATATCTAGTTACATCCTTCCTATTTAGTTTGTTCGTTACAATGCGATTTGATATTCGTTATCGTTTTATTTTAACAAAGCGCTGTGTTTAAAATATTGCCTTAATTTTCATTAAGAATCCTGACGTTTCAAGCTTAAATGCAAATTATCCACAAAAATGTAAATAATTAAAAAAATATTAACATTCCGATCAACGTTTTCGGGACATGTAACTAAATTTTAATATTGTTAAACACAATTAAAAATTATGACTAAGCGTGTGACGAACGAATGCCGACATTGCCTTGCTTTTTTAAAAAATAAATAAGTAATTGGTATGAATATAAAAGGCAATGTGTAACATCATTACAATCGCAAGCGCAGCTGGGAATGGCGCCACGTCTATGGTTGCCAACTTTGCCGTAATTAACAGTAACAGTCTTAACTCTAATGTAAGCTAATGTAAGTAAAAGCTCGTAGAAAATATTTAACTAGATCCATTGCACCAACCCTAGGTTAGTACAGCATAGCACACGAAACCAAACTGTAAAATTGTACAATAGCCTTCCCACTGATTTAAAGTCCATGAATAGTTTTAAACTGTTCAAACAACGACTCAGGCTTCATTTGTTAAGAAAGTGTTTTTATGACATAAATGATGATATTAATGATAGTTTAAATTTAGTTTATATTTAATTCTTTAAACTAAGAAATATATGTACGGTCGGCCTAGAAAGTGGTCTACCAGTTTTGACAAAAGTTTCTGTGAGATCTAAATATCGCTAAGGTTGACTTTTCTAACTGAGTGAATTCTTTAGTGACTTTCATAATATTATTGCAAGGGAAATTCGACCTCGTTGTATTATGACGTGCAAATGAACTTCAACCGTAGGGTGGTAGACCATATTTTTGGCCGATAGTACCTACAGTTCCTATTAGTTGCTCAATTATGCAATATCTCTCAAGTGTAATATAAATTATTTTAGTTAAAAGTATTATGGTTGTTAGATTAAGATTTAGATTTCTAGAAGGAGACTATATTCCATAGTCTTTGATATCCGACACAATGTAAATTGTTATGGAAATAAATTGAATTGAATAAGAGGTAGGTAAGGTCTTAATTACTAATTATATATCTTATTTCTACCACTTTCACCTTTTGGCAGAAAGAAATGGTGTACAGTCAAGAAAAATTAATCGCGTACCAGAGAGGTTTTTTTCGCTGCAAATATGTTGACATCCCAAACATATGTCAGAGAAATTATTGTGAAATTGACTGTGAAAATGGTTCCACCCCGGTTCACGCACGATTCAGTTGCCTCCACTGTACCTAAAGTCAAGGAAACTGAATCACCAGGGTGAAAACTTTTCATTGCAAATGTCGTGTTAAAATTCCATACATGTGCCAAAGAAATCATCGTGAAACTGGTTGTGAAAAGGTTGCGCTACGTAAAGGGTACGTTATTCAGTTTCCTTGACTGTACGAGATAGAAATATGGTGTGCGCTGTGCGCATAAAATTCTGCATTGTTTTTAATGCAACAAGGAAAACTAACGAGCAAGTAGGACATCCGCAACATCAGTCCATTTGTTGATTTAATTATTTTTTACAATTCTACCAAAATATAAAGCTGGCAACCCTAATGGTGGCAGTTTATTTTCGCGCTCAAATTGGCGTCGTCTTGTTTAGGGATAGTAATGACTCAAGGATCGGGACAAAAGCAAGGATTGCACCTTTTTGTACGTTGACGACGTCTTTTAAAGCAGTTCTGAGGAAAGAAACAGTATTTCGAAGGGTTTTTTCATGGCGGTATATGGAACCAAACTTAACGGTTAACACAAGATGGCGCTTGTATTTGTCGCAATGAGATTAAGTATTTACTTAGGTTAGTTTTGAACAAAGTCTTAGGGGGCCGTCCATTAATCACGTGATCTTTTATTTAGCATTTTTTAACCCCCCCCCCCCCCCCCTTTGGTGATATGTGGTGAGATTTAAGGACTACCCCCCCTCCCCCATCCAACATCACGTGTATTTTTAGTACCTACAAAGAATCTTAAAATTTTTCGAATATTATCTTTAAATACAGGTATAAAGTATAATCTTATTTTATTCTGAAATTAAGGACCATGATAAAAATGTCTAGACAGAAAGGTTGCATGTTGTTTTTGATTGGCATTTTAATCAAAATTATAATGTGTTTGACGGAAAAATAAATACACGTGATATCTTACTAGACCCCCCCTCCCCCTTGTGATATTTCGTGATTTTTGTCAAACCACTCCCCCCCCCCCTTTCAAGACTCACGTGATTAATGGACGGCCCCTAGACAAGATAGCAAAATCGAACGCTTTATTTGTCCTGATTTTTGAAATCGCATCTTAGAAAATACTATTCGAAAGTGCTGAAAAATTGCGCTGAATTTGAAATACCTACTTGCACGTAGACCCGTAGTTTTGTACGTATGTATGTATATAATAAGTATATTTTATATATAAAAAGGCCCTCGTAACTCTGAAATGTAATTTTTTTGCTAGCCGAAACGTATCTACTGTTGTGATATCCCACCTTGAACGAACGATCAGAGGCCTTATTGTTTAACACACTCAAAATCACAAGTTTTCATTACTCCTTTCTATCACACGGTATTGGATAAGGGTAGAAAGAGACAGTGAATGCGGTCGCGAGCACCCGTGCGTTAGACAATACGGCCTCAGGTCAGATCTCAGAAAGCTAATAACAGCCAAATTTTAAGGTACACGACGTTCCAAAGCGTTAGTCATCCGATATTCTCGCATGATTGATAATGATAACGTAAATAATTTCTTTTGAGGTCGCGAGTATACTTCTTGTAATACCGAATTTATTTCACGTAACTCACAGGCTCGACAGGGGTCAGAACACAGAATATAAAGCACCGAAATTTACCTTCGTGGTATCGTGAAGCAAGGAAAGTAGCGCAAGCAGGCCATTCGTTAGCTGTATGGATCAAATGATTGGAACTTGCACGTTGGAATGCATTAAGTGCATGTTGGGTTGCGTGGCTCGTACGCCGTCACGGCGGCTTCACCGTTACTCCACCACTTCTGTCTAAACGAACGGGATATAACTTTATTCCCCTGTAATAAGAAAACCATAAGTGTAAATGGAGTTTGCGAGGTGTGCTCACGCGGTTATGAAGTTATGATTTATTGATTGCTCGAAAGAATTTATCTTAAAATTTCTAAGGCTGGTTCTTAGGTTTGGTCTCAACATGCGGTTAGTTAAGTGGTCGTACTTGTACTGTCATATTAGTAAACAGCTGGCAAAGAATATCACGTGATTTTATTGGCTATATTTACAGTCGTTTTATGATGGGGATTGGACAATCTTATGGTTGCAGTCGTGTCTTTTCTTGGGACAACTTCTCTAGCGCAATTATTTTTAAATGGAACAAAAGTCAAAAGTCAAAATGATTTATTGCATATCACATTACAAGCATAAGCTGGAATAATAGATTAGGTATACATGTGACGCCCCGTAAGGGCACGGCAATATCAGAGGGCTATTTTTACAATTAAACACTTTAGACATTGTTCCTATATTTCTGCTAATTAACAGCATATTTTATTTAAAAACATTTCCAAAAAACCAATCCAAACAGCCACACATCCGTATCCCTATTACTACGTATATACGTAGCAACAAAACACAAATACATATCTGTTTGGATCCGTTTTTGGATGTATACATCACAAGCATCATTTGCCTGCCATCCTAAGATCTATGTTTAATATTATTACTATGCGCACATGCGTTCACACATATTTATCATTAAAAAATACTCATCCAAGCTATAGAAACATTTTTCGACCAGAAAGGATTTCAATTGGTTATTAAATGCTACGGCTCCGTCCACGTCCTTCAGGAAACTTGGCAGATGGTTGTAGATTTTTATTGTCATGAAGTGTGGGTTTGATTTTATTAGCTTTAGTTTTGAAAATGGCAATTTGATTATGTTTTTATTCCGATTATTTCTTTTGTGTTCTGTTAATATTGAGTATAGATTTATATGTTTTTTTACAAATTTACAAGATTCTAGAATATACATTGAAGTAAATGTGAGAATTTTATGTTTAAGGAAATAAGGTTTGCATGATTCCATTTGATCAATATTAGTAAGTATTCTGATGCACTTTTTCTGTAGAACAAATACTTAAATGAAAGCAATTGAAGTAAATTGATATAAGGTCCTACTGGTGAATACGTCCGAAATAAATCTAATAATATTAGCTTAATAACGACCGCTTTAGCCTAGTTGGTAGTGACCCTGCCTACGAAGCAAGAGGTCCTGGAATCGAATCCCGGTAAGGGCATTTATTTGTGTGATGAGCACGAATATTTGTAGCCGAGTTATGGATGTTTTCTATGTATTTAAGTATTTATTTATCTATACAAGTATGTTTATCGTCGTCTAGTACCCATAGTACAAGCTTTGCTTAGTTTGGGACTAAGTCGATTTGTGTAAGATTGTCCCCTAATATATATATTTTTTTTTTATTTAATCTACGCCTAATGCGGTATAAGCCCTGAACGGCAATGTTAAACTTCGTCCCAGTTGTGGCAACGCTTTCCTCGCTTTGTAATTTTGTGTCATATTTATTTCCGTCCTCCGCTCTTTTGGTGACGACATAATGATCTGACTACCATGATTATGTGTCTTGCAATTTATTTATAGTCTGCCACAAGCCATTTAAAATAGCAGTAAATAAGACCATTTAGATCGATCAACTATCCATACTGGGCTAGGTTTGCACCTGTTATGTTTTATTCAGACTTTATATGTAGTTCATTGCCAGTGCCTGAACTGGAGACTCAAGACATCATCAATCCGCAATCTTTTTATTGTTAAAACACAGGTGGTAGGTACTACACTATTTTTATCCCGATGTTGCCTTATGATATGGGCGTATTGAGCTTGTAAGGCGTGCGTTCAATGGTTCTTTTTACAAGGCCTTTGCAATTTGCGTTTTTGTGTAAAAGTGCAATGTAATACCGGTCCGCTGTTGCAGCTTGCTATAAAGGTCCAGTGTCATTAACCGGATGAATTTATACATTTATACAGGTTATAAAAATATTACTACGGGTTAAGAGCGAAGTTATGACGGGTAGGATTAAATACGAGCAGTAAAATTTCACTCATCAAATTGTTACGCAAGAGTTTAATGTTAAAGTGCGTCGACGTAAGTTTGAAACTACGTACTTAACATTTCATGGTTTTAATTTGTCAGATACTCGCTAAACGTGCAGTCTAGCAAGGCAGTTACTCCGAGATTTCTGTTTTGTAACGTTTTGAGACGCATTTGAATGTGAAATGCAAGTGTACATATCTAAACATGATTTCATTTCCATATAAAGTTATCCGTCGCAGACCGCGGCAAGCCTTGAGAATTGGCGTCATAAATATCTCATTTATGCACGTATTGTTTGAATCCAACAATGATTCGCAACACGCACGTCTTGTTTAACCTTCCGTCCGGCGCATCTACCTATCACGTAGAACTATGGCAGAGAGAATTACATAATGGGAATACTATTCCACTTATCTCTTAAGTAATTAAGTTGCAAGATAATCAACTAAATGGTCATTGTTACCAAGAAACTATTTCCGAACGTTTAAAAATATTTCCTCGGTTACCCGTGTAGATATTCAGTTACAACAAGTCGTTGATAGATTTCAGAACGCGGAAGACTGTTCAACTAATGTTTCAACGTCAAAACAACGTTAGAACTTAGGAAGTAATAAATAAATAGTCTGACGACGCGTTTGTTTATTTTTGATTTCTTTTTATTTATTTTTTACAACTAGAGAATCAATTATACCTTTTTCTCGTCGTCAAAAATCGTAACTCAATTTACACAAGTCAAAAAAACAGTAAAGTAGCATTCCAGTTCCTAATGTGTTAGGAAAGAAAATTAAATTTTGTATTTAATGGTTAGTAAACAACAGTAAGCATTACCTTTCGAACAAGTACCTAGTTAAATAGAAAACCACCATGAATCTGACCAATACAATAACGTATAACTGTAGGCCTTCGAGAGCGTAAAACAGTGACTGACCGCTGTTGAACCTTACATTGACAGACCTCGCTACCTCGCATAAAATTAGCAATCCATTGCGTTTTCGCTTCGTAGTTTGTTTTAAAATTGGTGGCAAGGAGTATGGTATGACTAAGATTTGCATACGGTCGTTACTTAGCAGTGCCAACGGTTCGCAGAAGCTAGCTCCTACCGGTCACCGATGTTTACTAATAAGTCTTACTGTCGGACGTGTGCCAGAGCTCTAATGATTAAGTACCTTTGGTACAGAAGCTTGCAATAATCATAAGTACTTACCTTTATTAATAACACTGAATTTTTTAATTATTTTAAATCCCGCAAACTTTTGAGAAGAATGATTAGGACATGTCAACATATTAGTTTTTTAATATTACAATCCTTGAATTGGCAATCATTTCAGTTTTTTAACGTTGTGACGAAAACAGGCTTTGGATATTGCATAAGCCACAGAGTACGAAAGAATGAAAACTAACTAGGTAGTACTAGAACGGGTGAGAAGGTAGAGGAACTGAAATTTTACGTACGAATTGGTGCCATGTTCAAGAATTTTACGTCATGTACCCTTCATTGTGGTACTTTATCTCATAGCGTACCAAACTTATACGAGTGTAGTGTTATTAGGTTATTGACAACATTCGTAAAATCACCGTTCTAATGGGATGTTACTTTTACGTTCCACTCTCAGTCGTCAGTATCAGCATTTATTTTAGACAACAACACTCAAGTTTACGAATAGAACGAAGAATTTCCTTGTAATAGCAATTGCTCTATTACAAGTAACTGTGGTGATTTTGAAACAAAAGTGTTAGTGGCAAATACACTTAAAAATACCAATTCCACAGAGTGTATTGTCAATATAACCGAATTAAATTCTTGAAGAATTTCCTATCACACTGAAGTCACTCTAAAGTTCAGTGACTCTTAGAAATCTCAAAAGTTCCATACAAACGGATAGATAGATTCGTACACTACCCCTTTCAAGATATTCAGTGAACAATTCGCATCACGGCATCACAGCATAATCGGATTCAAACTTGTAATTAAGTCCACAATCGCCCCAGCCAATATGGCTGCCCGTCCGATAGACGGGTGACCCTGCGTTAAGCAATTCAACTTTAATGGATGGCTGGACGCTGCAATCTGCGCGATACGATGCCGGGCTTGTATGTAGATGACATATGAATTATGGATGCTTGTTGGTCGAATGAGGGAAATTTGTGTTACAGCTTTAAATTTTAAAGGCCAATTCAGACTCATAACGTCACGCAATAAAATACTGTAGCCGAATACTCACAAGCTCCAAATTAACCGTTTGTTAAGCTTGGATTCTTTGTGATCCTCAATTTAAAAAGGGTTTTCGTAGATAATATTTATTTTATTACTGACCTTCCTCATCTCAGTCAACGGTTAGTGGTTGATACAGAATACTTTCTACTTTTGAGCGAAATTTATTTTACATTCCTCCATTATCCCTCATGAGTAAATATGCGCACATACACGTACCAAAGTATGTACAATACTTTCTCATCATTACTTTTCTAACCCAAATAAATTGCTCAAATTGATCCCTAGATCAAACGCATAGGAGAATTCATAGGAGCCAATTTCTACACGTTTTTACGTGTAAATAACTTAGTGAATGAAATGAGTTATAAGAAATAACACAAACTGTCAGGAAATGTAGTTCAAGAGCGTTGAACGTGCTAGACGCTTATCTACAAGATATTGATGAGAGATAATGACGATAATGCATTGGTTTGATTAACAGTTAGAGTTATAAATAAGCTGACCACGCTGCAGGGAATAACAAGTCAGACAGTGCAGAAGTGAAATCACCAATTGCAAAACATTTGACACGTTGCTTGAGGTGTATTCTAAATTGTTATCAGACTGCAGCTTTGGTCACTGCATCCTGCAGTAACTCTGGGACGTCGTTTCTTTTCGGGATTATAATAAACTAAGCATTTAAGATTCCAAAAAGGTAATTGGAAAAAAAGACGATGAGAAACTACATAATTAGCAGACAGTTGGACACCCATGGCGCCCAAAAGATGGAATAATATCTCCGTAACCAAAAGCTGTACGCAGCGTGATATCATCTTACGTAAGAATTAAGCACTGTCCAAACATTGAGAGGAAAACTATCAACCGACACAAAACCAATAACGTGGAAGTCACGATTGCATCTCAGTACAGCACGTGCACTAAACTGGTTCTGAAGCGTAACGTAACCTCCGATTACATGGTTTGGAACTAACGTTAGATTTTGTTAGACGCTGTGCCGCAATCCAAGCAATTATAAAGTTAATAGATAGAATCATCTTCACGTCTCTACAACATGTACCTACGCAATAGGTGAACTTAAGTACCAATAAATTTAAGATAGCCAGCCGGGAGAATATTACAGACAATTAGCACCAATGGCAGCAATTAAAGAACGGAAACTTTCAAGTTCAACTGTGTTTAAGTTTAAGAAAATCGTTTATGAAGACTGATTCTGCAGTGTCTAACAGAGAAGCTGTTAATTAATGTTGTTTTCTAACTGGACTGGTACATTTGTATCTGATTGTAAAAAAGTCCCAACTAGAACTGGTTTTAGACTAAGTAGACGATACCCGACGAATATATCGGCAATAATAAAGGGATGGCGGCAGCATGATGTAGATGAAGAATTATTTTAAATAACTTTGTAGGTACATCTGGCTGCCCAGTACAATCACATGACTAGCTGGTGGAAAAAAAACTATCCAGATTCAGTCGTTAAACCTGTTTTTTTTAAGCCTGACGTTTTAATGTTGACACTGCCTAACTGAGATTGACACTAAATTGGGTTTGAGTTTCAACAAATGCCCATAAAATAAGCAGGCGGTGTTAAATGTTATGAATTGTTACGGGATGGCAAATGGATGATAATTATGAACGGTTACTTAATACATTATACTTTTATACATTTTATATTTTGTGTCTGCAGACTTGATATTAATAAACAACACAACAGAACAGAAGTTGGAGAGTAATGGCAGAAATTATTGTTTTTTTTTACCAAGAAAACACTGTCTTTATATAAGTACTCTAGAATAACCTAAACACATGTGTTAAATGTGTCATCGTGCGTGGAAAACTTGAAGTCATCGGTCTTCTTGGAAATGTTTTCCGAAGAGCAATTTCGAAAGGAATTCATGTCTTTAGATATTCATAGGTAAACAACATATTAAGTCGCGTGGAATTTCTTTATGTATTTCTAAAATAAGTAAATGATATTGAGGGGATAACAAATTCCATAAGCGAGCATTTTAACGACGAAGTAAATAACTGGTAAGTAGTCCGAACAAAAGTATAAAGACCACAACATTCCTTACATGGACAACCGACTAAAGTGGTTCAAAAACAAAAACTTGAGACGAATCATATCGGTAAAAACATAAATAGCAGCGTGGGTGAACCTGCAAAGTAATTTCAACTTCAAGTTAAATCTTCTTGGCATAGTAACATCCTTACATCAATAGCGGAAGAACTTCTAGCATCGTAACAGTCTATTGTTCTAATAATATCGCTAAAGGAAGTACATGAATAAACTCTAGGCTGCATTTACAAAGATCGATCATTCATAAACTGATGTAGGTATGCATGTTATATATAACAATGAAAATGTAGAATATTTATCACGGTTGACATTGGTATGTTCATGGAAAACAATTTTAATAGAAAAATGCGTAGCCAATTTAAAACCAAGCCATTGTTGAATCAACTATGTATGTATATTCAACCTTCGGCCCTCTTGGCAGGTTATTTGACTTTCAAACATTTTGACTTTAAATATTGTTAATAATAATAATCAAACACTGCACCATTTCCACAGGTCATTTGATTTGTGGGCCAGATGTAGATAGCTGGTTTATATTCTGGGTTATAATAACATGAAGTGGTCAAAATTAATCGGATTGGTTATGTAGGTAACCTGTATGTATAGTGTATAAGTTATCGAGAATTAAAGCAGATACATACAGACTTAAATCGGCTGTGTGGTATGAAGAACCAGGGCAAGCGAAAAGACGAAATAGGACGTGGTCAGAAATCGGAAGATAAGAATATTTTTGTGATAATTGGTAAATGCACTCTGATAGCTTTCAAAAGATTATGGATAGCTCTTTTATTTTTAGGGTAGTTAGTTACTGAAAATTATTTTTAGTTGAACTATTTCCCACAAGTCATTGGAAATCTTTAAAGAACTCAAAGATTGCCGGACATAGAAGTTGTCTCAATGGTAATTCTACATGTGCTCATTCATTCCGTAACGATTTTAGTTGTTGGTTATAATTTAAAATACAAATCATTAATCTTTCACAGTTTTTAAATAAATATAATCAATAAAATGCACATTGGAAGTGCATAAAACTCAGAGTTTTAGCAATTTATCACCGATATACTCGTAAATATTGAAGCTAACGGTTTATGGACAGATGCGTGCGCCCGCATAACTTTTATTATGCAATCGCGCAATCAAACGCATGGTACAATCCATCGTGAGATAAATTCATGGGAATCGCATTTAAATCAAGATTATAATATAAAATTTCGTGCCATGGTTAAAATGAGTGATAGTTAAAAGCAGTTTCGCAACGAAGAGAGATATAAAACTAGCCTAATGTGGGGTTCGCAATCGCAATACCAGATTAATTCAATAGTTCAGCGATAGCGAAAGCATCGTGAAAATCATGGTTGTCAATATAAACAAACATTTCTGTTTTTAAGCTATACTTAAGTCTGTCTAATTAAATAAACATAAAAGTAGTGATCAGTTTCGTTCACATCTTATAGAAACTTTATATACCCAACAGCTCAAATTCCCATGACATTCGGAGCAAAACCGAGACAGAAGCTTATCATTTTTAAACTCACGGACTCCGTTAAACTTTCACCGATTGAAAAGAAATAATTACGCGTGAAAGCAATTTGGATGCGTTTTTTTGCGTACCATACCAATTTGAGCAGAATCATAGCATTGAACGGAGCATATTATTTATTTATTTATTTATTTATTGCGTTTCACATTGTACATTTGATATTATTAAGCATGTTTTAGACTGTAACTGATCGTTGCTGAAGCATGTTATTAATTACTCAGCAACTTGTTGAACATTCGATTTGATTTATGTATGAAATTTGTTTCTTTACGGAAGCAAAGGCATTTTTTACATTTAAGTAAGAAACTCTGACTCTAAGCTAAGTGAATCTACGTTCCAAAATTAATTCGCCTCATTATCATCTCCGCATTGCAAGATTTGCAAGTTCAGAAATCACATTTTTTTCGCGAACGGTCTCTAGACCCCTGAGAACTTTGTTATAGACTCCTGTAATAATCAGATACTGCATTTCTGGATTCCTGAGTTCAACTTAAAGTCGATGGTTCAACTACTCGGCGTTCCGGAACTTTATCGAATGCTTGCGATTCAACGATTTCTTTTTTTCTAGCGATTAGACTCTTCCAATGTTTATATTCAGCCATAACTATTACTGATGAGTCAGTTGGCTTATCGCACAATGATTTTTTGACGGAACGATGATTTGTAGAAAGCACAAATCTAATAATGTTTTAATTGATGTCGTTGGCAAGTGAAAGGTATTCAAATTGAAATTATTTTAAGACTTTCTTTACTATGTATGTCTTAAATATGCTCATTTTCTTTTGTTGCCACTGTTTTGTATCCATGCACTCATTCATAAAAGTTTTTGTGACCGGTTTTTATACATCCAGAATTGAGTCGTCTGTCTGTTTTTGTTTAACAGAGTAAAATGATTGATTTACTAACTACATAGTTACTAGTTAGAAACGAACCCTATTGCGCTCTACCTTTTTTAAAACCTATTTTAATGTTGATTGTATCTTCCTTTATGAAACATAAATATAATTACATACCTGGTACTCATTAGAACTACAGTCACAGCACGCACGTTTCTAAATTCTCTAGCAACAGAATCGTGACGCCTATCTTCGTCTAAACTACGTCCTTTACTTTTTTTAGTTACTTGTTCCAATCCAAATCTAATGCGTTGTTCATAATAGGCTTTCGGGGCGTCTCATAAAAAATGGAAAGGTAAAGGTACATCCCGAAGGCACCGGGCGCCTTAAAAGGTAATCGCTTGGAGGCTTTTTTTTTAGTTTTCGTAGAAGGAGGCACAAAGAGTTGAGCCAGCTGCCTATACAGCTGGCTGCCAAGAAGTTTAGTCATCCAACTATTTCGATGTCACCTGGTGGGTTTGTTCCATAGACAATTCTCTACTTTTAAAACAAAAGTTGCATTGGCGGGTGACAGTGTCCCTGTTATCAAACTAAGTTAGTAAAGTATGCCGTAAGCTTATTTCTGTTTTAGGTAAACAGTCCATTTAAATCTGTTGGAGTATAATCGTTTCAAAATCGCAAATCAAATCCGGAAGTCAATACAGTTTATGTTAAACATTGTATCCAACGAAGTATGATTTCATAAACATGATTCATTTCATTTTTGGCCAACCAAATACGGTCTCTTGATTCGTTAACATTGTATCCGATTTGTTTTAGTTGATTAATTTATAAACATGAATTAAAAAAAAAAGAAATACAGTGAAACTCCGTGTCACTATCATTTGACGTCACGTAAGATAGAGTACCGACTTACACCTGATACTTACTCATTGGTAGATAATGGTAACTAAATAGTAATTCAAGACAACGGCTTCTTCAGAAAACGACACTCAAACCTACATCGACGTTTTTCACAAAATAACCACAAACTCGACGCTGGCGGCATATGTAGGGATTGATTTAAACTGAAATACCTACGTAGATATAAGTAATATCTATTTCTTGGAGGACTGTTTTATAATATGATTGGAGTCAATGATGCTGGGAATCAGAACAGTCTACTTACTGCGAATTGAACTAGTACCAAGTGCCTACTACTTACTTAATACGTAGATTCTCCGAGAAATTGTGTCCATTGTCCACGGAACAAACTTTAGCTTTTATAGCGAATAAACGAATCTCATTGAATCAAAATACTTTGTTGCACTAGCTCTGTTTTCAAAATAGTAATTTGAGATTCGGGTTAAAATGATGAGCCTTGCTTTTAAGCTCTATGACCCATTACTTTAGAACAAACACGCGTTCATTCTAAATTTAAAATTAACGTTCGATTTTCGAACGTATCTAACTGGATCAATAGAGCAAACGGTCTTGTATCGCTCTGGAGAGCGATACCTATTCGTTAATTTGTGACCCGAATAGATTGCAACACATCCCCGTTAATACGTTTATCGAGAGAAAATAGGACGCACTGTTCGTCTGATGCAACGACTATAAAGTCGAAAAATAAATTGTTTACAACTTCACGTTCTATTTTTTTGGCAAGGTAACAAACAATAAAACAATGCAAGGAAACAGATATCTGAGACATGGTTCTTAAATCAATTTCATAACGTGATAAAATTAGAAGATAAAATCACGGCAAAGCAACGTAGTGATACCGCCTATCTACATAAGTATCTTAGGTAGTTTTCAAAAACTTATGAAGTGTGTAGGTACGCGTAATACTAAATAAAATAAGTCAAGGGAAATCCGGGTGTAGCTGTAGACGCCACTCTCGTTTTTATACCGCACTTTATGTCTACCTGTTTATGGCTTTTCAAATAGAATACAGTAAAATGAGCGTCCACACAAAGCGTTTCAAGTACCTTAGTAACGTAAACAAATGACGGCGGAAACGACTGGCACATAACAAAGCCAGTTATTTTTTAAATACGTTTTAATTTCCTTTAAAAAGTTCCAAACACAACTGTCATCTTGTTATTTTTTATAATACATATAACCGGCCAGTGATCATGCGTTACGATTAATCATAAGTCATACCCTACCCAGTGTAGTTTTATAATCACACACGTTGTGAGAATGTATTTAAATTTCAAAGGTTGTTCCATTAATTGGTCTGTGGGATACAGCCTCCATATTAAGCAGGTGCTTTGACCCCTTCTTGAAACGTGAGGAAATGTTTCGAATCTATTTTTTCTATCTTTTTGGAGCTAGTTGATACATTAAAATTCTGTTGTCGTGGTTAGTTAAGAGTTTTATTGACCTCTACATTACTATTTATCCTCTATCCTGTCAAAGGATAACAATCTGAAATTATTTTAATGTCTTTTTTGCGTAGTTTGAGAGAACTAATTTAATAATACATACATAATCTAGCAAGTGACAAAAAAGTGATTTGATAGCTTGATGTTTTATCATCTTCTTGGACTTTTAACTTTAGTTATATATGACATGCTTTAGAAAAAATCCAAGACAGTAAAATTGCATCAAAGCCAAAGACCAAGCAAAAATTTTAAAACATCTTCGTTGGGCTATTGACAATGACTTGGATATTTTCAAAACAGTACTTGACAAAACAGTATTTGTGCTATTTTCTTTATTTTTCTATCTATGTCTTAGTAATTTTATTAGAGACCAAGTGGTCTGGAAATCGATTTTAATTCGAATCATTTTGCATCGTAATGTTTCACAGGCGCTATATTCGTCGGAAAACTACCAAATTCAGGTGAAATGTTAATTCCACCGTATGTTTTGTGTTTTGATAATGTTATCAGCAATATCGCGATCATGACGCGCCTTCTTACCCGTACCTAACGGCTGGCGAAGTCGCGAAAAGATATAGCCACTCAATGACGAAGTTGAGTTTGTTTTACATTCTTATCTTAGATAATAACAAAAACTGCATTCAAGGAAACATGTTTGGAAGGAAAATTTCTGAGTGTTAAGTCATTTTTTGTCACCTGTTTCATTTTTTACGAATCATTTGTCTTAAATTCCGCACCTGATTTCGTAGTTTTTGTAGCCCCTTGTTCCCTTTTTACTCGCCAATGTTAAACCAAAAGGAAGGGTTAGGCATGACTTTAGCAAAAATAATTTACTCTTTGATTATTTTGTCAAAAGGATTCCAATTCCATAATTAATACCTAAAAGTAAGCGGTGATAGATGGCAACAGGAAAAAAAAACAGTGATTAAAAACTCAGTCTGAGTATGCGAGCGAGCCCGAAGTTAGTTTCCAAACTCAAAATGCTTTCAGTCAAAATGTGAATGCAATATTCCGCGTTCCATTGCTCAAGTTAGCCAATTTAAACATTATTACTAGGCTTAATGTAGTAATTTCGCGATATTATGACTTCATCTAAATAGGGTTGCGTAATAAAACTTTTCTGTTACACCCGTTCATTATAAAACGAAATGAGAAAGCGTAGCAAGCCAAGAATTTTAAATAAGAAACCGACCGCAGTCATTGTGAGCGACAAACGTATGGTTGAAACAAGTTTCTTTTGTTGATAAGGCCACAGAAATGGCCGTGTCGTTGACTTGCAGTTATTAATAATACTGATATTAAACTTAATTGTATCGATATTTTAACGTTTATGTTGCTGTCACGTCTAATATCATAGCTGTAGTATGTATTCTCAAATTGGATGTACCTACCTACTACCTACCTATTTAAGAAATATTTTCCGTTAATGTTTTTTTTTAATTATCCTTGTAATCGTTTTGTAATTGTAGGTACAAAACAGTGTTGCCAGGTCCAATTTGAAAAAGTCAGAAGATATGAGCACTAAAAATCAGGAGATTGAAATAAAAATCAGTAGACCTTATAATAAGTTCTTAATGCTTTCCAGTTTAGTTTTTTCTTAACAAGAGTTTAATCTTTATTTTTTTATGAGAGAGAGAGAGAGAGAGAAAGAGACGTTTATTTACACATATTCGATACAAACACAGAAAAAAAAATACATTTGACAGGAAATATACAAATAAATATCGAATAGTATAAATTGGGCCCCACTCAGCATAATGTTGAGGCAAGCCACAACGCTGTTTTTCAGTGGGACCCATTTAAAACTAAACACAAAAAACATACACACTGTAACGACACGAACGCCGGCGAACAGTTCGCAACAAAAACCTAATTGGGTGGGAACACAGCCCGACCTTGTGAAAACCCGTAAGTTCATAAAAAATTAAAAATAACTACCGCCATTTGCCTGTAAAAGAGAGAAAAAAAAAATATATATATATTTTAACAGAAACAAAACGAACAAACAAAGAGTCAATGTGCCAATCTCAGATGCGCCCAATTTACTTGTCACCCATGAGTGCTACGAATTTCATCGATATATTTTTTAATTGCTTAATCTATTCATTTCGGGCTCCCTCCCGCCAAAACATTAACAATATTGACATAAGGTGCCTCCATGTATATTTTTTGTGTTTGGCTGTAGTGCACACTATATGTATAATCTTGTGTTTCACATTTTATTGATTGACGATACGTTTAATTTTACTCATTCGATATTCTGAATTGATTGACGTTTGTTTGATTCAAAAAAGTTGACCAGTTACCCATAATGCCAATAGTCATGGGTATCTTTTCCATATAATAATTAATTTCGCTAACCGAAATTCCCGAAGTAGAAAATCAGTAGATTCTTGTGGAAATTCAGTAGATCAGTAGCCATACCTGGAATTCAGTAGATCTCCTGAGAAATCAGGAGACCTGGCAACACTGGTACAAAAAAAATTATCATTTTAGGCGCCGTAAAACGAGGCGTTTGGTCGCCAAACAATGCTTTATCGAATCGAAAACGGTGATTCGTATTGTAATTGCAACGATTATCTTGTAGCAAATCAGGCCACTTGTGATAACTGATGCCTATTAACATCCAAGAGTCCGGTTTATTGTTTTTTCTGTTGGCTGCTTGGCCCATAAACTTTACACTGTAAAAGAAAAGGGGAGACGTATCGTATCCCTAAGCCTAGGGCATATACTAGCTGAAATGATCCACTTTTCGCTCTAATCCGTATCAAAACAATCATGGCACAAGAAAATCACAGACCGGTTAGCCTTTACTAATCCAATGTAAATCTGTAGTGTGAAGGCTTAGAGACTAGAGGGGTAATCACCGACTTATTATACCTATTAGTCGTTATATCTTACCGTTAAATGTGTCGTACGCCGTAGGCTGATACTCCTCCCGGAACGCATCTTGCGCGTACGCAGCGATGAGTGAGCTCTTCCCCACAGCCCCGTCCCCCACCAACACACACTTAATCTTCTCCTTCTTCGCACATTTCACCTTTCCCTTAACCTGAAACATCCGATTTAGAGTACTCTTCTTCTTGTCCCGCGCCGTCCACTCGTTCACTTTATCACAGCAGTTTACTTCAGACACATCGTCTTTTAAAGCTCGACCGTTTTCCTCTGCCACTTCTGAATAATCGTAGTCGTCGTCATCACGTCGCGTGATAGGGAACTGACTGGGATTGTGCACTCCGAACACGAAGGGTCCGTCGCGCTCCGGCAGACGGTTAGAAAACCCGTTCGCCGGCGTCGGGGGCTTCGCGTATTGCACCGTCGGAGCTCGGTACTGGCTTGACAAATACTCCGCTGATGCGTGAGGGTCAAACCTAAACACCAGCTCCGCTTCCCTCCTATCCAAGCTCAACTCTGGTGGCGTAAGCTTGTCCTGGAAATAACTGACTTTCTCGCGAGTCCGCTCCTGCAGTCTTCGCTCGAGTTCGACATTCGATGGTTTCCAATAGACTGGTCGGTATTCGTATGGGTTTGGCAGGTTCCTGGGTGCAGGTAGCGGCCGCTGCGGGCCGGTGTCGCGAGGCGGCGCGCGCGGCGGGACCAACAAAGGCTTCTGCGGCTCCGCCAGGAGCGGTCGGCGCGCGGACAGGTTCGCGTTCCTGTTGAACATGATCCCTTCTAAACTGGGCGACATTTGAGCTGTCACGAGCGGCCAGCACGAGGGTTATCGGAGCGTGCGTTCGCGCACATAACTCGGTGTGGCGTTTCGGTTCGCGTGAAAGTGCGCGGGTTGACGGGCCGGGCGTGCGAACGGCGCGGCGTGCGGATCGCGACTGAGCGCGCCGCGAGACGGTCGACGAGGCCGGTGGCTCCCGGCTCCCCTCGCCCGGAGAAATGACCTGTTGCTGTTACCTTGCTCAGGTAGAACAACGGCCCTTCGCGAACGCAGCTGCCTGTGACGAACAAAGCGCGTCATATGGCGAGTCTGCACCCTGCAAGTCTCATTCACCGCAGAAATGAATGGACAGACGTGCCTTGTTTACCTATGAGTTTGGCATACAACCATTGCTATTAACAGGCAATGATTTATGTCTTTCATCTCATGTCGCGATAAATTAATAGAATTTTTTTCAGTTTTTTGTTTACTAGATGATCAGTAACAGTATAGTATTATATTAGGTATCTGCACCAATACATTATTTTAGGTACATACATAGTTACATACCTAAATGGTTAGTTAGATATTAAACCAATGAATGAAGAATGACTACACGGTTAAAAGACCAACATTCTCAACTAAGTTAGGTACAATTTACTTCTTACTTAGGACTTGTGATAAGTTCACCTTTGTACATCTCCTTCTCTCGCTTGTTATTTGTTAATTTTTCATGTTTTTATGTACATACTTCCCTACTTGCTTAATAAATTTCTGATAAAAATAAGGAAACCAAACAATAATAACATGAAACATGGGACTTAACATTCCGGGTTATAAACGCACGTACTTACTGGTACTATTCCAAACCAAAATAAATAATACACTTTGAGAAAAAAACACAGTTTTAATAAGTTCTGTTAATATTATCACAAAATTAAAAACTTTTTCCTGACTTCAGTTGAAGTTTGAAGTTTTGAAGCCTCGTTCAAAAGTAGCATAATACAGATATATTTTCCTAATTATGTACAAATATTGCGTAATGTCCTAATTTAACGTTTTGTACAAAAACTCTTTGCATCTAACCTTGATATAAATCTTACGTACAGAAAAAATATATTATTAAACCAATATTTTTACGCCATATGTCCTTTAATTTCATTTTTAAATAAAAAATGTCTTAAGTGATTGTTAGTTTAATTAAAGAAACATTCACACAGTAATTTTTTATTACAGTTTGGACTTACAGTTTTAATAGTATAATAAAATACGCTTTCAATATGTCAGGCAGGCTGACGTTTGACATTGACAGTTCAATCAATTGAGCAACCATGCTTGCTTTCTTTTGGCAAAATGCCAGTTGCTGAACAGAATAAATAAAATAATTCTCAGCAATATTACAGTATTTATTCTAATAAATTTAAGCGAAGTAGTTAAAGTATTCCGTGAAATCTACAATGGCAAAGTTTAAGCTAAGTAAGTTAATGTTTTCGAAATTTTTACCTTTAAATAGTGCGACATTTACTCATTTTGTGTTGTATTTGTATTTATTAACAATTGGGGTTAGAGCCTTAAGAAAACGTAATTTCATGTTAAGTGGTTCTGAGTAGGTACATATTGTACATGTTAATAGTGAAATGTTTGCTAACTGGTAATAGTATACGGAATTATTTTAAAATGATAATGTTTTAGGTTAGTGTCCACATGTACTTTATTTTTACGTACTTGATCTTGTTTTTTAAATCTGTGTCGTGAAACATTTATCTTGAAGAAAATGGTTTAAACAATCAACATTTTTTGGGTAAAATTTTTCCAAAAATATACAGGATCTTTGTTGTTAAAGTTTCTCATCATTTCCCAATCATTCCAGAAAAACCCTCCAAAAGGCAGCCAGCTCGCCTCCGCTATAAAATAGAAAAGAAGGTAAAAGATCACAACAGAAAACAGAAGAAAGAAGCAAAGAAGAATCCTAAATCCAAGAAAGCTAAACCTGTTCAGATTCCAAATGTGTGTCCTTTTAAGGAGGATATCCTAAAAGAGGTAGAAGCCATGAAGAAACATAAAGAAGAAGAGAGGCAGAAGAGGAAAGACTTGGCTAAACAGGAAAAACAGAAGAAAATGGAGGAGAAGCAGAAAGGTGGCGCTAGCATGAATTCTTTGGTAAGCCTTAAACTATGATTTTATATGGATCCTGTGATAATTTTGGGATAAAAAGTAGTCTGTATTATTCCCAACGTCCAACTATCTACATACTATTTTGTCTAAACCTATTGAGCTGTTTTAGCATGAAGGAGTAACAAACACATACAAACTTTCATATATAATACTAGCTGTTGCCCGTGACTCCATCCGCGGAGAATAGGGGTATAAAATATAGCCTACAACCTATTCTCAGACCTACGGAATACGGAGAAAAAAGTTTCATAACAATCGGTCAAGCCGTCTCGGAGGGGTTTGATAACAAACACCGTGAAACAAGATTTTTATATATTAGATTAAGTAGGATTAGCAGGATTATTGAATTACATTAACAAGAAAGTTTTCCTTTTTTTAAATTGTGATTTTAGTCTTAACATATTCAGTGCCAAGAACCCTTGTGGTGTGTTTTGGGTTTGTGGGCAGTTTTTACTACAAAGTAGCAATAGCAATGCGTGGCAGCAACAGTGTTAATAAAGAAAAGATATAATCTTGTAATCTTTATTTGGATAGTTTTAGGAATCGCTGAACCAATACCTAGTAAAAGTGCAGTGGAATAATCTGCACTATCTCTAAATAATGTAAGGTAATTTTTATCTCAGGCAAGAGCAAAGTTACTTTGAATGTAATTGAAATATTTAAAAAAAAAATCTAATGGAGTTTCTCACTGGTTTCTTCTCCACAGAGATTTTTTCAGAATTGGTCCTAGATTTTTTGAAGTTCATAACAATACCTCAGCGCACAATCATATTAATAACAATGTACTGCACATATAAATTAGCACTGTATGTCCTAGTGTACAAAACTACTGCTTAATTGTGCACTGAATTGTAATTATTATATGATTGTGCGCTAAGGTACTGTTAAGTGCTTATTATAGCCTAAATCAAATAACAATATTTTGTATTCAATGGGATGCATTCATATATTTTGTTTAAGAGTTGCTGAACAAGTATAATGCAAATTCTTTATTACAGTTTATAATAAAATTTTAATGTAATATTTACAGGTCGCAAATGCAGAAGCTAGAGGCAAAGTCCATGATGCCTTCAAAGGTGATGAAACCGGAAATGATGACGTAGAGTTTGGGAAGGACCGGAAACAAGAGAACTCGCTCAAGACATACTACAGAGAGTTCAAGAAGGTTATATCGGAAGCCGAGGTCATTCTGGAAGTAGTTGATGCTAGAGATCCTTTAGGTATACTTTCTTTTTAAAGTTTTGTAACTCAAAGGCTGCAACTAGCGATTTTCTTTGGGGATTTTACGGCGGAGCGATATTGCGGCGAGCACGCTGCAGCCCGTCCCGTGCACGCCGCGATTTATTAAGGGGTGTTTTTGGCGCATTTATTGCGTTCATTTAATCTCGTGCTGTATCATTACAAGTAAAGCTATAGTCTTGAAATTCATGTGTAAGATATTTGAGGATTCACTCTAATGACAAGTGTTTATCGAAACACGATTAGGTACTTATAGTTCGCTTGATAGAAAAAAAATCCAAAGTCATCTCTAAAAAATAAAATAAATTCGTAGTACGACGCTAATACTCCACCGCAGGTCATGGCTTTTGAATGTTAATAAAACAAGATGTTTTCTGGAGCATAGTGTTGCTACATTTTAACCTTTTGACCGCCAGCGTCGGATATAGACAACAGTACGGTAATGCAAAATTAAACCTACCTAAGAATCAATTTAAGAATCAATAAGATAAGCATAAGAATCAATTTTGTTCCTAATAAAAACGATGCGTGGCGTTTAAAAGGTTAAAATATGTATTTGTTTTAGTAATAAGATGAAAATACCCAAAAATACGCGCAGTCCAACCAATCTATCTTGAGCCATCGTGCCTCCCCCACGCTCGATTTACCACCCAAAATCGATCAGCGTGAAAAGTTTGGTAGGCCCTTAATCGTCGCAAAACCGCGGCGAATACGTGTACGGGTAAAACCGCCAAAGAAAATCGCTTGTGGGGTAGGGCCCTAAAAGAAATTCTGGAACTACATAAGTAATTGATTGAATCAGGCGTTACTCTGCGGAGGTCCACATTAATGAACTGAAACAATTACTTTGCTCACCCGCGACGTTACGATAGTTACGTTTACGTAAGACATAGTTTAGTCTATTGATTCCCAAAGTGGTCCACGCGGACCCCCAGGGGTCTATGGGAGACTCAACGGGATCTAGATTTAGATCCAATCTTCACATTTTTGTTGAGTTTTGGGAATGTGGTACAAATGTAGCTGCAAGGGGCCACCGGAACCAGCTAAATTTTGAAAGTGGTCTACGAGAAAAAAAAGTTTGGGAACTAATGGTTTAGTCTAACATTTGGTAGCACAGTGAATGTTTGCGGTAGTCTAAAGATGAGCTCTGGTTGAGTTCGACACGCGTCAGTGAAGTTTGGTGGTGGTGATAGTTGGGTTTGTGTGTGTTCATACAGTGTGGAGGTGGAGGAACTGCATGAACCCCTAAAATCCCTAAATAGAATAGTTGTATTATTTAAGTTTTCTTGTCTTTTTGTTTGTATTTTTGAATTTTACAGCGCATTGGTGTTATACTGTAATGGTGTAATCTTTATTGATGAATAAATAAAATAATAAAAAGAAACACGCATTTTTTACGTAAACGTATGTAATAATAATAATCTATTAATAATGCATGATTTCAATTTAATATAAATATGACATAATTAAATATTTAGTTTTAAGTATTATTGTGTGCCCTTGCAGGGCGTCATGGACCGACTTATAAAACGTTTTTAAGATCTCATAAAAATGTACATGACTTTACAGTGAAATAAATAAATAAATAAATAAATAAACATAGCTATTGTAAGCTTGTGGGTGAGCAAAGTAATTGTTTCAGTTCATGGACTACATCGGTTACTTAGTAGGTTAAGACATCTAAAACTTGGAGGTCTGGAGGCCTTGAGGCTATGAAGGAGCATAGGTCCCTAAGTTGAAAAAAAAATGGAAAATTTTGTAGGGGTCCGAATGATCCCTTATAGGTTATAGTGTGTTATTTTCCGCAACGCGACGTCTATGTGCGCCTATTTTGCGTAATTTGGATGATCCCTTGTGGAAGCCCTGGTCCTGTAGCCTGAGGCGCTGGCCCTGATCACATCTAACTGACCCTATTTAATTACAATGCAAGTAAATTATGTTTGTACATATAAGGGGTCCTAAATTGTCATTATTAGACGCAAGTCGCACAGAAGAGTCGTGGGACATATATGGACAATTATATGGAGAATATCTGAAATAAATAAATATTATTATAATTATTATATATACCTACCCCCATTCTTTGCAGACGGAGTTGCAGGCAACAGCTAGTTGTAATACAGTATCACTATATTTTCACACAAATATTATTGTTCTTTGATAATTTATTAGCAACATTATAATTAAATTTGAACATTTTCCATATGGCTTACATGAATATCTTATTAGCACAAATAACAATATTTATTTGTGATATCAAACCATTTCAAAAATAACACAAGAATAAAAATAAAAAATGCGCATGTTAGAAAATGGTCCCCGATCAGCAAAGTGCCGATCTTGCGAACGGCGCTGATCTTCCTTTGGGATAAGGATAGAGAACTAACCAATTTTTAATTCCAACCATTGTTATCTACAGGCACCCGTTGTGCCCAAGTCGAAGAAGCAGTCCGCGAGTCCGGCAAACGCCTCGTCCTGGTTCTGAACAAAGCTGACCTGGTGCCCCGAGCCAACCTGACCTCCTGGCTGACGTACCTCCGCCGGTCGGCGCCGGCTGTGCCCTTCAAGGCTTCCACGCAGGACCAACAGCATAACCTCGGGAGGAGGAAGATGAAGCATGTGGTCAAGGAGAAGGAAATGAAAGGTTCGTATTGAATACTGTATACAGGGTTATTTGTAATTCACTAGCATCCTTTTAACCCTAAACTCCTACCACTTAAACAAATGTTTTTTGTTTTACAGCTTTTGTCATAACTTAATATTTTAGGTGTAATAACGTTTTGAAAATTTGAGATTACCTCTTATTTTTACGATACTCTGTGTATTTGTATGGGAAAAAAAGTGCTTTATTTTAAAAAGTCGTAAAACAAAAAACATTTGTTTGAGTGATAGGAATTCAGGGTTAAGAGGATGTCAGTGAATTACAAATAACCCTGTATAGCTAGACTCAAAAGGAAAAAACGGAACCTTATAGGATCACTTTGTTGTCCGTCTGTCTGTCTGTCAAGTTGTTTAAGAGGTGCAATATAATCATCATCATCATTTCAGCCGAAAGACGTCCACTGCTGAACATAGGCCTCCCCCAAGGCTCGCCAAACAGATCGGCCCTGCGCCATCCGCATCCAATGCGTTCCAGCTACCTTAACCAGGTCGTCGCTCCATCTTGTTGGAGGCCTACCTACACTGCGTCTTCCGGTCCGCGGACGCCACTCGAGAACCTTTCGGCCCCATCGGCCGTCAGTTCTACGGGCGATGTGCCCTGCCCACTGCCACTTAAGTCTAGCGATTCTTCGAGCTATGTCCGTGACTCTAGTTCTTGCGCGGATTTCATCATTTCTAATGCGATCCCGCAGAGAAACTCCAAGCATAGCCCTCTCCATCGCCCTCTGAGTGACCTTGAGCTTCCTTATAAGACCCATCGTTAGCGGCCACGTCTCAGTGCCATAAGTCATCACTGGCAACACACACTGGTCAAAGACTTTTGACCTGAGACACTGCGGTATATCGGATGACAAGATATTGCGGAGCTTCCCGAACGCTGCCCAGCCGAGTCTAATTCGTCGATTGACCTCTTTCTCGAAGTTGCACCTACCCAATTGGATTGTATAATAATAATTAAAAAAAAAAATATTTGAATATTCTCCATAGGTTGTTAGTATCATGCAGTATTAAAGATGTAGTTAGTACTTATAAAATTAGAAACAATACAATGCATTAATTATCCTTAACTAAGTGTCATCTTGGTGAAGTTTAAGATATAATCAAGCAACACATACCATTTTACCTTTTCTATTACGTCATTATCATTATATTTTAGGTGGAGCCTGTGTGGGCGCAGAGTTGCTGATGAGCCTCCTGGGCAACTATTGCCGCAACAAGGGCATCAAGACCTCCATCACCGTGGGCGTGGTGGGGCTGCCCAACGTTGGGAAGAGCTCCATCATCAACAGCCTCAACCGCTCCAAGGCGTGCAATGTTGGCAGCACGCCTGGTGTCACTAAGTAAGTCACGGGACTGTATTTTTATTACCCACTCATCATCCATTATCCCAGCCTATATACGTCCCACTGCTGGGCACAGGCCTCCTCTCAGAATGAAAAAAAAATATGATATTATTAGGATTTCTAATGTTCGAAACTTAAATATAAAATAGATTAGTAACTAATATTTATGCCAACTCTAAGAGTTAGGCAGTATATGGTATACGTACGGTATACGCTTTTATTTAAAAAAAAAAAAACAGAGTGTTCATACTTCAAAAAAAAGCGGGAAAATTTTAACATTTTGGAAATATTTCGTTGTCAATTTATTTTGTCTTGGTAGTTTTTTGTTTTATTTTTGAGAAGAACACTATATAAGCTTCCACCAATAAGTGACATACTGGACTCGTACATAGAAATCCTCGCCTATGGCTTGGATTTCAAATCGCACTTGGCCAGTATGGCTTACTTACTGGTCTCTTCAGTAATGTACTATTTTATGTACGTATAACTGATGATGATGATGATGATGTATGGGGACGCCTCGCTGAGCCAGGCGGGCTGTCGACCGTTTTGCACAGTCATTCAGCCCAGTTCCCCGAGGTTGGAGCCGACGGTTACTGTCCCAGCAGCGCTCCCACACAGCATCTCTCCTCGAATCTTCTCGTTCTCCTGCTGAACATAAGGACATCTTTGAGACTGACATCCTTTAGCTCCTCCTCCCTCAGCTCGTCACTCCCGAATACATCACGCCGCGCTGCCATTAATCGTATAACTGACATTCAATCTTAAGTCAGGTTTAGACAGGGTCAGTAACTGACTTCGAATTCGAGACAAATCAGCGCTGACCCGAGGAATACCCAATGTAAATTGAAAGTCAGCGCTGACCTCCTGCCGCTGTACTGACTTAAAACCAATTTACATTGGGTACTTCTCGGGTCAGCGCTGACTTGTCTCGAATTCGAAGTCAGTTACTGACCCTGTCTAAACCTGCCTTTAGGGTGGTAAAGGAATTTTTTGGGCAACTAAACTGTATGACCATTTAGTACAATGTAGATAATTTTTGTAACACGCATATTTCATGGTTATTGTAATGTCTTACAAATAAAATCTCCCAATTAATTATTTTTTTTTATTCGCTCTATAACAACAAGTCGCCACATAATTTACGCCATCTTGCGTCAGAGAGAGCGAGAGCGCTAAGGGCTCCCACACAATACTGCAAATTCGCATCGCATCGCAAATATCTGCGAGCTCGTACGAATGCACCGCAAGAACTTCCGATCTGATTCGCATCGCGCAAGGTTCAGGTGTCCATAGAAATCATATGGTCACCTGAACTTTGGTCTTACCGTACGAAATCGCATCGCAGCAATTCGCATCGTTAGTTTCTGCGATGCGGCGTCGCATCGCATCGCAGTATTGTGTGGGAGCCCTAAGAGCGAGCGATACAACTAATGCGACCCAACATAGACTATCACAGTTATGCCTTCCACAGACAAATGCAAACCGTCCAGCTGGATTCCAAGATCAAGATCCTGGACAGCCCCGGCATAGTGTTCACGGCGGGAGCGGACAGCGATGCGTCGGTGGCGCTGAAGAACGCTATCCGAGTGGGCAGCCTCAAGGACCCTGTCACACCGGCCACCGCCATACTGCAGAGGGCCAACAAGGCTACGCTCGTGGAGCTGTATATGATACCGGAGTTCAGCACGCCGCAGGTAAGGCCACGCCGTTATTAGTCCAATAAAATAAACATTGACGACCGCTTTAGCCTAGTTGGTAGTGACCCTGCCTACGAAGCAAGAGGTCCTGGGTTCAAATCCCGGTAAGGGCATTTATTTGTGTGATGAGCACGAATATTTGTTCCTGAGTTATGGATGTTTTCTATGTATTTAAGTATTTATTAATCTATATAAGTATGTTTATCGTCGTCTAGTACCCATAGTACAAGCTTTGCTTAGTTTGGGACTAGGTCGATTTGTGTAAGATTGTCCCCTAATATTTATTTATTTATTTATTTATAAATAGGTTTTCATGTTGAGTGTGTTATTTGGGGCATTTTCAATAAAATATGTACCCTTAACTTTTTTTTATGAGGAAATTTTGTAGTTTTCTTACTCAGAAACTGTGGCTATTCCGAAATTCGAAAATCGAAGTTTGTATCTTACCGTCTCGCTCACTCTCGTATGAAATCTATTACCTTGAGCGGGACGACTCAATACGAAGTTCTAATTTTGAACCACGTATTAAGAGTAACAAGGGGCTCCGGCTATTCCGAAATTAGAAAATCGAAGTTGGTATCTTACCGTCTCGCTCACTCTCGTATTAGGTCTATTACCTTGAGCGGGACGACTCAATACAAAGTTCTAATTTTGAACCACTGCCACCGCCATACTGCAGAGGGCCAATAAGGCTACGCTCGTGGAGCTGTATATGATACCGGAGTTCAGCACGCCGCAGGTAAGGTCACGCCGTTATTAGTCGAGTTGAGGGTGTGTTATTTGGGGCATTTTTAATAAAAAATGTACCCTTAACTTTTTTTTATGAGGAAATTTTGTAGTTTTCTTGCTCAGAAACAGTTTCTATTCCGAAATTCGAAATTTTAAGTCTAGGTCACTCTCGTGTTAAATACGTGATATTAGCGCGAGCGGGACGGCACGATACGAAGTTCGAATTTCGAACTTCTTGGTATTTTAGTCAGGGGGGCTATTCCGAAATTCGAAAATCGAAGTTTGTATCTTACCGTCTCGCTCACTCTCGTATGAAATCTATTACCTTGAGCGGGACGACTCAATACGAAGTTCTAATTTTGAACCACGTATTAAGAGTAACAAGGGGCTCCGGCTATTCCGAAATTAGAAAATCGAAGTTGGTATCTTACCGTCTCGCTCACTCTCGTATTAGGTCTATTACCTTGAGCGGGACGACTCAATACAAAGTTCTAATTTTGAACCACTGCCACCGCCATACTGCAGAGGGCCAATAAGGCTACGCTCGTGGAGCTGTATATGATACCGGAGTTCAGCACGCCGCAGGTAAGGTCACGCCGTTATTAGTCGAGTTGAGGGTGTGTTATTTGGGGCATTTTTAATAAAAAATGTACCCTTAACTTTTTTTTATGAGGAAATTTTGTAGTTTTCTTGCTCAGAAACAGTTTCTATTCCGAAATTCGAAATTTTAAGTCTAGGTCACTCTCGTGTTAAATACGTGATATTAGCGCGAGCGGGACGGCACGATACGAAGTTCGAATTTCGAACTTCTTGGTATTTTAGTCAGGGGGGCTATTCCGAAATTCGAAAATCGAAGTTTGTATCTTACCGTCTCGCTTACTCTCGTATGAAATCTATAACCTTGAGCTGGACGACTCAATACGACGTTCTAATTTTGAACTACGTAGCAAGAGTAACAGGGGGGCTATTCCGGAATTCGAAGATTGTATTGCGCCATCTCGCTCATTCTCGTATTACTTAAGAAAGTTTATACCTGCTGAGCTGGTAACGTTGCATTTTTGTTAGTTTTTCTCGATTATTCCATAAAAATTGAATGAAAATTAAAAATGTGGCCTATAAGAATTGTTCTAATCGAAAACATTGTACTATAACTCTTAGTGCTTCAAAAATAGGGTCTTAATGTTCGCTTATTTGTCACTAGCTATAACTTTGTAAAGTGCAGGTAACTCACGGAGTTAGGGTGACTAGAAGCGGCATCGAACGAACGAACTTATGGCTATTATATTACTTATGCGAAATCAAGATTTCTTATTCTTATTCTTAATATATAAGTTAATGTGTCTACTGCAATAACTATTTGTGATAGACTTTTATTTTCTTTAATACGAACAAATTATTACCTACAATAGAGAAATATTTCTCTAGGCAGATGTGATGATGATGACTATACTATTACATTAGACACATTCAGTGGCGTGCCTAGGGTATCAGGCTATGGCAAGCCGAGAGATATGTTTTAGTATTCTTTATAATTTAATGTAGGTTAATCCATTTTGTTGCCGCTTTACTCAGTTTGGGCAAGCTTACCAAAGCACACTTCATTCTATTACTAGAAAGAATTTTAAATTTTACAGACTCATTCTCACACGCAACGCACTAAAACAAAAATACCTATTTATTTTGTAATTACATAAATTCACGCATTTTACAACGCCTTGCATGGTATGGCCCACGATTCGATATAAACAATCGTGAAGTTATTCATCTCGCCCGCGCACTCGCGTTCTAAACCAAACGCAGCAAACTTCACACCGTAAGCCAGATTCAAAATTGCAAAGAAAGCGCTATATATGCAGCTATACATAGATATTTGCAAAACTAACGTTTTCCTAAGTATGAAAAGAGCGTTTCGAAGCCCCGTAAAAGCCCACAAGAACGAGCGAGATGTCATGCTATTTATAACGTCGCTACTATCGCCTATCGCCGCGTCGGCCGCCGTACAGCGCCGCTGGGCCGCGCAGCGGATTTGTTATGCAATTCTTGGTATTTTACGTAAAATAAAGCGCGTTATTATGAAAGTGATTTTATTAGAACTTTTTCGTTTGGACGAGGTTTGGCTTTTATTTTTAATCTTGATTTGAGATTTATAAGGCAAGCCCGGCTTTTGGGCTTCTATGTAAGGATCGCCACTGGACACATTAACTTATATATTAGAACAATTCTTATAGACCACATTTTTAATTTTCATTAAATTTTTATGGAATAATCGAGAAAAGTAACAAAATGCAACGTTGCCAGCTCAGCAGGTATAAACGCTCGTAAATACTATTAGCGTGAGCGGGATGGCACGGTATGAAGTTGGAATTTTGTACTTACTTGGTGGTACAAGGGCAATGTCTGTTCGACAGGAATTCTTCGCGCAAGTAGCGTCTCGCATGGGCCGCTACAAGAAGGGCGGGGTGCCGGACCAGGAAGCTGCCGCCAGGATACTGCTCAACGATTGGAACACGGGAAAGGTGATAAATTATGAGTTTTTGCTAAAAACCCCTAAAAATCAATTAATAAAAAAGATAATCATTTAATTTTTAAAGAAAAACTCAATAAAGCAAAACAAATTGTCAATACACACAAAATACAATAAAATAAAAATAAAAAAATATAAAGTCAGTCAAATAAACCGCCCCGGATCGCACCAGGCGCAAATGTGCCCAACACACTAGCCGCATTGCCCCGCTGAACCGCGATGGACCACCTTTGCACCAGAAACGGCCCAGAGCGATGGTCAAGACCAAGACCTCTCTCACGAAGACGGCGCCCCACTTAACTTTTGCTAAAATAGTTATTTGTAATACGAGGTTGGTAAGTAAGGTTTTACAATTGAGTTGACGAGTGATAAACCCGAGCCGCAAGGCGAGGGTTTTCACCGTCACGAGTTTGTAAAACCTTGCCAACCGTGTATCATACGACGTTTTTCAATACATTTGTGTGAAAATAGGCAATCAACAACACAAAACAACGCAAAGTTTTACAAAAATTAATATATACGATATGCGTAATGCATTACATTTCAAATTTACCTGCTTCACCTGCGATGCAATTCAATGGTGTGTGTGAAGAAGTTCCCAATCCGCGCTGAGCCCGCATGGGAAATACACTCCAAGACCTTTCATTCTGAGAGAAAGCCTGTGCCCTGCAGTGGGACAGTGGGTTAGATGGGTAAGTCCGCGGATCGTCTCGACCGCCAGTACTTTTATGTAACAAATTACTGGTAAATAAAGTGAAAAATGCCACTGAGTTTTACAATTTAGTTAGACGGAATGCATCTTTCCGTATTTTCTTCCGTACTTTATGAATCTTTTTACTTACAGTGGACAACAATCGTTACATATAAGTGCAGCGGTTGAAACGCTCCGCGGCCTTGCCCAGGTGTGTGTGTGTGTTTCTTAGTATTAGTTCTGTAGTGTGATATTGATATATCTTGTTCAGGTTCGCTATTACACGGAGCCGCCGGAAATGCCCGAAGCCGAAATCCACGTCGACGCTAAGATCGTGTCGGCGGCGGCGCAGGAGTTCGACATCAACGCTTTCGAAGCTATGGAGACTGAGACCATGGACGCACTAGGTCAAGTCGACGGAGACGGGATTAAGGTAACGCCAAATTTTTTATGCAAAAATCATTTTTAATCTCCGACACAAAAAGAGGGGTCTTATAAGTTTGACCGCTATGTGTGTGTGTGTGTTTGTGTGTGTGTATGTGTCTGTCTGTCTGTGGCATCATAGCTCTTAAACGGGTGAACCGATTTGGATGCGGTTTTTTTTATTAGAATGCAGGTTTCTTGGCGATGGTTCATAGATATGTTTCATCAAAATCGGTTCAGTCGTTCAAAAGTTATCAGCTCTTTTGTTAGCTGCGGAAGGGATCTTAGACGCATAATGGGCATTTACTTTATGTTCAAACATACGCGTGACATAATTGCGTTGGGGGTTTTTAAAATTTCTAATTTATAGTTATTCTAATATTGGGCGTACTTTCTCGGCGCCAAGAAGTTATTTGACATCTCATACTATACTAGCTATACTACATATAGGTAACGCCACCAGAGTTGAGGCCACGCACACAACCACATCTCATGTAATCACAGCGGGATTTTGACGTTGTGTTGACGTTGAACGACAACACAACGACAAAATCCCGCTGTCATTACATGAGATGTGGTTGTGTGCGTGGCCTCAACTCTGGTGGCGTTACCTATACTTAATGTTATAAATGCGAAAGTGTGTCTGTCTGTTCCTCTTCACGCTTAAACCGCTGAACCGATTTTGATGAAATTTGTTATGGAGATAGTTTGAGACCCTGCGAAGGACATAGGATAGTTTTTATACCGGAAAATCGCATAGTTCCCGCGGTACAGCGATAAACGAACGAAGACGGAGTATACCATGCATTTATGTTAGTAGAATAGGTAAAATTAATATTACAAGAATTTACTATCCAACTAACTTATTTATCTGACTAAGCTAAAATTCTACAAATGATGTCAAGGAGACCTCGTTTTTTATGTTGCTATTCAGATTCTTAAGATTATTAAAATAAATGTCACGCTTAACTAAAAGTAATTAGTTGCTAACTAGCGGTTATAAGTCGGATACTATCTGACTAGTCTCGGTCTTGTCGGAAGACCTTCTTCAAGGATTTATGTATTGTAATACATAATATGTCTGTTCGTATGTATTTAACGTGGTGTACTTCCGTTTGGCAAATTATTTTTCCCAAACTGATTCATTTGGCAAATGTTTTATTTCCCAAATGTTTATTTTTTCTGAAACTGTTAACTATTCAGGATATATGTATTTCAGGACTATTCTGTTGGTTAGTTTAAGTTAGGTTAGATTTGTTTTATGACAATCCTGAAAGTTTACAGTTTCAGAAAAAATAAACAGTTGGGAAATGAAACATTTGCCTAATGAATCAGTTTGGGAAAAATAATTTGCGAAACATTAGTAAACCATTTAACGTCTCTGGGACTTCTAAAACGATTACAAAACTTGATTCACCAATGGAATATTTAATGGTGTAATATTTTCGTCGACAGATCACAAGCACCGGTCCAGTCAAAGCGCTAGATGAAATGCAAGTCGACGAGGACGAGTCAAGCTTACTCCCTAAGACCCTCAACATAAGGTCCAAATTAGACAAAACCCAGTCCGCCAACAAGCGTGCTAAAATCGACCCCGAAATGCAGTTAGAAGGCAACACTAAACTCAATAAGCTAAGAAAGCAACAGTTCAAAAGAGAGAAGAAGAAGCACGCTAAACATGAAAAGCAGGCTGTCAATTTGGCCGGTGTCCTTGAGAACGTCACTCTAACGTCCTTTAAAAAGGACGATTACAACTTTAAAGAGGATTTTTCGCTGTAAATATATGAATAAATGTTGTATTTCATTTGTTGTTTTGTTTATACGAAGGTTAAAATCAATAATATAAAGATCTTGTGTCACGGTGTTTGTTATCGAACTCCTCCGAAACGGCTTGACCGATTTTTATGAAACTTGTTTGTCTACATTTGGCAGGTCTGAGAATAGGTCGTAGGCTATATTTTATACCCCTATTCTTCGCAGACGGAGTCGCGGGCAACAGTTAGTTTAAGTTATAAGAAGCACTTATGAATGCCGAAGGATCTACCACCGGTTAGGAAAAACCCTGTTGAGAAGACTCTGGCAAGAAATTCAACAATGTATATCTTTTTTCAAATAGATCTAAGTACAATGTTTTTAAACTACATACATCTAAAGTATTTAATACAGCTAAATTTTTTTAAGCTTTTGATACTACGGACCACAGAAATATATCGAGATAGAAGGAAAATGCTCGGCAATTTGTAGCGAGACCGAGCCTGTAACGTCTTGCGTAGGTACTTTGACGTCACGAGTGTAATTTAGTGATGGGAAACATAAGCCGCGCGAAATCAATTCAAAAGCATCGATTCACAGATCGATTAGGGAACCGATTCTTATGCACAGAGGAAATGATAATTATTTTCGACAGAGGAAATGAGAAAGGTCAGAATTTCAAATCGAAAAATATAAATGTAGGTAGGTACCTACCTAACCAATAAATTGCTTTACATTTGTCAATACCTACTATAGCCGCTGCAGTTATTCATCATCATCATCATCATTTCAGCCGTAGGACGTCCACTGCTGGACATAGACCTCCCTCATTGACGCCCAATCATTACGGTTGAAAGCGACTTGCATCCACCCTGAACCTGCGGCCTTCACCGAATCGTCCGTCCATCTCGTTGGTGGACGTCCCACGCTGTGCTAGCCAGTCTGTGGTCTCCATTCGAGAACTTTTGGGCTCTAACGACCATATGTTCTGCATGCTATATGGCCTGCCCATTGCCATTTCAACGAGCTAATCCGTTTGGCTACGTCGGTGACCCCGGTTCTTCTACGGATCTCCTCTCTTCTGATTCGATCCCGTAGAGAAACTCTGAGCACAGTCCTCTCCATAGCTCGTTATTACCTACCTACCTATAATCGTGTGAATACTACACACACACACACACACACGCACATTTTTTAAAATAATATTTAGCCTTATGTAACTGTGTACCTTTTCATCATATGACATCATCACTACATCAATAGTCGGATAAGCTGTACTGATTACTCGTCGGTACTTTGATGGCCAGTAAAGGTGTCTTCGTGGAAATGTATAGAACAATTCTTGCTGTTTTTTGTAGATTCCTTTTTTTTAATATGAGGATCATTCGGAAAACTAAAATAAAATTGCAATATAGAAGTAACCATAACCTGTTTGTTAATAATATTTGCTTTGCACTACGTACATTATATAGCTACATAATAATATAAAAACGTAATTATCATTTCCTCTGCTTTCAAAATCGATTTTAATCGAGTGAGAACTGCGATAGTGTACTTGTACATCACTATTCTTACTTTTGACAGAAAAAATGATAAATTGACATTGGACGTGACTCGATAGTTTGAATAGCTTATTTTTACATTGCTGGTTTTGAACGCACGCCATGTCTGGCTCGTCAAATTAAAGCCGCAATGGAAAGCTAGCGTGGACACACTATCGCCCGCTACTGTTCTGATGAAAATAATAAAATAAATCGTTTTTTAATTAATAACAGATATTTTAGGACAAATAGTACTTACCAATGAAAGGAAATACCTCGACTAACAGCTCCAACTTTATCTGTAGTATTTGAACAGTTAATTACTGAACAACGAGTCATTTTATTTTTAAAACTTGACGTCGCACGCAGACCGCGGTCGTGAGCAGACTGAAGTTCGCGGCGAGCATTGGGGCTTATAAACTCCATTTGGCCAGTCAACGTACGTAAACTCTTTCCTTCTATCTCGATATATTTCTGTGCTACGGACCGCCAATGCGGATCGGAAATAATTCCAAACATCCCTATCTATGATATATAATCATCATAAAAAAACATATATGGCCTTAGATATTAAATCACCGCGGTGAAACTAGGAATAAAACTGACTGTTACTCTATACTAGTTTGTACCCGTGATTCCATTCGCTGGAAAAATTGGGTCTTGCAGTTGCATTCAAATTCGGGACATTTGCCAAATTCGGAAAAATAATATCGTACATTTCATTATCGTTGCAAAACGAAAACGGGTAGGTAAGTTACGCGTGAAAAAACTAAGGACGTTGAAGTTAATTCGAAAACGAATAATAATAATAAGATATATTTATTTTCTCCACCACCAAGATACAAAGTAAAAGTAAAAAACAGACAAATATAACGTAGTAATAACAGCAAATTGCTGATAAGAGAATTATTTTAACACGTTAGTGGGTTTTTAGGTAGCCAGAGAAACGGCAAACTGCGAACATGCAACTAGATAACCAAATGCTATCAGCTAATAAATCATTCATTGCCTCGGAGGTATTGTACTTAGTAAAATGCAACGTTATTTGGTATGACTGATGTGTATGTATGTAATGTACCGTACCTATAACCGTACCGTACTGTGTCATAAACAGGTACAAATGGATAAAATGTTAAGATGTAACATTGTCAATAAGTACAAAATGTTTGTGCAATCAAGTAGTTTTGCCTGAGTATTTTTTGAACTAAAACAATTACTTTGCTCACCCGCGACCTTACAATAGTTACGTTTATGCAAGAAATGTGTGTTCATGCAGTTCCTCCACCTCCACACTGTACGAACACACACAAATCACATAAACAAAACTATCACCACCACCAAGCTACACTGACGCGTTTCGAACTCAACCAGAGCTCATCCTCGGAGTTACCACAACCGTATGCTATGCTACCAAATGTTAAACTCAAACGTTTACGTTAACATTTGGTAGCATAGCATACGGTTGTGGTAACTCCGAGGATGAGCTCTGGTTGAGTTCGAAACGCGTCAGTGTAGCTTGGTGGTGGTGATAGTTGTGTTTATGTGATTTGTGTGTGTTCGTACAGTGTGGAGGTGGAGGAACTGCATGAACACACATTTCTTGCATAAACGTAACTATTGTAAGGTCGCGGGTGAGCAAAGTAATTGTTTTAGTTTATTAATATGGACCTCCGCAAAGTAACGCCTGATTCAATAAATGAGTATTTTTTGGTAAATTGATCTAACCAGACCCTTTGTCAAATTGCACAAAAGTCAAAAAGTATACTTATACTTATAATAATGTCAATAAAGCACATTCAGGCCATCGTATTTTGTACATTTTGACCCCAGCCAGAGTATTCTGTCGTAAAAACTTCCGGACACAAGGACATTTAGACTACAGTGAATCATCATCATCATCACCCCAGCCTATATACGTCCCTCTGCAGGGCACAGGCCTCCTCTCAGAACGAGAGGGGATGGACTGTAGTACCCACGCGGGCCCATTGCCGATTGGGAACTTCACACTCACCATTGAATTTCTTCGCCTAGTGAATGCTGACTTGGAAACATTCTGCCTGCTTTTTTTCTCACTATGGTTTTTTTACTGAAGCTTATTTTTACAATCGCGTTTTTACCCAACTTTAATCGACACAGAAGCATAGGTAAGTTTAGGTTATGTTAAGTTTGCATCGGCCCGAAGGGCCAAAAGCACACAGACGAAGGAGCTCCACTTGTCCGTCGACACTGTTTCTGTGTCAGTTCAAATTGGGAAAAAACGCTACTGTGAAAATCCTTTAGTTGCAGTAGTTCGGTTGATTTGTCCGGGACCGAACTGCTGCAACACTTTTTGTCTCAGTAGTTCGGTTAACACGTCAAACCGAACAGTTGGGAAGACTTTAGTTGCAGTAGTTGTGTTGACTGTCCGGGATCGAACTACTGCCACAATTTTAGTCTTATTAGCTCGGTTATGACGTCAAACCGAACTACTGAGAATTGAAACGACTCAAAAGGACGTTTAAGGATTAGATTGTACAACAAGAGCATAAAACGAGCCATTTTACCCGAGACGTTTGGTTGGTCAATTTAATTTAATGCTAGAGTTTTAGGTACACTCTTCTTTTCACTTCGATTGCAAGGAAATGAAATAAGTAGCAACATCGCAAATAAAATTAACTAGCTCTTATTTTTCATGGATTGTGTATTTAGCTATATTTTTAATCGCGCTTTTTGAGTCGTTTCAATTTTCAGTAGTTCGGTTTGACGTCACAACCGAGCTAATGAGACTAAAAGTGTGGCAGTAGTTTGGTCCCGGACAATCAACCGAACTACTGCAACTAAAGGTTTCCCAGCAGTTCGGTTTGACGTCTTTACCGAACTACTGAGACAAAAAGTGTTGCAGCATTTCGGTCCCGGACAAATCAACCGAACTACCGCAACTAGAGGGTGAAAATAAGCTTCAGTAAAAAACTAAGTATAGTGAGAAAAATAGCATCCGGGAATAAATGCGAATGGAATGTTTGCTGCTAGGAAATAACGATTTCGGTAAATTGATTTAATCAGTCCCCGGAATGACTATGCCCATATTAGGTCATTTCCTTTTAGAAGAGACTTCAGATCATAAAACCGGCCAAGAGCGTGTCGGACACGCCCAAGATAGGGTTCCGTAGCAGGTACGAAAAAATCTTTGCAAACTTTATTAATGTGTTTGTTTTGGTCCCAACGTCGGCGGTACAGCGCCATCTATCGGCGAATTGGGTAACTAATCTACTGCAGTCTACTAGATAGAACTAGTATGTATGTTGATTGTTTTTCAGATGTAACATATTTTTTTTATTTGAAAGAAGATACTGTTAGCGTGATCTTATAGGTACTTAAAGAAAAAAAATGCTTGCAATGAGTTAAATTATAATCTTAGTTTAGAAATATTAAAAAAAAAAACTTAAAAACTGCTCAACTGATTAAGTTGAAAATAATTTTCCTAGAAAGTTTTTATTAAGTTTAACTTACGTGATTTTTTTCATATTTTTTAGACGTGCGGTTCAAAAGTTAGAGGGAGCGGGACACATTATTTTGAACTTTCGGAGTGAATATATCCGAAAATATTCACTTTATCAAAAAATGGTTTTAGAAAACCTCTATTTATTTTCAAATACCTATCCAATGATACCCCACACTATAGGGTTAGTCGAGAAAAAAAAATCACCCCCACTTTACGTCTATGGGAGGTACCCTAAAAAATATTTTTTTACCTTTTTTTATTTATGCACTTTGTCGGCGTGACTGATATATATATTCATGTCAAATTACAGCTTTCTAGTAATAACAGTCTCTGAGCATAGCCGCGGACAGACAGACGGACAGACATGGCGAAACTATAAGGGTTCCTAGTTGACTACGGAACCCTAAAAAGGAACAATATTTTTACAACATACTCGGCATGGTTCTACCTTGCCATCTTTTGTTTTCTTTCTTTCTTATGTTACGCCTACCCGTGATTGGGTGATCGTTTACATGTAATTGAATAGTTTTGTTTGGTTTTGTTTAACTTTAATAGATTTTAGGTAAAGTTAAAGAGGACGGCGAATCCTGTTCCACCGTGATACAGTTTTATACTAGTACGGGGAACAGAAGACGCTTACTCGCAAACTAATGAGGAGTAAACAATTAAGTCTTAAGTAAAGAATAATGTATACTTACATAGCATTATACCTCAATTAGTGTAGCTTATTTGTAAGTAAGCAGTGGTTACATTTATGGTACTGAATAAAGATAATTATTATTATTAATTATTATTACTAAGTAGGTTATTAGGTACCTACTACTTTACTACCTAACTGTAAAGTAGGTTATGTTGTTGTTGCTTACGTACCTACCTACTTTAAATGTAGGCGATAATCAATTAAAAACTGCGAAATTAATGTCGATAATCAGTCAGAATAAAATGAAATTAAGTTTGCAAGCTACCTAATTACAGTAGGTATGCCGGGATACTCGTAGTTTATTAATGATTTTAATGAATGTATTTTAATGTATTTTAATGAATGGACGGAAACTTAATTAAAAAAATCAGATTATTTAATAGATGACTACTGTAACAATTTCGAACACTCTCATTTGACAACCGGTTTATTGAGCGAGGTTAAAACACGACCGGCCCAATTGCATCACAAAGTACAACCACAGATTACTTAATAGTTACTTCGTAACAGATACTGCATCCCGTACAAAATCTTGGTACTTACCGCGATTGTAGCCACAGATTATACTACTCCGTCTCCTTTTTTTTTTTTTTTTTTTTTTTTTATTAAATGGCGTCTGTCCAATTGGACAATTTTGCCAGCGTCAAGGTTGAGAGCTACAGATGTTTATAGATTACTCCATGGATTACTCAGGTTGTCAGGCGCTGTGATGTCAAATGACCGGTAGGGTTAGTTCAGGATACCTACAATAACAAAAATTGTCAATTTTACAATACCTACTTAAACCGGTTAGGACAAATACAAAAAGCACATATACTTAGTGGGATGATAAGAGAGGTTATAGCTTGATGTTAAAATGCGTAATAAATCTTGTTAAGACGTCAATAAAGTTAGTGTTTACAAAGGAAAGCGTGGTCCTAAAACTTGCTGGGCGGGGAATAAAGTCAGGAAGATGATCATACAAGGAAATAGGGATATTGGGGCAGTTGAAGAATATGTGGTCTGGTGTACCCTCCTCAAGGCCACACTCACACAAGGAATGGTCACGCACGTGGATCTTTGCCAAAAAAGAAGGGGTGCATACATGGCCGAGGCGCAACCGAATAACCGTGGAAGTAGCACGCTTGCTGGCTGTCCGATATTTAAAAAACCACGGTTTGGTCGGAAGGTTTGGTTGAATATCTCCATAAAGTTTACCCTTAGACAGTCGCGAGATACTCCATTCTTGGTTCCAGCGTTCGAGGAGATTGAACTTGGCCAAAGCTCTGATATCCTGGCTAAAGCATTCTGAGTGGGAAGTACAGCCTATCTGAATAGCTTGCTTGGCACATGCGTCTGCCTGCTCGTTACCGGCGATGCCTGCATGGCCCGGGATCCAAGCGAGAGCAACTTCAATGCCCAGTAAGTAGCATTTATGGAGGATTTCTCTAGTCTTCAAGTTGATATAAAGATTGTCCTTAGCACGGAATGGGAATTTAGCAATATCTTGAAGGCAACTAAGACAGTCAGAAAAGATAATTGATTTATTTATTTTGTGAGATTCTACATACGAGACAGCCTCAAACAGGGCAATAGCTTCACCGGAAAAAACAGACGATTGGGGGTGACATTTAAAGCTCAGCATGATCTTGTAGCGAGGGATCCAGACAGCCGAACCCACAGAACCCTCATCAGACAGTTTGGAAGCATCGGTGAATACGGAAGTCCATCCTTCCCATTTTTCTGACAGAGTCATATTGAAAATGGTGTCTGCACAGGGGGTATCTTTCTTGATACCAAAATGTTGAGTAATGTTAGGCTGGAAGATAAGGGCATCAAAATTAATGGAAAACAGAGGGTTGCCAGAGAATTTAAGGATCGGGGGACTGTCGGAATATTTTTGGAACGTTTTTACTAAGCAAGGAGTTTCTTTATGGGTCCAATATTTAGAAGAGGGAATTATTTGGGAGAGATTAAATAGACGGGACATAAGTGGGTGGTCGGAATACTGAATAGATTTTAGAAGATAGCGGTCAGATAGGAACTGTCTACGTAGTCTAAGTGGGGGGTCGAGACATTCCACTTGAAGAGCATTAATGGGAGAGGACTTCATAGCCCCAGTTATTATTCGGAGGCACCTAGACTGTATCTTATCGAGGAAGGATAGATTAAGCTTGCTGCAGGGTTCCAGAAGGAAAGAGCCATAGTCCAGGTGGCTCCGAACGATAGCGTTGTATAATAATTTCTGCGCGTAGGGATGAGCACCCCACCACGCACCCGAGAGAGCTCTCATCACGTTTATGCTTTTTTCACATTTATTTTGCACGTATTTCAGATGGGGGACTCCAGACATACGCGAGTCAAGATATACACCCAGAAACTTAACACTGTTTTCGACAGTAACATATTCCTCGTCGACAAAAATATCCACATCGGGAATCCACCTTCTTCTGGAAAACACGACAGCAGAGCTCTTGGATGCTGACAAACTGAGGCCATGGTCTTGCAGCCACTCATTGAGGTATCTTAAGGCAGTGTTTAAACGGGAAGTGCTATCCGAGAAGGAGTCAGAGGAGTAATACAACACAATGTCGTCGGCATATTGTAAGATGTCACAGAAGGAATCCACTGTTCGATCGAGGTCCGAGGTGTAAAGGCTGTACAGGATTGGACTGAGGACAGATCCCTGCGGTAGACCCTTCCAGACGGTCCTGGGGGGCAGCATATGGTTTTCGGAGCGAACACAGATGGAGCGTTCCATAAAGAGGTTACATATAACATGAATCATCTTTCTCGGGATACTCAGCTCTTGCATTTTCTGCCTGAGTAACGGAAGTTGTACATTATCATATGCTGAGGTAATATCTAGGAACACGCCCACTAGGTGTTGACCTCTAGAGAGAGCTAGCCTGATGTCAGAGGTGAGGATGGATAAGCTGTCTATGGTTCCCATCCCTCGACGGAAACCAAATTGCGATTTTGAAAGGATTTGGCGACTCTCCAGAATCCACTCTAGCCTGTTTTTAATTAGGTGCTCTAGGATCTTGGCTAACACAGATGAAAGTGCAATCGGTCTACGTGAGGAGGGGTCAGAAGGGTCCTTATTGGGCTTTAAAAGTGGAATGACGATTTGCTGCTTCCACGCGTCAGGGATGGAACCAGATTCGTAAATGTTGTTGAATAAGGAAAGCAGATATCGCTTTGAAAGGTCGGTGCAATTCTTCACAAAGGAGTAGGGGATTCCGTCGACACCAGGAGAAGAGTCATTCAAGTGATCCAGGGCCGAAGACAACTCTGAGAAGGAGAACGGTTCATCCATTCTATCTGACGAAGGGGGGGACGGGAAGGAAGGAAAGCAATCCTCTGATGGCACATAAGGAGGGGATAGTTTATCCAGGAATGCGTCTAACCAAACATTTGGGTCATTGGATGCCTGGTTGGTCATGGTTAAGGATCCGCGGTATCTTTTTATGTTCTTCCATACTATGGAAGATGGGGAACGCGGGGATAGGTTTTCACAAAAACGCGTCCAACTCAACCTTTTTTTGGACAGCAGAAGTTTCTTACATCGAGCATTAGATTTTTGGAAGGAGAGGTAGTTATTCATGTTGCTCAGATCAGAGAGAAATTGATCTTCGGCTCGTTCCCGTTCCTTAATAGCCGCTGTGCATTCTGCATCCCACCAAGGGGGAGACGGAATTTTGTTAAGTGAGGCGTTTTTAACGGGGAAGCAGGAGTTAGCGGATGACGATAGTATAGAAACAAAGCTGTTATATAGTTCTAGGAAATTTTCATGCGAGACAGGGGGCAATAGGAGGACTTTGTTCTCTACCAGGGAAGAAAATTCCTCCCAGTCGACTTTGTCTAGTCTAAATTTTAGGAGAGGAGGGAGTGGAGAAGGAGTAGACACACCAGTGGGGAATGAAATAACGATGGGGTAATGGTCACTCCCATAAGACCTGTTTAGAATTTGCCAATCAAGGCTAGAAGCTAGTCCAGGAGAGGCTAGAGTTAGGTCCACTGCGCTAGGGTTTTGGGAGGGGGATGTTCTCCTAGTGGGAGAGCCATTGTTTATTAGGCATAAGTTAGACTTATCGAATAAATCTAACAGAAGCGTGGAATTGGAGTCACAAGAGAGAGATCCCCATAAAGTATTATGGCAGTTAAAGTCTCCCATAACTACTAAAGGACCGGGGAGGGAAGACAGGATATGATCTAGTTCAGAGATGAGAGAAGGATTAGGGTATGGGATATATATAGATATAAAAGTGGAACCTAAGGTCCTAACAGCTACAATGTTAATACCTGGGGAATGTTGGGGAACAGAACAAAGGGAATAAGAAAGGGAACGTTTGACAAGGATGGCACAGCCATCCCAGCCCTCAGTGCTGTCATCGCGGAGACATGAAAAGCCAGGGACCCTGAATCGGGAACTCGGCTTCAACCATGTCTCCGAAATGGCGAGCAGGAAAGGTTTGTGTTCATTTATTAAAAAAGATAGCTCATGTTTTTTGTTCCTAACACTTCTAACGTTCCATTGCATCACTGTCTGGCAAGCTGTATTGGCCATTATTGAGAGATATTGTTGTAGACAATTGGTTTAGCGTTTCTATGACGTTGTTCGGTATAGTATCGGAGAATTTCGAGAGGAGGTTGACTAGTGTGCTGATAAGCAGCTTAATGAGGTTGTCGTTTGGGGAAGCTGGTGATACATCAGTATCACTGTATAGATAAGCACAGCCGTTTGGCTGTGAGGATTGAGGTGTTTGAGTAATCTCGTCATGGGCAGCTTTATTGTAGCCTGGGCTACGTGGGGGGATCGGACGACGGGTGGTGAAGACGGTTTTCTTATATGAGCGGGGGGATTGAGGGTGTTGAGACTGGGGAGTGGGGAAGGACGGTGGGTCATACATGTTCTCACTAGTAGAGGGAGAGCGTTGAGGGATGCGGGCAGTGTCAGCGAACGACCGACGTACAGGTCGGAATCGGAGAGAAGCTTCGTTATATGGGATATTTTCCTCTGACATTACCAGCTTGATTGCCTTCTGTCTCGCATGTTCAGGGCAAGAGGAGTGGATGGCGAAGTGGGGACCACTACAGGAAAGGCAAGTGGCCTTGTCCTCCTGTACAGGGCACGATTCTCCTTCGTGTGACTGTGCGCATTTATAACAGCGGGGCTTTGAACGGCAGGCAGCCTTAATATGGCCAAAGCGGCAGCACTTGTTGCACTGTATTGAGGGCAGTTGGTAAGTCTCTACGGGCAGTGATGTATAAAAAGAGAAAATTTTCTCAGGCAGGATTTGCCCTATAAAAGTGAGTGCCACTGTTTGAGTTGGGATCCAGATTGTCTTTCCAGCCTCGGTAGACTTCCGGTTCAAACGGCGTGCCTTTATGACTTTAGAGTCATCGTTTGTATACTCAATTGAACTGACAAACTCCTCAAGGGTCCATTCAACTGGTACGTTACGCACCAGTCCCATACGCGTGACGTTATATGTAGGAATACTCGCGGAATAGCGGTGTTCGGCGAGAATAGGGTGGGCAATGAATTCATTTGCCGATTGAGCATCAGTGAATTCCACGGTCACTCGGTTGCGACCGCTGGGTTTAATGCCAGCCTGTTTTATACCGCGGACGCCATTCTGATGAATGAGCTTGGCGAACTTGAGGGGGCGAATAGAATAGCCGGAGGTTGGGTCATCTACTATCGTAACTACCTGTACGATAAACGGAGCTTTATCATTAGGGCCGTACAATAATTTGGTACCCGGGGCGTATTCAGGGACCGTGTAAGCGTGCTGTATAGAAGCCGCGGCTGGTATATCCGTGTTTCGTTTATCGATAATGTCTTTGATAACACTTTGGGTTTCCACAACACGCTTACGCGTTGCCAATAAGACCCGGTTGCCTTCGCTTTTGCCCCCGTCAGGGGGTTCGTTCCCTTCCATCTCCCACCAAAACCAACAAAACGATCACAAAACAAACACTCACTAAGATAAATATTAGTTCAACTTCACAGAGATCGCCGGTGTATTTTTTTTTAAAGAAGGAAAAACAAGGTTATTTTTTGGCACGTGTAGCAAGCAACGCTTCCGAGGCCAAAAAAAAACCTCCGTCTCCTTAAGAATGTGTGCGTGCCGACAGTGACAAGGGCTGGCAGTTTGGATTAAATTTTTTTTTTCTACATGTTGTTTTACCATTTTGTCGGGATAATTGCTATATATTATATCCATGCAAACTTTCTAGCACTAATATTCTTTAAGCTAAGCCACGGACGGACAAAGAGACAGACGGTCATGGCGAAACTATAAGCACAGATTACTTAATAGTTACTTCGTAACAGATACTGCATCCCGTACAAAATCTTGGTACTTACCGCGATTGTAGCCACAGATTATACTACTCCGTCTCCTTAAGAATGTGTGCGTGCCGACAGTGACAAGGGCTGGCAGTTTGGATTAAAAATTTTTTTCTACATGTTGTTTTACCATTTTGTCGGGATAATTGCTATATATTATATCCATGCAAACTTTCTAGCACTAATATTCTTTAAGCTAAGCCACGGACGGACAAAGAGACAGACGGTCATGGCGAAACTATAAGGGTTCCGTTTTTGCCATTTTAGCTCTGGAATCCTAACAAAAAAGATATTTATTGTAATGCGCAGAACACATTGCCATGCTCACAGTACCCTAGCGTTATACTAAATACGAAGGTCAACTTTCGAACTTCGCATCGTGCCATCCCCCGCTCACGCTTATAGCTTTTAATAGAAGAGTAAGAGGGACAGCACGATACGAACTTCCAAATTGTTATATTAGCTATTAATTCTAGCATAGTCATATTAAAATTTGCCCCCTGTTTCACCATTCACTTATAAAAGTCCAGGCGGCATATTTTTTCCGTGGAACACGAATGAACGTGCGTCGGCGCGCGCTTGTGACAACCTACTGGAATTTCGATCTTAGCAGATCGTCCCCGCGGTAGGTAAATATCGCGCGTAAGTACATGGCATGCATGAGGCCTGCTATAAGGGTTCCGTTTTTGCCATTTTAGCTCTGGAATCCTAACAAAAAAGGATATTTATTGTAATGCGTAGAACACATTGCCATGCTCATAGTACCCTAGCGTTATACTAAATACGAAGGTTAACTTTCGAACTTCGCATCGTGCCATCCCGCTCACGCTTATAGCTTTTTATAGAAGAGTAAGAGGGACAGCACGATACGAACTTCCAAATTGTTATATTAGCTATTAATTCTAGCATAGTCATATTAAAATTTGCCCCCTGTTTCACCATTCACTTATAAAAGTTCAGGCGGCATATTTTTTCCGTGGAACACGAATGAACGTGCGTCGGCGCGCGCTTGTGACAACCTACTGGAATTTCGATCGCAGGCGATCGTCCCCGCGGTAGGTAAATATCGCGCGTAAGTACATGGCATGCATGAGGCCTGGTACAACTTATATTACAAGCGGAACTCCCTTTCTTGTTAATATAACTGAAGCGAGAGTTCCGCTTGTAATATTAGTTTTGTCGACCTGGAATAAACGACAATAATGCACGACCTGTGAATTCAAACTCTTATAACAATAACTCAGAGTCGGTATTGCGGTGCGCCGCTTGCCCTATCCTATGCGGCCGAGGTGTGGTGTGGTGTGGTGTGGGGTAGCTCCGGGGGCCTCCTGGAGGAAAAGTATCCCGGGGCCTGAGTGCCCCGGGTGGCCCAAGGATTCCTTGGGTCTTTTCCTGGCCCCAGACAGGCGAGCTTTCCCCGCATCCCTCAGATGGACATCGGGTGGTGGATCGGGGGGTCCGTCACCCGCCAAAGATGTCCCGAGGTTGTAAAAGGCGCTCCAGGTGTTTCCGGAGCGCCTTAACGAAGGTGGGCCCGCAAGGGCAACCGCCGGTGGGGGCCGCGGATGGCGTAACCGTTCCCGTAGCCCCTACCTAAGCGGAGAGAGGGAACACCGTGGGGTTTTAGTCAGTAGGAGTCTGACATAACCCATCGTCCTCCCCCGAGGACGGTGGGTATCCATGAGGATTTCCCCACGTAAAAAAAAAAAAAAAAATGGCCCACGTCTCTTCTGTGTGGCGTGCGCCCTTCGTGCACCCTAATCCCGCATTGAAACAGTGGAGTGGAGTATCTGTGGGAGTATCATACGGCTTAGACTAAGAATATGACTAGACCAGTTCTATTTAAGACGAACAAAAAACCGTCATGTGTCTCTTTCTAGCACATGCAAAATCTCACTGTGAAAAAAAGAGTGAAGCATAGACAAACACCGCCATCTTAAACGTCAGTGTGTCAAATTCTGAGTCGTCGTGGTAGCCAGCTGGATACCAAACGTTGTTATCAGTTTTCCCTTGTTTTTATGTGTTTTATGCCATTTTGAAGAGTGAAATTTAGTTAATTTCATATCACTATAACCATGGATTGTGTGGCTATCGGTTGCAAGAGTAGAATGGGTGTATTAACAGAAAGTGACCAAAGAATATCTTTCCATCGGTAAGTTATCGACTATCATTATGAACTTATTGCGCAATGTTTAGATTATATGATCTGTTCTCAATAAATAAATTGCCGTTCTAAATATTGTGAAGTCATAAAGATCACGTCAGGCCAAAGATTTATTAAAATAATGAACAACAAAACATCTGTTCAGGCCGTTATGACAGTTCATGTACGTAAAATTTGATAATAGGGATGTGGTTAAATAAATCGATATTGTATGTCATCACATTGTATTTCAGGTTCAGCTTTTGTCACTTTTATTTAAAATTAATATATATTTTAGTTAAACTTTTTATAGGCTCTGAGAAGCACTACAAGAAAAACTAATTAAGTTGTATTATGGCTAATATAATGCTAATTGTTGATGTGTATTGTTCTCAGGTTACCTAAAGATCCTGATTTATGAAAGTTTGGCAGAAAAATAATCAAAAATGTGTTCTGTTTTTTTGAGAAATAAAAAAAATGGTTTTATTTAGTGGTCAATAAATAATAAAACTACGTAAAATAAAATCATAATTATTATTTCATAATTGTCGTTTTACTTTTCCCCTCATATCCATTATACTACTCGTACATAAATATACAAATAAATATAAATAACTAGCTGTTGCCCGCGACTCCGTCTGCGGACAATAGGGGTATAAAAAATAGCCTACGACCTATTCTCAGACCTGCCGAATATAGAGCAAAAGTTTCATAAAGATCGGTCAAGCCGTTTCGGAGGAGTTCGATAACAAACACCGTGACACGAGATTTTTATATATTAGATTGAAGATTGATACGCTTTATCGGGACCTAAGTATGGTCTCGTTAAAAAAATTGTACGTTGCACGTATTATTTGGGTCATTTTAGGCGATCGGCAGATGGCTGGCGGTAAGGCTCGGGGAGGTTAATTTGCGTTTTGTTTTTGTTGTTGTTTTTGTTAATAATTCTGTATCGTTTTTCGAGTTTGTCGTTATTAGATTTGACTAGTCCATACCGCCCCGCCACCAGCCAAGAGCGCCTCTGTATGCTTATTTTTAAACTCGCAGACTCTTATTTTACAACTTACAACTACTACTACTCATTCCAATATCAAACTGCTTTTCGTAATTTTAGAACTAAAGGAAAAGAGTATAAAATGAATCATTAAAATGCTGAATAGTATGCTTGTGAGTAATTTTTCGAATCCAATTTGGTCCTTCAAATTATGACACGATAATTATTTTTGACAGCTAAAGTTTATCGATATAAAAGTAGCACATCTCTAGGATATATATATATCGATTTATAAATACACTATAGTAAACTGGCTTCATTGAATTGAAAGCCAATACAGACAAACGTATATCTGTCTCTATTTGCAGATGATGTTTTCTTTTAGAACGAGAGAGAATACCGATGGTTATATTTCGTCTTAAATATGACGCGTCTAGCCATTCTTCGTCTTAGTCATACGGTATCTTAGTGTAGGGTGACATTTTATTCCGTAAACCCAAATTTCAAGAAACGGTCACTCTACATTTTTAAATTATCAACACTATGCTCAGATAACTGATGATTATAACTGGTAAAGTCCATGAATGGTGGGCTATAAGGCATTGAATCTTTGCTGTCAATTCCTGGGGAACTACGTGCTTAACATGTCCATGATTGGTGCCGTCACCCTAGGTGCTTGTAGTTAGTAACTAAATACATTGCCATCTCTTTTTTGTACTAAAGCATTGTACTAGTGAACGTTAGTACATATTCATAAAAATTCCGGAATTAATTAATTCTCAAGGGCTTTTATTTCGCACAAATTAAGAAGCGGTTTTTTTCTTGTGAAAATTTTTAGCCACGTGAGAACCACAACCCAAACCCACATTCTGAAAAGCGACTTGTGCCCAGGAGTGGGACTTGCACGTAGACCAGAAATAAAGATTATGATGATGATTATGATGTGAAATTTTAATTTAATACCGACCGAACTTGATTTTTGAAACTGACAGAAAATGCAAAGTGTACCTACTCTAAAGTTTGTGTCTATTTACAAACAAAATGAACTTTCATGTTTTACTGCATACTTAGGTACTTTGTTGATTTAAGGTTTACAATGATTAGGTATTAAGTCCATGGATTAGGTAATTTAAGTAACGTGCAAATAAAGATAGCTACAGCGCTCAAACAAGTCACCGAAGCATATTAAAATTTATCTGTCTGATTAGTAAAAGTTGTTATTCCGGTATGAATTCCGGTGTGACCAATTTGCGATTCTGTCTGTTACGATAATACACGTAAGAGTTCAGAATACACGTAGAATTCTAATTAATGATTTATAGCTCTTTCTAACGCACGTGCAGGTATATTGGTGTCTCTCTCTAATGCCATGTGCAATGCCGATTGGCCTGTTGTGAACTCTACTAGCAATGCGAAATATTTGGCTTGAATATCGCAGTTTATCGATTTTCAGATTATATTAAATGAGTTGACAAAAAGTATTTGATTTCAGTACTTTTCGTATCGTAGTAAAATAAAGAAAATAGCCATTTAGTTACTTTTAATAAAATGATTAATTGAAAAATCTTACAACTTTATCTTGAATTTTCCCGCGATTTGATAAATTCACTTCATGCAGTGTGTTCTAATCGTATTGGCTATTCATTAGCCAATAGCAGGCTTCCATCTGTCTGGCGTACTTTTGTGTCATTTACCGGCGTTATTGAGTTTCCTTCTCATTCACACCTACTGTAATTAGCTACTTGAGAAAGAAGCTCTGACTCTTTCTATGGTTGCGTCACTGTGTGGTACAGACACTATTTTATATACCCGTCACATTCAGCCCAATGGAAAATTGTATTGGCGTGGTCGCAATCTGTGTCCATAACGTGTCAAGCGGGTTGAAATTACAAAACAGAGGTTCGACGACTTTTCATTTTATTCGTGGCCAGTCCTTTGCGAGTGCGGGTGGTATTGTGAATCAAAATGAAGTCTTTAGTGCTAGCATTTGTCAGTTTTCTGGCAATTTATTCAGTAAATTGTGAAGTTTATTACGAGGAAACATTTCCTGATGGTAAGTGTCGATATTTAATACAGAAACTTTAGTTGCGGGGACGCGCCGGCTAGCCGCGTGTGCTTACGTATCGATTGATTGCACCCACCATCGCCGGCTTATTCCACTCTAATTAGAGTTAATTTCACATTATTTTCTGATTACAGACTCATGGGAAAATGAATGGGTGTACAGCGAACACCCGGGCAAAGAATTCGGCAAATTCAAATTGACTGCTGGAAAGTTCTATAACGACCCAGAGGCCGACAAAGGTAAGCCGTTTGCTTTCAATTTAATTTGGTCTCAATTGTATTCTTTAATACTAAATAAACCAGTTAAGTACTGAAATGTTTCTTACGTCAGCTGTCGAAAATTATGGGTACCACCCACTGCCATTTATACTTTCAAAGTATCCGCCCATGTACTCGATGCAAATTTGGCTCATCACACGACATGATCGCCTGGTACTTCCACAGGTCTGCAGACCTCCGAGGATGCCAGATTCTACGCACTTTCCAAGAAGTTCAAGCCATTCTCCAACAAAGGCAAACCTTTGGTGGTCCAGTTCTCCGTGAAACATGAACAGGACATTGACTGCGGAGGCGGTTACCTGAAGGTGTTTGACTGCAAGTTGGACCAGAAGGACATGCATGGAGAGAGCCCCTACGAGATCATGTTTGGTCCTGACATCTGCGGTCCTGGTACCAAGAAGGTAACACAAGATTTTCTTTAATTTTTCTTAATTAACAGATAGCAGTCAACGGAGTTGTGCATGCTTATTCACTAAATGGATCACTTTCAACTAGTATTCATGCAAATGTACTAGTTTGGTCTATTATTTCTTTTAGTACACCAGTCTGAATAGAGTCTAGGCATGGTTTGCTCTGATTCCAATATCCATTCCATTATCTAACCATCCATATCCAATATCCATTCTATTTAATTCTTGTAATTTTGACATCAATGCAAATTTATATTGTAATTTTTATCATGAAATAAATAAATCTAATCTAATCTAATCTATCTTATGAAATTATCACAAATTAACATTATTTATAGTATAAATCTTCCCAGGTGAACTTTTCGCTTTGAGCCCTTATCTTTCAAAACAAACGGTATTGTCATAGTATTAAGGTTCAAATTTAATGTAATGGCTCGAAGCAAAAAATTCACCTGGGATGATTTATACTATACTACCATTATTATTTACTAACTTTTCCCCGTGACTCCGTCTGCAAAGAATTTATTTATCGCTATCCCATGGAACTATGCAATTTTCCGGGAAAAAACTTATTCTTTGTCCTTCCCAGTGTCTCAAACAACCTCCATATCAAATTTCATCTAAATCGGTTCAGCGGTTTAAGCGTGAAGAGATAACAGACAGACAGACACACTTTTGCATTTATAATATTATTAGTATAGATTTGAGTATAATTCTGTTACTAAATTTCTGACTTAGGCTGTATCCTCTACTGCTCAGGTTATCTCAATGACATTCACCTTCTCACTCTACCCTCATCCTTTGGTAGATGGATATTTTTAACTGTGTAATAAATAAATTGTGAATGCATTTGTGATTCCACTTAGACAACTTGATCTCTGGTTTGCAAATGCTTAAGTAGCAAAAAAACTTGCATAGATATTTTAACTTTTGATGACAATGGTTCTCTGTCATTATGAATCATTTAACCTCAATCAGATCCCATTTATTACAAAAAATGGTTAATCACCTTGAAAAAAATATTAAATGAAACCAGGCATGCCACTAATAACCCCTATTTAGATATTATCTATTTGAATATCATGCACATCTATTTAAATATTGATGGGACAAACAACTTTGTCACTTGTACACACATTTTTCAGGTTTTTATTGAATAGCTTTACATTGATGTCTCATTTAAAAGTAAAATATGTTGTAGAAGTCAAATCAAATAGGTTCTTACTAGAAATACACCAGACATAGGAACCAATAAGAATCTAATTGGAATCAATAAAGTTAGTTGTGATTTGAAATGGACAGAAATGCATAGGTAGGGAACCTATCGATGTTTAGAAACTCCTTTACTCGAATTTCATTTATCCGAAAACAGTTCTCCGACTTTTTAAAATCCATATGTTTTTTTTTCCACAACTTCACAAAGCCACGGATCCATTTAATCACAGTTTTATTTGCCAATAAATTCAAAATCCTGAATTACAATAATCCATTTTTTTATTTGCTAACCTAATCAGTTGCCATATTTTCATAATCTAAATGTAACGAAAAGCCGAAAGTAAGTAAGGAGTTCCATTCTGAAATAGGATCTTTATTTCTTATAATTTGAAAATGGAAGTGCTTACAAATTTCGTAGTCAGCGACTGCAACAAATAAGGAACATTATGAATGGGTATCAAATGTAAATAAAATAAAAATATCGTAGGATTTCAAACTTAATTGTTTTTTTGTTTCAATTTGGTATTTTACATTAGTTATTGTTGTTAGTTGTATTTATAACAGTTATTATTCATAGATTTAGTGAGTTAATTTTAAAAAATATTTGGACGTGATTTTCTTCCTACGTCCTTGTGCTAATTTTTTTCTAACAACAATTTAAAAAAATCATAGTATTTATAGCTTTTTAGAAAGCTAGAAATACGCACATGTTTTACGTTTAATCTGCACGCCAAATGCATTAGTAAAATTTTCTGTTTTTGTGCCATTAATGTTGAACAGCCTGATAAAACATCTCATTTTTTTACTTTTTGGTCTCGCATTCATTAACGTGTGCAGATATTTGCACTTTTAATTTTGCACAAGAACAGCTATTTTATCTTGTACACAACCAAATAAAAAAAATTGACTTAAATGGCCAACTTTTTTTTAAATAAATTTTTGATTGATGATTTGATTTTGAGAAATGTTCGGACGTGATTTTCTTCCTACGTCTTTTGAAATTATTTTTTTCTGGCGATCATTTACAGAAATGATAGTATTAGTAGCTTGATAGAAAGCTAGAAATACGTACATGTTTTCCGTACAATCTGCACGCCAAATGTCATAGCAAAATTTTCTGTTCTTGTGCCATTCATTTTGAACAACCTGTTAAAAAAAACATATTTTTTTTACTTTTTGGTCTTGCGTTCTTAAACGTGTACAGATAATTATACTTTTAATATTGCATAAGAAAAGCTATTTTTTCTTGTACATAAAAAAATAAAAAAAGTTGATTTGGTCAACTTTTTTTTAAATAAATTTTTGAAGATGCGTTTCCGACTTTTTTTGCAAAAAACTTAAATTTCAATTATCTCAGAAATGGTTTATTTTTGCATAGGGCATTATGGGACAAAAATGATTGCAAATGACCTCCCCAATAACCCCTTAACGGGAATAGGTCGACTTACCAATAACCCTGTATGTGCCCTGTATATGTGGTTGTGTGTACTATGCATGCACTGTGTGAGTGGATGTATTTACAGTATTCAATGCTTTGTGAAACATGCAAGACAATTGCATTGTTTAACCACAGGCATTTAATAACTTTGGGCAGGAAGCGTATTGTTAGCTGATTTCAAAACTAATCAATTCATAATGGCAGCATTATCTGTAGAAAGTTAATTTCGTGTTTTAAATTAAGGTTAAGTCAATTTAATACCGAGTATAAATCTTATCGCGATTTCGTTGGTAGATATTCCACTATCTTCTCTTGGAGATATATGTGCTGATATAGTTTTATGGGTAGCATTTTGTTGCTAAGTATTTGATAAAATTAACGGCGAATCTAATGTGTTAATTTGAAACAATAAATTCGATATTTGTGGTATTATGGTACCTAAACCTATCAGTGGCGGGGCGAGAATTTTTTTGCAAATAAGGGGTCCCACACAATACTGCGATGCGATGCGACGCAACGCCGCATCGCAGGAACTAACGATGCGAATTGCTGCGATGCGATTTCGTGCGGTAAGCGCTAGGTTCCAGTGACTATAGTGAGTGCGCTTACCGCACGAAATCGCATCGCAGCAATTCGCATCGTTAGTTCCTGCGATGCGACGCATCGCATCGCAGTATTGTGTGGGAGCCCTAAAGCTGGAGCAAAAAAACCTGAAACCCCATTTATCCTCTACTTGAAAGTGCAGTAATGGAAGAGAAGCGTTTGGTAACTTCGAAAGTTTAGTCAACCCAGGGGTATCGGGTTGTTAGTACCCTTCGCCACTGATAACTACCTAAAGAAAAGTTCCTTCAGCATTTAGTTCCCATACCAACATTATAAACGGGAAACTTTGTATGTATGGATGTATGGATTTTTGTTAATGTTTCACGCTAAAACGGTTTATAACCTGGATTAATAAATAAGGTATTTTTATCCCGGAAAATTTCATAGTTCCTGCGGGATAGCGATAGTCTAATTCTACATAGACGGAGTCGCGGGCCTAGGAGTTCCAATAAACATTTAGGTACTCTGAAAACTTCAACATATTTAATGACTAATGATGAATCAACTGACTTAAGCACCAAACGCACTATAAGCGATAGCGGCGCGGCGCCGGTGACGGTTGTAATATTCTAACTTGTATGAACGGTTGTGCGGTACCGTACCGCGAACTTGTTCATACAAGTTAGAATATTACAACCGTCACCGGCGCCGCACCGCCGCGCCGCTATCGCTTTCAGTGCGTTTGGAGCTTTATACAATTGCAAATGTCTGCATGCGGTTTCGTTAGCTACATCTATAAGTAGGTATGTCTAGTTATTAAGTTCAAGCACCTTATAGAAACGTCTCTTTAGGATTTATTAGAGATAGACGACGATGATAACATTGTTTACTAGACGTTTAGGACACTTAGAGAACAGTTCGTTGACCCCCGACTAACGGTTGTACTCAGTGTTATGCGACTATGTAAAAAATCAACCGCACCAAATCTGTTTCACAAGCCACGGACAATATGAATGTTGCGAAAAATAGTTAATGTAATACAAATGGTCGGAAATTAGGCAATGACAAACGTAGTTCGATAGAGGTCGCGGGTGCGGTCAAAATCAGACCTGTGGTTGTTGCCGGAATGAATAATAAATAGGGGGTAGTTCTACGAGCGTTTAAACCGTAACGTTATCAGTTTCCTGTCGCATATATTGTAGAAATGAGTTGCAGTTTGCATGAAATTTTAATGAATTTATATTGTACCTACCGCAAGCACACTGTATTGTTTTACAAAAATCTTCCGTTCGGTGTGGCTCATTCATTACTTCAATATATGCGACAGGAAAATGATCGGTTGAAACGCTCGTAGTACTACTCAAATGACCTAGTCCCAAAGTAAGCCAAGCGTGTGTTAGGGGTACCAGGCAACGGATAAACATACTTAAATATATTAAACATCCAAGACTCGAGAGCAAAATTCGTATTTTTCATACTAATAATTTGCCCTGAGCTCGAAGCTTCGTAGTCAGGTTATTATAAGCCATTTGGTCTTCTCACTAACTAATGTACGATCAGTTAATTCTAACCCCTATGTAATTGTTATAAAGGTTTGAATTACCAGGTCGTCCATTATTGTCGTACATTCGAGGTCGAAACATTTGTGTTGAAAAAGCTAAATTGATCGAAGTGATAGGTATTCGGTTTTGTTTATACGAGTAATTTTGCTGATTCTTATGTTTAATTTACTGGGTTTGGGGTAACCTAGTTCATCTGCAAACTATGTGACAGCATAGCAGTTAAAGTATGAGTATGAAACAAAATAACATAACTCAACTACTTTTTGTCTAATAGTTTTTTTTTTATTCGCACCTATTCTTCTATTCAGTCTTACTTATTCGTGCCCATATCGCCGTATTTATAGATGTCTATTATTATTTAATCGTTCATTAAGCAAGTTTTAAAACGAAAAGTCTTTAGCATCGGCTAAATGTGTTTATGATTATGACTTATCTAAGTACGGGTAGCTTTACATAGAAAAATCGAATTTGAAATTGAATCAATTAAAAAACTACTGTGAATCAAATTAAGTTTCTCAGTAATTAATATGTCACTACCATCACCTCAGTAATTTAGTTAACTAATGAAAAATTAGGTTAATTTAATTTTAACTTAACGTATCAATGGTGTACTTTGTATTGAATATGCACGATATAATACCGTTGCGTTAAACTTATACGCCCCATGGCTCGAGCTACACACCCAAACATAGTTAACAGTTAACCATTCAGACATTACAAAGAAATGTTTGATTCATACGCGATTATACCGTTATCCCGCGGAAACGATGTAGTTTTCGAAGATTATCATTATTTTTATAGACAGATGACCCGCGGATAGTTTAGAACTTTAGATTGTATGATTCTATAAATGGTATATGCCGAAAGACGTCTGTCATACATGTACAAATGTATATAGGAAAATCTCTTTAGACCTATGGGCGTAGGCTACAAATGCATAGAGAGTTCTCTTCATGCGGATGTCATGGCTGGAGACTGAATTCCGAAGGAAAATAGTATAAAGTTGTACCTATTTAAATGCATCCAATTTGAGAAACTTTGATAGCGCGACATAGATTCTAACAATTTCGCTATTTGGTGACTCTAGGATCGCTACAGATCTGTCTTAATTTTATCAAAATTTCATTTACCTACTGTGTTAGTGGGTGAGATCTTGGGAGTCGAAGGGTAGGATTGACTTCAAATTTGATGACTTACGTGTGCAGGTTGACAGACAATGCAAGGTTCACTCAACAAGTACAGCAAAGTACCACACACCAAAGCTACCGTACAACGGCCAACAGAGGCTTTCTCAACCTCGACACTGGCATTTTTTTTTTAAATTGAATTGAATTACAAACAAAAAGTCTGTATTAAATAAACAATACCTTTTTCTTTCCAGGTCCATGTCATCTTCAGTTACAAGGGCAAGAATCACCTGATCAAGAAGGATATCCGCTGCAAGGACGATGTCTACACTCACCTGTACACGCTGGTCGTCAAGCCGGACAACACCTATGAGGTGCTCATCGACAATGAGAAGGTCGAGTCTGGGGACCTGGAGGCCGACTGGGACTTCCTGCCGCCCAAGAAGATCAAGGTGTGTTTTTACTTTATTTGATTCGTATTTTTTCAATTTATACTGAGATGTACTTCGTTTTTTTTAGCATTAGAAAGAAGATAAGCAGACTTGATGTCTTTTTATTGAAAAAATAAATCAAAGCAAATATGTAACAATTAGAAGGACCAATGGTCATTTATAGTCCGACAAGCTCGTGCGCGGCTCTCCGCGGAACCCTGTCGCAGTCAGCATTTGCCGCACTTGTTAAAAACAATCTCGTTAAGGACAGCAGAGACTCCCTGCGACAGGGTTACTATACATTCTTTTGGTTTCATAAGGAATAGTTACTATTTTTTAAAAAGAGTTTTTCGATAAAAATACTCGTCAAGATTGTGTACCCTATTTCTAATGCTATAAAAAACAAAGTATAGGCACATATAAAACAGCAATAAAATTAAGTCTGGGTTGGATTTGAACCCAAATATTCGGCATTTCATGACACGTAAATAATGAATATGTAATGTGCACTATTCCGAGCGATTAGTATACACGTTGAAATATCAGTTATTTTTGATATCATTTGTAACTGGAAAAAATTAAAAATATCAACAATAATGGAAATTAAACTTTGCAATGCTTTGTGTGATTATTTGCTCCTAAATATAGCAAAAGCGAAAGAATTTCAAATAGAGATGTGCCGATCATGACTTTGGCCGACTAGCCGATTAGTCGGTTGTAAAGTAGCCGACTAATCGGCCAAACCGATCACGGTTTCGGGGATTTCCCGTGATGCTTCGTTTACAGCTTATCTTATGCAAAAATCATAATCGGCTGTCATGAAAAATTTGCCGCCCGCTATGATGTACCATACTGATATGATGGCATACCAATTCTAAATCTTCCTTTTCTCCCAGGATCCCGAAGCCAAGAAGCCCGAGGATTGGGACGAGCGCGCCACCATCCCCGACCCCGATGACAAGAAGCCCGACGACTGGGAGAAGCCCGAGCACATTCCCGACCCGGACGCGGCCAAGCCCGACGACTGGGACGACGAGATGGACGGCGAGTGGGAACCCCCCATGATTGACAACCCTGAGTACAAAGGCATCTGGGCGCCTAAACAGGTGAGGAATATTCTCCCGGTTACCTTCACTTGCCAGAATTTCATTTCGGGCCTAAGCACACGGCGTTTTTTTAACGCGCCGTCGACGCGCGTTTACAGCGCGTTTTTCATTCCATTAGAACAGCCTTAAGACCCCTAGCACTTAGCACACGGCGTTTTTTAAATAACGCGCCGTGAGCTTAGGCCCTTACCCGAATTTCATCTGCCACAGATAAGAATGTTTGCTATAAAATATATAGAAGCAAGCATTTTTCAGGATTTTTGAAATTTCATCTTATAGATTATAGTAGGTTAGGTTAGATTTGTTTTATAACAATTCTGAAAAAAAAATACTGATTTAGAAAGAAATTAAATTATGTCAAATGAAAATTATGGAAAATGATATGTTGTGGCGTATGAAATTCGGGCAAACAATAGAGAACCATATTCTCCATGATATCAGCTAGATGACTCAGTTATCGATTTTGCTACCCGCAGCTAATAACTTCATGAGTTGTTTACTAGATCGTCCGTTCTTAAGAGAGGCCTATCAACACTTTACTTTCCGGTATGAGGTTGCCGCTCCAGAATTCATACCAGTGGTTAATAAGAAAAGGTATAATCAAATGAAATGGCGTTAAAGTTTTTATTAATTGTAGGCTGTTAGGAGTTATTAGGGGTAGAGTCAATTCGGAGTGGGCTAGGGACATCGCTTGTAGAACTGATGGCCGGTGAGGGCAAAAGGTTCTCGAATGGCGTCCACAGACCGGATACACAGTGTAGGTAGGCCTTCAATAAAATGGAGCGTTGACCTGTGTAAGGATTAATCTAGGAATAAGACTTATTTACTAGTTAAAATTGTTTTCTAGTTGTATAACCTGTTTTACCAGTGTTACCAACAGGTTTTACCTTTTAACCGGGGTAGGGACTAAGTGTTAATTAAATAGCCCTTCTTGACATAACGGGTTTGTTAGCAAACTGGCATTACCGTAAATCGGGGTGACTTTGAACTGCAGGGTGATCTTAAAAAGTAGTTTGCCGACCAACTCACTCATTTTTGTTAGCATTTGCTATTCCTTGTCGATGTTTGTATCCATCTTATTTTTGTCTACATGTTAGCCATGTACCTCATATGGACAATGTCGATCTTATAGCGATTTTAAAACTGTCAAAGTTGCCCCAATTTGATCACAAGATCCCGGTTTACGGTACCATAATACAAGCTTGATTAGAATACCACATTTTGAAAAAAGAAAAACTGTGAAGTAATGTTTAGTATTTTCGGTAATTCTTATGTAACAAAATTGTTTCACAGATCGACAACCCAGCCTACAAGGGCCCCTGGATCCACCCAGAGATCGACAACCCTGAGTACACTCCTGATGCGCAACTGTACAAGCGCGACGAGCTATGCGCCATCGGCTTGGACCTCTGGCAAGTCAAGAGCGGGACCATCTTTGACAACGTCCTCTTCACAGACGACCTTGAAGTCGCTAAGGCTCGCGGTGAAGCCATCAAGAAGACCCAGGAGGGCGAGAAGAAAATGAAGACTGAACAGGACGAGGCGGAGCGGGAAAAGGAGAAGGCTGAGAAGCCTGACGATGAGGAGGATGACGAGGATCTGGATGACGAGGCCGGAGAAGCGGCGCCTGTGGTGAGTGATAGTTTTTTTTTTCTTACAAACACAACAAAGCAAAAGCATTCTCAAATACAAATCATATGACGTTTAACATCTCCGTAACAAAGCATCGTGGCATTCTGCCAGGACAGTGGCGGAAGCAGAATTAAAAATATTTATAATTGGTCGGAACTCTGCGACGTAGTTTGTATTTCTGACCCATACCTACATAAAATGAAAATTTCAATTTAAATGAAACAACACTAGTTTCTGATAATCTTTATATTACCCAGAAGCGGTCTAATATGGCAGTTAGTTTACATTGCGTTGATGGTAAAATCGTCTTAAATATGACTCAAGGTCATTCTAATTTATTTTGGTAGTATAGTCCACGTCCGTTTACGAAGTATCCTGACATTGCACAAATATCAAGTTTCTAAATATTGACAATGTGACCCATAGGAAATATTCTATCTTAGCCCTCTAGGCTGAAGTACGTAGTAAGCCACGCTTCGTGACCATGAGTAGTGGTACTCTTTTACTCTTCGATCATATAACAAAAATAAAGTAACGATTTTTGCTCAGGTGTGTGAATATTTTTGGACTATATACATTTTTATTAATATTTCTGTCTGTTTGTTCACAGGAGGAGCACGACGAGCTGTAAGCGTTGTGATAGTGTAAAGACATTAGTACCGTCGGGTACACAGTGCGCTAAGTAAAAACTTCCAGAGCTTAGGGCCACGAATTACCGCATGTGAACGCGTCTGTACCCCGTTATGTGACTCACACGAGCGTCACTACTATTTATTGTCTGCAACTTGTGTACATAAGTCACGTTCATTTGCAACGCAGACTTGACTGTTCTGGTGAATCTAGACGAATTCCTATGCAGGTTTCGTTTTAACAAGCTTTTAACTTGTATTAAAATCTTCAAACCATCTTGATATCCGATTGACCTGAAATTTAGCATACCAATGAGAATAGAATAATCTGGTAGTCAAATTTTTGGTGCTGTGACCAGGATTGTCCTTGCATGACAGAACTCTACGGTTAATACTACGGCTAGTTTGGATGACAATGCAAGTGCAGTCAACAAAATATAGTCAGTAAAAAACTTGTTTAAAAAAAAAATTTGTCGGAACGGTCAGGTATGTGTTGCCATATTTAATTAGCGACACCGTGTGTCGCCAGTGAGTGTTTTACAACTTGGCCCGCAGCCTAATTTTGTAAGAGTAAGCCTTTGTTGTAAAATAAATCTCGAGTGGTATGAATCCTTTTGTTATGTTGTGGAATGAGTCTGATTAAAAAAATAATTAAAAAATTATTTTGTGTTTTTCTGCTAAAAGATTAAGACAATGCGCTGGTCAATGCATAGCGTAATGATGTCTAATAGTGAGCACACTCCTTTGTCTTTTGAGCGACTGACTCGTGGACCCATTGTTTTGGCCCACCAGTATTTTATTTTCTTCGTAGCCATAGTTTAGGTTAGTCTGGTAGCTTCTTGTGCCCTAAGGGCAAACCGCCCAGAAACAGGAGGTCACGTCGATTATCCGCTTCACAATACTCAATGAATACTTATAAAGTCACCGACAGCTCGAAGAATCACCAGACTCAAGTGGCAGTGGGAAGGGCACATCGCTCGTAGAACTGATGGCCGATGGGGCAAAAAGGTTCTCGAGTGGCGTCCAACAAGATGGAGCGACGACCTGGTTAAGGTTGCGGGATCGCGTTGGATGCGGAGGGCACGGGACCGATCTGTTTGGCGAGCCTTGGGGAGGCCTATGTTCAGCAGTGGACGTCTTTCGGCTGAAATGATGATGATGACTTGTACAGAATAACTAGTGGGTCAAAACAGTGTGTCCAAGAGTCAGTCGCGGTCTTTTGACATAATTTAGATTATTTTGAAGGCCGCATGTATTGGCGAGTGCATTAATTATGGTGTGCGTTAACCATTCATGTGTAAGAATTTAAAAAAATCAATATTCTAGTCTCATCTCTCTCAAATAATGGCAAATTTACGGATAAAAATAAAAACAGAAAAATATAGCTCTTAGATCGTTTATATGTCAAAGGTAGCAAAAAAAAAATCATAGAATTTTCTTTTACCATACGTCATCGCACAGTCTGATCTTGGTCAGATCGGAGCAATCCCCCAATAGCGGGGCAGCCTGCCCCGCGCGGGGTATTTCATTTTGGGCCAAAAATCGGGACCTATAATAGTATACAGGGTGGTCCAAACACTGACGTCCAAAAAAAAATTTAGATGCCTCACATCCGGGGCTATCCGAATATACCCCATGTATGTTGGCCGATTTTTAGTAGTTTTCGAGTAATTAATTTTTTAAGATTTCAAGAATTTTCGGGCCGAGCAGTTTAACATCATGTCACTTTTTTTGGTTACGTTTTTTCTGAGTGTTTTTTTTTGTGACATTATCCTCACAAACTGTACTTTCACACATAAAATACTCAGCTTCCCAACCTTGATGCAAGTTACAATAAAATTGACCGAAAGTGAAAGTTTTACCTTTGAGCAAATCGAAGTTTGATTTTGTAAAAAAAAAAACCTTAAAATCTCAGAATTCAAAAACAGAAGTAATTTTAAAAACTTTGCCAGTCTCTAAACTTTCAGAATAATACAAAAAAAGTGACACTTAATAGGGCATAATTAGCTGGATTCGACTTTCAAACGTACTAAGGTAGAATGTGTAATAAAGAGTCTGTTGTTAGTAAAGTAACATAAAAACTGTTTTTTATTTGGCCGAACCTAATTTGGTACTGGCCATCAATAAAGCCATGTAATACTTTTAATGAACAAATAAATTTGTTCTTCTTCTGTCTGTTTGTTCGTGTCGGCCGCCGGATTTGAATCCCATTGACTTCTTTGTCTGGGGATATTACAAAGAACTGGTCGTTTAGGTTCATTTCGTCCACATTCCCATTTTGTCAACATTCCAATTTCGTCAGCAATCCCATTTCGTCCACAATCAATTCCCAATTCGTCCACTTCCTATTTTGTCAACATTCCCATTTCGTCCATATTCCCATTTCGTTAACATTCCCACTTCGTCCACATTCCCACTTCGTCAACATTCCCATTCCGTCCATATTCCCATTTCGTCCACATTCTCATTTTGTAACAAAATAGGAACGAAATTAGTAGTGCATCTGAATAGTATTGACCCGTAAATCACAAAAAATAAAATCTTCCCTGAGAAGTAAGCTAAGTGATAGCGAAAGCCGCATTAAAATCGGCTAGGAATGTTGACGAAGTGGGATTGTGGACGAAATGGGAATATGGGCGGAATGGGAATGTTGACGACGTGGGAATGTGGACGAAATGAACCTAAACGACCAGTTCTTTGTAATATCCCTAGACAAAGAAGTCAATGGGATCCAAATCCGGCGGCCGACATGAACAGACAGACAGACAGAAGAAGAACAAATTTACTTGTTCATTAAATGTATTACATGGCTTTATTGATGGCCAGTACCAAATTAGGTTCGGCCAAATAAAAAACCTTTTTTATGTTACTTTACTAACAACAGACTCTTTATTACACATTCTACCTTAGTACGTTTGAAAGTCGAAACCAGCAAATTATGCCCTATTAAGTGTCACTTTTTTTGTATTATTCTGAAAGTTTAGAGACTGGCGAAGTTTTTAAAATTACTTCTGTTCTTTGAATTCTGAGATTTTTAGGTTTTTTTTTTTACAAAATCAAACTTCGATTTGCTCAAAGGTAAAACTTTCACTTTCGGTCAATTTTATTGTAACTTGCATCACGGTTGGGAAGCTGATTATTTTATGTGTGAAAGTACAGTTTGTGAGGATAATGTCACAAAAATAAACACTCAGAAAAAACGTAACCAAAAAAAGTTACATGATGTTAAACTGCTCGGCCTGAAAATTCTTGAAAAAATCTTTAAAGATTAATTACTCGAAAACTACAAAAAATCGGCCAACATACATGGGGTATATTCGGATAGCCCCGGATGTGAGGCATCTAAATTTTTTTTTGGACGTCAGTGTTTGTACCACCCTGTATAGTAAGTGGATGCGACACTGCCCCGCATCGCGTAGTTGCCCTGACCTGAGGCCGTATATAACGCTTCTGACGCTTGCCTTCGCTTTCACCGTCTCTTTCTGTCATCCTTTTATACCGTTTGACAGAAAGAAATAGTGATTGCGAAGGCAAGCGTCAGAAGCGTTAGACAATACGGGCCCTGGGGGGCTGTTAAGAAATTCGATTTTCGAACTCCGTATCGTGCTATCCCTTTCACTCTCAACTTTGACATCGAATTTCGTAGTATAAGCCTGTCTAGCTAGACTGTAGTTTCATTACTAGGTATTTGTTATTTTATTATTGCGCTGTGACTATGATTATACGGCCAGACGTTTGTATCATAAAAAGGTGGCAAGACAGAGATTCGTAACGCATTGTTCGATAATGCGTTGCGAATCTGCAATTTTCACGTGTCTCTTCGCATGTGTATCCTAAATACCTATGATTTTTATTTGGATCTGGAAATTTCCTATTGCTAATTGCCCTTAGTTTATTGTATACTAGCTCAAACTCGACTGTGTCTAACGGGAATTCAGAATTCGGGGATAAACCCCCACAAGAAGTGCTCATATTCACTGCACTCAGAGAAAAAACCGGCAATACCTTCTGAATTCTTCCTTCTAAGTGCTTTTCCTACCAAAAAAAAGACGTTTCCGTCCCACTAATTCCTTCAAATTAGGAAGGATGTCGATTACCTTCTAAAATTTAGAAGGTTTTTTTTTTTTTTCCTTTTGAATCGGTAGGATATGTTAGACGGAAAGATTTTAGACGGTAAATATGTAGAAGGAACTGGTTTTTTTTACCTACCGAAATTGGAAGGTTGCACGAATGGTAGGTTAATTTGGAAGGAATAATGAGTATCCTTCTGACTAGGTAGGTATTCAGCATAGTTTTTACCTTCCAAATTGTTAGGAATTCAAATTTGGTAGGATATTACCACATTACCTTCCAATCTAGTCGGAAAAATGAAAATATTTACCTTCCAAATAGGTGGGAAAAATAATAGGTAGGATGTATTAGACGGTAATATTTCAGAAGGTAAATAATAAGTAGGAATCGGTTAACTTTACCCACCGATTTTGGTAGGTATTAAAATGGAAGGTGAATTTGAAAGGAATAATTGGCTTTCCTTCTGACTTAGTGGGTATTCAACATAGTTTTTACCTTCAAAATTGGTAGGAATTAATATTTGGTAGGATATTACCACATTTCCTACCAATTCAGTCGGAAATTTAATTGGAAATAATTTAGAAGGAAATTATTTAGAAGGAAAAACATTTTTTTACCTACTGAATTTGGAAAGTGGCACGGATGGAAGGTAAATTTGGAAGGATTATTGAATATCCTTCTGACTAGGTGGGTATTCAACATAGTTTTTACCTTCCAAATCGATAGGAATTCAAATTTGGTAGGATATTACCACATTACCTAACAATTCAGTCGGAAATTTGATTGGGAAGATTTTAGAAGGAAATTATTTAGAGGGAAAAACATTTTTTTACTTTCCAAATTTGGAAGGTGGCACAATTGGAAGGTAAATTTGGAATTATTTATGAATATCCTTCTGACTTGGTGGGTATTCGACATAGTTTTAACCTTCCAAATTGGTAGGAATTAATATTTGGTAGGATGTTACCACATTTCCTACCAATTCAGTCGGAAATTTAATTGGAAAGATTTTAGAATGAAATCATTTAGAAAGAAAAACATTTTTTTACCTACTGAATTTGGAAAGTGGAACGAATGGAAGGTAAATTTTGAAGGATTATTGAATTTCCTTTTGACTAGGTGGGTATTCAACATAGTTCTTACCTTCCAAATTGATAGGAATTCAAAATTGGTAGGATATTACCACATTACCTACCAATTCAGTCGGAAATTTGATTGGGAAGTTTTTAGAAGGAAATTATTTAGAGGGAAAAACATATTTTTACTTTCCAAATTTGGAAGGTGACACGATTGGAAGGTAAATTTGGAATTATTTATGAATATCCTTTTGACTTGGTGGGTATTCAACATATATTTTACCTTCCAAATTGGTAGGAATTAATATTTGGTAGGATGTTACCACATTTCCTACCAATTCAGTCGGAAATTTAATTGGAAAGATTTTAGAAGAAAATCATTTAGAAGGAAAAACATTTTTTTACCTACTGAATTTGGAAAGTGGAACGAATGGAAGGTAAATTTTGAAGGATTACTGAATTTCCTTCTGACTAGGTGGGTATTCAACATAGTTCTTACCTTCCAAATTGATAGGAATTCAAAATTGGTAGGATATTACCACATTACCTACCATTTCAGTCGGAAATTTGATTGGGAAGATTTTAGAAGGAAATTATTCAGAGGGAAAAACATTTTTTTACTTTCCAAATTTGGAAGGTGACACGATTGGAAGGTAAATTTGGGATTATTTATGAATATCCTTCTGACTTGGTGGGTATTCGACATAGTTTTTACCTTCCAAATTGGTAGGAATTAATATTTGGTAGGATATTACCACATTTCCTACCAATCCAGTCGGAAATTTCAAGAAATATCTAAAAAGAAGGAAAAAAAAAATTTACCTACTGAATTTGGAAGGAACAATGATATCTTGAGTGGGTATTCAGCATTCTACAGAAGTGTTCTTCATCAGGCGCGGGGTGAAAACTCGTTGGTAAGTTGAATTACGGGTGCATTGCCGGCCCTTTGAGAAATAAGTAGGGTCGCTTTGAAGCATTTTAAATTTTCAATTTTTGTACGGTGTTTTTAACGACGATACGATGAAGAGATGTAACACAATGCAACAAAAGTTATTGGAGCGTCGCAGCGCCTATACAAAACCGGACAGCAACTCTTACTACTGCACTAAAGTAGGCATAGTAATTTAACAGGCATTTGCGCATTGTATAGGAGAGTGAGCTATACTAAAACATAATGACTTAATAGTTTGTCATAAATATACGATTTAGCACATCTATTGTAACTATAAGTGCAATAAAAAAGATAATCCTAATCCTAACTAATATTATAAATGCGAAAGTAACTCTGTATGTCTGTCTGTCTCGCTTTCACGCTAAAACTACTGAACCGATTTAAATAAAATTTGGTACACAGATAGTCTAGAGCCTGACAAAGGATATAGGCTATATATTATCACGCTAACACCAATAGGAGCGGAGGGGAGCGGAAGAATGTTTCAAAATCGGGGGGTTTTGAAGTAAAACTTCTCTAGGCGCGCTTGACTTGGGAGTACGGTAGTGAATGTGAACGGGCTCTGGAGTGGGGGGTGGGGGGGGGGGGGTGCAGGGGCGGGTAATTTTTTTATATCGAGGAACTAAGGGGAGCCATAATTGATGAAAAAGCAAATTGGATAAAAAAATAAGCTGGGCAAATTACTATTTCCACGCGGACGGAGTCGCGGGCAAAAGCTAGTTATAAATATTTGTAAATATTTCATTGCGGTACACAACTATTTTAAAATACGATTACCTTCTAAAATTTAGAACGTTATTTTTTTTTCCTTTTGAATTGGTAGGATATGTTAGACGGAAAGATTTTAGACGGTAAATATGTAGAAGGAACTGTCCTTTTTTACCTACCGAATTCGGACGGTTGCACGAATGGTAGGTTAATTTGGAAGGAATAATGAGTATCCTTCTGACTAGGTAGGTATTCGACATAGTTTTTAAGTTAAGTTGAATTACAAATGCATTGCCGGGCCGGCGCTTTGAGAAATAAGTAGGGTCGCTTTTTACTTTTGCTGAATAAACTCTGCGCGATCTACTAATTACATAAGTAATTAATAAGTATTTTTTCATCACACTTGCTCGTCAATGGTGTTATTCCATGCCTGTATACTAAATGACAATGGTCTAAATTGTTCTTGAGGGAGTTATGGATTTACGTACAGTTTTTCTACCCAAGGGAGTTCTAACTTTAGTTTTAAAATTTGCAAAGAAGTCATTTCAGACTAAGGAGGTTTCAAGTCAGCCAACGTTTTATTTATTATCTTTAAAACTTAGCTATAAACCAAATTTTACAACACAAAAGTTATCTACGCTTCATAAAAATTCGTTATTTTTATATTTTAAATTTATATCAAATAGTTTTGCAATAATTTTAGTAAAAATATTTTTTAAAACATGTTGGCAGAATCTGGCCGTATTATGTTTCGAATTCTAAACTGAACACAGTTTACATTATCTATGGTAGATGACTCGAAAAAGTGACAATCTGTATTGGCGGGTAGCCATTATTTTATTGAATTTAGGATCGTTTCCAAAAAATTTGTACATAGTTAACGGCTTACTCAAAACAAAAATCACGATCGCTAATTTTGTGTAACGAAAGTTAGTCATACAAAGTATATGGGTAACTCCATTACACAAAAATAATTAATTAAATTTTGTTTTTAATTAATCCCTTAATTGTGTACACATTTTTTGAAAACGACTCTAAGTGTTAAGAGACAAAATAATTTTATTTTTGGATTTTTTTTCTCGCAATGTGATGAAAATGATTGTGTGTATCACGGGCAGTAAGGGGATTACAAACTCGAGTCATTAAAAAACCTCCGCCTTCGGCGTCGGGCTTCTAATAAACTCTCGTTAGTAATCCCTTACTTACGGCCCTAGATGCACAATGTACTATTTCATACTCATAGTTCTGCATGAACATGTATTTTTCTGCCTTGGCACAATCAACTGAATCAATAGCCGCGATCGACATGAATGAATTAAATTTTGCGAGTAGGTGGGTGTCTTTTGTAAATTGGTAGGTAGGTACATATTTCTATAGTCAAAATACGAACAAAAATTTGTTCCTCCCAGCCGATCCATTAAAACTAGTGTCCGACCGAAGTTTCGGTTTCGGTTTCGGTTCCGTTCCGGCCGAAATCAGAAAAAAAACGAATATTCGGTTTCGGTTTCAGTTTCGGCTAAAAATCGTGTTTCGGTCGGACACTAATTAAAACATTGTTAAATAATTAGATAATTCTAGGTATTTTTTTTTTTCAATTAACCTGATTGTAATGTCTCTGTATATTAATCCACCACAAAATGACGCATTTTTATTATGACGTTTGAAAGTTTGGGCAAATATGTTTCTTTGCTGCACTTGTATACATAACTAAAAAACTCAAAAGGAAAAAACGTAACCCTTATGCCTTATAGGATCACTTTGTTGTCTGTCTGTCTGTCAAGACCCTTTTTCTCAGGAACGCGTGGAGGTATCAAGCTGAAATTCATATCAAATACTCACGTCTACTGTCCCTTGGAGCTGTGAAAAAATCAAAGTCCTAAGCCAACGCAATCAAAAGATACAGCCGTTTATGCTGCAAATTTTCGAAACTCGCAAGGGAATCAAACAAAACCTACAGGGTACTCTTCCCGTGAACTCAGAATCATGAAATTTAGTACGAAGCAACGTCTTATACAGGGTTATTTGTAATTCACTAGCATCCTTTTAACCCTAAACTCCTACGACTTAAACAAATGTTTTTTGTTTTACGGCTTTTGTCATAACTTAATATTTTTGGTGTAATAACGTTTTGAAAATTTGAGATTACCTCTTATTTTTACGATACTCTGTGTATTTGTATGGGAAAAAAGTGCTTCATTTTAAAAAGTCGTAAAACAAAAAACATTTATTTGAGTGATAGGAATTCAGGGTTAAGAGAATTACAAATAGCCCTGTATTATAGCACAGATAAAGGAAAAATTGCGAAAAGCATACACTTTTTGTCTGTCTGTCTATATCAGTAACCAATCTACAATGACCTCACATTGCATGCTTTTGCGTAATTTTGCTTAGGCGCAGGGGTCTACTAACACTGGATGTTCATAGATAGGTACATATGAATTTGTACGGAACCCTCGGTGCGCGAGTCCGACTCGCACTTGGCCGGTTTTTTACTTACCAAGTGGGAATTTTAAAAAATCCGGTCGTGGTTTTTTTACTGATTCGAGACTTAAACATGGGTCTCGTTCGTGATCCATAATATTAATCCATCCATTCCTATAGTCAAATGCCATGTATAGGTAAACAGTTTTGACAATCATTAAGTACCTAATTGGTTTTATACCTATCATATACTATACCAATTTCATTTTAAAATGAATGTTTTTCACTTTTCCATTTCATGTTGTTTGCTATACAGCGAGGGAATGCTGCCAGCATTAATTTAAGCTACCGAATTTCGGCCGATATTCGGCAGATCTAATCGAAATTCGGCCGGAGACGAAATTCGGTAAAAGCTGCCGAACTTCGGTAATACCGAATGTGAAACGAATTTCGGTGCATCTCTACTACGAACCATTGCTAGAAAACCTGCTTTCAAATAATAAAAAAACTGCATTCAAATCGGTTCACTCGTTTGAGAGAGCTACGGTGCGGTAGGTGCACACAGACAGACATTCAGAAAGACAGACAGACACACATTACACAGCGGTCAAACTTAAAACACCCCTCTTTTTGCGTCGGGGTTTAAAAATATAATTAGTGCATTACGTTATTTTGGCATGCAGTCTTAGGTCTTAGTCTTAGGACATGTAACTTAGGACATTATATAGAAGATAATAAGACATACCTACTTAATACAATATTAAAACAGGTCAAGTGAGAGTGGAACTCGCACACTGAGGGTTTTTTACTACGATACATACGACCACTAGAAAGGTAGGTATTATTTATTATACTTAAGTATACCGACACAAATTACATCATCACTTCCGTTACTTGTGACTACAGAAGGAAACATGATCATGATTCCTACTAAGTAGAAGGAATACACCTAATTTTCCTTCCATCTAGTTGTATACATGAACATTGCGCGTTATACGAATTTAGTTTCATACCTTCTCTCTCCCTCGAGCGAGTCTGTGACATCTATAGTGCGAAAGTGATGCAACGCCACGAAGTTTGAACCTAGCATTTCGGTGTCTGTGTCTGTGTGTGTGAAAAGCAAACCAAAACTCAGTGCTCACTGCTCATTCATTACTTATTAAGTAGTTGAGTAACTAGTCGTGCAGATTATTAATGTTAGCGAGCTATACTTATAGTAAGCTCTACTGTACCTAGTATCTACCTATTATAATATTATCTAATATAAAAGAAAGTATACATATAACTAAGTGAATGTGAATAAACTAAAAAATGTCTATAGAAGACATTTTAATTAAACTGGGAGCTGATAATGAGACGGTGAAAAGTTTTTCTGGTGAGTGCTTTTAATTGTACTTAGGTATCGTCAAAATTGTTGTTTACGTGTGTTATTGTGATCAATTTACTTTATAATGAAATTAAATGAAAATAGTGAATAATAATTGGCACAAATAATTAAATAAAAACATTGGTTTGTTCCATATATAAACATTACATATATAAACAAAATAAGCAAAAATATAAAATATTTTCTACATCCTTCATCTTTGAATGCAACTAATGAGTCCCGGGCATAATAGAACAGCAATAAAAAGTTGATTGACCCATTTTCACTTACAAGTCAATGTGAGCTTTGTGTGAGCCATATTGTATTCTTTTTGATTTAAAAAAATGATGAAGCACTTACTTGGTTGACTATACTTGCAAACTATTTTAAGTGCATGATTGGTGTGGTTATGTGTGATTTTCTTTTCAGATAATGGTTATACGAATGTAGACCACCTTAGAAGTATTACCGACCATGAACTCAAGAATGTTATACCACAAATGCTTCCAAGAAAACGCTTTGCATTCGGTCTTGTCTCTTGGCTCGTCGATAATAATCAAGATATTGAAGAAAATCACCACACCACAAAAACTAACTAGGGCTTCCTGCCTTAGACCTGTAGGTCAAGAGGAAAGTAAAGTACCATATTTGGCTCCAGGTATGTATGTTAGTCTAGCTAGCCTAGTCATTATACATATACATTGTTGACTCATGGTCTAACTCTAACGTAATTTTTCTATTTGCAGAACCGGACAGTGAAAAACTTAAATCTGTGCTGATCGATTTAAGAAATAATGTGCCTACACATGTGTCTGCTGAATTATTACAAGCCTGGTCAGATACTCACGAAATTCGCATGAAAGAATTGAAAGAAACTGAAGGCACTCTGTGGCAGTATATAACGTCATATAAAGGCCTAGCCCTACCAAATATTGGACCCTCATTAGTAAGTATGGTATATTGTTGTAGACACCGTGTGCGTGAGCGATCCGACAAACTTTAACCACGCATGCTTGAGGTCATATGGATTAATAAATGTTATATGAACCTAGGTCGAATTATGCTTTTTAACTTTTTATTTTTTCATACATTATAATAAATACATTATGTTTGGACCACTTTCATGTTGATCGAAGACTTTCTTTCATACTCGTAGTAACTTTTTTACATAAAAAAAATACATACAGTCGAACATTTTCTCCTCCTCCTTTTTTTGAAGTCGGTTAAAAATGGCAATATCTCAAAACTAAGCATAATTCGATCTAGGTTCATATAACATTTATTACCAGAGCCCGGAATTTTGGTAGCATTTTTTGTCTTCGGTTTTTGATATTTCGAGTTCAGTTGCTAACGTTTATTTCTTATTTGCAGATAAAAAAGGATTTCCAGTTATTGTTCGGTGATTTGGAATCTAGCAGCAAACTGAAAGATTTCCTAATATCGAAGAAGGAAAATATATTAAAGCTTGCTAACGAAGTGCAAAGTAAAATAACGGCTCAAATTCAAAAAGAAAAAGTTTCTGTTTTACTGGAATTAGCCAAAGGTTAGTTGTGCCGCATACCTAGGAGTTGTGGGTTCGAATACCGCCGGCGCACCCGAAAAACTTTTTCGCTTAATTTATATAATCTTAGATTTCGTTGAGCAAACGTACTGTTGATAAAAACAAATAATAGTTATGTTTTTATCACGGCAATTGAGTTTCGAACGTAACGTTCAGCGCAAGTTTATAACAAGGAGTCTTTTCGTTCTTGATATAAATATTTTTTAGCCGACGTAGGTATTTGAACAATTTTATTTATATTTCAGAAGAGAGTGTTGGACTTCAAACTACTGGACTGCTTTTGCTGCTTCCGTTTCTGTTCCCTGGTGTATATCAAGTCAGCAAAAATTGGAAGCCCACTAAAAGTAACGTACTCGATTCTTTTGTTTTCTTAGTCCACACGCAAGCTGACGTGTTTGAAGGAATCGAAAAGTTGCGTGAGCACCTTAAACAAGTTTCACGTAAACTGAAGTGGAAAAACGAAATACATCTACAACCTTTCGTATTATCAGTAGGTACCTCGTGGGCCCAGATTGATCAGACTCACCTCGTTGTAGATAAAGTATTGTATTCTTTTCCGACCGTTCTAGAGGCAGTTGAAGTGTGTTTCCAACTTTTTCATTCATTTCATGCCCAGTATCCCCTCGAATGTCATAACGTATGGGAATTTATACAACAGGCAGTCTATGGTATATACACGGATTTCGATTGGAACCACCGATCGACATCTGAGTTAGCTGAATCATTAAATTTAACATTAAAGCGAAATGCCCAAGCGAGACTGAGGAAAGTGACAAAAAAATGAACCAAATTTGTTTGAAGCACCACTTCATTGCTTAAATATCTATAGATTAAATCGTCAGTAACTAGGATCATAAGTCGTAGTTGTAAGAAGACTGGTCCAAATAATAATTGTGTATCTTACATGTTTTCAAAATGTTGAGTTGTGGCCACTGTTCAAGTATATTTCCTGATACTAACACTTTAATTAGTCATTTAAAAAGGAATTGTAATAATGTAGCTTCAAACTTTTTAAGTGGAGACGGCTATAGATGTGGACAAGGTTGTTTTGAGCATTTTGATTCACTGAATGCACTAAGAACTCGCATAAAAAGAGCACACAGCTCTTGTCAATTTGATTTTAATAAGGATAAAGAATCTGCCATTGTATCTGAACTAGTAGTAGATCAGGTTTTAACAATTATTGGAAAATAAGTTCTTTGATCCCCATGTTGATGCTAGACAGATACATCTCGCTACAGATATATCTTTGACGTCGACTGTTTAATGGGTTAATATTTTAAAATATCTCATTGACTCATTGTCCAAATATCTATAAATTTAAGTTAAATTACAATGTAACTATAGTTCATAAGTTAAGATGAGCAGATAAAATAATTTATACAAATTAAGGACAAAAGGTGTTGTGTCTTTGTTGATGATTCGTGTCTTTGTTAATTTGTGTGTTTTATTGCCTTTACTAGTCGCACATGTTGGCTACAATTTACGGCGTTTGATGATCGAGGAGTTTTCTTATGCTGAGTTGATCCTTACGACTCAAGCCTATGGATTTAAGAAGGGGAGCCATCTCGTAGTTATTGGTTATGAAGTCATCAATTTTTGGTATGCGATTTGTTTTTTTTTTTTTCAGAAACCTATTTCGTGGAATATAAAATAAAAGGGCTTCATGAGGCGGTTCTAAAAATAAATTACACAACATATTACCTTTCGGCCACTTGTTTTCTAAAAATCCATAAAGTATTTTCAAAAGATATCAAGTTTGGACTCTTGTAGCAACCTGCTGAATTATTTTTATAAAACATACGCCAAGTAACTCGAAATATCCTCATTTTTAACGCCATGTAAGCAATATTGAAAATATCAACATTTACTTTTTTCTTTTCGTTTTCTACCTGCAGGAGTCCAAACTTGGTATGTTTTGAATGAATGAATGAATCGTTTATTCATTTATGGTAAGTGCAAACAGGATGGTTACATATTATTATTAGTGATCCATGATTTTTATGTTCGGCCATCAGGCATGTGAAAGTTAATGTAAAATCAGAATCGTATATAGAATAGACATCAGTCAATATTTAAATTATACAATAATTTTGCATGTCAATTATGTTAGAATTATAATTAGAAAGTAATTTGAATGTTCATTATTACTACAATATAATTATTACAGTTACATTTCACATACAATACAATTAGATTACAATTACTTTTGTATTTCAAGTGGTCAAAAGGTAATATTGAAGTAAATTTTTGGAACCGGCTCATGATGCCCTTTCATTAGATACCCCACACTATAGGTTTCTGAAGTAAAATCCCGTACAAAATATTGAGGACGTCATGCATGACCTCCTCCTTCTTCCTATACCAAAAATCGCGATAAGTCACCTTCTTAAATCCATATTTGAATCGTAAGGATCAACTCAGCAAAAGGAAATCTCTCGATCACCAAAGGCAGTAAATTATAGCCAACATTATGTGACTTAATATAATATTAAGTACAACCTACTAAGGTGTAAACAAGTAAGGTGAGAAAATAAACAATATATTATTATGTGTAAGGTAAAATGTAAACAATGGGTCACTCACGTAAGGTGTTTCGGTTTGTATTTAAAAGATAAAAATATGAATAAACGTTTTTTCTCTGAATTATTTACATGTTTTTTTTTATATCCTAATTATTATTACTTATATATATCCATTTTCAATTGACAGAGTTAAATATTAGTTTGAAATCAAAAATTTATGAGTACTGATTAATTTCTTGTTTTCAGGCTTGGTACGAATAATGAACCTGCTACATAGAAGATGAATACACGGGATACCTGGCTACCTTCATCCCTCGCCAGTGGGAAACTGGCTTGTACCGTCCGTTGTAGGAAGGAGTTTCCTAACATGTATGTTTATAATACCTACTACAATAGAAGGTGAACGTAGTGGGAAAAGTGGCATGTACCATCTATTGTATGAAGGATATTCCTACCAAATGGAGATAACCTATCCAAATGGTAGGAAAATCCTTCCCATTATGGAAGGTGCATATCAGGATTCCTACTGGATTTACCTTCCTCTATAGTAGGTAACCTAAACATTAGTATATGTTACCTACTACAATAGAAGGTAAACCCAGTGGGAAGCCTGGTATATTCCTTCCATCACGGGAAGGATTTTCCTACCATTTGGATAGATTACCCCATTTGGCAGGAAAATCCTTCCCATAATGGAAGGTACATACCAGGCTTCCCAATGGGTTTACCTTCCATTGTAGTAGGTTATATATACCAATGTTTAGGTTACCTACTATAGAGGAAGGTAAATCCAGTAGGAATCCTGATATGCACCTTCCGTAATGGGAAGGATTTTCCTACCATTTGGATAGGTTATCTCCATTTGGTAGGAATATCCTTCCTACAATAGAAGGTACATGCCACTTTTCCCACTACGTTCACCTTCCAAATTAGAAGGTATTATAAGCATATGGTAGGAAATTCCTTCCTCCAACGGACGGTACCAGCCAGTTTTCCCATTGTATTCACCTTCTATTGTAGAAGGAATTTCAACATATGGTAGGAAAATCCTTCCTACTATGGAAGGTATATGCCAGTTTTCCTACCGCATTCACCTTCCATTTTAGGAGGAATTATAACATATGGAAGGAAAATCCTTCCTACTATGGAAGGTATTTGCCAGGTTTCCCACTGCATTCACCTTCCATTTTAGAAGGAGTTATAACATATGGAAGGAAAATCCTTCCTACTATGGAAGGTATATGCCAGTTTTCCTACCGCATTCACCTTCCATTTTAGGAGGAATTATAACATATGGAAGGAAAATCCTTCCTATTATGGAAGGTATTTGCCAGGTTTCCCACTGCATTCACCTTCCATTTTAAAAGGAATTATAACATATGGAAGGAAAATCCTTCCTACTATGGAAGGTATATGCCAGTTTTCCTACCGCATTCACCTTCCATTATAGAAGGAGTTATAACATATGGAAGGAAAATCCTTCCTACTATGGAAGGTATATGCCAGTTTTCCTACCGCATTCACCTTCCATTATAGAAGGAAGTATAACATATGGAAGGAAAATCCTTCCTACTATGGAAGGTATATGCCAGTTTTCCTACCGCATTCACCTTCCATTTTAGGAGGAATTATAACATATGGAAGGAAAATCCTTCCTACTATGGAAGGTATTTGCCAGGTTTCCCACTGCGTTTACCTTCCATTACGGTAGGTATAAATCTGTTGGTATTTCCTTCTATTTTTTAGTCAGTAGGAAAAATATGGAAGGTATTAATCGGTCGGAATTTATTAGAAGGTAATCTCAGTTGCGTTTACCTTCCGTTTAATTACCTTCTATTATGACTCAGTAGGAAAAATATGGAAGGTATTAATCGGGCGGAATTTATTAGAAGGTAATCTCAGTTGCGTTTACCTTCCGTTTAATTACCTTCTATTATGACTCAGTAGGAAAAATATGGAAGGTATTAATCGGTCGGAATTTATTAGAAGGTAATCTCAGTTGCGTTTACCTTCCGTTTAATTACCTTCTATTATGACTCAGTAGGAAAAAAAAGGAAGGTAATAAATCAGAAGGAAGCTGAACATTTGGAAGGTAGTATTGTTCCATTTTTCCTATCAAAAAAGAAGGAAAGTTCAGAAGGAAATCAAGTGGAAGGAAAGTTTGGACGGTAAAAACTTGGTCAAATATCCTTCCACACTAGACGGTAAAATTCCTACTGAGTCATAATAGAAGGAAAATCCTTCCGATATTGGACGGTTATTTCTCTCAGTGTGGAGGTACTCTAGAGGGTATAAGTATCCCTCCAAGTCCCCTCTTGGGCTCCCCTATTTTGAAGCTTATTTTCACAGTAGCGTTTTTTCCCAATTTGGATTGACACGGAAACGGTGTCGACGGAGCTCCGCTCACGCGGAGCTCCTTCTTCTGTGTGCTTTTGGCTCTACGGATTCGGACCGATGCAAACTTGACATAACCTAAATCTATGTAAGTACCTATGTTTCTGTGTCGATTAGAATTGGGAAAAAACGCGTACTTATGTGAAAATAGGCTTCAGTAAAAAAGCATTTGGGAAAAATGCGAATGGAAATTTTGCGCCTGGGAAATAATTCTGGTAAATTGATCTAACCAACCTCATTGTGAGTTAGATGGGGTACTAGACACTGATGATTGTGAAGTAAAATTCATTTTCATCACACTTGCTCGTCAATGGTGTTATTCTATGCCTGTATACTAAATGTCAAAGGCCTAATTTGTTCTTAAGGGAGTTATGGATTTACGTACAGGTTTTCTTCCCAAGGGAGTTCTAACTTTAGTTTTAAAATTTGCAAACAGACTAAGGAGGTTTCAAGTCAGCCAACGTTTTATTTATATGTTTAAAACTTAGCTATAACCCAATTTTACTACACAAAACTTGTCTACGCTTCATGAAACTTTATATTTTAAATTTATATCAAATAGTTTTGCAATAATTTTAGTATTTTTTTAACATATTGGCAGAATGTGGCCGTATGGCCATTCGAATTCTAAACACAGTTTACTTTATCTGTGGTGGATGACTTGAAAAAAGTGACAATCTGTATTGGCGGGTAGCCATTATTTATTTAATTTAAGTGTTTAGAGACAAAATAATTTCATTTTTGGATTTTTTTCCTCGCAGTGTGATGAAAATCATTGTGTGTATCACGGGCAGTAAGGGGATTACAAACTCGAGTCAAAAGCCCTCCGCCTCCGGCGTCGGGCTTCTAATAGGCTCTCGTTAGTAATCCCCTACTTACGGCCCTTGATGCACAATGTACTATTCATTGATTGATTTAGGCGTTTGCGGAGTAGGTACAAATTATAAATGTCCACCACCTCAGCACCCCGGAGTAACAAGGAAAAAGGTTGGTTCATAAATTTATTTTGATTTCGATTGCCAATGTAAGTATGTTACATGTTTTTATTTAGAGAGTGAAAATCGGTAAATGTTTGTGATAATGGGTTTAGTCCCAATTTAATCTCTTCATTCAAATGGCCGGGATAAGGTTGTGGTTGGTACTTCAGAACAAGAAGAACCTAAAATAAGTTTAATGGTCAATTATTTTATTAACATATAATAATTATAAATATTACTACATCTAATCTTCGTTTGTCTTACATCTTCATAAGATCCAGGATTTTTTCTGTAAAAAAAATAAAATTACGTAAGTTTCACTTCACTTAACTATCTTGATTTGAATATTGACATAACGACATAAGTATCCCCAATTTTAAGTTAACTAACTAAAATTATTACTTTTGTACGAATTTGGAAGTCAAAATGATCACAAAAAATATATAATTTTTCCCGTTTAGTTTAGTAATTATGAGTGAAAATCACGAAAGTTTAAAACAGCACAAAAAATATATTTCATAACTGACTTCCAAAAACTAATAAAGAGCCGTGGAGGTGGCGGGAACGCGTTGGATGCGAATGCAGCGGATGGCGCAGAGCCGATCTGTTTGGCGAGCCTTGGAGGAGGCCTATGTTCAGCAGTGGACGTTTTTTGGTTGAAATGATGATGATGGCTTCCAAAAAAAAATTAAGGAGGATTAATCACACAAACCCAACTATCACCACCACCAAACTACACTAACACGTTTTGAACGCACACGCCAGTGACTCGTCAGTGTAGTTTGGTGGTGGTGATAGTTGGATTTGTGTGATTTGTGTGTTTTCATACAGTGTGGAGGAACTGAATGAACACGCATTTTTTACATAAACGTAACTATCGTAAGGTCGCGGGTGAGCACAGTAATTGTTTCAGTTCATTTTTACAATTAAGCTTTTCTGTCCTGCGGCAAAAGAAGCAAACTCATCTAATGCTGCACTCGCATGTAAAAAATCGCTAATTTTCGACTTGAGCGGTGTTGTTAGAAAAGCGACAGTATAATTGCTGATCGCGTAAATGCATATTCAGATATATTTGAGCACATAGATCGCTCCGGTGTTTATGATAGCGGCTATCCACATCTTCGCTGCATGTTATACTTGCTTCGTTTTTTTAGCATTAGTAATAGGGTAAACAATTTTGATGAGTATATTTATTGAAAAAAGCTTTTAAAAAAATGTTGATTACTTACGTATTTTATAACTTATTTAACCAAAATAATGTAAATAACCACATTTCCTTGCTAATTGGGAATGTCTAAAAATATTACCAGTGGTTTTATATTTTTTTTGTATCTAGAAAAGTCAATTATAAGAAACTAATTTCAATATTTTGTCATTTAGTTCTCTACTTTTTTCAAAATTAATTATTGAAACTATTTTGGTTGATGACGTCAGATTATATAATTGAGGGCTGAACACTGCCAAATTTCTAAATCTATCTAAATGTGTACGATAAATAAGGCGACCCCTTTAATTATTTTTTCGGTAGTGGTACACTGTAACTAGTGTCAATTTACTGGCACTGTCAAGTGCTAGATGTCAGACAGCGGGTCCAAATCAAACTCCGTAATATAATCCAAACGTAAATTGTGAAGAATTCTAACCACATAGAATAAAGTACGACTTGGACCGGTCACGCAATTTACACCAATGTCAAATGAAGGTCATTGCTTATTTGTTATATAATAAATTCATTACATAATATTAAAATTGAATAACTACAGAAAACGAGTTAAAAAGTATTTATCTTGAAATGGAAAATTGCAAAAAAATAGACATCCCCAAATTACTGTGATATATTTTTCAAAACTGTTTTTAATAAAAAGACACGTCAAGATTGTTTACCTTCTTTCTAATGCTAAAAAAACGAAATATAAATGATCCCAATGATTATTTTTAGTAAACCGTTCGATTTGGCAGTTGAATTGAAACTCTAGGATTTTACTAAATTCCCATAGGAATTCACAATAATTGCATCGTGGTCTTCATGAACGTTGTATAAAAACAGTGGTTAAGAATTGGGGATTTTATCTCGATCCCGTGGGAATTTTCGGATTAAAAGTCATTCCAGACGTCCAGCTACCTACATATCAAATTTCATCCCAATCCGTCCAGCCGTTTTAACGTGAGGGATTAATAAACAAACACGCACGCACGCGCATACAATTTTTCGCATTTACCTATATAATATTAGTAGGTACGATGTAGGATTCACATTTAAAATCGGTTATTGTTTTTGCCAGAGAAAAGTTCTAATTACAGTAAAGTCTGGTTACTTTGGCCCTGAAGGGTAACTTTGACCATTGGGATTAACTCTGTCCAGATTTTATTATTTCACCAAAATTAGGGCAAATTGCCGTATGGTTTGTTTTAGCTGACTGCTCACGTTTTTATGTTTTTTACTAGACTCTTCTTTATTTAGTTTTATATGGGCCAAAGTTACCCTTTATTGGGTCAAAGTACCCGACTTTACGGTACTTAAATCAAATGATAGGTACTTACCGACATCTGACTTCAATGCTGAAACAATAACAAGTTAAGTTTAAATATTATTTATTTTATTAGCAGTACGGCTGCTCACCGATTTTATTTTTAGATCACTTTAAATAATCTTAAGTTAAGTTTAGTTAAATATATTTCTTCCTCATAAATTTCATCAGTTTTCTTGAAGTACATACAATGTTTTATTTCCCTTTCAAGCTTTGTTTATTTCCTTATTACTTTGTATTGCATAAAACCTACATAATTGGGAATGTCTAAAAAAAATTACCAGTGGTTTTTATATTTTTTTTCTATAGAAAAGTCAATTATAAGAAACTAATTTCAATATTTTGTCATTTAGTTCACTACTTTTTTCCAAATTAATTATTGAAACTATTTTGGTTGTTGACGTCAGATTATAATTGAGGGCTCCCACACTGCCAAATTTCTAAATCTATCTAAATGCGTACGATAAGGCCCTTTAATTATTTTTTGCGTAGTGGTACACTGTAACTAGTTTCATTTTACTGCCGCTGTCAAAGTGCTAGATGTCAGACAGTGGGTCCAAATCAAACTCCGTGGTCTAATCCACGCGTAAATTGTGAACCACAGAGAATAAAGTACGATTTGGACCGGTCACGCAATTTACACCAATGTCAAATGAAGGTCATTGTCAAAGTCAAAGTCAAAGTCAAAACTCTTTATTCAATTTAGGCATCAATTGATGCTCCTATGAACGTCGAAGAATCTACCACCGGTTCGGAAAAAACCCTGTTGAGAAGAAACCGGCAAGAAACTCAACAAGGTATATTTTTGCTGCTTATTATTTTTTGCTTTTTTTTTATATCTTATTTGTTAGGTCAATAAATTCATCACATAATATTAAAATTAAATAATTACAGAAAATGAGATAAAAAGCATTTATCTCGAAATGGTTTTCGATTTAGGTACTAAATATACATTGCAAAAAAAATAGACATCCCCAATTTCATCTGTTTCTACTGGTTTGCATATATGTAGATACATGTATATACCTATTGCTCGACAGTAAAAGTACAGTAAGTAAATAAAAAAAGCTTAAATTAAAATACTTGGATTAGGAAAACCTACAATAGCTATTAGAAAGCAATAGGGGGTTCGTTTTATAACTTTCGGGTTTAAAAAGGTCCAAAGAAAGGTCAATATGTTTTCGCAGCAGTCACCAAGATCAAGATGGTAGTCTTCCAGGCTTCCATCATGAAGCATCCTCTTTATGGAGCTGAAATCTGGACAACGTACGCAAAACAAGAGCATCGGACAAACTCCTTCTACATGCGCTGTCTGCATAAGATCCTGGGTATTTCATAGCAAGACAGGGTCACCAACGAAAGTTCTAGAAATTACACAGCTGCCTAGCCTAACCGCTCTTCTTAACAGACCGTTACTCAGATTTAAGGACTGTGCTAAGCGAGATATGACCACCTTTAGGATTGACGACTGGGAAAAGCTAGCGGGAAAACACACTGATTGGCGCAAACGTGTATTGGAGGGTCGCAAGTATTGCGATGAGGCCTGGTTCAATACAATCGCTGACATCAGACAGAAACGACATCAAGACGGTTCTGTACCAATCTCCGCGAACTTCTATTGTCGGGCCTATGGACGAACATGTCGCTCTCGCATCAGGCTAATCAGCCACGTAAGGCGTTGTGCACAGGCAATACTCCATAATTCGTTTGCAACAGACGCGTAGAAAAAGAAGTCAAAAGGACAAATAAAAAAGCCAAGTAGAGAAGGCTAGCCTTACCCTTTTCTAATTCCTTCAGTTTGTCCTTCTTATCTTTGTCTTTGTCTTTATCTTTGTCTTTGTCTTTATCCTTATCCTTGTCTTTCTTCTTGTCCTTATCATCTGGCTTATTGTCGTCGTCGTCATCATCTGGTTTTTTGTCGTCATCATCATCATCATCATCATCGTCGTCGTGCTTGTGTTTCCTGGGTCTCCCAAAGTGTAAGCCGAATCCACATGGCGCTGGTGCTGTACTCACTGTAGGAAAGATAATTTATTTATTAAATTCGAAACCTAATTGATTACCTACTGGCTATTATTTGTTAATGGTGGCCTAAATATATGGGTTTGTGCCAATTTAACATGAAAAAATATAAGAAATAAATGAATCTCTATTTCCCTTGGTCACGCTATAACTTGTGAATGATTTTACCGATTTCATTCATTTTTAGGGTGTCGGATCTAAAAAAAAACCGCCCAAAGAGCGTGTCGGACACGCCCAGGATAGGCCCTAAGGAAGCGTTGGATGTATTGTTGGGTGTTTTTGTGTGTGGGTGTGTTGGGAAGATACGAGGTTTGAAAAGTAAATAGATAGGGTACGTATATATCATACTAAATACAAACTGTAACATGGATACACAGAAAAACCCAGTAAAAAGACCAGCTCTGGGAATCGAACCCAGGTCCTCAGCATTCCATGCTACGTGCTAAACCCCTACACTACAACTGGTCAACTGGTGGACCAGTTTTGTTTCGGTTTGTATTTAGTATGATATATATGGATTTCACGGGATGACCGTAAAATACAAAAAGACTCCAAAAAACCAATCTAGATAGGGTACGTTCGTGAAGTTTTAATTTAAATGTTGGCGCAGCCGTTTTTTTTTTGTTTGAAAGTCAAAAAATGATATTTTGAGTTCTCTAGCACAATAAACAAAGATCTACGGTTGGGAACTCTGCAAATATGAATAGCGAAGTGTGCCAGCTGGAGTATGTGACGAAGCATCTACGTACCTTCATTCTCCGCAATGAAGACCACGATCTGCGAACAACATACAATTTCATCAAAAGCGCAAACCTGAATTATTTTCGAAAGACCTACCCAACCAGCGGCAGATCCAGGATTGTTGTTCGGGAGAGGCTTTAGCAAAATAATGAAATCACTAGAAAAGCACACATCACTGAAGAACTCAGAAACTTTTGAAGCTTGAGCTCTTTAACAAGGATCTGCTACTGTACCTACCTAACGACACCTGACCATGGGCGCTTTACGTAGGTATATAGTACGAATTTTTTGAGGTGTCCCGATCTCGTTATCAGCCCACATTTCGTACAAAGCCATTGTATTCTATTATGTCCTGAAAACTTTGAAACTTTGAACTTTAAACTGTGAAACTTTGTTGGCAGATAATATTTTTCAACATTGGATGCGTCGTAGACATGCAGCCAAAACAACCAAAACAAACAAGCAAACAAAGTTTCAATTAAAATGAAATGAACTTTAAATAATAAAGTTATTTCAATGAGCCATTTTATCTTACCTGTATATTTACGTTCATTTTAAACTGAGGATTATTCACTTGAGGACATAATAGAATACAATGGCTTTGTTCGAAAGGTGGGCTCTTAACGAGATCGGGATACCTCAAAAAATTGATACTAAGTATAAAACATCGAGCAATATAAATTGGGCCCCACTCAACATGTATAATGTTGCGGCAAGCCACAGTGCTGTTTTTCACTGGAAACCATTTAAAAACTAACCACAGAAATACACACGGTGACGATACATTGACACATTTTATTAGATAGTGCTGAGATAGGCCCTAAGAATTTAAAAAGTAGGTCTTATTTGGAGTTTTTCAATTTGTGTGGGAACTTAAAAGATATTTAATATTACAAATGTATTTTACCACAAGGAAAACAGCCAAAAAGAGCAACAACGAAAAACTTTTCATATTAACACCCGTCGCAATTCGCGGACTTCGACGAATAATTAGTGGCATATGGTTTATATAGAAATATTCAGATACGGCAATTTTGCACGGAATAAAAGACAAAAGAGTGTTTTTTTTTTAATTTTATAAGTGTTTTCCTTACAAATATTATATTATGTTCAATGACGCATGTACTGGTAGTCCATTAGCCCCACTTTTGTTTTTTTATGAATCAGTCTTTAGTAGATTCGTAGAAAATTCGTCGTGCCTTTATACCAGGGGTGGACAAACTTTCTTCATGGGGGACGAGAAAGTTTAAGAAAATTCAGAATTCCAGCAAAAATGTATTTTGATTTGTAACCGTTAACTAATCGTAATCATCATCTTGTCCCAGCCTATGTAATTCCAGGATAGATACCCCAGTGGGATAGATGCCTCGATTTCAATTTCTACTAGTAGCAAGGCTATGAGACCAAAATTACACTAAATAATAGCAAGCCCCCTCCCTGCAAACCTCTGGGCCGCTGCTATCATGAGCAAGAGCAAACGCGTTTAGTTCATGAGTGCCAAAACCTTCCGCGGCGAGATCTCGCAAAGCGTGAAAATTATATTCGTAAGTATTTGTTTTTGAATAACTTTCGACTGGCTTATAATTTGCGCTTTTAACTAACTCATTTGGTTGCACTGAAGTTTAGGCTGCATGGATTAGTATATTTTATAGTGATTTTATGATTACTTGATTTTTTATCGAAAAAGGCATCTATCCTCTGCGAAAAGTATAGTTGCCCCGTTTTCGATCGCTATAGATGCCCCTAAGGGCATCTATCCTCAACTTGTTTCAAAGAATTTTTATGTTGCAGAGGGTCGAAATGCCTTGTAAATATGAGAGAAAACAGGGCGTAGTCCCGCATAAAGTCGCCTGGTCTGAAGAAAGCTTGCTAGCAGCCTTCGAGGAAATGAATAAGGGAGAAAAAGGAGTCAATGAGGACCTATCGAATACCGTCTATAACACTAAGACGACGTTTTGCCAAAAATTACGAAAAACAATTGACCCTAGCTAGGTAGTTATGTAATGTAGGTACATATTGATTGGTATTTAGTGAAGTTTTTTCTGTATTTGCAAATAGAAGCAAAATCACATTTTATATGGAAATGATTGAGTTTTTATAATTTGTTTCAGTAAAACATCTAGTACTAGGATTCTAAAATGAGAAGAGGCTCGTGGCTCATACTGATCAAACTAGGCGAATTTTCAATGAATATAAAAGACTGATAACTTTTATTTAACTTGTTTAATTTCAAAGGGCATCTATCCTCTGACGCATTTTTGCGACGAGTCGTCTATCCCCCACGGTAGGCACCTATCCCATTTATAAGGGGTCAAAAAAAGTACGATTTACACAAAATCCATACGATTTATATTAAAACAAATACAGTAAAATAATAGATTAAGGACCATAGTTATCATACGCATTGGACGCAATGCTATAATTTGTTAAGTTTTTGAATTATAAAGCTATTTCAAAAAGTGGGGCATCTATCCTGGACTTACCCTATACGTCCCACAGCAGGACACAGGTCTGGCCTCAGAATGAGAGGACTTGGGCCTTACCTAGTCCCTACGCGGGCTCCGTACGGTCCGTACGGATCTACGGATTGTCGTCATTTATAAGTATTAACATTTTTTACCCGAATGGACAATAATAATTGATGAGGGTGTGAATTATCATGTCGTACTTACATGTCATTCATTCCGGATGGGGAAATACAGATCGTATCGATTAATGCTCATACTCGTAGTACTACCCTGTCTCAGTGAACCATCACTATTCACAAGGAAGTCTAGTAATTTTGTAGTAGTAGAGCCATGTTGTAGCTAGCCGCTTCATCACGAATGGGCTGGCTCGTCCGGGGCAGTACCACTCTCTCATAGAACACCAGCGTGAAAGTATTTTTTTTCAAACTCAATTAAAAATCAAATTAAAAATATGAAAAAAGGAAGCACTTGCGTGGATATCGAAACATATTTCATCATTATTACGTCTAGTTTTAGTAATAGTCTCGATGGAGCGATGATCTTCGCAAGGCGTGCCATGGGAGAGGCTCATGTCCAGCAGTGGACGAACATAGGCTGATGATGATGATGATGATGATCTATTTTTACAGAGATGTATGGGGTAGTGCCTTAGTTAAGTAAGAACTTAATCCATACTTAATGTTATAAATGCAAAAGTGTGTCTGTCTGTCTGTTACCTCTTCACGCTTAACAGCTGAACCGATTTAGATGAAATTTGGTATAGATATAGTTTGAGACCCTGGGAAAGACATAGGATAGTTTTTATCCCGGAAAATTGCGTAGTTCCCGCGGGATAGCGAATTCTTTGCAGACGGAGTCGCAGGCAACAGCTAGTACAAAATATTTTAAAGCTCTATCATAAATAATTAGGTAGGTAGCCGTTTTTTATGTAATTTGGAATTTTCGGTAGTTATACGCTATAATAAGTGGCAATACTGATAGCGGTTGAAATGCTTGTTTCAACCAGTCGCATAAATTAAAGAAATGAGTCACATCGAGGCTAAGATGTGAAATGATAAATGTGTTTGCGATACAAAATCAATATATTAAATTTATAAATGGTTGAGAGTGGATTGGGGGCGGGTTGAGAGCGAGTTGGGGGCGGGTTGGGAGCGGGTTGGGGGCGGATTGGGAGCGGGTTGGTTTATTATGAAGTTTCACTTCTTCCGGAAGGAACTAAGGAGAGCCATAAACGATGAAAAACAAAATTGGCTAATAAAATAAGCTGCCCAAATTACTAATTCCACGCGGACGGAGTCGCGGGCAAAAGCTAGTTTTTTTTTTTTATGTTAGAGAGGCCAGACAAACGAACTAGTGGGTCACCTGATGTTAAGTGATCACCACTGTCCATAGACACCCGCAGCGCTTTACGCGATGCCAGTGCGTTGTCGGCCCTAAAAGGGAGAGGAAAAGGAAAGGGAATAGAGGAGGCGGAGAGGTATTGGGCGCCCGGCGCTCTCACTGGCCGTACGAAACGCAGCAGGAGTAGGTACTGCTGCTTCACGCCGGTGTTCTGTGAGAGGGTGGTACTGCCCCGGACGAGCCGGCCCATTCGTGATGTAGCAGCTAGTTACAACATGGCTCTACCACTACTAAAATAAAGTTTATAATAAAGGAGAGGAAAGGTTATAAATATTGCATCTTCTTATCAGCTTGTTTTTGTTAAACGCAAAAACAATACAACTAAGTTAAAATAACCGTAACTACAAAACTAAGATTGCATCACGTTTTAAAACTCAAATCGATACTAAAACTAGCTTTGATCCGCGACTACGGTCGCGTGAACCTTTTATGTGTCCCATTTTAATTGTGATCTTACTCAATTTTCTTGCGAATTCCCAACAATTATTTCGCGGTCTTCATTTACGCTGTATGATGAATACCCGTGCAAAATTTCATATCTCTAGAATGGTTTACAATATGTAGAATAAGTACTTACCTCTTTGATCAATTATAACTGTAGATCCACAGTCGCGCGCCCGAAAATGTCCGAGCCAAATGAGCGCCACTTTGATATAAAAAGTGGCCTTCTTTTTCTCAGTACGTTGCGTGAAATTGTCAAGTTTAGCTGTCAAGTGTCAACCGAAATTCGACTGTAATGAAGTAAAGGCTAGGTTCAAATTTCTGTGTAGGTGATGTTTTTAATTATTATGCAAACAAATAAAAAAGTTCGGACATTCTTTGAAGGGAATTGTAACCTTACAGACGTCAATCTGTAATGTTCCATCTTATGTGGACATAGTTTAACTTATATTTTTTATCAAATTAAATTATTTCATACTCAAACGTGACTATTAAATTATTAATTTATCAAAAACAAGCATTTCATTACTAAAGTATTCGAATATAATCACTAGCAACACCTACCGACCATGAGAGGTCAATGTACAAGGCACGTGTAAACTTCAACGGTTGTTGACGGGTCAAGATACGAGGTTTTCAAAGCAATTTCTCGGCCTAAGCGGTCCAAACGGCCAAAACGTTCCTTGCGGCAGCGGTGGACAGGGGGGACTTTACGGCTATCACGGTCGGGGTGGCCAGTATGGAAAAACAAGCTACTATTTTGGTATAAAAGGAACGCGACGATAGAAAAAAGGACTTCTTTATTTTGCTACGAGTTCGGGAAAGGTTCTCTCTGAATTATTAAGTATTAATTGGTGTCGTAATTGTGTTGTGTGGTTTAATTATTTCTTGTGTTAAATATAAGGGGTATTTCAGTGTGAATTTCTGCTTTGTACATTTTATCGTCAGAAATACCTGTGATTTGATATCCATTGCCAGAAATTTGTATATTTGTTTGGTTAAAATATAAATTGGGGTTTAATGGGATTTTATGAGTTTAATATAAAGTTTTGTTTAAATTGTGATAGAGGAGAACCTAACCGGGCTTCGACTAAGTATAAGTCGGGTTCTAGAGTGTGCTAGTCGGGTCATCTTGCGATGTTAACTGATAGATTAGCACTCCCTGGAAGCGTTTAAGTGTAGAATACCACCTATTGGAGAAGGGTGGGGGTCTGTATTATAACTCAAGAGTCGGACCTAAGTTCTCCCTGGGTGTTGAGGGGTTTGGAGCGCCACAACCGGTGTTCCAACCTCATCAATATCTAGTCCGCTTATCTATTTATATATATACTTACACTCTGGTATTCATCTAACCCAATCCCCTCAGATGGATACTGGAATCACACGGGTATAGAATATAGAAACTGAGTTAACCCGCTCAACGTAGGCATTAGTTTAGGATAGGCCCTCTCTTATCAGTTGGAGAGGGGCCCCGCGGTAATTATAAATGTGGAATCCGGATTCCTAGCTTGCCAATGTCGTGTAGAATAGATGGTTAGTTTAGCTGTTAGGATAGGATTATAGGGAGTAGGTGTTATTACCATTTAACTAAGCGATACTGTTCTTCATTATACTATTTGATGTTGGAGGGCAATGCTATGCCATCTGACTTACTTAATACTATTATCTAAATACTGCAGTTCTTTATTATACTATCTTGTGTGGTGGGAAAGGGTTACATTCGCAGATCTAATTATGGGAGTCTTGAGACTTTAATATTTCTTTGACTGACTTTTGACTTTGACTACCTGTACTTACCGACGGATGGAAGATTTCAGGGTTTGCTCTCATCCATATGTCCTACATTACAAACGCTGGTAGCTGCTATTGAGTGAGTCAAAATAAAACTCAACAAACTCACTATGAATATTTATTTGCTGGAAAGTAGAATCTCCTTTGAAGTCGGCGGTCGTCCCTGGTGAAATAACCTTGGATCATCTGGTCCTGTAGTGGCTAGTTATACTTACTAAATCTAAAAGGTAAAAGTCTTACCAAACTCTATATTTACAAACCGTCATTCTGTCTATAACTGAGGCAGATGCAAGTTAGTGGTTTACCGGTACCAAAGGATCTGGTAACTGCTCATTAGTCATTATGATAAACCATCGAATTCTACATTTACTACAGAAGTTCGGCTAAGCTATTGCAGAGGCAATGTGATCACAGGTTGGATCCAAGAACGGCCACAGGCTGTAACTAACTTCCCTTTGAATACCCTCTTAATTAATATAATGTTATGTTCTTATTACCTAAACAAGGAATAAGGTAGTATGCTTCTTCTAAGCCAGTGGGAGAGGCTTGTCCAAGTCCGGATGACGGGAGCCATCTCTAGAGACGGGGAGTCATGGGTCTCTAGACTCAGCCACTAAATAAAATACCTTTACCTAATGAACATATCATAGACTAAGGACATACGACTCTTATGACTATAGGGAATTATCATCTTCACTTTATTCGTCATTAACATATCTCTATTATAAACTAGATTATAAGACTATAGGCAATTGACATCTTCATTTATTCATCATAAACATATCTTTATTCTAAACTTAAATTATATGACTATCAATTCCTTTCCCATATTCATACTAAAAGTTCCGAGGGTTATTTTACGGACACAACGTGGGTTCCTTATCTTAGACCGCTAACGATCACTTGGCCAATTTTGTGACGTAAACAAGGTAAATCAACTAGGTATTTCAGGTAGTGTGGTAGGTGAGGGCTCATTCATACATATAGATATATATAGTGACATACATGTAGGTGTAGGTAGCCATACATAGGAACTATAGGTAGATATATACATAGGCGTACGAATGGGTAGGTGGGTAGGTAAGTCAGTTTAGGAATAGTAGGGGGGGGGGGGGGGGTGTTACAATTTGGATGCCGAATGGACCAGGATCTAAGTTTGAATAATGATTACTATTTATTTTACTATGCTTGTACAATTATTTATCTTTCCACTCTTATTTCATTAAGTCTTAAAATAAACATAGCTTCTTTGTTACATTATGTGATTAGAGTCAAATTTATTCATGTTACATTGCTTGTAGGAATAGTATACAGTTGATTTTGCCTTGTTTACAATTTGTTGCCTTGAAGGCGGAAGTATATACGGGAAAGGTTCATAGTCATTGTATTATTCTAAAGCAGTAGTTTGAAGTCTTCTCTTATCAGTGCGCCACCCTTTCTACATGTTGTCCTGAAAAATAAAATAAAAAGAAAGTTAGTTTCAACAACTATAGTCTATAGGTAAAGACAGTGATTGACAAGAAGGTGAAGGGAAAATAAAAACAATATTATATTAAATACAGAGATTTTATGAGTTTATTAAATTAAAGATGAATAAGGTGGGTTTTGTTCTGAGAATTGGTTTAATCAATTTAGCAGATCTAGGAAATTATTCAATGATAGACAGACAGTGGGGGCACAAACTAGCAAAATAAATGCCTTAATAAAGTGAAGAGATCTACAGAGTTCCTCAACTCTAAATATTAACACATTGGTGTCCACTACTTGGTTTTGGTTAATTAAATAGAATTCTCCCGTGGAAATAGTTGATTCCGACCATGGCAACAGGCTGGTGTGATGATGATGATGATGATGATGATGATGATGATGATTGGAAATAGAGCATAGAATATTCTGATTAACACAATAAAATAGAGTTATTATATGTTCAGCAGTGGACGTCTTTCAGCTGTGATGATGATGATGATGATGATGTATATAAGAAAGGGGGGCAAACAAGCATGTGGTATCCTGATGGGTGGGTGGCAATCGCCGCAGCCCATGAACACCCACAACATTTAGGGTATCGCAGGAGCGTTGCCGACCTTTTAAAAAAAATAGATAAGCTTGTTTTAGGTCATATCATCATAGGGTTCGTTAGAAAGGCAAAGCAAACCTTCTCGTTTTCATGTTATATAACTGTTGCCCGCGACTCTGTCTGTAGGGAGTTTGTTTATTGCTGATTTGTGGAAGTCTGTGCCCTTCCCCAGGCCACATGACTCATATGTTGACTGTTTGCCGAAATTCATCCGGATTAGTTTAGCCAGTTTAGCATAATGGGGTGGCGGACGGATAGACAGACGGACACGCTTCCCCATTCATATTAATAATATTAATTCATTAATTTCATTCATTACATTTTACAACAGAACAGTTGCATCGAAGCACTGTGAAATTCAAGTACAATGTGATATAATATATATACAGCATGGTTTTATAAATAAGATAGGACATTAGGATAGACAGAGAGATTATTTCTTACCTTAGCTTAGTGAAACAATGGTCTACAATATTCAGGACATTGGTAAGAGGAAATGTGTAAACTCGACTCGGGGCGGATCACCTGAAATTAATTTTAGTATGGTTATAAATAAATCTGTAACATGTAGAGCACTAATAATTTTAAAGAACACACACTATCAAAGAAAGTTAGGGAAATAATTAAGAAAATTAAAGGGATAACATATATTATGTATTACCGTTAAAAGGAATTTTCTCGGTCACACTAGGGACTCTGAGACTTGGAAGGTTTATCTTTGAATTGCGGACACTCCTTTCATCGATTATTAGTTCATAGACAGCTTCCCGTATTTTAATTTCATCAATTATTCATGTCATCGAACGAACACTCAGCGCGCTGTAACATAAAAGAAATATGCATCAAAATTTGTTTATAGTCTCATTACTACAGATAGACAATAGATTTAAACATATAATTATAGTTATGTTGAGGTTAGGTTAGGAAGAAAAAATTGCATTATCACTTAGAATATTGTGGCATTAGATTAATTGGAGGTTATCTTAAGTAAATGCCACCTCACAAACATAGATATGTCTAAGTCATATTTATATATAGCGGCTAGACAATGTCCTATTTACTAACTAGAATAAATGTGCATGTAGTTGTTGACAAAACTTAGGTATATTAGCTAATTTGTACTTGTGCTTTTCTGTCGAAAAATGAAACAATAATAAAAGGAAAAAGGATTTGATGGTTCAATGTATAGCTGGGGATTTATAGTTAATGATGAAGTGTACTGCTAGCCAAAAAGGATGATAGTCAGAATGCGTTAAACATTGATACCTCGGGTGTCACTGCGCTTGAATTATGTACAGGACTAGGGCTTATTTTGATCAAAGTCACGGTTAAAATGTAACATCTACAGTAATAATAAACGAAAACAGATACTTACTTGGATAAATAATAATATCAAACAGGCTTTTCTGCATCATTGTATTTTCGGCGGAGTGATCGATCTTTGTCGGATTTCGCAGTTAAGGCCAAGTGGCGGTTTCTTCAGAAAAGAGCGCGGAGCTCGTATTGCACTTCACATTCATTTACATTAGCATGGAACTGTACGTAATAACATTAATGCAGGTAAAAGTAATGAAAAAAAATGCGTCTGCGCAAATTGCGTCGTAATAATTTTTGACAGCGTGAGCGTAGACAAGATAGAGTGTATTCCATATCATGGTTGACGTACATGGAAACAAGTGTTGCCAGAACAATAATACCTATATAAAGCCTCCCATTCATTGTCACATTGTCATAGACAACTTTGAGGTTTTTGTGCGATTACGTTAAATTATAAATTCTTTTCAGTCTGTTAGATACATTAATTATTCTTTTTGTATCTAAATATAAGATTTACCATAACTAATTATAACAAAATAGAGCCTAAAACGCAAAAGTGATACTAAATAATTATAGCAGAGGTCTGTCAGATTAGGGTATGCGCGCGCGGGCGACTTTTGTCTCCGGGCCACTTTTATCAAGACTATGGGTTAGAGTATGGAGGTGCACCGCGACTCCTGGGATACAAATACACATTATACAAAAAAAAAAAATCGTCTTGCGACTAAGTTGTTCGTGCACATGTCTTATGCTTAGGGCACTGGTTTCGTTTCGTTTCTTTGAAAAAAATATGCAAATGCGAAAAAAAAAATATGCTTTAGGAAGCGAAGCATAAAACGCCGTAAAATATTCGGTATAAGGTGGACCTTATCGGAATTATGGCTAAAATAATAATGTAATCTATGGACGTCTATGAGTATGCGAGAGTGTGTGACGTTTTGTTTAAGCGGGAAAACATTTCCGGTAGCATTGTCAGGATTGTCAAACTGGGGGGTTACTGCGAGATTCGAGGTTCGAGGTTCGGATCGTGCGGTCCCTCTCACTCTCGTAATAAATACCATTAGCATGAGCAAAACGGCATGAAACGAGGTTCGGGTTTCGCGCTTCGTAGTATAGGGCCTTATTTGACAGATAGTATCAAGTGTCAAAACAATAGGGCATTGATTGATATGATATGATATGGTTATTAACGGAGTAATTAGTTGTAATGTCTAGTAATTCTGAAACAAATGCACTTGCATAAAGTTAATAGTATTGTGTGAAATCAAAACAATAGGTCATTGATTAATATGATGTGGTCATTAGCGGAATAACGGAGTAATTAGTTGTAATGTCTAGTGATTCTGAAACAGGTGTGCTTACGTAAAGTTAAAAGTAAAATCAAACAAAACAAGAGGGCCTTTAATTTCATTAACAAAGTAGGGGGTTATGCCGTCTTAAGTTAAAAATGTGTGACTGGCGATCAAAGTAATAAATAAATTTTGCCGCTGCGAGAAGTAGTCTGCTAGTCTAGACGGCTCAATGGAAACTTTAAAATCGACGATTATGTTTTGGTCAAGCGAGGTATGTGATTGAATAAAATATAATATTATCCTAAATATGTGTAGGTTATAACACTTATAAATCCATTGGTGGCGTTTTGAAATTCTAAAATTAATGGTTCGTAGTTTATCTTTACATCTGGTTATGATTATCTTTCCTTAATTTTGCTATGCGTGTAGAGTAAAGCTGATAAATTAATGAAATATAAGTGACGTTTGTGAGTTGTGGAATATTTACATAATAAAACAACTAACAATGAAAATCTGAGAGCTTAGGACATAGGTGTAATTTCAATTCATTAATTTGTTATGTAAAATGGAATGTCACTTTAAAATTGACTGTTGGTTGTTTACATTTTTGATCCCTAACGTGTGTATGTATGTATGTGGAACTCTTTATTGTGCATGGAAACATGGAATTAACAGTTAACGGACAGATGTACAATGGCAGACTTATCCCTAATGTCATGTGAAAGTTTAGAGGAATAGTTAATGTATAAAGTAGGCTGAATTGGAAACTTAATCATGCTCATATTTGATTAAAGTTTTATGAAAGGAATATTTAATTGAATGAAAATAGAATGACTATTTATAGAAATAAAAAAAAATAACACAGGGCACGCTTGCGTTTTATCCGGCCAACTTGTGTGTGTGTATTTTAAATCTCTCAATCTAATAAACAAATAGAATAACATGGCAGGAAAATAGGGATTTGTAATAATTTCACATAAATATTAAACGGGGCTGCGCAGGTGAGAGTAATAAGGCACGGGTATATTACATAATATTCTGATAAAACTTAGTTTTCCTTTAGGCAGATCTTGTGTATTTGTGATTGACATCAAAATTACCTGCACGGGTGCATCAAAGCTCAACAGCTAGTTAAATAATATCTAGCAACTATAGGATATGTAGAAAGTTTTAGGTATAGACAGGTGCGAGATAATTATTATTCTGTCTTGAAGAGGATGTTTTCTATATGATTTCAACTAGTGTGTGTATGATTGCCTAAGTATCTGGGGGCACGGTAGTGCACCTTGCCAAGCCGGGTAGAACATTTAATAAATAAGTGAATATTCATAGGATTAGGAAACACAATACTATTAGTTACGTTGTGTAATTTACATTTTCGTTATATGCGGAGCACTAAGGATAATAGTTACCTTATTCTGATAAATTTTAACGAGCTTACTTATTGTCTTGGTTTTGGTTGTTATGTACAAGTACTTGAGAGGTGCTTATTATACTTGATACTTTTGCATTGTATGTTCATGTGGGGCTTTTTATTCAATAAAATTTAAAATAAATATTATTATTATTATAAGTTGGTCAAGAGTACAGTTGGGAATAGTCACTTCAGGAAGTTCCATGTACTTGGATAGAATATTGTAGTTAAGGAAAGAACGTGGAGTCAGTAAGGTGACCTAAATGATGAATGGTAAATGATGATAGGCCTAAATTCATAAAAACTAATTTCACTAGGCATACCAACAATTGATATAATTTTCATTAGCCCTAGTGTCATGACAGCTACATTACGTGTCCTAATTTAATATTGTATCTAAAATTATTATTATACTAAAACAGTAAATGTTCTAATATTACTGAAAATTAATAATATTATTCCTAATTGTTAATAGACTAATAGCCATAAGTACTAATCGTTGTTTGGACGATAAATACATAAAAACAAATACTCAGTTAGGTAGATTAAACCCACATAAGTTAAACTAGGGTGACTACAAGGTGCTATGCACCTTACCTATGCGGAATAGGAGCTCCGCGCAGCGAAAGTGATTGCGGTTGTGTAAATCTGTGAATAGTATAATTATATTCAATGTTTAGGGGTACTGGATAAGTAAAAATAGGGCTATTAAGAAAAAAATTGGACATAAGAATATAGATTTAACATAAGAGTCGGGATGCTAGAGTTGAATTAATGAATGGTAACGAAAATTTATATTTTGGTTTTTTTTTTAATGTTTGGGCTAGTGAACAAGGTAATGGTGAAAGTAGGATTAATATTTTTGTGCTTCAATAGGAGAACCGACTTAAATGCATTTTCAGGTGATTCATTTTATAAAATTTAGTAGGAAAGACTTGATGTTAGTAATAGCTGTTATATAAATAGTGATATTTAGCTTAAGTTATTTTATCCTTGGGGACAACAATTTAAAATTGACTAGATAGAAATTATGAAATAAGAAGTAATTATTATTAAACAGAAAAAAATATATATAATGGGACATGTGTTTTGCTGAGGGAATTTGTATTACTCAAAATGTTTCTAAAATAATAATAATAATAAAAAAAATTACATAAATATTATTCCAATGTCAGGGTGGTATGTAAGATATGTAAGAGGAAGTATGGTTATGGTTATGGATTATGGGGTAGACGATTAATAATTAGAGTATGAATGAGGATGAATGTAAAAGTGAGTGTTGGGTGTGTGAAAGAGATGAATGAACAAGTTGAGTGTCTTGTGTGAATGTGGCCTTGATGTTGAAATTTTATTTAACTTATTAACATTTGGACTGGAACATTACACTTTGCAAACAAGTAACATGGTTGTAGATGTTAGGAGTAAGCCAAGAAAAAAAAAAACGGCATCATGCAGTTAAAAGCCTTCCATGTAACTTCAGACTTAGACACAACATAAGACCATGACTAAATACACGTGACAATTTCGAAGCATGATATTGTATTATCCTTGAAAATAAAATTGTAATGATTTTTATCATTGCACACTGGCGTAAAAATAAAATAAACTGATATGCGCCTGTAATTTGCGAAAGAAATATCTACGTAGGAAATGTAATTTATCGAAACCTTATTGTAAGTCATTTGGAAAGTAATTTTACTGGATATAGTCCGAAGTAATAGATCTTAATATCATAATAAGTCAAAGATTGGGAGTGAGATGAAAGAGGATCAAAGACTATTCATGCATACATACATACATTCATGGATATTTTGTGTACTTGTATGCTCTGCACATAAATAAAATTTACTTTTTTGGGCGTTCAGGGTGGGGCTTTGTTTTACGGGGGGGCACATCTGCGAATGATCATGGTCGTTATAGGCAGATGCAAGATCTGGTCACTAGCTTTTGTGTATGAACCTAGAAGGTCTCATTTCCCTTGCTGCGACATTAGTTCCTCGTGAAGCTCTTTTATCGTTATTCTGGTCGCTGAGAAATAGTTAATGACCCTTTAGTAATTCATTCCTGGTTGAATGCATACAAATTAAATACAATATGACGTACTTTATTGTTGCAACATTCACCAAGCTAGGGGTGGTGTTTTCAGGGGGGGATGGTTAGGTTACGCTGTTGGGGTTGGGTATTTAAGCAATAGTTATGGACGCCGACGTCTGGCATTATCTTTAGAAGGGATGCATAGGTGACCGATTTCAGTCGACAGAGGCAGATGCAAGATTGTGTCCATCACTTTTATGCATGTTTAATAGGAACGAGATGGAACTAGCACAGCCATTTTCCCTGTTGAGATAAGAGTTGGTTCGTGTAACTCTTGAATCATCAATCGTGGCATGCGAGACTTGACTATTCGCCCCTTGAGTGATTTCACTCTTACGTTTGGTTTAAAAACACACCTCACACAAGTTTTGCCTGAAGAAAGGAGGAGAGGCAATCATAGAAGGGAAAAATGTTAATAAGTTTAAGGATAGATGATGTTTAATTTAATTTCAAATTCTACTTCAGCTAAATACATGTCCGCTTTCATAGAATTTGGGGGGCAAATTGTAACCTTACAGACGTCAATCTGTAATGTTCCATCTTATGTGGACATAGTTTAACTTATATTTTTTATCAAATTAAATTATTTCATACTCAAACGTGACTATTAAATTATTAATTTATCAAAAACAAGCATTTCATTACTAAAGTATTCGAATATAATCACTAGCAACACCTACCGACCATGAGAGGTCAATGTACAAGGCACGTGTAACCTTCAACGGTTGTTGACGGGTCAAGATACGAGGTTTTCAAAGCAATTTCTCGGCCTAAGCGGTCCAAACGGCCAAAACGTTCCTTGCGGCAGCGGTGGACAGGGGGGACTTTACGGCTATCACGGTCGGGGTGGCCAGTATGGAAAAACAAGCTACTATTTTGGTATAAAAGGAACGCGACGATAGAAAAAAGGACTTCTTTATTTTGCTACGAGTTCGGGAAAGGTTCTCTCTGAATTATTAAGTATTAATTGGTGTCGTAATTGTGTTGTGTGGTTTAATTATTTCTTGTGTTAAATATAAGGGGTATTTCAGTGTGAATTTCTGCTTTGTACATTTTATCGTCAGAAATACCTGTGATTTGATATCCATTGCCAGAAATTTGTATATTTGTTTGGTTAAAATATAAATTGGGGTTTAATGGGATTTTATGAGTTTAATATAAAGTTTTGTTTAAATTGTGATAGAGGAGAACCTAACCGGGCTTCGACTAAGTATAAGTCGGGTTCTAGAGTGTGCTAGTCGGGTCATCTTGCGATGTTAACTGATAGATTAGCACTCCCTGGAAGCGTTTAAGTGTAGAATACCACCTATTGGAGAAGGGTGGGGGTCTGTATTATAACTCAAGAGTCGGACCTAAGTTCTCCCTGGGTGTTGAGGGGTTTGGAGCGCCACAACCGGTGTTCCAACCTCATCAATATCTAGTCCGCTTATCTATTTATATATATACTTACACTCTGGTATTCATCTAACCCAATCCCCTCAGATGGATACTGGAATCACACGGGTATAGAATATAGAAACTGAGTTAACCCGCTCAACGTAGGCATTAGTTTAGGATAGGCCCTCTCTTATCAGTTGGAGAGGGGCCCCGCGGTAATTATAAATGTGGAATCCGGATTCCTAGCTTGCCAATGTCGTGTAGAATAGATGGTTAGTTTAGCTGTTAGGATAGGATTATAGGGAGTAGGTGTTATTACCATTTAACTAAGCGATACTGTTCTTCATTATACTATTTGATGTTGGAGGGCAATGCTATGCCATCTGACTTACTTAATACTATTATCTAAATACTGCAGTTCTTTATTATACTATCTTGTGTGGTGGGAAAGGGTTACATTCGCAGATCTAATTATGGGAGTCTTGAGACTTTAATATTTCTTTGACTGACTTTTGACTTTGACTACCTGTACTTACCGACGGATGGAAGATTTCAGGGTTTGCTCTCATCCATATGTCCTACATTACAAACGCTGGTAGCTGCTATTGAGTGAGTCAAAATAAAACTCAACAAACTCACTATGAATATTTATTTGCTGGAAAGTAGAATCTCCTTTGAAGTCGGCGGTCGTCCCTGGTGAAATAACCTTGGATCATCTGGTCCTGTAGTGGCTAGTTATACTTACTAAATCTAAAAGGTAAAAGTCTTACCAAACTCTATATTTACAAACCGTCATTCTGTCTATAACTGAGGCAGATGCAAGTTAGTGGTTTACCGGTACCAAAGGATCTGGTAACTGCTCATTAGTCATTATGATAAACCATCGAATTCTACATTTACTACAGAAGTTCGGCTAAGCTATTGCAGAGGCAATGTGATCACAGGTTGGATCCAAGAACGGCCACAGGCTGTAACTAACTTCCCTTTGAATACCCTCTTAATTAATATAATGTTATGTTCTTATTACCTAAACAAGGAATAAGGTAGTATGCTTCTTCTAAGCCAGTGGGAGAGGCTTGTCCAAGTCCGGATGACGGGAGCCATCTCTAGAGACGGGGAGTCATGGGTCTCTAGACTCAGCCACTAAATAAAATACCTTTACCTAATGAACATATCATAGACTAAGGACATACGACTCTTATGACTATAGGGAATTATCATCTTCACTTTATTCGTCATTAACATATCTCTATTATAAACTAGATTATAAGACTATAGGCAATTGACATCTTCATTTATTCATCATAAACATATCTTTATTCTAAACTTAAATTATATGACTATCAATTCCTTTCCCATATTCATACTAAAAGTTCCGAGGGTTATTTTACGGACACAACGTGGGTTCCTTATCTTAGACCGCTAACGATCACTTGGCCAATTTTGTGACGTAAACAAGGTAAATCAACTAGGTATTTCAGGTAGTGTGGTAGGTGAGGGCTCATACATATAGATATATATAGTGACATACATATAGGTGTAGGTAGCCATACATAGGAACTATAGGTAGATATATACATAGGCGTACGAATGGGTAGGTGGGTAGGTAAGTCAGTTTAGGAATAGTAGGGGGGGGGGGGGGGTGTTACAGGATTTTGTTCGGCAATGTGTATCTTCAGTTATAATTGATCAAACACTTACGTATTCTAATTTACCTAAGTATGTTTTTCTCCGAATATGGTGCAATTGTTGGAATTATTAATTAGTACAGTCGATGGCATAAATATGTACATAGTCATTGCGTCAAAATATGTAAAGATGAACTCTATGTTATTAACGACTGTGTACCTACGTATATTTATGCCCTCGACTGTACCTAATATTATTTTCACAATTATGTACTCATATTACAATGGAAAATAGAACAATCATTTATATGTTCATTATTAAGACTATATAATTTTGTTTAATTTTATTTCATTGTAAATCATCATCATCATTTAGGGGGAAAAATTTAATGACAGGTAGGGAGTTCCTTTATCAATAGAGGTAAACCCAACTATCGATGCTTTTCCTATAAGGTAGTAATCATCCCCAGCTTTGTTGTAAGTTTGTATTATTTTGAAAGTCTTAAATCGGAGACAAGTATGATAAAGTTTACACAAAGCATATTTTAAAAACGTTTTATTTTCCCAAACACCACAACAACTACAGCAAATGCTCCAAGACCTGAGCACGGCGAGCCTTGAGGTTGGACTCACAATGAACAGAGCAAAGTCACGGGTAATGACCAACAGCGTGAAACGTAGAGTTACGGTGGATGGGCAAGACATACAGTACGTCGACGAGTATATTTACTTGGGCCAGATAGCCCATCCTTCGAGAATAGGCAGTCAAGGGAAATCGATGGGCGTATCGATAATGCCTGGAAGAGCTTCTGGTCCATGAAGACGCTAATGAAGGGCAACCTTCCTCTGTCACTTAAGCGCAAACTCGTCGACATGTGTATTCTTCCCATCTTAACCTACGGCGCCCAGACTTAAGTCCAGGCTTAAGGTTTGCCAACTAGCAATGGAGCGCAGTATCCGGGGTGTTATTTTACATTACCATGACAATCGCGAACTGCCAGGGAATGGAATTGGCACCCATCAACTGAATTTCTGGCCATTTACCTGCAACCTATAGGGTCCTTCAAAGCTAGTGTGAATAGGCTGTTACTGAACCAGTGAGTTATACCTTTGGCTTTATCTGCACTTTCCATCAGAGGTTTGGAGTCAATCGATGTCTAGTTTATTGCAATAAACCACCAGGGCCCAATTGCGTAACAAAGTAAGTACAACTTATATTACAAGCGGAAGTCCCTTTCTAGTTAATATAACTGAAGCGAGAGTTCCGCTTGTAATATCCCGTTCACATCGCAGTCTCCTTCACACGTTTCGATTACCACAGATAAATACATTACAAGCAATTTTCTTTTTTACTTTGTAAAAAAAACTATACTTAAGAACTTAAATATATATACTTCACTTTTCTGGATTTTTCTGTGCATCCATGGTTCAGTTTGTATTTAGTACTTAACAAAACATACGAATATCTCTTGAAATAATTAAGATATTTGTAAACAAAAGCATTAAAATAACTTAAAATAAAAAAATAATTTTGGGGTGTATGAGGTTTTCAGTTATTTAATTAGAGAGAGAGAGAGAGAGAGAGAGATGTTTATTTACACATATTCGATACACAGGAAATACAGTTGACAGGAAAAGATACAAATATAAATCATCGAATAGTATAAATTGGGCCCCACTCAGCATAATGTTGCGGCAAGCCGCAACGCTGTTTTTCAGTGGGACCCAGAATTAACACCTTGTATATGAATTTCACGGGATGACCGTAAAAGTAAAAAAAATTGGAGTTGAAAAATGCAAAATACTCCAAAAAATCAATCTTGATAAGACTTACAAAAATAATTATAAATACTTTGCTATATCCGTTGCAACAACAATACCATATCAGTATTAAGTCATACTTTGTAATTCGCAGAAATCCCCACGCGTTGCGCTTGCACTATTTATTGCCGCATAAAATAACTTGTCAATGTCAACCAGTGTTGCCAGACACCCCGCTTTTCCGCTTTTTTCCCCGCGTTTCTGCCACTGGCCCCCTCCCTATCCGCGTTAAGGTAACGCGGATTCGCTTTTTTAAAATATGCCATTTCACTCCCACAGTATAATGGCTCACGAATGTCGGAGAGATTTGTTCGACAAGTTTCACAAAAGCATTCTTTCATAGTAGCGAATTTTCACATCGCGTTCGAAAGATGATCGCAAATATTTAATTATTCGTCTTTTTTCATGTAGCGATTTTTAGGGTTCCGTAGCCAAATGGCAAAAAACGGAACCCTTATGGATTCGTCATGTCTGTCTGTCTGTCTGTCCGTCCGTATGTCACAGCCACTTTTTTTCGAAATTATAATTATTATTTTTGAAACTTTGTAAGTAGATGTATTCTGTGAACCGCATTAAGATTTCACACAAAAATAGAAAAAAAAAACAATAAATTTTGGGGGTTTGGTACTTAGAACTGAAACTCAAAATTTTTTTTTCATTAAACCCATACGTGTGGGGTATCTGTGGATTGGTCCTCATAAATGATACTGAGGTTTCTAATATCATTTTTTTCTAAACTGAATAGTTTGCGCGAGAGACACTTCCAAAGTGGTAAAAAGTATGTAAAAAGTATGTGGTAACTAAAAAAAATATATGATGTACATTAATTACCATGTAAACTTACCACCGAAAATTGGTTAGAACGAGATCTAGTTTGTCGGTCTGTCTGATATCAGTAACCAATCTACAATGATCCCACACTGCGCACATTTGATAACAATTCGTTAGCCTTTCGGAACGGACGTGCTGTCTTTGTAATATCGCAAATAAAATAATCATCTACTTGCAACATTGCCTCCTTCTTTTACGCTGAGTGGACTTGTTTCTTTGCGTTACAAAACAATTTATACTAGTTTTTAGTTTTATATAATGTGTGGTGAGTTTAAATAAAAACATAAAATGGAAAATAGTCCCTTTAATCGAAGTGGGTTAAAGCCTCGCAGCCCGCCTTCTTCGCCTGCGCCCGCGCCCACATCCGCGCCCGCACCAGCCCCCCGCACGCTCGCTAGACCTGAGGATCCCCCTGAAATTGTGCCGACCTCCGAGATCCAGAACTGGATGTCCTCAATCGAGCAGTACTTAAATGAAGTGTGTAACACATCCTCTGAAGGAAAACTAAACTCTTACCAGAAACTGAAGATAAATAATTTATGCCGCAAAGTAGGTCATGGTACATCACAATTGGCCGTGCAGTACCAGGCGTTGAAGCAGAAAACGCTTCCGTTTCATAAGTCTCTTCAGGTATTGGAAGACAAGCGGGACCTTTCGCAGCAAGTTCTGGACCATGAAAAGGAAATCGAGCAATCCCCAAAAACTACAACGGGCCCAGTCTCCTTCGCCGAGGTCATTAAGAGAAACGCTAAGACCTTTATCCAGCCCACCAATGTCAGCTCTGTAGCGATATAACTATCCGAAGGTCAAAATGAAGACCAGCGAGGAGACGAAGAGCCTTGTTCAAAAGTTAATCAGACCTGAACAATTGAAGCTGCAGGTGAGAGGTCTACACAAGACCAAAAACGGTGGCGTTATCATTAGCACTGACACCAAGGCTGACATCGAGAAGCTGAAGCAGTCTGCGCAGGTCACCTCGTCGGGGCTCACTGTAGATGAACCGTACAAGCGCACACCGAGGATTGTGGTTGTTGAAGTGCCTTCAGATATGCAGGAAACGGAAGTGTACAACTGTATTTTCCAACAAAGTTTAGCAGGAATTATCGAAGGTATAACACTCGAATCTTTCATAAGCTATATAAAACTCAGCCATAAGTCAGGAAAAAAGGACCTGCAACTACGTATTAGAAGTACCTGCTCAGATACGTATTTAAGGCCCTAATTTCAAAGGAGAGAGTGTTCGTGCATTGGTGGTCATGCCCTGTAAGAGACTTCACTTTGGTGACGAGGTGTTTTAAGTGCCAGTAGTACGGCCACGCCGCTAAGTCGTGCCGACGAGAGACCTCTACTTGTGGACATTGTGGAGAAAACGGGCACGACATCAAACAATGCATCAAAAAAGCCGAGCTCCCAAAATGTGCTACTTGTCTGCACTTCAAAAAACCGAGCGGCCACAAGACGGGCGACTCCGAATGTCCTGCTAGATTACTTGCAGAGAAGAGGTACTTTAACACCATTGACCTTGAAGGCGTCTTACGAGTAGAGCTCCGTAATTAAATTAGTATTTTTAGAAGTTTATTTATTTACTCATTATGTTTTTACTAACCTATTGATGGACGACCTATATAATTTCACAGTGTTTGAGTCATTGGCTTAGGCGCGTATATTTTCTGTAGTCAGCAAACTTTGCACTCGATTTTGGCCCGGTTAAAAATGGCACTGACTGTGTAGTTTTTTCGACATTAATAATAAACATACATGAATGATGATGTATACCTACTACCTAGTTACTGTTAAATTCTTTTGATTTATCTGTACTATTGTAATCACTGCACATAATTTGTTACCGTTTAATTGTTTTTGGATTTCATGTTATTTTATGTCTGTATACTTTTATAATACCTATTGCTCTGTTAAGTTTAGATAATTATTTTTTAATTTTAATTTATAATAGCTCGTTTAGCCTGCGACACAGAGTTCCTTTGTTACCCTAGCGCAGGCACGCGTGTTACATACATAGGCCTTTTGTAAAATAATCGTATTTCTAGTTATTTTGTACTGAAATTATTTGAATAAATTTTCTTTATCTTATCTTTATCTTTATTTTGCTTAGGAGCAGGGGTCTGCTAAGACTGGATGTTCATATATATATATAAATTTGTACGGAACCCTCGGTGCGCGAGTCAGACTCGCACTTGGCCGGTTTTTCAAAAAGCGTTTTATAATGTTCGCGTTTATTTTTTTCGCTTATTTTATCAGTAGATTAATTTATTAGTCGCAAATTTTTTAAGTAGAATTTGGCAACCCATCACGCCTTATGTTCGACGGAGCCCCGCACAGCGGGGCTCCTTTTTCTGGGCAGTTTGCCCTTCAGGCATCTGAAGATAACTAACGAACCTAACCTACCTATTAATACGTAATAATATGGACACTAAGAAGATTACGGTAGAGGGTGAACTATAGATTTATTAGAATAATGATTTCGAGTAAAATGTCTAGCAAACCGCACTATATTATAGTGAAAAAAATTGCGACTAATAAATTAATCTACTGGTAAAATAAGCGAAAAAAATAAACGCGAACATTATAAAACGCTTTATGAAAAATTGCTACATGGAAAAGACGAATAATTAAATTTGCGATCATGAAAGAACGCGATGTGATAATTCGCTACTATGAAAAAATGCTTTTGTGAAACTTGTCAAACAAACCAAATCCGCGTTTTGAAAGCGCAGCTCTCGCTTTTTGTATTCCGGCATCTGACAACACTGATGTCAACAATGCAATGCAGTCGCCGGCCCGCCGGCGTTGTAGAAACACCCGCGAGTGCTGTTTAATATCAAACAGTTTAGTGCAAAGTTTCAAAGACTTATTTACACCGTGAGCCATAGTACGTGCTCGATCGATCTTTCGTTTACATTCAACGGTGTTTCCGAACAAAATCTACTAGCCAGTTGAAAGCGGATCGCGTATAGGACACCAAACCAGATATTGCATCATTATTTGCAGAAACAAAGCTATTCTTATTAGCCAGTGAAGTGCATTGAAATCCGGAGAGATGGTTCGTTACTTCATTTACGCAAAAGATTATTCTGGTTCGACTGATGGAGTCGACTTTTATCACGACAATGGCTTACAGACTTTAAAGCAATTCAAAAGCGACATCAAGAAAATTCAAGACAAATTATCGGAGTCCGGAAAGTCTGAAGAATCTCGGATAATTTATTTGCATTGGGGTCATCGGTGTACTCAAGAAGATGAGAAAACAGTTATTGAAACTTATAAAAGTAGAATCGCTGATGGGCACGACACGCTGCCAGAAACGATTATCGAATGGATACAAAGTAATATCCCTAGTGAGGACTGTACAATAGAACTGTTGTATATAATAACAGATGGGCTGATTTACGGATCAAGTTCTGACAAATGCTTAAGACTAAATTCAGATATGGGGTATCAAAACGTCGTTTTCCATGCATTTCAAGAAAATTTAAAACGTATCGATCTTTCTGTTGCTGCGTCATTTCTGAAGAGCCGTTGCTCTATTTATCGTAATTACGAACTTCTCGATGATACTGATATTTCTGAAGAATATGACTACGATAAAATTAACTTCAATAACTTTGCGACTGAAAAAGAAAGTTTGAAGTCTTATATAAAATTGAAGTACATCAATAACTTCAAAAAGGATGCTCTCGCTCTACAGGAAATAGACAAATTGAAGAAGTTACGAGATCGTCTCTTCGCTGACCCATCGACAACGGAAATAAAAAAAACCAATCTGAACACAATGGATAGAAATGTTTTTTTGAACGAATTTCGTAGTACAGATTGGTATGTAAATCTTAATTTTCCGGGTCAATGTGCTAAAGTTGAAATTGAGAAGTCAATTTCAACATTGATTAATTACATTGTCAATGACAAAAAATCATATTCATTTGATGCTTTGAAATTCGACACGCAATTTGACACTCCCGTTGCAGAAGAGCCGGTCGTTGATGTTAATTTTGCAGCCGAACAAGAAATTGAATTCCCCGACATTATTTTGGCCGATGATAAAGGTATACCTGTTGTACTTTTAACGGAATGCAATTTGCTGGATAAAATAATTTTTCACAAAACACAATCAACGGATAAAGTATCACCAGCGAGTTTCAACAAATTTAAATCGGCGATGGAGTGTCCGTTGTTTTTGATGAATGATTCCGATATAAGTGAGTCTATAGGTTACTTTTACACTTTAAATGTTTATAAACAATTATTGGAAAACCCTATAAAGGCAGAGCCTCGCACACGTAGGCCATTTCATGGTGGTCTTGTGTTAATAGACACTAATGAGTTTGATAAATACAACGATTATATTTTGTCGGCGACGTACTTTGATTTCAAAAAGGTAAACTACAATATTGGCTTGTTTTATTACGTGCTGTGGAAAAATTGTGAAAATAAGGAATGGATGGATAAAAATGTTGTAGACCAGTTCAAAAAATACGTCATGCGACGTATTAGTGTGACAAAGTGTAAGATTGGACTGTCATCATTGCCACTGGATCCTCCGGAAACCACGTCTTTGCTGTCTGCGTTGTGGTACTGTGTTGAACTATCGTCAATCATATTCAAGGACGACCCCCACAATTTTATGCACGAACGTTTGAGGATGTTTTACGGCGTAGCGAATTGTATGATAGAAATATTAAAGTATTTCAAATACGATTTAGATCTAGAGTTCATTGGAAAACGTACAGACTTAATTAGGCACGTTATGATCCTGAAGAAAATTCAAACACGCGGAGACAAAGTATATTACCTTTTAGAAAAAATATTCAAAAATATAAACGGCTTTTTAATCAGTGAAATAGAACACCTGTCTAATCTAAACAAGCTCAACTACCTGAAATTGAGTCACAAAGGTATGTTGCGAGATGACGTAATTGAAGAAGAAGTTTATTTGAATGATTATGTTCATTTCATGCATTTTGTAGACGATCCGAACCATTCTGAAGATAGTAGTACATCTAATTTTAAAATGTGCGAAAAAACATTCCGACCTTATTTCACCATTGACCAAACTAAGTCGTTTTACTCGGAGATGGTAAATATTACTAAGAAAGTAGTTATCACTAAAGACGACAGCAAAGAAGCGATAAAAATTACCTATGATTCATTGGATTCATTAGAATTTGATAAAATTTTGTCTTTGTATAACCTCTTCATTAAATGCGTCCATGATTCCAAGAAATATCCTACTTTTCCTGAATACGTAGATTATATCTATAAGAAAAAGAAGTTGAACGGTGACTTGGTTACGATTTTCCCACCTAATGTTTATATAGCCGCCAAACGAGCGTATTCGCGGTATGAGAAGGTAATGGAAAATATCAGTGTCAGTAAATTTATTAAGGCCGGTAAAAGTTATGTAACACGACTTAACCGAATCAAAGCCGAAGAAGTCTTGAAATACAATAACGACAAAGAAATAAACGAATTTATTTCAAGAGAAGAATCGAATGTTAATTTGATTAAACAAGGCAATACATAATTATTTAAGGTCCCATTAAATCTTTTTGACGTGAGAACGTCTAATAAATCGATGAACGCCGGCTGCATACACGAAAAAGAATGACGCAATGTATTGTACATGTAGGTACTTACATGTCCCGTACATGTACACCTACAGAGCCGCGAAGGCCAGTTGCAAGAGAGCGGGGGGGGGGGGGGGTTGCGAGGGGGGTCGGGGTGCGGCGGTATTAAAGGCGGTTTAATGTTTGTTTTATGAATGTTTTTTAATGGAGGTTGAGGGGGGTGCGGGGGTTTCAAAGGGGGATGAAAATTTCATTGATTTTGCCGTATGATGCACCGTTTTCAAGATATTTGACAAAACACCAGTTTTCGTCCGATCACCGAGGTTAAGCAACGTCGGGCGCGGTCAGTACTTGGATGGGTGACCGCCTGGTTTCATTTTTGTTTTTTGAATGTTTTGTTGTCACGTTAAACTATCGTCCGTAAACCGACTTTGCAGACAACCGGTTTTTAAGGCTTATTTTTTTTACGTTAAAGATATAAAAAATCGAATGATTCGTTGACCAACAAATTCCTTTACCAACCTAAGGTTCAATATCAGCTGTCAGTTGACTGTCATAATCATAATATGTTGATGACATTTATCTTTGTTCATTTAAATTTGCTCTGTAAACAAATAGGTACTCATGTCGGTACTTCTTGAGGTATTCAACATCGCGTCACGACTTTTCGAAAATATGTATACCTATGCATTTTGTAAATAAATATCTGAATATGGTTGTTTAATAGGTTCGTAAGTAATTATAGTTGTACTCTTGTTTCAACATTCTTGTACCAGCTAGTAGCAAGACAGTACAAATTTATAATCTAAGATGGTTTGTTCATCGTACATGTTTTGTTTCTTTTGTTGTTTATTATGATTATATTCAAAGAACTCATTGTATTTGTTAGTTTGACATAATACAATATATAACGAGATGTTTGTATTGAGAAATAAATAAGACTTAACTGTGTTTGATTTTTTTTATGAAATTAGATAAGGTTTATGAGATTTGCTTAATCCTATCAATTCCCAACACGATGGTCCTTTTGTTTCTCCCTTATCCCAATAAAGTAATCAAAATCATACTATTTAATCAAAATCATTATTATTTGTCACTTTATATTTCAAAATTCAAGGCCAGCTGCCAGGCTGACGGATACCCGTTTTACCTAGCCTATAGTGGTCTGCCTATGGCCTTTCAAGCAGAGGGTCGTGGGTTTAAGTCTCTTCTCACACCTCTGAGTTTTTCGGAATTTATGTGCGAAATTACATTTGTACCATGAGCTTTACGGTGAAGGAATACATCGTGAGGAAACCTGCACCCACCTGCGAAGAAATTCAATGGTGTGTGTGAAGTTCCCAATCCGCACTGGGCCTGCGTGGGAACTACGGCCCAAGCCCTCTCATTCTGAGAGAAGGCCTGTGCCCTGCAGTGGGACGAATAAAGACTGGGATGATGATGATGATGATGATGATAATAATATAGGTATAGCTAAAGCCCTCTATATTTCGTGTACCTGCTAGACAATGATGTAGTGTATCTACTTATCACGGTATAACTATCGTACAACTGCACGGCGCAGCAACGTATAACTGCACGCTGCGGCGACGTACCTAGAGATAAACTACGATAACATGGTCCGCCCCTCCACATTAGGTACTATTTCAATGTGTTTAGTCACATATTTACGAAATAATGTTTATTTAGTAGTATCTGCTTTTGTTTGACGGCTGTCTCAACACGCACACATGCGTTGAAAGTATTGGTGTGCTTTATAAATACTTTCACAATACATTGAAGACTTCTTGAATTGTGGAGGGGCGGGCCATGTTATCGTAGATTATCTCTACAACTGCACGGCGCCGCACCTTTTTACGTTCACGACGCCGTGCCGTGGTCATTGATGTGTTATGAAAACATGGTCAACTTGGTAGTTACATTATACAGAATAAACAAATAAAATAAATAAATAATATTAAGGGACAATCTCACACAAATCGACCTAGTCCCAAACTAAGCAAAGCTTGTACTATGGGTACCAGACGACGATAGACATACTTATATAGATAAATAAATACTTAAATACATAGAAAACATCCATAACTCAGGAACAAATATTCGTACTCGTCACACAAATAAATGCCCTTACCGGGATTTGAACCCAGGACCTCTTGCTTCGTAGGCAGGGTCACTACCAACTAGGCTAAAGCGGTCGTTAAACCTAACCCCTAATACCTATCGAATAATAATCAATGAGGGTTGGCGCACTCGACGACGGTCAAAATATCATTAACCTATTTAGATATAGCGGATGTAAGCTCCAAACGCACAGACAGACAAAGGTGAAGGTTGTAATGCTCTAACTTGTATGAACAAGTTCGCGGTTACGGTACCGCACAACCGTTCATACAAGTTAGAATATTACAACCGTCACCGCCACCGCAACGCCACGCCTACGTTGTCTGTGCGTTTCGAGCTTTAAGGTGAGGTCAATCAGAAAAAAATACGTAACAATCAGGGTTCGGATTTTTCATCGCACGGTAAGATGAAAGAAAACTATGGAGTCGATATGAAAGTTAAAATTTAAATCATATTCATACTCATACTCACTTATTTTCTTAGTCTCGTAATACTTTAATCCCTTTATCAGGCTGACAGATCGAAAATGTCAATCGAATGTTAATCTTACTTACTTAGTGTAATTGAAATGAATTTTTGTAGTACGATGCGGGAAGTCTAGAATATACTACCAAGCTTATAAAACCTCTTTTATTCTAGAAAATATGAAAAACGTCGCCATGATATCATACTCATTTTACGAATGTAATTTTGAAATGAACAATACACACGCCATACCTACCTTATCAAGATTTTGACGCCCATTCCTGTATCTACATGCCCTATGGATATTACGAAATAGAAGCTTTCTAAAAGTTAATTTCTTTTTGCGCGGCAGTTCGTTTTTTATTTAAAATATCGTTTGTTTGTTTGATATTGTTTGTTTCATTTAAAATTTACGCTCGGTATTAATTACATGAATGAGTATGAGTATGAATATGAGTTAAATTTTAACTTTAATACCGACTCAATAGTTTTCTTTCATCTTACCGTGCGATGAAAAATCCGAACCCTGGTAATAATTGTCGTTGGTTGGTATTTGCACTTCGTTTAATGATATCTTAAGGTGGTATCAGACGGTTAATTTTTCGTTAATTTCTGTCTTTCATTCGGCATCTTTCACTCGAAATGACACGTCTGAACACAAAGTGAAACAAAAGTGGCGAATGAAAGAAAATACAAAAAATACATTTATTAACAACACCACAAGACACATCATCAATAAGTATTTTAAAAAACAAAAGTCAACACTAAAGCTAAAGATAGAATGTGTCAAAATGTGTTCATTTCTGAGTAATTGGTTGTCTGGAAGAGATCGCTTTTTCTAGCGATAAGACCGCCTATTGTCTACCTGAATTTTTATTTTTGTAATGTCGCTGTACTATTTTTGGTGATCAATAAAGAATATTTGTATTGTATTGTGTCATTGCGGTTGCAAATCGGACACTGGCTCAGCATAATGCTGAGGCGTTTAAAGCACCCCAGCGCTGATTTTCAGCCAGTACCGTTGGTGACACCCGGATCGCTGTTTAGATAGATAAATAAAACTGCACACTAATAGCTACATAAGACTACATGCGTAAAATAAATAATTTGTAAATTGTAAAAGCAATAATAATAACAAAATTTCTTGAACATAATTAACACGTTCACTGCGTTACGAGATCTAAAAGATCTCTTATGAGTCTTTCATTCAGTGCGGCGCCCGATTTCGTATTTCGCACCTCTGTGCGGGAGGCAATAGCAGCTGAATTACTACGAGTATGACGGAGACAAATATAGAAACTTGCTTCCTGCTAAAAATTTAACTCATCGACGAATTAAAAAAAATTGGAGATAGATTAGGTCCCTAACGCACTGAGTAATAACTTTATTCATTTGGTGCGTTAGGAGATCTTTTGAGTCTCCTGAATCGCAGGCCTCATAGCCGCAAGGAAAGGAGAGCGAGTGGCGCGGGTGCCGCACATTTGGTGTTAGTGTTGTTCAAGTATCGATGTGAATGGCCGCGCGTTATTTAGAAAAAAAATCTCGTTAAAATCTGTGAATTTACTGTATGCTTAAAGTATTTATAAAACAGTTATGAGTGCCATAAAAAGAAAAAAGTGTAAACAAACGCACGATCGCTTAGGGAACTTAATGGGTAGCCAATACTGATTACAAAAAAGTTGGTAGTATATTTTTAATTTGTTTACCTAGATATCCATAAAAAAATATTGTTTTGGACAAACACTTTGGACAACCTGTAGGTATGCCGACTGTTTAAAATACTGTTGTAATATACTTTATTGCAGTATTTTCTGAGGGAAAATGTTCAGTTCAGACCACGTTTTAAAACGCGGTGACAAAAAAAGACGTTGCGTGGGCTGTAACAACAAATTAAGGCTCACAATGAATAGCACACAAACTTCCAAAAAAATAAACTAAAAGAATCTTTACCCACTGTGTTCAATATTTAAACAAACATTGTGTTTATCACTTATTAACGAATAACACTTTTCTTGACGCCACTCTTTGAATAAAACATAGTTATCGACTATTAATCCCATCACTAGTCCGTAGACATATTGAACTAACTTCAGTTGCGACGTGAGATACAATCGATACCCTATGTTTGTTTTGTATTTACTCTGTATATTTATGTCGAAACTGCATCCGAACTCGTTTATAGATAGAGCAATGGATTATCTTTACCTATAAACAAAAACATAACGATACATAGCTTTTTGAGCGAGATTTACATTATTTTCGAAATCTATTTTTTAGGAGGCTGATTGGGTCTCATACGCACTGAAGTAAAGCTTGGTTACGAGTTCTTATAGGTCACAAACGCACTGGCTGAGAGTTCATTGAAAATGGCCCCGCAGTTAACGTGTTAACTGTACATCTCACTTGCCAAGTATTACAACCCTGCGCGGACTAAATCGAAAAATGAAATAACAGAGACAATAAAAATCAAAGAAGTTTTGTGAAATAGTGCTGGAAAGGAGAGGAAATTAAGGTTTTTGCAATAACAACAAATAGCCTTTAAGCTTTCGCCCAAAGGTGTACCTGCTAGGCACACCTAGGATGGGAGGGGGGATGTCATTCCAGTACTTAGACGCCAAAAAAAATTTCTTTTATCCATTCGCAGATAATTGCAATATGAGTCTGGATCTTCATCGGCTAGTTCTGTCAACAATGTATCTGAGGCTCCAAATAAATTTCTTCTTCCAATCCATAGTCGCACCCAACACCATCGACGCTTTCTTGCTTCTTTTTTGTTAATTCCTTGATTAAATGATCGCAAATTAAATTTATTCCAAGACGCACGACTTCATTCGACGCCATATTGAAGGAAGGAAACTACGGATGAATGGTTGTATTTTTGATCGAAGGATGAATGATCTTTTTACGTCATTCCAGCTATAAGCCGTGTGAACGTGGAATGAAAGAAAAATGAAGCATTCACTCGAAAGAACATTCATCCGAGTGAACCGTCTGACTGATACCAACTTTACATTGAAAAGTAAATTGTTAAATTACTTTGGCCGTGTCTCCGTAAGCAGTGGATAAATAATATCACAGGTAGCCATAGAGCCAAAGCCGTAATGTTTTTTCAATATCGACATGAAGAGCACTACAGTAAAATTACCTACATAAAGTTTACCACTGACAGATGGTTTGCCTTCATTTCATATTCAACTTTAAAGACCTACAAATAAAGCCAATTTTAGAATACTGTTACTCACGTTTGCAGATTTTGTAATAGCTACTTTATTTGTATGGTGTTAAAGTTGGAAATGAAATGAAGGCAAGCCATCTGTCAGTGGTAAACTAAAAGTAAACGTATTGTACCCTGTCTGTGGCAGAACTTGAGCAAAATGAATTGTCGAAGTTGTTTCACGGATTATGGCCACTAGTAGAGCTTCTATCCTTCGGGAATTATAAATAAATTTATAATTATGATTATAAACGCTGAAAAAAAACGTTTCTTGTATAACGACTCGCTTAAAGTTTTTACTTTACTTTATTTTTAGTACCAATTTGCTTTTACAGCGGCCATAGTTATACATATTCGATGAAAATTTCAAGTGTATACCGATTAAAATAAAAGATAGAGCCCAGTGACATACCGACGTACAGACGGACATACAGACGAACGGACAGACAGCCGAATCTCTAATAGGGCCCCGTTGGCACTCTTTGGGTACGGAACTCTAATAAACCGGCCAAGTGCGAGTCGGACTCGCGCACGAAGGGTTCCGTACAATTATCTATAAAAATCACGTTTGTTGTATGGGGGCTCCCCTAAAATATTTTTTATTTTAATTTAATGATTTATTTTTAAAGTCAATATATAATTAAATATTCTGTGAATATTTCAGGTGTCTATACCTGTTGCCGTTATCAATATCGAGCAATAACGAGCAAAAAAATCACGTTTGTTGTATGGGAGCCCCCTTAAATATTTATTTTATTCCATTTTTAGTATTTGTTGTTTTAGCGGCTACCGAAATACATCATGTGTGAAAATTTCAACTCTCTAGCTATCATGGTTCCCGAGATACAGCCTGGTGACTGACGGACAGACGGACAGACGGACGGACGGACAGCGGAGCCTCAGTAATAGGGTTTCCGTTTTTACCCTTTGGGTACGGAACCCTAAAAAGTGTGCATTAATAGCAGGAGAAGCGAAAAGTGGCGACATCGGTTTTCGAAAGAAATACAAACATTAAAGATTATTACCCCTCTTGTTACTAGTCCAGTGGTAGCGATCCAGACGGACCTTTCTAAGGTCCTAGTCCTAGCACCCACAAAAATCATAAAAAGTTGGGCAATGTTGCGCTACTTATTTTGTCAGTTGCGCAATCCGCTCCCAGTCATCTTATGGGGGAAGATGTCGCAATAATAAGCAACAAGTTCCAGTTCAAAACAATCCTGTGGATAAACATTGTGCAATAATGGTCGCTGCCACAGTCATGTATAATATACTAGCTGTTGCCCGCAACTTTGTCGTTCTGATTGACTTGTGGTATGGACGTGTTGTTTGGATGACTATACAAGTAGGCAAAAATCAAATAAAAAAAAACTTTTTAGATTCTGTTTCTTTATTTTCATTAGGTACTCTTTTACATGCAAACAAAGAAAGTTTATCAATCGATATCTATAAAACACAGAAATTGTTTCTACTTATTTCCGGTATAGACTTTCAATTCTGAAAGGCAATCGAAGATGGTTTTAGACCACTAAACTAAAACAATGCATTTTGGTCCGTCCTTGAGTCGATTGCGCGAACGAAGTGATACGATATAATACAGGTATATAGAATAAAGCCCTCTATATTTCATATACCTGCTATATTTGCTAGACAATGATGTAAGTATTCTACTTATGACAATATAACTATCAATATAACTATCTACTAAGGTCTGTTGCTATGTGGCGAAAATTAAATCACATCGTCATTAGCATCGGTTGCATAGTTTTGTAGCGTTACTCCTTAAACGGCCTTAAATTGTGACTTTTTAATTCTGTCCTGTCATTAAGTAAGTTGGAGTGAGGGGTGAATATTCGAGCGTTTTGACCGCTCGGTTAAACCTCATTACCATTCGACGATTATTACCACAACCAAAGTACGAATCGCGAGAAATTTGATCCAACTAGATTCAGCATCGGTACTGTCTTAATTTTGCATAAAAAGTTAACCCTAAGCATCATCCTTTTTAATAATTTTCGCTCAAATAGTAATGACAAAAAAAAACGCCGTAAAAACGCTGTATATTTACCCGCCAAAACCATGGCGCGAACTGTTAGCCTTGTCAAAGATCCATGTCTACCGGATTACGTAACTTTTTAGGGTTCCGTACCCAAAGGGTAAAAACGGAAACCCTATTACTGAGGCTCCGCTGTCCGTCCGTCCGTCCGTCCGTCTGTCACCAGGCTGTATCTCGGGAACCGTGATATCTAGAGAGTTGAAATTTTCACAGATGATGTATTTCGGTTGCCGCTATAACAACAAATACTAAAAAATGGAATAAAATAAATATTTAAGGGGGCTTCCATACAACAAACATGATTTTTTTGCTCGTTTTTGCTCGATATTGATAACGGCAACAGGTAGACACTTGAAATATTCAAAGAAAGAATATTTAGACGACCAGATGGCCTAGTGGTTAGAGACCCTGACTATGAAGCTTGAGGTCCCGGGTTCGATTCCCGTGTCGGGGCAGATATTTGTATTAAAAATACGAATGTTTGTTCTCGGGTCTTGGGTGTTTAATATGTATTTAAGTATGTATCTATCTATATAAGTATGTTTATCCGTTCCCTAGTACCCATAACACAAGCTTTGCTAAGCTTACTTTGGGACTAGGTCAATTGGTGTGAATTGTCCCGTGATATTTATATTTTTTTTTATTTAATTATATATTGACTTTAAAAATAAATCATTAAATTAAAATAAAAAAAAAATATTTAAGGGGGCTCCCATACAACAAACGTGATTTTTATAGATTATTGTACGGAACCCTTCGTACGCGAGTCCGACTCGCACTTGGCCGGTTTTTTTGCTCGTTTTTGCTCGATATTGATAACGGCAACAGGTAGACACTTGAAATATTCACAGAATATTTAATTATATATTGACTTTATTTGTGTTATTCTAATTTAACACCATTAGGTATGTTTCTTGTTGATATTTTATATTACCATGACCATCGCGAACTGCCAGGGAATGCCATTTACCATTTACCTGCAACCTATAGGGTCCTTCAAAGCTAGAGTGAATAACAATAAGCTGTTACTGAACCAGTGAGTTACACCTTTGGCTTTATCTGCAATTTCCATCACAGGTTTGGAGTCAATCGATGTCTAGTTTATTGCAAAAAACCACCAGGGCCCAATTGCATAACAAAGTAAGTACAACTTATATTACAAGCGGAACTCCCTTTCTAGTTAATATAACTGAAGCGAGAGTTCCGCTTGTAATATCCCGTTCACATCGCAGTCTCCTTCACACGTTCCGATTACCACAGATAAATACATTAAAAGCAATTTACTTCATTATTTTGTAAAAAAAATATACTTACTTAAGAACTTAAAGAGACTTAAATTTTCTGGGTTTTTCTGTGCATCCTTTCTTTTTTACTTTGTAAAAAAAACTATACTTAAGAATAAGAACTTAAATAACGGTCCATCCATGGTTCAGTGTGTATTTAGTAGAGGTAACGCCACCAGAGTTGAGGCCATGCACACAACCACATCTCATGTAATGACAGCGGGATTTTGACGTTGTGTTGACGTTTAACGACAACACAACGTCAAAATCCCGCTGTCATTACAAGAGATGTGGTTGTGTGCGTGGCCTCAACTCTGGTGGCGTTACCTTTATGATATATATGGATTTCACGGGATAAACGTAAAAGTAAAACGAATTGGAGTCGAAAAATGCAAAAAAACTGCAAAAAATCAATCTTGATTAGACTTAAAAAGTAACAAAAATAATTATAAATATTTTGCTATATGCGTTGCAACAACAATACCATATAGTATTACGTCATACTTTGTAATTCACAGAAATCCCCACCTGTTTCCCGTGCGTTATTTATCGCCGCTATAACCTCTCAACAACGCAGTCGCCGGCCCGCTGGCGTTGTAGCAACACGCGCGTGCTGTTTAGTATCAAACAGTTTAGTGCAAAGTTTCAAAGACTTATTTACACCGTGAATCATACTCGATCGATCTTTCGTTTACATTCAACGGTGTGTTTCCGAACAAAATCTACTAGCGATTTCAAAACGGATCGCGTATAGGACACCAAACCAGATATTACATCATTGTTTGCAAAAACAAAACTATTCTTATTAGCCAGTGAAGCGCATTGAAATCCGGAGAGATGGTTCGTTACTTCATTTACGCAAAAGATTATTCTGGTTCGACTGATGGAGTCGACTTTTATCACGACAATGGCTTACAGACTTTAAAGCAATTCAAAAGCGACATCAAGAAAATTCAAGACAAATTATCAGAGTCCGGAAAGTCTGAAGAATCTCGGATAATTTATTTGCATTGGGGTCATCGGTGTACTCAAGAAGATGAGAAAACAGTTATTGAAACTTATAAAAGTAGAATCGCTGATGGGCACGACACGCTGCCAGAAACGATTATCGAATGGATACAAAGTAATATCCTTAGTGAGGACTGTACAATAGAACTGTTGTATATAATAACGGATGGGCTGATTTACGGATCAAGTTCCGACAAATGCTTAAGACTAAATTCAGATATGCGGTATGAAAATGTTGTTTTCCATGGATTTCATGAAGATTTGGATCAGATCGATCTTTCCGTTACTGCGTCATTTCTGAAGAGCCGTTGCTCTATTTATCGTAATTACGAACTTCTCGATGATACTAATATTTCTGAAGAATATGACTACGACAAAATTAACTTCAGTAACTTTGCGACTGAAAAAGAAAGTTTGAAGTCTTATATAAAACTGAAGTACATCAATAACTTCAAAAAGGATGCTCTTGCTCTACAGGAAATAGACAAATTGAAGAAGTTAAGAAATCGTCTCTTTGCTGATTTGACCGATGATACGGAAATAAACAAAACCAATCTGAACACAATGGATAGAAATGTTTTTTTGAAGAAATTTCGTAATACAGATTGGTATGTAAATCTTAATTTTCCGGGTCAAGGTGCTAAAGTTGAAATTGAGAAGTCAATTTCAACATTGATTAATTACATTATCAATGACAAAAAATCATATTCATTTGACGCTTTGAAATTCGACACGCACTTTGACACTCCCGTTGTAGAAGAGCCGGTCGTTGATGTAAATTTTGCAGCCGAACAAGAAATTGAATTTCCCGATATTATTCTGGCCGATGATAAAGGTATACCTGTTGTATTATTAACGGAATGCAATTTGTTAAATAAAATAATATTTCACAAAACACAATCAACGGATGAAGTATCACCAGCGAGTTTCAACAAATTTAAATCGGCGATGGAGTGTCCGTTGTTTTTGATGAATGATCCCGATATAAGTGAGTCAATAGGTTACTTTTACACTTTAAATGTTTATGAACAATTATTGGAAAACCCTATAAAGGCAGAGCCACGCACGCGTAGGCCATTTCATGGTGGTCTTGTGTTAATAGACACTGATGAGTTTGATAAATACAACGATTATATTTTGTCGATGACGTACTTTGATTCCAAAAAGGTGAACTACAATATTGGCTTGTTTTATTACGTGCTGTGGAAAAATTGTGAAAATAAGGAATGGATGGATAGGAATGTTGTAGAGCAGTTCAAAAAATATGTCATGCGACGTATTAGTGTGACAAAGTGTAAGATTGGATTGTCATCATTGCCACTGGATCCTCCGGAAACCACGTCTTTGCTGTCTGCGTTGTGGTACAGTGTTGAACTATCGTCAATCATATTCAAGGACGACCCCCACAGTTTTATGCACGAACGTTTGAGGATGTTTTACGGCGTAGCGAATTGTATGATAGAAATATTAAAGTATTTTAAATACGATTTGGATCTAGAGTTCATTGGAAAACGTAGAGATTTAATTAGGCACGTTATGATTCTGAAAAAAATTCAAACACGCGGAGACAAAGTATATTACCTTTTAGAAAAAATATTCAAAAATATAAATGGCTTTTTAATCAGTGAAATAGAACACCCGTCTAATCTAAACAAGCTTAACTACCTGAAATTGAGTCACAAAGGTATGTTGCGAGATGACGTAATTGAAGAAGAAGTTCATTTGAATGATTATGTGCATTTAATGCATTATGTAGACGATCCGAACCATTCTAAAAATAGTATAGGTACATCTAACTTTAAAATGTGCGAAAAAACATTCCGACCTTATTTCACCATTGACCAAACTAAGTCGTTTTACTCGGAGATGGTAAAGATTACTAAGAAAGTAGTTATCACTAACGACGACAGCATAGATACGATAAAAATTACCTATGATTCATTGGATTCATTAGAATTTGATAAAATTTTGTCTTTGTATAATCTCTTCATTAAATGCGTCCATGATTCCGATAAATATCCTACTTTACCTGAATACGTAGATTATATCTATAAGAAAAAGAAGTTGAACGGTGACTTGGTTACGATTTTCCCACCTAATGTTTATATAGCCGCTAAACGAGTGTATTCGCGGTATGAGAAGGTAATGGAAAATATCAGTGTCAGTAAATTTATTGAGGCCGGTAAAAGTTACGTAACACGACTTGACCGAATCAAAGCGGAAGAAGTCCTGAAATACAATAACGACACAGAAATAAACGAATTTATTTCACGGGAAGAATCGAATGTTAATTTGATAAAACGAGTCAATTAACGTAGTAACTTATATTATTTAAGTTCCCATGAATTCCTTTTCTAAGCTTATTTTTTTACGTTTAGTAAAATATAAAAAAATCTAGTCGACCAAAGAATCAATTTACAATCACTATCAGGTGTCAAATGACACTGTAGTTGAAAATGTCTTAATGTTTTTTTCCTAATACTGAAACTGTTACAAAAAATGCTAAACCAATTGGCGATGTACTTGACTATGTAAAGGCTTTTGATCAGTAATTGTTTTATGCTTCTATTTGACGTAGAAGTCTAGATAAATGGATAAAAATATTATATCATTTACGGTGAACTACCTAACATAATTTGCTTGATGTTGATGGCATTTATCTTTGTTTATTTATAAAGATTTGTTCTGCTAATATAAAAAAAAAATTGAGTTTTATTTGGTCTCTGAATACTTACTCATGGCGGTATCTCTCGAGGAACTAAACCACTCATCTCGTTTTGTTTTTTTTTTTAATCAGAGACTTGTAAATGCATTTTATAAATGCATTCTGAAAGATAGGATTATTTATAACTTTTATAAGTTTCATAGTTATTATAGTATTCTCGTTTCAACATTATCACTGCTTGTAGCTGGAAAATGCAAGTTTATAATTTTAAGATGTTATGTAATGTACCAAAGGAAAAAGAAAACAGATTTTTTCAATGATAACATGTGAAGATCTCATTGTATAGCTATGTATGTTAGTCTGACATAACACAATATATAACTAAATGTTTGTACTGAGAAATAAATAAGACTAAACTGTTTTCTTGAAGTTTTTTTTTATGAAATAAGTTAAGGCTTATATTTGCTCAATTCTATCTACTCCCAACAAGATGGTTCTTTTGTTTCTACCTTATCCATATCCATGTTATTATGGCCAAAGACCATATCCATATCCATGTTATTATAGAAGGTCGTGGGTTCAAATCCCGGCACGCACCTCTGAGTTTTTCGGAATTTATGTGCGAAATTACATTTGTAATTTACCATGAGCTTTACGGTGAAGTTAAACATCGTGAGGAAACCTACATATACCTGCGAAGAAATTCAATGGTGTGTGTGAAGTTCTCAATCCGCACTGGGCCCGCGTGGGAACTACGGCCCAAGCCCTCTCATTCTGAGAGGAGGTCTGTGCCCTGCAGTGGGAGGTGAATAGGCTGGGATGATAATTGTATTATTATTCCATACTAATGTTATAAATGCGAAAGTGTGTCTATCTGTCTGTATGTCTGTTACCGCTTCGCACTCAAATCGCTGAACCGATTCAGATGAAATTTGGTATGGAGATAGTTTGAGGCCCTGGGAAGGACATAGGATAGTTTTTATCCCGGAAATTGCATAGTTCCCGCGGGATAGCGATAAACGAATTCTTTGCAGACGGAGTCACGGACAACAGCTAGTATTAAGTATATTTTATAAATTTACTAGCTGACCCGGCGAACTTTGTTCCGCCTTAGAGTAGAGGCAATAAATGAGCAGATTTTGGATCCCCCCGCACCCCCCCCCGCATTTTACATTCTCTGTCTCTTGCAACTGGCCTTCGCGGTTCATGTACTTACATTGCGTCATCCTTTTTCGTGTATGCAGCCGGCGTTCATCGATTTATTAGACGTTATAACGTCAAAAATTAAAGGGAGAACCACCCTTAACATTTAGGGGTATGAAAAATAGATGTTGGCCGATTCTCAGACCTACCCGATCATCATCATCTTCTTTGCTCCATCCCACTTTAGGTGGGGTCGGCTCTCCTTATCTTGAGGCGCCAAGACATTCTGTCTTGGGTTGTCGGGTCGGGTAAATTGTTTTTAGTGACAAGTTTCCTCATACTGGTCCACCAGGTTGACGGGGGGCGCCCTCGGCCTCTTTTGCTCTCAGGTAGGCATAACGCTTTCTTGACCACGTGTTCCTGATCTCTACGCATCACGTGGCCGTACCACCTCAGGCGACCTTCTGTAAGTTTCTCGGGTATAGGGGCTACCTTGAAGCTGCCGCGTATATATTCGTTCCGGACTTTATCCCATCTTGTTACCCCTCCCGACCATCTCAGCATTTTCATCTCGGCAGTATGCAGTTTTTGTGCATGCGTCTGTTTCACCGTCCAGCATTCGGAACCGTACAGCATCGCTGGTCTCACCGCCATCTTGTACACTTTTCCCTTAGTGCGAATAGGCATCTTTGAGTCACATAAAATTCCAGTCAAAGATCGCCATTTTTGCCAGGCTACGCTAACTCTGTGCACTACATCTGGTTCTACGCCCGCGCTGTCAGCAATTACAGATCCCAGGTATTTGAATTGCGATACCTTCGGTACAGGTGTTGCATCAGGATAGCAGATCGAAGTCATATTAGTGGGAGCGATGTCGTTAAAACGGCACTCGAGATGCTCTGTTTTTGACCTACTTACCCTGAGTCCCGCATTCTCTAATGCATTTATCCATAGTAAGAGAGTGGCTTGCAATTCGTTTTGTGATTTGGCGATGAGAACAATGTCATCCGCATATAAGAGATTCCAAGGTAGTTCTTTCTGGATATCCTTGGTGATAAGGTTCATTACTAGGTTAAAGAGCAACGGGCTAAGCGCAGACCCTTGATGGACCCCCACCCCCACCTCAAATTCTTTACTTAGACCCGCCGGAGATCTTACTTTTGTACGGACGTTGTGGTACATATCTTGTATTATTTGCACAAGACATTCTGGAACGTGTTGTGCCCTTAAAGATTGCCACACTAGTTCTTGTGGTACTCGGTCAAAAGCCTTTTCAAGATCGATGAAAATGAGGTGCAAGTCTTCTTTGTTCAGGCGCTGTTTTTCGGTCAGAATTCTGACTGCTGGTGTAAATCCAAATTAGTTGGCAGTTATTGATGATAGGTCCAGAATACGCTTGTTCAGTATGCGTTCCCAGATTTTCATAGTATGGGACGTCAGCTTGATACCCCTGTAATTTCCACACTGGGTAACGTCTCCTTTATTTTTAAAGAAGGGTATTAAGTAGCTAACACGCCATGACTCTGGCATTGTCTTGGTGGCTAGTATGATATTGAATAGACGCGTAAGCCATTCCAGTCCAATCGGGCCCATTGACTTCCAGATTTCTGCCGGAATCTCGTCTGGGCCAACGGCTTTCCGGTTTTTCATCTTAGCCACCGCGGCTTTTACTTCTTCAAGCATAATCTCCTGAACAGGTCCCTCCACAAGCTCAAGGGGCTGCAAGTGTTGACTTGGAAACTCTTCGTTCTTGAGTTCTTTATAGTACTCGAACCATCTGTTGTTTATGTCCTCGTTCACAGTCAATAGTTTTTGATTCTTGGCTTTAATGTAATGTGTGTGTGTGTGTGTGTGTGTGTTTTAGTAGTGGTAGAGCCATGTTGTAGCTAGCCGCTGCATCACGAATGGGCCGGCTCGTCCGGGGCAGTACCACCCTCTCACAGAAAACCGGCGTGAAGCAGCAGTAATCCTGCTTGCGTTTCGTACGGTCAGTGAGAGTGCCGGGGGCCCAATACCTCACCCCTTCCCTCTCCCCTCCCTCTCCCCCTTCCCCTATTCCCTCTCCTTAAGGGCCGACAACGCACTGGCATCGCGTAAAGCGCTGCAGGTGTCTATGGACAGTGGTGATCATTTAACATCAGGTGACCCACTAGTTCGTTTGTCTGGCCTTTCTAACATAAAAAAAAAAAAAAATGTATTTATTAACTTTGATGTCCTGTGTTGTTCTGTGTCGGTCTTTAGCTATTTTAAAAATTTCGGCATCAGACGCAGCCCCTTCAATCTCTGAACCCCTCAAGTGATCTGGCCCTAGCTTGGGCTACTGTTTTTTTTGCCACAGACTTTCCCTCTTTGTATTTTGTGCGGTCATCTTCGGTTCCGGAAGCTTGCCAGGTTTTAAATAGGTGTTTTTTTGAGTCTTATTGTTTCTTTGACTTCTTCATTCCACCAGGTAGGGTCTTTACCTGTGCTCACACCTCCTTTAGAGACTCCCAAGGTATCACTAGCTTTGCTCCTGCATTCCCTCTCGAAGTTCTCCCACATCGTACCGGCACATTCATATGTGTTTCTCATATCCTGCGTTAGATATTCCCGCAAGTCCTTAACAAGAGAATCACCTTTAGGTCCGTCTAGTTCTTTCCATTTAATTCGGGCAGTGCGGTCCACAGTAGTCTTGATTGCCTTTGGCAGCTCATATATGCCCACCAGTATTCTGGAATCACTTTGCAGTCTTTGAAGCCCCGCTTTAGCTTGATATCTGCCAAAATAAAATCAATCTGTGACGCCTTTCCTCCACTTTTGTAAGTTATTAAATGTTCCTGTTTCTTTTGAAAAGTTGAATTAATTACAGTTAGGCCATGTGAAGATCCGAACTCAAGAATGCGTTCACCCTCTTTGTTTTGACTGCCGTATCCGAAACCTCCATGCACATCCCTATAGACACTGCTAGAAACACCAATGTGGCCGTTCAGATCACCCAAGATAAACTTTGATTCTTCTGGTGGTATGCTCATCATAAGATCATCCATTTCCTCCCAGAATTCAGTCTTCTCTTTTTCTATGCAGTTGACCTGTGGTGCGTAAGCGCATATGATATTCATGATCGGTTGGTTGTCCAAAGCCAGTTTAACAGCCATGAGACGGTCCGTTCGCCTCTCGATGTTTACTATCCTATTCCTGAAGTGATTGTCCAGTATAATGCCGACTCCGTTTTGTGTATTGTCCATCCCATAGTAGACCAGTTCATACCCCTGTCCTAGGTCCCTGGATTTTGCTCCTTTCCAGCGCGTTTCTTGAATGCAGCAAATATTAATGTTTCTCTTTTTCAAGGTTTCTGCCAGTTCTTGGCTGCGCCCGGTAAGGGTTCCCAGATTCCACATCGCTATTCTAATTTTAAAAGCTGTTCGCGAACATCGGTTCATGTCATTATTTCCGTCGCTTCGGGGGAACGCCCTAGCATGATTCGCATCCACAATATTCGCGTCGCTTACGGGGTACGCCCTAGCATTTTTACCCTTATTCTTTGCTTTGTACTTCATGATTAGGAGAAAGGTTTTTGGCTGTGTTTTTTACGGCCGGTTGCCACCTGACGCCAAGGTTGTGACTCTCGTGGAGAGCTTGGGAGCCGCCGTTGACCAAGTACTCAGTTCTTCCGCCGCCATCCCTTCTGCAGACCCCAACCTAGGTATGCAGTACATTTCACGGCCTCGTCTCCGAATATGTCGGATGAGCCCGCTGATGAGGTTTTGATATCTGAGTAACCTTCTCCGGCCTGTTGGTCCGCGGGAGGTATTTGATTTCCCTCCTACCCTGCATATCTGCTGAGCTTTCCCCTATCCGCCACCTGGGGACGCGTTCTCTAGAGGTGAGGCTCCCCCGAGAAGATTCTCAGACCTACCCGATATGCACACAAAATTTCATGAGAATCGGTCGAGCCATTTCGGAGGAGTTTGATAACAAACACCGCGACACGAGAATTTTATATATAAGAAGATAAATGCGAAAGTGGAAGTGCGAAGTTCGAGTGGCGTCCGCGGACCGGAAGACGCAGTGTAGGTAGGCCTCCAACAAGATGGAGCGACGACCTGGTGAAGGTAGCGGGAACGCATTGGATGCGGATGGCGCAGGGCCGATCTGCTTGGCGAGCCTTCGGGGAGGCCTATGTTCAGCAGTGGACGTCTTTCGGCTGAAATGATGATGATGATGAATGCGAAAGTGTTTCTATCTGTCTGCCTGTCTGTCCGAGATAACAATCTCTTAACGCTGAAACCGCTGAACCGATTTAGATTAAATTTGATATAGCGATAATTGGAGTCTCAGGAAAGAAGGACATAGGATAGTTTTTATCCCAGAAATCATCCTTTAAGGGGGTGAGAAAGGGAGTGGACGTTTGTATGGAAAATCAATATCAGCTATAAACCGATTCAAATGAAATATAGTGTGGAGATAGTTTTTAGGTCCAAAAATGACAAAGGATAGTTTATATCCCGGAAAATGGCATAGTTCCCGCGGGATAGCGGTAAACGAATTCTTCACTGACGGAGTCGCGGGCAACAGCTAGTCTTAAATTATGTAATCATACCATTGGGCCATTATTCGAAAGTCTCAACCACCTTACTGTACCTAACTGTTCAGCTTCGGTTTGATTTATTTTGTTATACTTACCTATCGTTAGGGAGTAGTCTAAAATAACAGATCCATATTTTTTTAGCTGCCCAAATTGTCCATTTGTCCATTTGTCCATTTGTTAGAAAGCCTGGTGCCTTTTTTCATACAGTTTTTATGGCTTGTCACAAATTGTATGGAAAATAAGTTTCATTTTTTTAATAATCAAAACCTACCTAAATAAATAAATACCTATCTACCTTTGACTTATCTTATGTTTTATTATGGATATAACTGTGTATTAGTATAAATTATCATCAAAATCAATAGCAGTCTTGACTATGAATAAGAAGACCCCAAAAGTAACTAATTCTGAAATAAGTAGGAGGTACATTTCAAACTGAAAATGCAGATCTATCCCCAGCTATAAATCTACTAATACTTGTATTTTTTCGTGGGGTCGAATATTCATGTCAAGTAAAGTTTGATTACTTAAAAGTTTTATTAACTTTGTACTTTACAGCAATCATTGTCTTGTTTCGTTTTTCTTTATTAAAGTATTTTAAATACGCTTTAGATCTAGAGTTCATTGGAATACGTAGAGATTTAATTAGGCACGTTATGATCCTGAAGAAAATTCAAACACGCGGAGACAAAGTATATTACCTTTTAGAAAAAATATTCATAAATATAAACGGCTTTTTAATCAGTGAAATAGAACACCCGTCTAATCTAAACAAGCTCAACTACCTGAAATTGAGTCACAAAGGTTTGTTGCGAGATGACGTAATTAAAGAAGAAGTTCATTTGAATGATTATGTGCATTTAATGCATTATGTAGACGATCCGAACCATTCTGAAAATAGTATAGGTACATCTAACTTTAAAATGTGCGAAAAAACATTCCGACCTTATTTCACCATTGACCAAACTAAGTCGTTTTACTCGGAGATGGTAAAGATTACTAAGAAAGTAGTTATCACTAACGACGACAGCAAACATACGATAAAAATTACCCATGATTCATTGGATTCATTAGAATTTGATAAAATTTTGTCTTTATATAATCTTTTCATTAAATGCGTCCATGATTCCGAGAAATATCCTACTTTACATGAATACGTAGATTATATCTCTAAGATAAAGAAATTGAACGGTGACTTGGTTACGATTTTCCCACCTAATGTTTATATAGCCGCTAAACGAGTGTATTCGCGGTATGAGAAGGTAATGGAAAAGGTCAGTGTCCGTAAATTTATTGAGGCCGGTAAAAGTTACGTAACACGACTAGACCGAATCAAAGCGGAAGAAGTCCTGAAATACAATAACGACAAAGAAATAAACGAATTTATTTCAAGGGAAGAATCGAATGTTAATTTGATGAAACGAGTCAATTAATGTAGTTACTAGTATATAATTATTTAAGGTTCTATTAAATCTTTTTTGAGTCCTAATTTTTTTACGTTAAAAATATGTATAAAAAATCGAATGAATAGTTGACCAACAAACTCCTTTACCACCCTAAGGTTCAATATCAGCTGCCAGTAGAAGTTGTTGCTGCTTTTTTGTTTTTTTTTCTGACATAGGAACTGCCACCAAAATGGAATGTCGATATATCATGTAAAAGCTTTTGATCAATATTTATGTTCTGTTCCTATTTCATGTAATAGATTTAAGTATTATTGTCATAATAATGTTGATGACATATATCTTTGTTCATAAAAAAAATTTGATGATCTTTATTTGCTCTGTAAATACTCATGTTCCTCTTGTCTTGAGGTCTTCAACCGCTCATCACGTTATGACTTTTCGAAAATATATGCATTTTGTAAATACATTTCCGAAAGATAATAATGATTGTTTAATAGGTTCGTAATTATTGTTGTAACCTTTTTCAACATTCTTGTATCAGCTAGTAGCGAGGCAGTAAAAATTAAGATGGTTTGTTCATTGTTCATGTTTTGTTTCTTTCGTTTTTTACTATGATTATATTCAAAGATCGCATTGTATATGTTAATCTGACATAATATGATATATGTCGAAATGTTTGTACTGAGAAATAAATAAGACTTAACTGTGTGTTTGATTTTTTTACAAAATTAGTTAAGGTTTATGAGATTCGCTTTATCCTATCAATTCCCAACACGATGGTCCTTTGTTTTTCCCTTACCTATCCCAATAAAGTAATCAATCATACAATGGTACCTGTACCCGTACCCGTACCCGTGATACCCGTGGTGGTGGTATCCTATGGCCTCTCAAGTAGAAAAACCTGAGTTCTTCAGAGTTCATATGCAAAATTAGTTAAATTTACATTTGATTTTTACCACGAGATTTAATATCGTAAGGAAGCCTGCTTACACACCTGCGAGCAATGTAATGGTATGTATGTAGTTCCTATATACATATAAATTCATGTTGAGTCAGTATCCGATTTATAACCGCAATGGCACACTCTATCTTTGTCCTTCGTGTTGTCTATTTGTAAGTATTTCATACTACCTAATTACAAACTGAAACATGGATGTACAGAAAAAACCCAGAAAAAGAAAAATCATAACGTCATGATTGATGACTTTGATGAGTACCTCAAGAGATACTGGCATGAGTATTTAGAGAGTTAATTAATGTCATTGTCAGTTAACTTTTGATAAGCATAACATTTATTTTTAGTTAACAAAGATAAATGCAATCAACATTAAACAAATTCTGTTGGGCACTTAAATGTTAATAAATGGGCCAATCGACTTTTTTTTGTTTTCTTCTATTTACTCCTTTACAAGTAACTCTGTAATCTCTGGTTAGTGAAACCATGATTTTGTAGTAACTAGATAAACTGTTTATTATAGTGCGTATGTGAAAACCAAAAAAATAAGTATTTTTATGAAAAAATCCGGTGACCCAGGGGACATACCACTATTTCCATACAAATTTCGGGGACATCATTGTCCCCTAGGTCACCAACGAAATAGAAGCTAAACAAAATAAAATAAATATGGCAATTATACCATTATTGACTACAAAAATCTAGCGTTTTGAAAAGTATACTTTAAATAAGGAAAAATAATTAGTTTTTTAATTATTTCGGTTTTCATAGAAAGTTGCAGAAAATCGTTGACAAAAGAAAGTTAATTGACCCAAATATGTATTGTTGATATGATAATTGGCTACTTTCCTAACTAGTCAGTCTTTTAGATTATCAAATAATATTGGACATGTATTTTTTATTTTGTCAATTAAACAAAAAATTACGAAGATATGGCGCGTTGAAGTTTCGCGTGACGTCACTTGTTCCTACACTTTGTATGAGCGTTTTAGGAACAAGTGACGTCACGCCTCGTCACGCGGAACTTCAACGCGCCATATCTTCGCAATTTTTTGTTTAATTGTCAAAAGAAAAATTACGTGTCTAATATTTTTTGATAATGTAAAATACGGACTAATAAGAATTATTATTTTTTTACCTAGGAAACATCCCTATTATATCTACATACGTCAAATAGGATTAAAACACAATTAGGTAGGTAGGTATTAATCAAAAGCCTTTGGTAGGTATATCGCTAATTTGTTATCCATTTTTTGTCTCAGTTCCCATATCAAGAAAAAAACAATAAGGCTTACTATATTTCATACTAAATACAAACTGAAACATGGATGCACAGAAAAAAACCCCAGAAAAAGACCTGTGCTGGGAATCGAACCCAGGTCCTCAGCATTCCGCGCTGCGTGCCATTCCCCTACACCACCCACTGGTCAGGAGTTTAGACACGAATTTTTCCCATACATCGCATACTCAGTCTGTTAGATTCACTTATAGCAGTGATACAGCGCCATCTTTGTTACACCCTCATCAAAAGACTTCAACAATCAAATTCGTCTATTTGTACCTAATAATATTGATGTGTCTTGTGTTGTTGTCTAAGGTTGTTGTAATTAAATGTATTTCTTTCTTTCTTTAAATTTCAAAACAATATAATTACAGTATAATAGAGACGAGAGGACAAATCCTCAGGCTATTACCATAAAAGTATGAACTACGGTCGTATATTATTAATTATTGACGTTCAAGTGGGTTGACAAATACGGGATCGTACGGTCGCGGGCTTAAATTTGGGACCCATTTCGAAAAAATATGACATATACAATATGACAGGACTGTCAACCTTGAGTGGGTCCCAAATTAAAGCTCGTGATTGTACCTATTTTAATCGCACCCGTTCATTGATAGGGATGTTCACATAGTAACGCCTAAATTAATCGGTTAGTAAGTATCCCGCGGCAATACATTGCTATTCACAAATGCATAGGCGCTTACGTCGTCGTTTGTATTTTTTAAATATGACGCCATTTTTTCCTGTAATTAATACATAATGTTAATAAGTCATGTAATAAAGATTGTTCATAATTGTCGTTCATCCCGAGTCGATAAGTACGGGTTTGTATTTGAATCACACCCTTTCATTGGTAATGATCTCCAATCTCAGCAAAGTAACGCCTATGACAATCAATTAGTAAGTGTCTGTTGGCAACATTTTGTCGTTCACAAAAGTATAGGCGCTTGCAGTTTGGCATCAAAGACATAATTAATAGCAACAAGAATATAGACGTCGTCGTTTATATTTCTTTATCAATGTCGCCAATCTTCCTGTAATTAATGCGCACACTTTTTTTTGTGTTTTTATAGAATTTGCGAACGGGCTTTTTTGGGAGAGCGGGCGTCCGTGCATGGCTGCGTGTATTTATGAAATAACAAATACTTAGGCAATTTTCATCCCCATATTTCCACCGGATCGAGACTATATAAAATGTTTTACTTTTAAGTTTGTACTGATTTCTGTATTTTTTGTTATCTTGATTGAGTGTGCTTGCAGTACCAAATTAACGTCTTTATTTATCTATCTATCTACATTATATTTAAAAATGTGAAACCCCAAAATCATAAACGCTAAGTGTAGATATACATTATTTTTTTCATGTGCATTCTTTACCTAAGTATCTTACAGTAGATTCACAGTATTAACTAGGTATGTATGATCTGATGAGTCGGACTCACGCACCGAGAGTTCCGTACAAATTTATATGTATCTATGAAAATCTAGTCTTAGCAGACCCCTGCTCCTAAGCAAAATGTGCGCAGATCAAAATCATTGTAGATTGGTTACTGTACTGATATAGACAGACAGACAAAAAAATTTATGCTTTTCGCAATTTTTACTTTATCTGTGCTGTGCTATAAGAACTTGCTTCGTACCAAATTTCAAGATTCTGAGTTTACGGGAAGTACCCTGTAGGTTTTGATTTCCTTGCGAGTGTCGAAAATTTGCGGCATAATTGGCTGTATCTGTTGATTGCGTTGGCTTAGAAGTTTGATTTTTTCACAGCTCCAAGGGACAGTAGACCTGAGTATTTGATTTAAATTTCAGTTTGATACCTCCTTCCTTTCCTTTTGAGTTCCGGAGTTTTCCTTTGAGTTTTTTCCTTTTGAGGTACGGAACCCTCTTTTTTTAACAAGCATTAAATATGAACGTTATGAGCATTATGAACGATATGAGCATTATAAACGTTGAAGAATCTAGAACCGGAAAAAACCCTATTGAGAAGAATCCGGCAAGAAACTCATGAAGCTCCTGAACACTAAAATCTGGTTGCTTTTAAGTCTAGGATGAATGAGCATTTACCTACTAGCTAGGCAAGCGTGCTTCATCATAGACCATCTGCGCTTTCCATCAGCCGTGCGTGATTGTGGTCAAACGAAAGCCTATATTGTATAAAAAAAGCAAACAAAAAGTAACAAAATGTTAGAGCTTGTCTATACGTAAGCTAAAATGACGCGCGCCCCTCTACTGAATCAGTTGATTTTGATGTGTTCGTGCAAATATTAATTACGACTCTTCATCTGTTTGGGAGTGTCAACTATTCCGTGTAATCAGTGTGTAACATCACGATCGATAAATCACATGAAAAATCCTGTGCATAAATGCGGCGGTAGAGCTATACACTGAGATACAAACATGGTATTGGTGTTATAAATAAGTAGAATAAAGTACCTATTTATGCCTGTCTAGAAACAAATTGAAAATAATCACTCTGTCACCGGCAAGTAAAGTCACAAGCATTCCAAAAAAACAATCATTTTAAACACTCAACTTTATCCCCGAGCTGCTTGTAGAATGAAAGCAACCGGAGACGTCACGCTAAAAGAACTCGCTTTCAACGGGTAGCCAAGCGGAGTACCTACCTACTTAATGTCGAAAATACTATATTTCATGTGGTTATGTTTTATGGGTATAGTAAATAGCATTTATTATACTAAATTAATAAAAACATATACTTAAAGGTGTAAATATAAGACTAAAACAACTATTAAATTTAAATAACTAAAACTAAACTTAATTAAAAAAAGAGAGGTGGGCCTCTTGGCATAGTGCCCATCACGCAGGCAGCATTCCCGCGCTGAACTGCGATTGCGATTCTTTGCGCGAGAAAGCTGCCGGCGCGAGGGTTGCTTGTTGCCTCTCTCAACCTATTGCTGAGCTCCCTGTGTAGCTCCAGTGCACCCTTACCCCAAGGACCTAGAGTCTCGACGCCGAAAGGAAAGAAATGATATTGGGCGCCGAGACAGCTATATTTGGTGACCTTGAGGCGTTCCCGGGCGTCTGCCGCCGCCCCAGCACGTTTGGTAGTTGCTGGAAGGTAGGACGCCGCCAGGGTGTCTGTACAGGTGGCGTCCCACACCAGCGCACGGCCAGTCTTCCAGGGTATCAACGACATTCCATCAGGGCGCTTGCCATCGCTCCGCACAATCTGGGGCTCCAGAGCAGCGGGAACGTTGGCACTAACGAGCGCCCGTCTGAGAATGTCGTTGAGAGCGGCGTGGCGGGACAGGCGGCCGGCGCCCGAGGAGCAGGAGAGGCCATGGTGGCCGAGTCGGTTCACTGGAGCCCCACAAAAACACAGTTGTGACTTGCGCAGATCCCAACTCCCAGCCGGAGACCAGCAGCTATGTTTTATTGCTTATCATATTTGAAATCCCAATCACACCATTTCTTTCCATCATACGGCATAGGACGAGAAGAGAGAAAGAGTGTGGTCAAATTACTTGCCACATGTCCTAAACAGCTTCCCCCACAATACCATAAAATGTGTACTTGATAAGCCAACACAGCAGACTAAGAGTATTGTAAAAAAGTGTGGTCAAATTACTTGCCACATATCCTAAACAGCTTCCCCCACAATACCATAAAATGTGTACTTGATAAGCCAACACAGCAGACTAAGAGTATTGTAAAAAAGTACTTATTAACAAATAATAACTAATAATAATAAGTTAATGTAATGTTAATGAAGGTAAGTTGTTAGTATACAATATCTTAAATTTAAAAGATTGTACTAATAATAGTAGTAATTAATTTGTATATGTATTGAAGAAAAGAAATAAACAGTTTAAATTTTTTTATTTTTTTTTTATTTTTTTTTACGAGGGTAGCACGAAATGGTGAATGAGGCATCAGTGCCTTTATTGTCTAACGCACTCGGGATAACGATTTTTATCACCACTCCATTCTGTTACACGGTATGGGATGAGGGCAGAAAGAGAGGGAGAATAGGATTGCAGGCGTCTGCGGAAAAGGAGGACGAGCGCCGCGGTATTATGCTGGCCCTATACTACGAAGCGCGAAATTCGAACTTCGTTTCATGCCGTTCCGCTCACGCTAATGGTATTTATTACGAGAGTGAGAGGGACCGCACGATCCGAACTTCGAACTTCGAATTTCGTAGTAACCCCCCTGATTTGAGAACATTTTGTGAATCATACGTATTTTTTCATGTTTCCTTTATTATCAACCATGCATAAATGTTTTATTTTCTTCTTTCTTTAATTTTTGTAGTAACGTTGTTATGCATAATATATATAACAACAAAATAAATTAACACCGAGCTTCACGCACCCAACCACACTCCCTCAAAACATTTAAAGAGGTTTTCAACCGACGAAAACAAAAGGAGGAGGTTCTCAAGTCGACGTGTATATATTATTTTTTTTTATGTATGATCACGCATAACTTTTTACAGAGTAGTCCGATTTTGATGATTATTGTTTTATTGGAAAGCGTATACCCCGAGGGTGGTCCCGTTTAAATTTGGAAATAATATTCCTACCCTAAGAGTAGGAAAACAGGGGATGATTGATTGTTCAGTCACTGATTGTACTATATGACCACGCATAATTTATTACAGAGTAGTCGGATTTTGATGATTCTTTTTTTATTGGAAAGCGTTATACCCCAAGGGTGGTCCCATTTAAATTTGGAAATAATATCCGTCAAATCCGTCAAATCCTCAATTGTCTACCGTCTTTACAATCAACGCATTTTAACATTATATTTTTGTTGCTTTAAGAAAACGAATAGTTTTCATTACATCAGTTTAAATTAGTATTTATGTATCGTAGTTTTTATTTAAATCCTGAATAGTCAATTATTTAACTAATACACAGAGTCAGGTATACATGAAATACAATTTAAATAACAATAAAAAAAACAGTCAGTTAAACAAACCGCCACGGATCAGTCAGTCAGTTTAAATGAAGTCAATTTAGCTCTAGTCAGCCTTTTAGCGGGAGTATAGCGGAGTTTTCTTTTTTACAGAGAGCCCTTGACGTCTCCAGTCGATTTAGTACTCTAAGCAAGCTGTGAATAAGAGCCCAAGTCACTCCGGGTTTGTTTTACCACCCTAGCTAATGTTACCCAAACAACCCTAAAAAACGAACTAAAGATCTTAGAACCATAATATCATCCACATAGGTCACCTTTTGGCCCAGCACTTGTGCACTGGCAGATAGATGGTGTTTGTAGGCGGTGATAACGACAAACGTCAACATTTGTATGAAATTCCACCCCGATTTAGTCGGAAATCCGGCGACGACTGATACGGGTATCTTTTTAGTAAAAAGCTGGGTTATTGAGGAAGTTTTACAATCTTTTGGTGTATAACTCGTGATATTGTGAAAACTGGTTTAGGGAAGGAGGGGTTTAGCTAGGTTTTACACCATATTATTTTCTTCTTCTTGACTTATGGGTAGGTACAGTTAATGTACCACGCCTTGCCTACGCCCAAGTAATTGTCAACTCGGAATACAATATAGGTACTGATAATAAAATAATGCACGACTTGCATGACTACCATGTACCTACACTAGGTACAACTAATGACGTTAATTTGTGTACTGTATACAAATCACATAAGAGCATGAATAGTCAGGTCAGATCGGGGGAGGCAGGTCGTCAATTATTACAGGGCGTATATTGACCGCACCCTGATTAATTATACAAATGTAGGTAAATATCCTTTGCCCGAGACTTTGCTTGCGTCAAAGTAAAGTAAAGTAAAGTAAAATAGTTTATTGCTGAAAACGGGTTTCACAAGATGGTAAATAAATGTAACAACACAATATTAAGGCTCAACCATTTTCTACTTTAGTAAGCATGCAATATGTCTCATTCTAAATTTGCTGGTACTGAAATATCCGTGCAAATTTAGAATTTTCTTAAAAACTAGAACTTAGGGAATTACTTAACAATAATATTTTATTTGTTTTTGGTTTTGAGCGTGAACATTTCACTAACATTATAGAAACACAATTCACACAGCCATTTGTACAATTCACTCTTAAATTTATTGAGAGGAAGATCTTTTATCTCTCTCGGTAATTTATTAAATATTTTTAAGGACATATGGAGAGGACTACGGCTTGTTTGTAATAAATAAGTATGCTTAGTTAAAAAAAACTGAAAAACACACATAATGATGATAAACCGTATGGTGAATCTAACTTGAATACTCCTTCATTAGACCCTGGTACCATAATAATATATCACCAAATTATGATTTCATTCACTTTTGAAGTCACATACTGCTTCTGTTTAAAAAAAAGTTAAGTAGGTTAGATTTTTAAATATTCGTATGGCGCTGTCCATCAGTGGGAACTTTGCCAGTGTCTAGTATATTTTGCCCATATTCGGTAGAAAACGAAATAATATAAGTAATATACAGGGTTATTTTTAATTCACTGACATCCTCTTAACCCTGAATTCCTATCACTCAAACAAATGTTTTTTGTTTTACGACTTTTTAAAAAGAAGCACTTTTTTCCCATACAAATACACAGAGTATCGTAAAAATAAGAGGAAATTTCAAATTTTCAAAACGTTACTACACCAAAAATATTAAGTTATGACAAAAGCCGTAAAACAAAAAACATTTGTTTAAGTGGTAGGAGTTTAGGGTTAAAAGGATGCTAGTGAATTACAAATAACCCTGTATATTAAGAAATAATGATGATTGACACAGTTGACCTAGCAAAGCTTGTACTATGGGTACTAGGGGTAAACATACATACTTATATAGATAGATACAAACATACGAGTACATAATAAATATCCAAGACTAACAATCCAAGACGACCAGATGGCCTAGTGGTTAGAGAACCTGACTACGAAGCTTGAGGTCCCGGGTTCGATTCCCGTGTCGGGGCAGATATTTGTATCAAAAATACGAATGTTTGTTCTCGGGTCTTGGGTGTTTAATATGTATTTAAGTATGTATCTATCTATATAAGTATGTTTATCCGTTGCCTAGTAACTATAACACAAGCTTTGCTTAGCTTACTTTGGGACTGGGTCAATTGGTGTGAATTGTCCCGTGACATTTATTATTTATTATTTATTTATACTAATGTCTTCTCCGACCGGAAATCGTAGCCGGAACCTCAAGCATCATAGTCTGGTTCTCCAAGTTCTCTAACCACTAGGCTGTCTGGGGCTAAATTCAGGAACGGGCGGGCCTTCACGGGTTTGGTAGCGATAATTCAATCGTTTGGGTTGGGTTTGGTTTGAACTGCTCTTCACTTGTTTGCGAGAGGTTTGGGCTGAGTTTGGGATGATTATCTTTCTTCGCCTTATTTATTTGTTTATTTATTTACAAAGCGAATTAACAGGAAAATAAGGCTCATCCCAAGCTCAACCCATTCCTATCCTCTCCCAAACGATTGAATTACCTCACGCAAACCGTGTTGGGCCGTTCCTGAATTTAGCCCCAGAGGCCATATTGTCTAACGCTTCTGACGCTTGCCTTCGCTTTCACCGTCTCTTTCTATCATCATTTTATAAAGTTTGACAGAAAGAAATAGCGATTGCGAAGCCAAGCGTCAGAAGCGTTAGACAATAAGCCTGCAGGGCGACGAAATAATCTATACATATAAAATCCTTTGTCCTGACTGACGGATCAACGCACAGCCTAAACCGCTGATCGTAGAGACCTGAAACTTGGAGGGTGTGTTCTTTGTATGACGTAGGCATCCGATAAGAAAGGATTTTTTGTAGTTCTACTCCGAAGGGGGTAAAAAGGGGGGGCAAAGTTTGTATGGGACAACGTGATTCCTTGGTCCAATCTACTTCAAATTTTGCATAAACATTCTTTAACAGAATTGATGGAAGACGTGTTTCGTATTTTATAGAAATTCATCACTTGACGGGGTTAAAAAGGAGTAGAAAGTTATTTTGGGGGTGATTTGCTTCGAAGTTGATATCAATACTCCTTAGTGCTTTTGATTTAAATTACATTTTATTTTGACACATGTTTGAATACTCGATCCGAAGACACGGCTTCATAGGAACGTAGAGTTCGAAATTTGAAATGGTAAGGACTAGACATCTTGGTTAAGCCGCGTTTTCACTTAGTGTTCTGAACAAACATTTGTTTAGAGCAAATATGATTGCGGTTTTGCCGATGTTCGCTCAAAATAGCATCAATGTAGCGTATCTACTGTGTTAAAAAATAATAATTTTATTAAATACTTAAGATGTATGTAATTTAATAACAATGTAGATCTGATTGAAAAAAATATACCTTGTCGAGTTTCTTGCCGGTTTCTTCTCAACAGGGTTTTTTCCGAACCGGTGGTAGATTCTTCGACGTTCATAGGAGCATCAATCGATGCCTAAATTGAATAAAAAATTTTGACTTTGACTTTGACTTTGACTTTGAATAGAAAATGTCCGTTTTCATTCAACGAGGAAAGAGAACAGTTGTTTATAACAAAATCGTAAACAAAGATTGGAGACCCACCGAACACGTACAATGTCGAGCGAATGCACAGAGCAACAGCTCGCTCGCCACAGACGTCGTTTTCACTGGATGAATGAGTGAGCGACCCGCGTCCAGCCGATTATCACTGAATAAACACGTTCGCTCGCTCAGAACTGTTCAGGACACTGGGCTGATTTTTCAATCATCGAATAAATATTATCTGACGGATAACGTGTAAAGCGGCTAAATTGTAGCGTCATGCATACAGTGCAACTGACGCAGTGCTGTCAGTCAACTTATTTAGTCAACTTATTCTATAATTTAACCAGTTGATGACATTTATGCGTTGATTGAAAAATCGGCCCTCAGTGAAAACGCAGCTTTATAAAACATACAAATCATTCCATATTCAAAAAAAACAATATTTAAATCGGTTTAGAATTCGAAATTTCAATTTTATTTGTTCTTGGATATTTGAATGAAAAACTTACCTTATACCTAGATTTTCTTTAGAAAATTCCTTGGAAATCTCTTAGATTACCTACTTAGCGAATATTTGCGAATATATACACGAATTACCGACATTGTAAACGAAACGAAACTTCAAATTTTGCAAACCATTTTGTCTACGTTTGTCAAACACTTCCTGATCTGATCTCTGATAATAACTAATTATATATACATATAAGTATTTGCATTTCACCAAGCTTTTGCTTTTACAAGCGCAGCGTGGGACGTCCACCAACAAGATGGACGGACGTTTTGGTGAAGGCCGCAGGTTCAGGGTGGATGCAAGTCGCTTCCAACCGTAATGATTGGGCGTAAATGAGGGAGGCCTATGTCCAAAAATTCAAAAATGCAAAATTCCCAAGGGATAGAAAAAAAATCAACTTCGGAGCTCATTTTAAAATGTCTTTCACCAATAGAAAAGATACACTGTCCTTGATTAACATAGGATGCTATTTTCCGGATAAATGCAAACTCCCGCGGTATAGAAAATAGTAAATTTAACTTCGGGGCTGAGTTTAAAAAAAATTACCAATAGAAAGCTACACTATCCTTCATTGGTATAGGCTAGGCTACGTACTATTTATTCGGTAAAATGCGAAATTCCCGTGGGATAGAAAGAAGTCAATAAGTATCACTTGAGGGCTGATTTGAAAATTTCTTTCACCAATAGGAAGCTACACCAACCATTATTTACATAGACTACTTTTCTCCGTGAAAAAGCAAAATTCCCACGGGAAAAAATAAGTGAATTCAACTACGGGGCTGATTTTAAAACTTCTTTTACCGGTACAAAGCTACACCTTTAAGGACATAGGCTACTTTTTCTCGGGGAAAATGCAAAATTCCCGCGGGACAAAAATAAGCGAAAATTTGCATAGAATAAGGACAAATTTGTTGAAATTCCCACGGGATAGAGAATAAACGGGATTTATAATATTCACTAACTGATACTGATGATGATGAAATGATAATAATGATGGATCTTGCCGTTGCCGGATTTTTGTTTTATACAATGAAAGAGATGAAGAAGCTTTACCACAAATTGGAATTCTACGCGGACGAAGTCGCGGGCAAAAGCTAGTAATAATAATAATAATAAATCTTTATTGTTCAATGAAAACCTTAAGTAAATACAATTGAAGCCCTGGAGACTGCGTTAGTTTTCACTGTGTTGCAGAAAGGTAATGGCGGATGAACGATGTTTTATTCTAAAAGAAAATTATAAAACTGTACCTAGTTTTATAACTTGGCATGGCGAACCATGGTCCTTTTGTTCCCCGTGACGAATGTCTTCAACGTTATGTCGTGGTCGTAAACGTTTTACGTTTCTTTGTGTTCCTCGTCCTGTGGGGAGAACCCAAATCGATGCTAACGCGATTAGGGCCCGGCTTAGTTAGGCCCCAGGGAAGGGACAAGAATCGGCTTATAAATACGTTAAAAATGTTCTGTACTTAGCGATCTTTCTCAAGCATTTTGGTCCTAAAAAGCGCAAAACTAATAAATACTTGTAATTTTGCTAATACCGTACCTCTCTCAGCAAAGTAACGCCAGTTTCAAAGAGGTAATGCTATCTTACAGGTTATTACAATTACTTGATTTCCTTTTGAAAAACTCAAAGGTGCGAGCCGGGATTTGAAGCCACGACCCTTAGCTTGAGAGGCCATAGGCTAAACTATTAGGTCACCAAGGCTTCCTAATTAATTTGAAATTTACCACGAGCTTTACGGTGACGGAAAACATCGTGAGGAAACCTGCATACACCATAAATTCAATATTGTGTGTGAAGTTCCCAATCCCCACTGGGCCCGCGTGGGAACTACGGTCCAACCCCTCTCATTCTGAGAGGAGGCCTGTGTCCTTGGGACATATATATAGGCTGTGATGATGATGATGATGTTTTCGTTTCCTTTTCTATTTTTTCTCTTGGCCTCAGTTGTCTTTTCATCAGGTGAGTTAAAGGCCAGTTTTATGTACAAAATTGAACTACTTCACAAGCGTGTGCCAGTTTCACGGTGTTTACCTTCACCAAGAAGCTCACATGGTTTTCAAATCCCAAGCTGCTGCTCTGGAAATTACAATTTAAATACTGAAATTGTATCTATCTGCATCACGAATTGGGCCGGCTCGTCCGGGGCAGTATACTACCCTCTCACAGAACACCGGCGTGAAGCAGCAGTGCCTGCTGCGTTTCGTACGGTCAGTGAGAGCGCCGGGGGCCCAATACCTCTCCCCCTCCTCTATTCCCTTTCCTTTTTCCTCTCCCTTTTAGGGCCGACAAAGCACTGGCATCGCGTAAAGCGCTGTGGGTGTCTATGGACAGTGGTGATCATTTAACATCAGGTGACCCACTAGTTCATTTGTCTGGCCTCTCTAACATAAAAAAAAATGAGCACCGGATGCGATTCTAACTCGCATCTCCTGGCTATACCTACGCGCCAAATGTGCTACCAAGTGCACCACGGGGCTCTTAACTAACCCACATGAAACTTAGGTCGCTTGCGTACTTACGCCAACTATCATAAGTCACGTCTTGAGTCGAGATTATGTTACGCAAAAGTAGTGTTGCCAAAAACAAATAATGTTGGAGTGTTTTCTCTGTTTCACGTCTTTGAAACCATTGAAGCATGATGATAACATTATAGGTTAACACAAAAGTCATCCCCAATTAAAGCCATGCACAAAAGCAACTGAAGCCGGCAAAACGAAAGCATTTGTTTCACTTTAGGCACGGTTCAACAGCCACTCACCAAGGTCGCCGTGAACTCACAACTTCACTGGAAAACAAAACAGTCGATATCAACTCTTAAACCAACTCAACAAGGTTGGAATAATTAGTCAAATCTTTGAGACGCAGTTTTTGACGATATATGTGGATGATGTAATGCTCTGAGCAACGGCTTGGCCCCAGGTGCTAACTCATTGTTCTTTTGTTAGTATTTCGAGAGATTGTCTCAGTTTCCTGGTCGGTGTTTGCAGTTTTGGATTCGAGTAATCTTCTAGGTAGATAAAGAATCTATAACTATAAATACTTTGGTGTCGGTGGACACCACCTATTTAATAAGAAGAATAGAAGTGCCAGTAGTAGCGATAAGGACGCGGACATCCAGGTGGGGGGAGCCTTTTCATCCTTATGTGGTTAGTATTTCACTGGCCCGTACGAAGCGCTTCGCGTCATCTTTCTTAATACGAATTGCTAAGGAATGGAATTCGCGCCCGTCGTCTGTATTGCCAAATAAATCCAACCTAGGGCTCTTCAAGACTAGAGTGAATAGGCTGTTACTGAACCAGTGAGGTACACCTTTGGCCTCATCTGCACATTTCATCAGGTGAGATAGTGGTCAATCACGGGCCAGTTTTATGTAAAAAGAAGAATAGAAGTATAAGTAGTAGAGTAGGTAGTGCATGTTCGCTCACTGAACGGATCGCTCCCGACTAGTAAAATCCAACAAGTACAATAGTTCGTTCTTTTAGTTCATTTAATACACTACTACGTAATAGAGTATAGGTAGGCATGCTTTCCCCCCGTTCCAATATCCATTACCTTTCTTTATGCTATCTCCCTCGGACTCAAACAAGTACATTCAAGGAACCGTTTACTTAGTACACCGTACATTTTGATTCGGTTGGCGCTTTGCTGGTCGGTCAGTATTCAGTATTTATTAAATCGCAACATTTCTTACAAAAAAATTGTTCAAACATGATGTCCTGATGGGGCGTAGCAATTAAGCTTAATACATATATGCATTATTATATGTCAGTAGGAGATATTCAGAGTATTTCGGAGCGATTCAGTTCGATTGCACGCTCTCAAGATATACATACATGTATCTTGTGCTAAGAGCAGAAAAGAGATACGAATAGTTCATTCTAGTACAGTGTCAGAAGCTAGTTCTTTTTACCTGACTGCTGAAGGAGGGTTATGTTTTTCGAGCGTAAGTATTTGTGTGTCTGTATGTGCCATTTTTTGGGATGCCCTGCAGCTTAAACGGCTTGATGGATTTTAAAGTGTGAGGTGTCATTCGTCGGGTGTTATACTTATATATTTTCCCAAAATTTCCGTGGCAACAAGAATTACACAGGAAACATGGAAGTCGGTGACTCAATGACGGTGTAATGTAAATAAAGAATTTTGAATATCGGGGTCACTATTGGGGGTAATTAATAAAATATTTTTTCGTCTAGTATTGAAATTAAGGTTAATAGTAGGTACTTAGTAGGTGTAGGTACCTACTAAGTATACAAGCCTACACGCAAGCTAAAAGCTCGAGGCGCCCATGTGTCGCTAGCGGTTGGACAGGTCCGTCTCACAGTTTAATACAAAGTCAAACGTAGGCGGCTAATGGAGCTCTAAAAACAAGAAACTTGCAAAATAAGGACTATAAATAAACAAAGCACTAGATGGAAGACTTAACGTGGGGGGCATGTTATTATATACGTAAAGCACACAACTGCATTCAAATTAAAATATGTTATGTTCCAAAATTTTGTTGGTCCGGCTTCAGAGTTGAAAAATCAAGTCTGAGTTACACCAAGTTAGGTAATAGGATAGCCAATGGCAAATCTCTGGTTAAGTGAATTTCTTCAAGACGAAATTTACTTCGAGCAGTCAAGGAAACTGAATCGCGTACCAGGTTGGAACCTTTTCACAAACAATTTCGCGATGATTTCTTTGGTACGGAATGTCAACATGACATTTGCAATGAATAGGGGCCTCTAACGTCCAACTCCCCAAACGTCCAATCCCCAAACGTCCAGTTCCCCCAACGTCCAATTCTCTAACGTCCAGTTCCCCAAACGTTCAATTCCCCAAAGGTCCAGTACCTCTACCATGAGTTACACTAGTTTACAGTGACCGTACTCGTTAGCGACGGCGTAAATGATTTGTATGGAGAATTGTGTACAGCGCCTCTAGCGGTCACTTACGGAAGTACAATTCTCCATACAAAGCATTTACGCCGTCGCTAGCGAGTACGGTCACTGTAAACTAGTGTAACTCATGGTAGAGGTACTGTTCCCCGACGTCCAATCCTCTACCTTAATTTCTCACTGGCAATAAGTTTGATTGTTTGAATCACCATCATCACCTGGGTGAACCACTGGCAATTTTTATTATCACCTGGATCACCTGGGAGCGGGGATCATAATACTGGTATTATATTCAAACAAAAATTCATTAAAATCGAAAATATCAAGGAAATGTTGCTAATTAAGAAAGATATTTTCAGAATGCCGTTTTATCAATTTAAATATTTTACTTAAAGTAACAGAAAATTTTAAGGCTGATTTGACATTTGTTATTGTTATACCAAGAACTATTAAATAAAGAGGACTGTCAATGTCTATGTCCAGCCGTAGCCTTCCATTAAAATAATAATCCTACTGTAGTTGCTTTGCTACAAAGACGTCTCTGCACCATTCATTTCGTATGGCATTTTGACCTCTGCTCAACACAATAGCGCCATCTATAAACTCGATGGAGAATCTAAATAGAGATGGCGCTGTTGTGCAGAGGTCTAAGTAATATACAAAATAATTGATACAAAGACCTCTCTTAGCAAAAGTAGCTACAGCAGGCTTATTATTTTAATTTAAAGCAAAGAGACGTTGAGTAGACATTGGCAGTAACATTTACAAATAAGTATCATTTTATAAAACATGCGAGATAAAGATTTTAAGTTGTTTATTTAGTTTGGCCTAGTTGCCGAATTTAACCAGAGCTTGTGGATTAACGGGGTTTTGAATCGTATAACACAATTATTCAAAATGGAAACAAATTCAAACTATTAGTCTGCAATTTTCAAAATACGAGATTTCTGCAAACTTATCAACGCTTTGTCAACTTTTATCTAAAAAAATGCTGGCCGCAAAGACTTCGGCAGCCACCAAATTGAAATTCGAATTTTAAAATAGTACATTATTGTCGTGGCCTGGAAGTAGGCAATTGCTGGCTGAGTATGAGTATTAAACGGACGAGCTTGCGAGTCCGTTTAACTAAATACGAAGCCAGCAATTGCTATTCCAGCCGAGACTAATTATAAAGCTTTTCTCAAAAATGGAGAAGGAAAAAAAATAGAATAAACTTTTACTAAATTTGTTAGGTAGAAAAAATTGCAAATCACTTAAAATTAAATGTAATTAAAACATTGCCCGCCTTTTTTTATTAACACGTTAACTGCGAAGCGAGGCCTAAATCACCCCTGATGCAACTTCCCTGTGGTGCGGCAAGCAAAAAAGTGAATTTCTCTGTCGTGCGAATGGGATAGCTTTGGTTTGGTCCAGTGTAGGAAAGAGATAAATATATATTTGAGATCACTAAATGGTTCCGGACTCGGTGGTGTACCTACCTTGGTACCGGATGTCTTAGGCCTCGTGCCGCACTGAATTAATATAATTTTAATGCAGTGCGGAACGAGGCTAAAACGTCCCATATCCCCCCTGACCTCGTACCGCACTGAACGCGAGCTTCCCGCGACCAGTGTTGTGCATCACGTCGATTGGAGAGCACAACAAGTACAACATATATATTGAGATTTTTATAAAAAAAGTATATTGATACTGATTTTTTAATGTTAATTCAAGTTCTAATAAGTGTATTTTTAAAGCCCGAGGCAGAATAAATAGGACAGTTTCTTTTCTACTTCTGGTTGCCTTTTTTTTCTATTCTGTGAACCGCATTAAGATTTTCATATACAAATAGAAAGATAAACCTTATGCATAAACCGTAATCCATTATTTTCCAATAATAAGTCTGTAATAGGTGCCTGTTAATGGTATAGAATGGAACGCTTCGTGCGCGAGTCCGACTCGCACTTGGCCGGTTTTTTTTTCTTTATGGCGCCTTCAAGCACAATTTAGATTATTTAAAAAAAAATGTATCCTTTGATAGCTTTGTGTTGTTTTGCCAGGTTTTGCCCTTAAAACGATCTAATGAGATATAATTGATCAAAATCGGTCAAGTCGTTGCGTAGTTAAGACAGTTTAAAAACGTCGATATTATTTTTCCCATCACTAATCGCAGCGAAAATTTGCCCTATTTCAGTGCGTTACGAGGTGTATAAGATCCCATATTTTGTTTTGCTAATAATTCCTAAACTAGCCATCAGATCCCGGGGCGACGGTGGATTAGGGTTCATCAATTCACTGTCTATATCAATAAGGACCAAAATTCTCATTTATCTTTGATTTCGCGCCAGAAAATGGATTTTAGTCTGTAAAAGGAGGTGGGGTCTAATAGACCGCGTGTCGCCCTAACGTCTGGTCACGGTACGGGCCGATTATACCTCGTGCCGCAGGAACGGAAAGTATGCAAAAATTGGTGCCGCAGCTAACGTGTTAAAAAAAACTGCAGGTGTATTTTTCTACCGAAAACACCACAAGCTGTTTCAAACACAATAAAAAAAGTCTGGAGTTCCAACAAAACAACTGATACCGGTCTTTTGAATTGGCTGTATACGAATAGTGCCAACTTATTACCATGGCCGTTTTAACTTTTTAAAAAGTTTGAGACTCGACAATAATGGAATTTGTATGCGACATTGTTGTCGAGTTTATCGAGCCTGCGATGTTTTTAACTTTTTAATTTTTTTTCTGACCATAAACTATGCACTTCACGTTCTGATATGTAAGAAGAATAATGTCAACTTTTACGGATATTTTTGAGAAAATAATTTTATTATTTGTTTATTAATCACATCCGAATTAACGGTAAGATTGGGTTCAAAATAATTGAGTTATTTTTTTTTATATAAAACACGCGAAATTAATTTTGATTATATTTATTTATTTAGTTTTGCATGGCTGCTTACGTAGAGACCTACTTGTCCTATATTCATCTTATATCTGCGATATGTGCACTCGGCCAGTTTCCCGCAGTTTCCCATCCTCGGATGCACCGCTGCACGCCGAATCAAGTCGGCGACCTCACCTCGTACCACGCAGCTAACTCAACGCGACGACACGACGAGTTGTTGCGTGACGCTATACAACGATGCTTTGAATCGAAGTTTGATTGTTAAAATTGTACAAACAAAGCAAGGTAATACGTTTTTGTTACAAATTTATTTTTCTATAGAAACTCTTCCAAATGGACTTTTGTTGAGCAGTAGTCGACCCGGAATGAATCAAACCCATACAAATACCCACCCATACAATATTTATTTCGTTAACTTAAAAGATAGTTTTATTACTTTTTTAGGTTGATAACAGTTTATTTAAATATCAGTAAGCTTATAAAATAACCTTTTAAAATAAGGATACTAAAACCTCTCTACTAATCTCGTACTAAATGAATGGGAGTGCTTAATGTCAAAATTTTGCGTATTTCTCGCTTTATTTAATTATAACAAATTATTCATGTAATTTTACTGATTGGGTAACGTACTACTTGCCATATCAGTTTAAAGTTTTCTGATATCTGTTATATTTAGGAAATAATCGCCTGGCCACACTTAACGATTATTTCCTGTATTCTGTGGTCATACAGAGTGGGGTGTCTCCATGTTAGTCATACCACAGATTAGGTACTTAATAGTTGGTTGATCGTGATACCTGATACAGTATGTCTGCCACCGAACGTGTCTAGTTATGGATGTCAGTAGAACGCAGAGCTGAATCCCTGGAAAAAGGTTGCATGGAAAATAACACCCCAGAGCCACCACGAAGAGCACAGCATGATAAAAACCGTACTCGTAATCATTCCCAAAAATAACGATTTCTGTATCATCTATAAATATTCAATTATCTAGGCATTTTAACACAGTGAGAAGTTCAAACAGCGATAAACGAGTACATTCAAGATTGGTCCTTCGAACCGGATATCACTCCCACTTGCAACTTATTCCCAGCTAAGTTATCATAGCGCGCAATGGAAATCAAATCTAAGTAATCTGTGCACTGCCCGAGTGCGAGGCTTCGCCCCTCCCGCCCTCTCTGAAAGAGGGTACCCAGTCCTCTCGCAGTCGCCGCGTGTATCGCTCGCTTGTCCTCAGTGCTCTAAAAAAAAACGTGCTGTGCTCTATAACACACAAACACAATCGGATTTTCATTCCATGTAAGTTATTTTTGAGTTTCACTACTATTGAAAAAAAAATTGGCGCTTGAATAATTAGTCTAATCAGGATCTTTTTTCATATTCAGCACCTTGTTTTACCAAGATGTTATCGGTGTTAAGTGTTTAATTTATACGGTAACTTATCAATTTACCTGTAGAGCCTTTTTGCGTATATTGATCGTGATTACTGCCACAAAATACAGTATTTTTCACCTGCCGCTGGTTGCTTGGCTGGCTTTTAGCATTTTTTTCCAAAAACAGCGGGTTCAAAGGTTTCAAACGGTATTGAATTAGGCATTTGTGAAGGATCAATAAATTTGAATGCTGTCCTTATTAACATCTCTAAGTCTTTAAGTCCGTCTTCATGACCTGTTTAATGACAGTCAATTAAGCTGTTATTTGTAAGGTGCGTGTTTGGATTTTGATGTCCCGATTTAGGTTTTTTTTGTTTATGATCAGTATTTTCTGAATAGCAAGAGAAATATTGAGACCATTATATTCTTTCTTTTAAAACACGAGGAAGATATTATCTATGGGTTTAGCGGGTTTTGATTGAGGCTCTATTTCTTTCCTAATACATTTTTAGTGCGAGTGTCCGTATTATTACATGTAAAACCTAGTTACTTGAAGGTCTCAATGAGATTAATTTTAAGTCGTAGGATAAGTATTTGACTTAGGTATTTTATTATCATTAAAAAGACCTATTTAATTATTTTATCAAAAGTATTAAACGTTAAAGTTTATGTGGATGAACGTGTGGATGTTTGTAACTCTTTCACGCTAAAACACCTGAACAGATTTGAATGATATTTGGTACATAGACAGTTCACAACCTGGATTAATATGTAGGATATAATCTTATCCCGGTAAATTATATAGTTCCCGCGGTAAAGTGATAAAAATATATTTTTAGACGAAGCGGCAGGTAAAGATAGTTATAAAATATATGAATACGTCTAAGAATATTTAAAAGGCGCATTCTCTTATTAAATACAGTTTAAATCTACTTAAGAGACTCACGCATGGACCAAAACTAAAGGCAGCTGTTTGAAACTGTCTCAAGGTAACATCCTTTCTCTCGCGACCTATTTGACTTGCTCGGAAACAATGTTTAAATCGACTCCTAAATCTTTAACACTTCGTCCAATTGCTTAGCGTCTAGCTAGCCGTTTGGCTACCTGGGTCGAGAAATCTGTTTTTGTACAATATGACATATGAGAACATGTATGGAAACTTTTTATACAGGTTGCAAATAACAAATTAAAGATACAATTGGCGACCAGATCTCTTAGTGGTTAGAGAATCTGATTAGAATTTATTATTAGATAATTTATTTATTATTTAAGCATGTTCCTCTGCCTAGTAGATAGGTACCTATAACATAAAGCTTTGCTTACTTTGAAATTGGTATCGGTTGACCCGAGACAAAATAAAAATAAAAACAATAAGTAAACAGAAAATAGTAAGTACAAAAGCGAACTTATCTAGCCTGAGTTGGTTGGAAAACTTGACCCTCAGTTTTCCAATTAACCTAGGCTAGACGAGAGGAAATGTTCAAAAAGATAATTTATTTCATAAACAATGTGCCAATGTGCTAATAAAATCTGATTTCGATTAGGTACAAAGTCAATACAGGAAATGTTACATTCTGTTCTTTCTTCACCTTTAAACCTTGTCTTGGTTGCTAATCGACAGTGGTTTTTAAAGAGGATGGTTGGGACATTGGGACAACACATCATAGGTGGAACATGTCCCGGAATACCGGGACGTAGAGTTGTGCGTGCTCGTTCACTAAACGGATCGCTTCGAACTAGTACAATTAGGAAAAATTTACTACTTCGGTCTTTTACTTCTTTTAGAACACTAATAGTACGAGTACGTAGTGAATGCAAACTCCCGTTCGACGTCTCATCCGTTCATTTTCTTTTTGCTATCTTTTTTTTTTTACATAAAACTAACACGTGATTGACCACTATCTTACCAGATGAAAAGTGCAGATGAGGCTAAAGGTGTATCTCACTAGTTCTATAACATACCTACATATCAGTATATATCTTATTCACTCAAATTAGTAAATTCAAGGAATCATTCACCAAGTCCATACCGTTCAGTTTGAAACGGTTGGCACTTTGCTGGTCAGTCAATCGGGCTGGTTCATTTACTCGAACTAAGAGCAGAAATGAGGTGAGGTGAGGATGTTCATTGTAGTAAAGTGTCTGGAACTAGTTCTTTTTAGTACTTAGTACAGGTCCATTCACAAGAGTTGGCACGAATGGAATGAACGAAAGCAATGTCACTTTGACATTTTTATAGGAAAATGACTGATGACTTTGTGTGAAATGTATTCAAATAGGTAACACATAGATACTTTCATTCACTCATTCGATCCATTCGTGCCAACTCTTGTGAATCGACCTGTACTTGTACCTACTACATTAACCTATCGGGACATATGGCAGGCAAATAATCTTAGTCGTGTAATAATCATATTGTAAATTATAAAATACTAGCTTTCCGTCCGCAGCTTCGCCCGCGATAAATTGATTTTCCCGTAGGAAAAGGTATTTTTCCGCGGTAAAAAGTAGCTATGTCACTCAGTGATAATGTAGCTCTCTAACGGTAAAAGAATTTTTGAAATCGGTGCAGTAGTTTCGGAGCCTATTCAATGCAAACAAACAAACAATCAAATCTTTCCTCTTTATAATATTAGTATAGATAGAAAACATTAAGTACTTAGTTACTTACTGATAGTTTTTATCTATTAGTTTTACTATCGTGTTTTTCTATATTTCTAAACTCATTTAATCCTTTTAAAATAAGTAATCTACGGATTATAGGGAGATCAAAGTCAACATATTATTATAATTTCCTATATTGAATGGCAGTTACGCTTTTTTCCTTCGGGTCAAAACGGTAAAGGATGTAATCGCCAGGCAACATACCCGTTTCTTTTGCGTGCTGAAGTAGTGATTGATATTTGCGTAGTATTTTGTTGATAACTCGACTCTACGCTTGTAAATAGGTAGTACTTATACGTAAGCCGTTTTATCAGGTCCTTATCACCTTGAACGACGTATTACCTTATGGTAAATAAGGCCGTATCCTCCCCAATGACAGAGCAAACTGTATGCCACGTGGTAGAAATAATAATTAGTTTATTTTAACAACTTACATCTGCGTAGTAAGACTTACATAAATTATCCGTAGATATATGATTGGTGCCGTTGTGGCCTAGTAGTTTGTCCTATGGACTCTCGAGCAGAGGGTCGTGGGTTGCAGCTCTGGCTCGCTTCTGAGTTTTTCGGAATTTATGTGCGAAATTACATTTGGAATTGACCATGAGCTTTACGGTGAAGGGAAACGTAAGGAAACTTCCACACACCTGAGAAGAAATTCAATGGTGAGTGTGAAGTGCCCAATCAGCACTGAGCGCGCGTGGGAACTACGACCCAAACCATCTCATTCTGATCGGAGGAGTTTGCCCCACAGTGGGACGTATATAGGGTGGGATAATGGTGCTGATGAGTGTCCCACTGAAAAACAGCGTTGTGGCTTGCCACAACATTATGCTGAGTGCCCAATTTATACTATTCGATATATTTTTTTAATTTGTAAATTTCCTGTCAAATGTATTTTTTTTTCTGTGTTTGTATCGAATATGTGTAAATAAACATCTCTCTCTCTCTCTCTCTCATCTACTTTATTGCGTTGCATTGTACGACGCAACTTCAAAATACGCCCCTTATATGCCAAATGACATGCAGTAATGCCCCCCCGTGCATGGAGCGTCCTTTGTTTGTCAATTAGTTCGTTGACAGTGTGACGCTGGCATTTAATCAATTCAGCAAAGCCTGTTTCGATATTAATTACTACGACTAGTTTGTATCTGTGGCAGTTTGAGATTGATGTTTTAAAGTTACACGTTTTTCGCATCTGTGACGTGTAATAGTAGATTGTTCAACAAGGGACTAAAACAAGCCATAATGACACAAGATATTTAGCCACCCGAGCAGAGCGAGGGTGGCTATAATTCGCGTGTCATTATGGCAGTTTAGTCTCGCGTTAAACACTCTAGAAAAAAAACGATGTTTTAGGTATACTAATCTACAATATTACTTTTATAAAACGTACGCTCAATACGAGCAATGGACGTCTGTTCAGAATTTAAATAGCAATTTAAATTTGTTCCGCGGTTTTTTTTTGTTGAGTGAAGCTTTAAATGTTTGCATATTTAGCCAACAGATTCAAACTTGAAAAATATTTCATAGCTAATTGGACTAAGTATGCATATTAAAATGAATTCATCTTTAATATAATTAAATAGATTAATATTCGTAATTATTCATGGTGTTCAACGAAATTAATATTTTTTAAAATATTTTTATACAGTTGTCATTTTGAGGTTTTAGCTCTGAAAACCTTGTCAATTTTCAATTAACTGCAAAATTAGATTTTTTAATGTTTTAAAACAAATACATAGTCCACTGAGTTGGCATATAATGGACGTCATATAGCAATAATTGCTAAAAAAAAATCTATGGGAATATCGTTTTTTAAAAGCTCATAAACAAAGCCCGGACGACGGGAGCAAAAATGCGTTTTGCACTAGTGCTTAATTACTTAAATATCGACTATTCTATTATCGACTATTCTATCGATATCCAGTGGTTCAAATCCTGGCTCGCACCTCTGAGTTTTTCGGAATTTATGTGCAAAATTACATTTGTAATTTACCATGATCTTTACGGTGAAGGAAAACATCGTGAGGAAACCTGCATACACCTGCGAAGAAAGTCAATGGTGTGTGTGTAGTTTCCAATCCGCACTGGGCCCGCGTGGGAACTACGGCCCAAGCCCTCTAATTCTGAGAGGAGGCCTGTGCCCTGCAGTGGGACGTATATAGGCTGGGATGATGATGATGATGAGTTCCTTAGCTGTTATCGAATTATTTTCATAGCATTGTAGCGCTTGTTTGCCTTCTCTATTTCGTAAAAAGTTGTGTTTTGTGGCTTCGCTATTATTTGGTCAGAAGTCATAATTTGACTGTTATGACATGACTAATGAAGCTTGTGCGTCCGCTGTTTGGATTTTCCTAGTTTTTTCTAGTCAAAATGTGATGTGTTTAAAGTAATATTTACTCAGGATTTTAATTTGGCTGTTTGTTCTGTTAGAACTATTATTTCGGGAAAGAGATATTCAATAATGAAAATATTTTACTTTTTGTTTTAAAATTTTGCGACATTAGGTACCATAAAACTACATAACTATAGTCCTAGCCTGCAACAATAGTCCAATTTTCATCCTTAAATTGTCCTTGAAATATGATAGCTATATGGCTAGACTTTAAACCAAATTATTTTAGGCCTATCAACATAATTATATACCCAGAAATAATAATAGTAAGCTATAATATTTTAAGGATAATATAAGGACGAAAATTGGACTATTGTTGCAGGCTAGGCTACTAGGACTATAGTTGTGTAGTTTTACGGTATAGTTAATGTCAACGCCATTTCAAAGACTTGGTGTAAGCAAGTAATTACGTGATAGGTAAGTCTCGAGAATTGTAGTTATTATTGTATTTTCAATCTATGTAAGTTTTCCCACATCTACTACGGTTTAGGCTACCATAGTAGAATTTTCACATGTTCCTACTTACGTAAAATCTCTGTTTATACACACCATACTAGGTATACATTTCCAGCATTGGTGGTTTGGAGGTATAACCTGGTATACTTCATTTTGTCCCCCCAGATAATTTGTCAAAACCTCACGGTCCGTATACCAGTAAAAGCCCGAGGAAAATCCTTCACGGCATATGAGGCAAATTTCCTTTTAAAATGACGCATAGCTGGCGGCATCGCGAACAAATTGTCCGCACTTGCCCGTCTAGCCTTTTCAACCAGGCTTAAAATTTTAAAAATAGAACGTAGGGGAATATTTTATTTTATGGCTTTCAAGATTATTCGTGCGTTTTTCTATTCACTAACTGCCAGTATTTTACTCTTTGTGTTTAGGTTCTATACAGGTTGCCAGTAATTTCATGGTTTTTACTTTGAAAAGGAGGAATATTATTGACTTTATTTTAATTAAAATAGTAGCTGGATTGTGAAAACAAAATTGTATAAGTACTTAATATATGTATGGTTTTAATGAAAAATTAACAAAGTTAGATGTAATGCAACACTGATTTTGACATCAGGATTGAGAATGCTTTTTTTTATATTCATCCCTCTAGTGACAGGCAAAGGAAATGGCATCCATACAGCCACGTCTATTGTTGTATTAGGTAACTCTTGGATGTGCTTAAGGTGGAACGGCACGCTCTAGGCGCGAAATTCAAAATTTTTACAGGTTTTAATTTATCGTGGGTAAACGGTGTAACTGTTTAACTTCATATGGTATTTGCGGTTGTAAAACAGTGTTCTTTATATTATTGTGTAAAGTTTTTTATGAATAAAACTGTTAGCTTGATATAAAAGTTGTCAAACATAGAAATTCGGACTTTCAACGTTTTGACAACTTTTATTTCAAGCTAATAGTTTTATTCTTATAAAACATTACACAATAATATAAAGAACACTGTTTTACAAGCACAAATACCATAATGTAGTTAAACAGTAACACCGTTTACCCACAATAAATTAAAAACTGTTAAAAATTTGAATTTCGCGCCTAGAGCGTGCGCTTCCACCATAAAGAAATTTTCTGGTCAACTCAGCATGCTTAAAAACGACATGTTAAATTTTAAAGATGTAAACCTAAATGGCTCAAACAATCTAGTTTAAGATCTGTGATTCAATTTAAAGTCGTGGCAGCAACTTCAGGACCGGTTTGAGTTAAGCGGCATTTCTTTGCAGACAATAACGTGTAGGTACGTTAACGTTATTATTGTCTGGCTGGGATTCACGACTTTGAGTCTGGAAAACGAACGTTTTATAATTTGTTTTTTTTTTACACGCAAATTCTGCAGTTTGTGGTCGGTTTTTATGTCTTTAACCGTTGACAGAAGGTGTATTCCTAATTTAAATTGACTCACGTCGTCACGTGGGCACGTTTTTTGCACCTGTGGCGCATAGGTTTTTCCATATTTTTCCACCTGTGCTATTTCAGTTGGTATTTGAGTCCACGAATGGTCTGAATGCCTTTAATGATAATAGGTATGTACTTAGTGACTCATATTAGCGTGTCACTGATTTTTTAAAATTAGACAATGATAATATGACAGTTGAACACAAACATCTACACATTTTCTAGATTTTTAAAACTAAAACTACAGCTAAATGAACATAGTAGCTACCTACTTAAAGCGAAGTTTTGGCCAGTCTTTAGTTAGGGAATGTTCACTAAGATCCACCGATCTTTGAATAGGATTCACTCGACTTCGTAGCAACCTCCCAAATGAATTTCGAATTTCGTATCGTGCCCTCCCGCTTACGCTAAAAGCATTTAATAGAAGACTGAAAGGGACGTACATACGAAACGAATTTGGAATTTTGGAGTAGCTCCCCTGATTCCATCACCGCTGCGGTCGGCAAACAATCATAACTTAACCAGTTCACTCGTAATTGGTAGGCATTATACAGAGTCAAATGCCTTGACGTTGGTCATTTTAATGACAAGATACCTGACTCCAGAGCCGGAGTTTAAGGTCTGGAATCCTTAGGGTAGCGAAGAAGTGGAGGGCCGAAAAAAGACAATTGAAAAAAAGAGTTGCTGATCCATCGCTATTTAGATATTTTTCTACTGTGGGCATCTTTCTTTGGTGACTGGTGAGGCTCCTGGCACTATAACCCCGGATGCCTCTCCTTAAATCCAGCTCTGCCTGTCTCCGAATCATGTCTGCAAGTAAATGGATGAAGTTATGATTGTTTATCGAGTACTCACTCTATGGACGAGCTTCGTTTAGAATCACACTCTTGGTTTTAGCTAGGAAAGTATTCTCAAATTAAGGACGTTCTGATTTAAGAAATTTTTTAAGTAGATCTTCTTTGCTGTGATTTAACTTCAAATTTAGCAACACTGTCTTATCGGCTTTATCTTGACATCTCCTATCCATGATTCACGCATTTCGAAATAGCAAAAAGATGCAATCTTATCAATGTTTTGTCCAATTTGTTGCTGATAAAGCAGGAATTTGAGGTACCTCTGCGGTGGTCGATGAAAAGAACGTAGTTAGAGAAACTAGCCAAATCTGATATAAGTAATACTCGACAAAGTAAAAATGTTAGCGGTTTAGCTAAGTAGGCCGCAAAAGACTCTTTTCCGTGTTGTGTGTGTTTTTTATATTACCAGCGCTTTCAGAAGACCGTCATGTTTTTACATACAGGGTGTCACAAAATTCAACGATAACTTGTTAGCGGATGAGAGGCAAATTATGAGTCGTTTTCAAAAAATTTGTACACAATTAAGGGATTAACTAAAAACAAAATTTAAGTAATTATTTTTGTGCAACGGAGTTACCCATATACTTTGTATGACTAATTTTCGTTACACAAAAATAGCGATCGTGATTTTTTGTTTTGATTAAGCCGGTAACTATGTAGGTGCAATTTTTTTAAAAACGATGTTATTAACAACTCTGGAAAAAAAAAGAAAAAAATCAATGTTACTTAATTAAACGATGATAGAATCTTTTTTGAAAATTGACGTACTTATCGGGCATTAGCAAGTCAAACCCTAGGACATTTACCTTACTCAAATTTTTCCCGGGCTCATTGGTTTAAAATTCATTCGCTTTGTGTATCTTGTTATTTTCTTAAATCTAGCACGTGATTTGTTATGAAATGGGTACTTTACCGAGTGGTATCTACAAGGAAATGTTGTTTTGAATCTGCTCTTGCGAAGTACGACTCCTACGCAACCTTCGCCACGCAAGGTACAAAGAGGTAAATTGAGATATTTTAACTTATTCAATGTGAACAAAGGACAATTCAATTAAATTCAATAATTTGTTTAGTTTAATGGTTTTATTAGAGAGTTCATTAGAGGATTTATTGTGTTTATAAACAAACATAATTTCGTTAAAAAAATATTAGGCATTTTTATGTAACTTGTATTAAGGATATGTTTTTTTTCGTTCGTTTAGGTAGGTAGGTTCCCATCGTCAGATTAAATTGAAACTTGTCACATATCATAATACTTTTGTAAATTAAATGACAATTGAAGTATAGTCAACATAAAGTATTGTAAGCAAAAGTGCTTGTTTTAACAAAAACTTATCTTTACTGTGAAGTCGCTGGTCGATGACATAAACTCCCCAAAGTTTAAAGCGTATTTATATTTAAAATCAATATGTCTGGTTACTCGTCGATTAGTATCAGAGTTTAAAAAGCGGGTAAAAGCTAGTTAACCCATATTTTGAGGTCAATAACTAAGTTTATACAAAAGTTTACTTACTTTTTACGGAACATTGAAAGCACGTGGGTACATTGAAATACAATTGCAATATAAACACGTTACCTAAATAAAGCAACAGTAAACCTACAACAGTTACAACACAATGCTTTTAAATATCCAAATTGGGATGTGAAACTCGTATTTTATCACAGAATCGAGACTGTAACACCCTATAAGGAAATGTAGCCTGCCTTTTGGACACCCAGTACAATGAAAGTGAGCTACATAATGATGTAAATACGTACAGGTTTTTAGGTTTAAAATAAGTTAGTCTTAGTTCTTCTTTTCTTTTCATCATCACATCACATTTTCCTGGACACTGCGATTTGGCCGCTTTCAAGTCTAAAGTAAATGAGCTTTTACTAGGCAAGCGTGCTCCATCGTAGGTCTCATCTTCGCTTTCTATCAGGCGTGATAGTGGTCAAACGCAAACCTTTAAGTATTGTATAAAAAAATCATCATTTCAGCCGTAAGACGTCCACTGCTGAACATAGGCCTCCCCCAAGGCTCGCCAAACAGATCGGTCCCGTGCCACTCGCATCCAACGCGATCCCGCAACCTTAACCAGGTCTATATTTCATACTAAATACAAACTGAAATATGGGATGCGCAGAAAAAACCCAGAAAAAAGACCAGCGCTGGGAATCGAACCCAGGTCCTCAGCATTCCGTGCCGTGTGCCATTCCCCTACACCACCACTGGTCAGGAGTCTAGACACGAATTTTTCCTATACCTACATTCATTATTATCTCCCCCTGTTAGATCATCACTTGCGTGATACAGCGCCATCTATGTTATACCCTCATCGAGAGATTTTAACACTCCTTCGGAACTACCCGCTCACCCGGACAAGAGATGTCGCTACCTGTCCAAACTTTAACAAGTTTGATTTTTTTTTTTAATTTATTTAATATAATCAATGAGGTACAAATGAGTTGAAAAATTACGAGCCACTATTGAAAACTCCTAAGGGGTTTATGTAATAGCTGGCGAGTCATCGCGTTTCAATCCGCGTACAAACTTAAGCTATAGGTACATAATATCAAACCTGGTTATCACAGGCTAGGTAGTATTTTTTTAAAGTTATTTTACACCGTTTGGAGTCAGTGGCAGCACTCAACACATCACTTAAAAAATCTTTTGGAAGGGTATCCAGTATTTTAGGGATTAGATAACAGTTTGTTCTCCTTCCCTAGATATTATTCTTACTAGGCAAATTATATGCTGGCAAATACTCCAATCGGCGCAAATTATTTGGACGAGATTTTTGCTCCAAGGTGTTTATCACTTCTCACTCCTCAGCTAAAACGGATAAATTATACTTGTTAAAAACGTTGATTACTTTACAATAATTAAAAAGGCCACAGTAATCATCTTTATAACGAAGCTTTACTTGATTAGGTACAATTATCTTAAGTAATACAAGCTGCAATTTAAATATCCGTTCCAAGTAAGTCCTATATGTTCTAGCGTAACTGCTGATACCATAGTCAATCACAGAGTGCCAATGCTAGGTATAGCTATGTATAATGCTAGGTGTAGTTGACTGGGGCCTTAAGGGCTTAAAATGGACCTTAAGGGTCTGCTGAGTCTATGCTACATAAATCAAATACGTATGCACTGTTTAATAGCTGTAATGAGACTGCAAACCAACTTGACAAGCAAATAAAAAACAAGATAGGAAGAATTCTAAAACAAAAGCGTTCAAAATTGGTAAAAAAAGTATAAAAACATAAATTGATATAAAAAAAGGTTGTGCCTGCGGCACATTTCTCCCCTTTTTAGTTAGCTAGTAACCTAACTAACTTTCTAAGGGGCCGTCGGAGCACGCCAGCTGTCGTTGCCACGTCCGCCACCCTAATAATCCCGTCTGCACCAGGAAATAACGCCGTCACTCGTCCTTTGGGCCATGATCCTCGAGGTAAATTACCATCAGCAATGAGGACCAGGTCTCCCACGGCCATGGTGGGGGCTTCTCCGTTGGCTGGTCTCGGTATAAGAGTGGGCAGGTATTCTCGGACCCAGCGTCGCCAGAAGTAATCTGTTAGGCGCATAGCTCTGCGCCAGCTGCTTCTACTCAGTAGGTCTGTCTCCGTCATCGTCGCAGGAATCGGTCGACCAGATGATGCGCCAAGCAGGAAATGGGCAGGGGTGAGAGCCTCTTCACCGTTAGGGTCGGACGACACATGAGTGAGCGGTCGCGCGTTGACTAGCGCCTCAGCTTCGGCCAGCAGTGTGTTCAGCACCTCATCTGACGGCGTACGCTCGGTGAGGGTCACGCGCAGAGCAGTTTTGACGCTCCGCACGAGGCGCTCCCAGGCACCACCCATAAAGGGAGCTGATGGAGGCAGGAATCGCCAGTTAATCTTCTCATTAGCCGCGTAGTTAGAAGTGGCGCTTGCGTAGAGTGTCCGCAGCTCCCTGTTGGCACCGACAAAGGCAGTCCCATTGTCTGACCATATCTCTGTAGGTGTGCCTCTTCTAGCAACAAATCGTCGCAGGGCCATAATCGCTGCATCTGCAGACAGACTGTGAACAACTTCGAGATGTATGGCACGAACGACTAGACACGTGAATAGAGCGACGTATCTTTTCTCACGCCTGCGGCCAACTGCAACTTGAATTGGGCCGAAGTAATCCAGTCCGACGAAAGTGAACGGACGTCGGTGATGCGCCAACCGGGCTTCAGGTAAATTTCCAACTGGTGGCCGAAATGTGACAGTACGACGTATGCGGCATAGTTGACATTTAAAAGCAACTGATCGGACTGTTTCTCGTAGGCTGAGCAAGTGATAGTGCTGTCGAAGTTCGTTAACTACAGTCTCTGTGTTGGCGTGGGCGGCGCGACGGTGATGATGCTCCACAAGAAGACGAACAGAAGGGTGTCTACCATCGAGGATGACAGGATGCTTAGCGTCCTCAGGTACTCCTGAAGCTGCAGTGATGCGACTGGAGAGTCGGAGTAAACCATCATCACCCATCACGGGGGCTCTTTTGGCTAGACGGCTGGCGCGTGGTAGGGGTTGGCCAGGAGTACGTAGACGTGCTACTTCGCCTGGAAAAGAGTCCAGCTGAGACTGGCGGAGAACGTGTGCCTCTGCTAGGCAAATGTCGCTGGCAGTCAACTCGCCAGAATCCATCAGGGGAGGTGTCGATGAGGAGGCGCTCATGGGCTGAAACATAAAGGTACACAAACCCCCCTCACATCGCACTAATTGAGCTACATCTAAACCCCTCCGACTGAGACTACGCCTACGCAGTAGTGTTATGAAACGGTGTGCTACAGCGGTGGCTCGCACCAACCTAAGCCATGAGCTGAAACGGCGTGGATTGGCTGAAATTGGTGCTGCAATGTTCATATCACTAATAAAATTTACTATGAAAGATGGCTTCAGTTCATCTCGGCCCAGGGTCTGTTCGACATGCGGTTCACTGGGCCAATCTGAAGAGAGCAGAAATTCAGGGCCTGAGATCCAGCGGCATTCTTGAGTTAGCGCCGTGCGCTTCAATCGAGTCGCATCATCTGCTACGTTTAAGTGACTCGGCACCCAACGCCACTCGTTGACGTTTGTAGTCTCAAGAATCTCGCCCACTCTGTGAGCGACAAAAGGCTTAAAAGAGCGTGCGTCACTGCGAAGCCAACCTAGAACTGTCATGGAATCGCACCAAAACACTCTTCGCGATGCCTTCAATCTATGTGCTTCACAGATCGACAACGCAAGACGTGCTGCAATAAGAGCACCTTGAAGCTCTAAACGCGGAATAGAAACTGGCTTTAGAGGTGTTACGCGTACTTTACTACAAATAAGTGCGAGTTTCACGTAGCCGTTGGTGTAAATAAATCTCCAGTATGCAACTGCGGCATAGGCAGATTCGCTAGAGTCTGCAAATATGTGAAGTTCGCACTTCTCTAGTTGAAGCTCGTTCAGTGAGTACCAGCGTGGGATCTGCAAATTGGAAACAGACAATAAATCCTCAAACCAGAGGCTCCACGCGGCACAATCGCTCTGAGAGAGTTTCTCGTCCCAGTCGAGACCCTTGCGCCATGAATTTTGGAACATAATGCGGCCTCTTACGACGATGGGCGCAAGGATGCCGAGTGGGTCGTAAATTCGCATGACGTGCGCTAGCACTTCACGCTTTGTGAGACTTTTGGGCAACACCTGTTCTTTAACACCGGTATTGAAGCCGATGGTGTCGGCAGCGGGTCTCCAAATGAGACCTAGTGTGCGAACAGGTGTCGCTAGGCTACCTAAGTCTACATCTAAACTATGGCTTGCTATCGGTGCTGCCAGCAAACTCTCCTTCGGCAACAATAATAGTGCTTCGGGGTCGTTTGACACCCAACCGCGCATCTCAAACCCAGCGTTCTTATGGACAGTGTAGATATCAGCAGCTAGGCGCGCTGCCTGCTCTACCGTATCTAGACTACCTATATAATCATCCATATAATGATCCAGAACGATGGCTTTGGCTGCTTCGGGATAGCTGTCCTGAAACTCGGTGGCATTTTTATTTTTAATATATAAAGCCGTAAAAGGACTAGACGCAGCACCGAAAATCATTGACGACATTCGATATACTTTAATCGGTCCGGTAGGGTCGTCGCGCCACAAGAACCGCTGAGCATCGCGATCTTCGTGTTTAATTTTTATTTGTGGAAACATCTCACGAATATCAGCAGTTAATGCGACTCTACCTTCACGAAACCGCAACAATATTCCCAGAAGGGGTTGCAGTAGGTCTGGGCCCGTCAATAAAAACGAGTTTAGTGACGAGCCCTGCGACTTTGCCGCAGCGTCATGCACGACACGCAACTTACCTGGTTTATTCGGATTGACTACGCCGAAGTGAGGCAAGTACCAGACTATCGACTTGGTATCGCATACTTCTGTGCATAGTTCGGCGTAATCCTTCCGAAGCATGTCGTGAATGTTCTGACGGTACCTTTGCTCGTAGACGGCGTCTTTTTTCATTTTGCTCTCGAGATTTAAAAACCTAGACAAAGCAAGTCTATAACTCTCAGGCACAAGTAATTTGTCTGACTTCCAGAGCAATCCTACTTCAAACCGACCATCGGGCAATCGATGAGCTGAGCGTTCAACTATATCAACGGCGCGATCGTCGTTGGCACAGCGAGCGACGCGCTTAGAGATGCCGATAGAGTCGAGCTTATACTGTTCTCGAATTAAATGCTCTAACTCTGAGCGATCGTTCGACTGCCCAAGCTTGGTTTCGTCAAAGGTGGCGTGATTCACGAAGTCAACCAGTGCGGTCTTACTACACCCAAAACCGAACAAAACCCAACCTAGAGCCGTACGGATTGCGACCGGTTGAGTTTTACTACCGCTACGTGAAGCCTTAGCCATAGTTAGAGACCAATTGTCAATACCAATAATAATAGTGGGCTTCACGTCACCGTAGGAAAACTCATCGGCAATGTCGGCTAGGTAAGGGAATGCAGCAACGCTTTGCTTTCGAACAAACTGGCGGGCGGCACCTAAACCAACAATCGACCTAGCCCTGCGAATGAAGTGAGTCTCGTCAGCGCTGCGACCCTTGATGTGGAAATCCACGTATTGCACCGTCGTCTCCTTCCTTAAGCCACCCACGCAATCCAGATAAATCACCTTCTCAGGACCGGTAACACCTAGTTTGGTTGCGATTTCCGCGTCGATAAATGTGGCTGTCGAGCCATCGTCCAAAAGGGCGTAGGTATCTACGCTGCCAGACGGGCCGGACACAGTGACTGCAACCACTTTCAGTAATGGTCGAGAAAATGACTGCTGTGAACAAGGAAGGTTGCTGGAAGTCAACGAAGTCGTAGCGTGCGTGAGAACTTCTTTGAACTGGGGCTCGGCGCCGCAGGGCGCCGCGGCGGGATCGGTAACGTGAGGCTCGGCGACGGGCTCGGCGCGGCGCGCGGCCGCCGACGTTGACGGCTCGGCGTCGTCCTCCACCCCAACATGTGCAGCTGCGGCTCGCTCGAAATCCGTATTGTGCAGCAAAACGTGATGGCGGAAAGCGCAGCCATCAATGCCACATTGACCTTTCGCCTTGCAAAAGTTGAGTCTATGCCAACCAACCTTTAAACAACGATGGCAGACTCTATTCTTTTTCACAAAATGCCATCTGTCATCAACTGACATATGTTTAAATTTATGACAGTCAATCAAACTATGCGATTGACCGCATAAAATGCAGCAAGAAACGCTGCTCGATGCCGCCGTTGAAGACCGGCTCTTAAATGATGACGCGGACTTAGCGCGCTGGGCTTCAACAACAACATGAACTCTGTCTTTGAGCCGCCTGTTGTCCGTAGCGTGCGACACGGTCGGCGCCACACACGGCTCAAAAATAACGCCGTATCTAGACTGCAAATCAACTTCGTACTCCAGGAAATCTACGAAAAGTTCTAACTTCGAAGACTGATTCGAGTCATGATATGCAGCGTACTGTATCCATCGCGTCCGTAACAGTGGTGAAATTTTACTAATGAGCGCTTGAAAAAGTTCAGGCGAGCGCAAATAATCAGTCTGTTCTAACAAACGTACTACTTCCACACAGTTACGGACGCGGCAGGCAAACACGGCGAAATCGTTACCTTCGCCGCTCACCTTAGGAAGGGCGCGCACCGCGGCCACCTCGCGCAGCACCACGAGCTCGGGCCGGCCGAAGCGCGCCGCCAGCGCGCGCAGCACGGCGCCCGGCTCGCGCGCCGACACCAGCAGCGCGGCCACGGCCTCGCGCGCGGCGCCGCGCAGCGCCGCCCCGAGGCGCGCTAGATTTTCGACCGGGCTAAAAGTGCTCTCGGTCGAATCGTAGGTTCGTTTGAATGTCAACCAGTCTAAATGTGACTTGCCATCGAACTGAGGCAAAGCCAGGCTAACTTTACCAGGACGTATATTTTTATTGACGTTAGAAATCAAAATATCCAACGATTTTATTAGCTGCGGCACGTCCGATGCTGCAGCGACTTGTCCGGAGGGCGGCGCTGCGCCCGCTGGGAACTTGCAGGGCGGCGCAGAGCGGCCGGCCTGGACTCGCGGGTCTCGTTCCGGTACGAACGCGGCACAATCAGGCTCACCTTGCCCGACTTCAGGGACTTCATATCTGAAATTAGAACCATGATTGAGCGTACGTTCTTGATCACAATGATCTACGCTGTTGTCGACCCAATCTTGAATGGACACGCGGCTAGAGAAGGCTGAACCGCGGCGGCTCGCGTCTGCGTCAATAGCAGCGAGCTCCGCGCGCAGCTCGGCCTCTGCAGCCTCACGTTCCTGCTCGAGCCACGTTGCTGTCTGACGTTGTTTCAAGTCGGCGAGGCGGCGCGCGTGTTGCGCCTCCGCGGCCAACCGTCTGGCCACCACGGTGGCAGAAGAGCGAGACGTGGTCGTACTGGCGGGCCGGGACCGGGAGGTCGCCGGGGCTGCTGTCGCCGACATGGCGACGAGTCCGCTAGATGCGGAAGGTTGCTGTGCCTTCGAAGAAGAGCGGGACGTGGTCGGGCTCGCGGGCCGGGAGGTCGTCGGAGGTGCGGTCGCCAAGACGGCGAGAGGGCCGCTAGGTGCGGACGGTTGTTCCTCCCTCTCCGCACTTGACGAGCCTTCCGGGGCTGTCGCGAGTTTTTTCACACTGGCGCGTGTTTCTACGACCATTTTCACTACAATAAAACTACTTAATTAATTATGTATTGTGTGTACTCCCTGTTTCTTCATCCGAATGTAGGCTTGATGTTTCACTAGTTCACTTTTCTTTACAGGAGAAGGACCAAAATGTAGTTGACTGGGGCCTTAAGGGCTTAAAATGGACCTTAAGGGTCTGCTGAGTCTATGCTACATAAATCAAATACGTATGCACTGTTTAATAGCTGTAATGAGACTGCAAACCAACTTGACAAGCAAATAAAAAACAAGATAGGAAGAATTCTAAAACAAAAGCGTTCAAAATTGGTAAAAAAAGTATAAAAACATAAATTGATATAAAAAAAGGTTGTGCCTGCGGCACACTAGGTATAGGTATATGAAGTATCTTTATGTTTTTTTTATTTTTCAACTTCATTTCAAATTATATGGTTTTCACGGGATGACCGTAAAAGTAATAAAAAATTAAGTTGAAAAATAAAAATACAAAAAGTTACTTCATATCAAAATTCTTAACCAGGTCATCACTCCATCTACATACACTGCGTTTTCCGGTCCGTGGACGCCATTGAAGAACCTTTCAGCCCTATCGGCCATCAGTTCTACGAGCGATGTGCCCTGCTCACTGCTGTCGTCTTTTCTTTTATACCAATTTAATAGTAAAGCCGTGGTGGCCTAGTGGTTTGACGTATGTATTCTCAAGCAGAGGGCTCGCACCTCTGAGATTTCGGAATTTATGTGCGATATTATACTTGAGCGGTTAGTTCCAAAGGAGTGTAGTCGTCTCTCGTTGTGAGTATTAACATAGGTGTTGCTGTATCACTGCTATAAGTGATTAAGCGAACTGAGACGTGTGATGCATAGGAAAAAATCGTGTCTATATCCCGACCAGTTGTGGTGTAGGGGTAAAAGCACGCAGCACGGTTGCTGAGGACCCGGGCTCGATTCCCGGAGCTGGTCTTTTTCTGTGCTTTTTCTGCGCATCCATGTTTCAGTTCGTGTTTATTATGAAATACATGGATTTCACGGGATAGCCGTAAAAGTAAAAAACGGAGTTGAAATATAAAAATACAAAAATATACTTAAAATAAAAAAAAAATCGTTTCATTTCAATCTTCAAAAAACATAACAAACTTTCGTTCCACTAAGAAAGTGATCGTGATTTTGTTGTCATTAAGCCTGTGATGTAAGTACATTTTTTTTTTAAAACGACCCAGTTTAGCACTATTTTTTTTAAAATCGGCTCTCAGAAGTGACAAAGGCGAGTTCATTTTTGCGATTTTTTTTTATTGTGTATAAATTATTCTACTGCGTGTGTCATTCAGCTGCAGTTTTACCGCTGGTTTAGCTTGGTGGAGTGTTCGCACATAGTTGTATGTTGTTTGGGTGGGCTCGAATCAAACCGGTCTGCGAGTCACCGGGTTATTATCCAACGCGTTGTTATGCTTAGGTTTCGTTTAGTTTGGTTGGTTCAATATGGACGCGTTCGTAAGATCGCTGTTCGTAACGGTTACAATTAAAAATTTAAAATAAAAAAGTTTTGTATGGGCCACAAATTGTCGGGGGAAATGCGAATTCGCTTATCTACTAACGTAAATACCGCCCAGCAAATACATGTGGTTTTGCAGGGGATGGATTTAACTTCATATTTGTTTTTAAGTAATTTACTTAACGAATTTGGAGTAAAAATTTTAAAATGGTTAAATTTGTCAGATACGCGGAATTATATCCTGTCTATGGTGACTTTGGGACCTACTTAATTGAAAGTGTTTCCAGTCCAAACAAAAAAAAAAATTTTTCTAATCTATTATTTATAAATGACAGAGTTCTGATGTAACATACATATATAAACAACTGAATTGACAACCTCCTCTTTTTTTTGAAGTCGGTCAATAAAGTAAATTTTTGGTGATTTTTTAAACGCCCCAGACGTCAGATACCCATTTTCAAAACAAATTTGCTTGCAGCCGTTGATGTTTATTGCTATGGATTGTTATGGACAGATGTCTAGCCACTGCACGCAAACTGGGCCTTTAAGGGTTATCTGGCGCTTGGGGCGATAGTACCTACCATGAAATATGTTCTTGGATAAAATTTTCTCTCGTTGCCGAAAATAATTTGAGTTTTCTTTTTATATTACACCTAAGAATGTCCTAAGATCGTTTGGATGGTCTAAGTTGAAAAAATTAAATCGTAAACTCTGGTTAATGGATGACAGTTTCAAACAATTTGGCACTACTTAACCCTGTGTTAGCATTTATCTCGGAGTTATACATATAGTTAACTCTGGTCCCGAAAAGACTACTTTATAAAAATGCGAGTGAATTTCATATTCATCAGGTGTTTTCACTATTTTTGAAGGGTATATGCACGGGTATTCAAAAATTCAGTTCCGGGCACTGCATTTTTTCATACTTTATACTGCTACACACAATGACTCATCGGTTGACACAATACCTGCGCGTACGCATAGACTATGGAGTCTATAGAGTACTGTCGTGACTCATTCGCTTGCAATCAGGTTTCGATTGCTTTTTATCTCATTTGCGATGCAACGATTAAAGCCAGCGAGGGAGCGGGTGCACGGTCTCTTTCACACTGTACACCATACCGCAGTATAAATCAGTATAAGATCATAGGGTGAAGCCAGACAAGCGTAATTTTAAGAGTCATGAGCGGCGTAATTTAGGTCGCGTAACTTCTGCTACTTTCGGTTTCATACAAAACTCCTGTTTCGTTCACACAGCGACGCAAAATGAGTTTTACACAAATAGGACTTTTATATGAAACCAAAATTACGCGACCGAAATTATGCGACTCGCAAGTCTCACAACTTAAAAAATTACGCTCGTCTGGCTTCGCTCTTAGATTTAGGCCTATTAAGAAATAGGTCACAGAATAAGTAGTTTTGCGAAATAAATATCGGCTCTATTTTTTTAACTCGTTATCAACAAGCGCTTGTTAAGCTCATATTTAGTTAATATTCATTTGTCGTTCATGTCATTTTGACATTTGCTTTTGCTAGACACGGCCAAAACGTACCTATACGTATAAGTAAGTATTGTAAATTGGCGGAATCATCGATAAGCCCAGTTTAGACTTGCAAGAAAAAATGTGCAAGTTGCATTATATTGCGATGCCGTAAAGCGAACGAGTTTCAAGTAGTCAATCGAGCGCCGCAATGTATTGTATCTTGCATGATTTTGCATTGTTTGGGAGTGCGCGCAACACCGCGTTCAACTGCCTTCTTTCCACTTATTCCCCTAAATTCAAGTCTAGGGTGAATGAGCATTTACTTTACTAGGCTTGCGTGCTCCATCGTAGGCCACATTTTCGCTTTTCTATCTGATGTGATTGTGGTCAAACGCAAGTCCATATCCATGTCCATGTCAAAAATGTTTTGGTTTAATATACATATAAAATTTCACTTAAAACGCCGGTTTAAAAAATCGTAGCAGGAGAACAATACCTACATGCTAGTATGCTAATTTAGAGCACTAACAAAAATCTAGGCCGGAATTAGCCCACATTCCCGCAGGGCCGTACGTAACTCTTGTATCGGTATTGTGCCTTCTCTTTTTAGGCTAGGTTTACGGGTGATTTAGACCCGAGCTATTTCAGCTTAGTGGTTGTGTGGCGGTGTGGCAGCATACCAATCGAGGATATTGACTGTGAGTGATGACAAACAAATTTAATATCGTAGAATTTTTTTATTTACGCTAATTAACGTAGTCTTAAAATAAACAAAGCTTGTTACGTACGATAGATAAATAAATAAATAAATACAAATGCTGATTGATTTTGATACGATCAGGGTGACCAATGTAGGTACACCACACCTCCACCTTGGCTGTACATTCTTTCGTAACGTATTGATCATACAAGTCAGATAAGGATTCAAACACTTAGCTATTCCGTCGTAAAAAGGATGGTGGTAGAGTTCCATAAAATAAAATCTCACATTCATTTACCCCACACATTTATTTGAGGCGAAATAGGTAATTAGACGATTTTTCAAGATTATCGAGCAATAAAGCATAAAGAGATGTTTAACCAATTGACTAGATGTTGCTGTTATAAAGACTTGATATTTGGCAGATCCTTAGGATCATATAAGTGTAATAAGCAGGGATATTTGGGATATCCTGCAGGATAGACAGCGGGAGTTGACAGACGAATGCGGCGGGTAAAAACTAGTTTACAATATAGCTACGGTCGAAAAAACACAGAGGCAGTTTTATGCGACAAAATAGCGTATCATCACCCCATAACCTATTAAATTTTAACACTGGCGTGCCCTGATTCCCCCTGTACATAATAACCCCATATACACATATATAAAGGGTTTGGGCGTTATCAAAGGCCTACACAGTTGACCTATTTTATCGTTAAGTGTGACAATAATGGAATTTACGCTCTGTCAAACTTAACGCCATGGTATCACACTATGTTTATTATTATGAGGATGAGCAAGTTGATTTACTGGAAAATAGGTCGTGAAACTATGGTGGCAAATTCGGTTGTGTATGGATGATAGAGGTGCAGTAAAAACGGATTTTTGAAATTTCTCACTGAAAGAGATCTGGAATTGATTATAAATTTTACTTGCGCGCGGGCGAAGTCGGGGAAAAAGCTAGTCATCTTATATTCATATTCGATGGGATAGTTGACACCATCAATAGGTATACGCGCATATTATATGAATATTTTTTGAAGTGTCTAAACTAAACGTGATTTTCCCATGGTTTTTTTATGGCAATGGCAGGCGTTGATGTCACTTATTTCTAAAACCAATTGATTAACTATTCATTTAAGTATTTCACAGCAACTTAATCTTGAAAATTGATCTGCTCTTAAGAGCTAAAATAAAGTGTGTTTACTAGGAATACTAAGTAAGTATTGTCACCTAATTGTATATTTCTGCCGTCTCTATTCTATGTTTGTAGCTGCTGTCGCTGCAGACAAAGACGCATTAATTGACCAGAAATGTCCACCACCAGTCTTAGAGCCGCCCATCACAATTAACACAGACAGCTACACTAAACTCTAGCAATTTAGTAAATAATACCCTCTAAAAAGCATCGAGTGCTAAGTGTTTTTCATTGTAGCTCCATGACATTTGTCAAATTAGGCCGATTTAGATTTCCGCGTAACCTCGGCGGTTTGTGACATTCGCTGGCGGCCATATTGGATGCGATGCGCCGGCACATTTCACTTGACAAAGGTCAGTAGGAGGTCATTTTGGTAGAGCATTGTTTGTTAGTTGAAAAACCGTGTTTGTACGGTTTGACCTATTATCTACATGATAGTAATAGTACCTACAGAGGCCGGCAAACCCCGTTCCGGCCGAGGCTTGTATAGTGCTTTTCTCAAACATGCAATGAAATAAATAAAATACTTCAAGAAATTAAAATTGCAAAGAAAGCAACTATTGCTTATGTTTTTTTAGGGCTGAGTGCCATGATGCCATAGACCTATAAACGTCATGATGCTGTGTCACATGAAACAATAGACGATCGCTTTCCCGGCCTAGGCCTGCAATTCTGTATGAAAATCCATTACATACCGCGCCCGCAACGTGATACATTCCGGCCTATTATTTGGAACGTAAGGTTAACATTTCATTGCATCTTTGAGACAAATATTTTGCATACGTAGACGATGTGCTTGCCCAAATTCTGACGTGGTAATATGAGAGCTTTACGTACAGTATCAATAATAAGAGAAGACTTAATGAAAAGGGGAAGTTATTGATTGCGTTTTTAGATCGTCGTCATATTCGGCTTATATACATTTCACAGCTAGGCTTAAGGCTTATCTCAGGATGAGGGGGCTTGTGCTGTAGTTTCCACGTGGACCTAGAGGAGATTGGAACTTCACACAGACTTCAAAAGCTCATGGTAAAATTACTAAAGAAATTTTGCACATAAATTCCGAAACACTCAGAGGCGCGAGTCCAGGCTCGAACCCGCAATCCTCTGCTTGAGAGGCCATAGCGTCGATGAATCTGCAATACCGCGTAACCAACAATGGCTAATGCCCATAACTAACAAAATGTGTCAGATAGTTTGGGTAAGTCAGGCATCAATAAACAAAAAGCTGTTCAATTTTAAATGCTCTCCTGTAAAAATTACCAAAAGTCAGTTACGCGGCATTTGCAATAGGAACGTTGACGCCATTAAAAAATAATTCGATGACACGACTCCAGTTAAAAACACTTTATTTTAGCCCTGAAAACTAGATTAATATTCGAAAAACTGCAAAATTCGATTTTTTGTTGCTTTAAAACAAATAAATAGTTAGTTGATTGAGTTCGGAATAAGTGACGTCATAAGTTGCTATTGCCATTCAAACTCTATGGGAGATTTGTGTTTTGACAGCTCATAAAAAGTACGTCAGTTGATTGGCGGTGTCAACATGCCTATTGTTGGTTACGCGGTATAGCAGTTTCATCGATGATAGGTATAGCCACTAGCTTATTATGCCTTAAAAGGCTTATATCAATGTTAAGTGGCACTGTTATAAACAAATAAAAAGCCCGGTCGGCAGCTAAACCACTCTGGTTACTGTAATTTGTGCTCGGCGCGCTCATCTCGGGTTACACATTCCCTTAGAATTGAGTTTCCTTTTCTAATCTCGACCATTGACGTATGAGACATGTTAAGATTATCTCGGTTTAAAAGTGCTTCTTTAGTTTAATTAATGAAGTGTTTGTTGTTTTATCAATAGATACCAATTAGAGAAGAAAAAAGTGCGAATTTCGGATCGAAATAAGTTTTTTTTAATATATCAAGTTTATTAAGCAAAATATACAATTGAAATAAAATAAAATAAAAAAACTAACCTAAAAATAACCTATCTATATAATTATACAATTCTTCTAAGTACTGTCCCTGCGGAAGAGTACTCATAAGGCTGGCAGCATTTCCGCGCTGGATTGTGATGCCAATACGTTGGGCGAGAAATGCACCAGCCTTATGGTCACGGGTAATTTCGAACAATTTATGTTTTATTTGGCCGAAAAGTTTGTGAGCGTCCGGGCTCCACGGATTTAAGGTTTCTACAGCAAAAGCTGCAAATATGTTGTCTCTCTCTTTAGTAACTAACATTTTAAGAATTTTTATTCTGTAGACATTGACGTTTCTAAAGCGATATTCATATTTCAGAGAAAATATCTATTAAAAAAACTAATATTTAATACATATAGTTGGTTGCCAGTCAGCCAACATCCTCCCCCTAAAAAGGAAAATTGTGAAAATAATATGGTCATAGACATTTGTTTTTTCGCGTCTCTCCTGTGGAAATGGCAAAAGTTAAGGGTCTATAGACAATATTTTTTAGTCAAGTCTACACCACGGCGGGTGGGCCGCTTGGCCAGCTTTCGGCCCATTTAGATCTTAAGTTAGCTAACTCGAAGTCGTTAATTTCATGTTTACAGAGAGAGAGTTTTGTTTCTTATGGCATGTATGACCCAATAATAGAAACTGAAAAGAGAACCCCGCCCAACACACAAAAATCGGACGCTTTCCATGAACAATGGGGTAACTTTACAAAAAATACTTGAAGGGTCCACGGAAAGAACATGTCTAGTCACTTAAACAACTTTTTGAGTTATAGCGGTTTGAAAGTTAATCATCACGAACAATTACTATGGTAACCATTTCTTTAAAAGTGAAAAAAAATATATATCATTTTCAGATATCCCTATTTAATGTGATGGTAAGTTATAGTGCTTTGCGAGCTCTACATTTTGAGATTAAAAAGTCAATTTTCAAATAAAACTGACTACTTAGTCATGTTCATTCCGTAGACCCTTCACTTATACCCCTTTACCCTTCTAAGATGAACATTATAAGTAACTTACCTACTTCCGAAAGCCTTGGTTCTTAAATTAGCGAACTTTATTAAAATATGTTACACAAACAATTGCCAAGTAAAAGCTAGCCATAGGAGTTCTTGCAAAGTTCGAAAACATAACCATTAAGGGGGAAGAATCCATTAATTAGGAGAGAAATTGCGGGGCTATAAGTTCCATATTCAAAATGGCGTTACTAATTGCAAACTCTAGTAATATTTTACAAATAATTTTCCCCAGCCAGGGGTACATAGATACATAGACAGAACCCAATCAACTACGTCGGGGCCCCAGGCGATGCAACTCTATGGGCCCCTATTTCACCCGTTTAAACATCAATATTTAACAAACAATACAAACAAACATTGCAAAATAAATAAAAGCTTGTAAATCCTATCTGTAAAACTGTTGTAATATTGTCTAACGAGGCCATGTCAAACTAAATATCGGTCGAATTCGGTTGCTAAATAATTGTTTATTAAATTATTACTTAACAAATATAAAAACGCGTGTATCTAATTATTTTCCGGACGCTGATTTAAGTGAAAAAATACGAAATACGTTACGTTACATATTTCAGTTTTAATACAAGCTTTATTTCTGAAATTACTTGCATTGTCAACCACTTTCTATATGTATACCGAAATTCAAGTCAATTCTGCCACTATTGCGTTGGCATCCCAATTTAGCGCGGAAATGCTGCCAGTGCCAGCTTTATGGGCATTCTTCCGCAGGGACATGACTTAAGCGAATCTATATTTATAAAGCCACTATAATGTTTCTATGTCTGCTATAGACTCTGAAACTATCCAATTGATGTGCTCTGAACCAGCTTTATTTGAAAGGCAATACTGAGAAGATGGTTTTAACTACCTACTAAAACAATTCCGGCACATTCAGTCGATTCATGAGTCATTTCAGCGGACCAAGTCACGGGCATTAGCTAGTTGTACATATAGTTAGGTCATTTTTAGGATAGGTTTTATTTAAATTGTACTTTCTTTATAATCTATTGATTAGGTATTAAGGAATCCGACTACTGAGAGTGGGTTAAATTATGAATGCGAATCCATGTTTGTTGTTTGTTACGTTATGATGAAATTTGGTAAGGATATAGTTTGACACCCTGAAAAGATACCAATCATCAATCATTTATTATTTGTAAAACATAGGTGTGAAGGTGATACAATTTTTTATAGTTCGCTATGTTTTGCCGTGAGGCGTACAAATATATGAATAAACTTAAAATTTAAAAACATGCAACATTCATTAAGACAAATAGAATAAATCAGATTAATCAAATTAAATTAAAATACATTAAATTAAATCATAGAAAATTACATCAAATAAAATTAAATTAAATTACTTTAAATCAAACAAATACGATAGTTTTTATTCCGGAAAATTGCATTATTCTCACAGGATAGCGTCAAACTACGCGCCAAACCAGTTTTTCGCAGACGAAGTCACGAGCAACAGCTAGCACATACATACTATTTAGTGTGTATGCTTATGTATATTTATACATTATGTTGTCTTTAGTTAGTCTGCGTATCTTGATATGTATTTGTTTATTATTATGTTCATTATATGTTTGTGTTTTATTAATGCACTCTTTATTTAGGTTAATTTTACATGTCTCATGTGCAATAAAGAGTTATATATAAGCACTTAGAAGGAAAGTTAAATAAAAGCTTATGAAAACGCACGTAACTGTAAAATCTTTAATAAAAAGTTCCCATTTACCTAAATATTTTCAATTTTACCGCGTTACGCAATATTTGACCACTTGCAAAATGGTCACACTCCACCTGTTGTTGTTCAAGAGATTTCAGTTTAGAAACTCGAGCATAACATACAATTACCTGTGCACTTTAACTCCTAAAATATAAGGAGCATTTTTGAAAGTCTAGCGAGAACAAAAGCAAAGAGGTTGGCGGTTGTCTGAAAGCCAGAATGATGAGTAATAACTTCTTCACCAATAGATAGGTATTCTTATACAATATTTATATACAGCTATTCTAAACGAAAAGTAGGAACATTATGAAAAGGGTAAGGTTCTGAAGATACAGACAGCGTTTCCTCTTTGAATAGCTAAGCTCATTCTTTGTGGATGCTGCCAGCTCATCGGTCTCCTGTGGCGTTGACCTTCTTTGCTATTTATATTTCTTTATGAACCTTCATAGCGCTAGGACCCCACGGACCAAGGGTCTCGACACCGAATGAAACACAGTCGTATTCGGCGCCTACACCCTTATATTGTGTAAAATACGAAAACATGTGTGTTCATTGTCAGCGGGAGAGACGAAAAAGTGGCCATAGATTACGGATATACATACGAACGATAGCATTTCAATTTCACATTTTATTTCTGTGTTACAAACCTAATCATCATCATCATCATTTCAGCCGTAGGACGTCCACTGCTGGACATAGGCCTCCCTCATTGATGCCCAATCATTACAACCAACCAAAACAACAACCTAACCAATACAGTTACCTTTTACTTTTACAAATAAGAATCTTCAAACATTTTATTACGGGTCAAAGATACTTCCGTTTTCTCAATGTCGTTTGCTGCCAAATATTTATTTAATAAGCTCGTTGCTCGCTTACGTAATTTTATTCGTGCTTTTATTGTTATACATAAAAATTATAATGAGCGCTTTGTACATTGTCAATGTACTCAAGTACATTGTACAATATGTAATAGGTAGCTGTTTTCGTACGTACTTAGCTTTTAAACGGGCATCAGACGTGGAAACAGTGTTGCTTTTATAGCCAGTTACTAGATCTGGCTATATTTGGTACTACGTCACCCCTTTTTTTCTTCATTTGGCCACTTTTTAGGGTTCCGTTCCCAAAGGGTAAAAACGGGACGCTATTACTGAGGCTCCCCTGTCCGTCTGTCCGTCCGTCCGTCCTTCTGTCCGTCTGACACCAGGCTGTATCTCGGGAACCGTGATATATAGCTAGAGAGTTGAAATTTTCACAGATGATGTATTTCGGTTGCCGCTATAACAACAAAACACTAATAAAAAATTTTAAATAAAAAATAGAACCGCCTTCAAAAACACCCAAAAAATATTATTTAAAAATTTAACCGACTATAATGAGCATTATAATATCTTTCTACTAATCTGTTTGAAGTCGGGCCTCAGCACGAGCTAGCAGGAGTAGTAGACGCCCAATAGATAGTAGGTATCTATCTATGTAGGTAAGTTAAATTACTACTATAAAGCTTGAGGTCCCAGGTTCGGTCCCCGCGTTGGGGCATTGGGGGATATTTGCGCGTTGGGGGATATTTGTATGAAAAACACGAATGTTTGTCTTGGGTGTTTAATATGTATTTAAGTATGTATCTATCTATATAAGTATGTTTATCCGTTGACTAGTACCCATAACACAAGCTTTGCTTACTTTGAGACTAAGTCGATTGGTGTGAATTGTCCCGGGATATTTATTTATTAATTTAATTACTAGGTCCACTCCTGCTGTCTCGAGCTGAGGCCCGACTTCAAACAGATTAGTAGAAAGATATTATAATGCTCATTATAGTCGGTTAAATTTTTAAATAATATTTTTTGGGTGTTTTTGAAGGCGGTTCTATTTTTTATTTAAAATTTTTTATTTTTGGCTTTTTAGTTGCTTTGGTATAAAAAAGATGCGTAGGCGTAGCCAGTAGACGAAGCCCGGCTTCTGTTTCCGATCTGAGGATCGCAAGGTAACTAACGAACCTAAGCAGGTTAAACGTGGGATGGTTTGAAGGTATTTTTTTATTGCAGGGGGGCTCCGCTCCCCGAGCCAACTCTCTGGTAGCAAGCCTACCACTTCCAATCTGAGGGATACGAGATACTAACGAACCTAAGCAGGTTAAGCAAGGAATGGTTTGAAGGTTTTTTTTTTGCGGGGGGCTCTGCCCCCCGAGCCCCCCGTTCCGGTATCAAAGCTTCTATTACCACTCTGAGGGACGCAAGATAACTGACGAATCTAACCAAATGAAACAGTAGATGGTTTAACAGATTTTTTACTGCGGGTTGTCTCTGCCCCCCGAGCCCCCCCCCCCTCCAAGAGCGGGGCTTTTATTTTCACCCTGAGGGACGCAAGGCAGCTAACTAACCTAACCAGGTTAAACGAGAAGTGGTTTAAAGGTTTTTTTTTTATTACGGGAGCTCCGCCCCTAAGCCCCTCTACCGAGACCGAGGTTTCTATTTCCACTTTGAGGGATACGAGATAACTAACAAACCTAACCAGGTTAAACGGGAGGTGGTTTGAAGGTATTTCTTATTGCGGGGGGCTCCGCCCCCCGAGCCCCCTTTCCATTAGCGAGGCTTCTATTACCACTCTGAGGGACGCAAGATAACAGATGAATCTAACCACGTTAAACGGGAGGTAGTTTGTCTGTATTTTTTATTGCGGGGGGCTCCGCCCCCCGAGCCCCCCTCCAAGAACGCGGCTGCTAATTCCACTTTGAGGGACGCAATGTAGCTAACTAACCTTAACCAGGTTAAATGGGGGGTGGTTTCAAAGGATTTTTTTATTACGAGGGGCTCCGCCCCCTAAGCTCCTCTGCCGGTACCGAGGCTTCTATTTCCACTCTGAGGAATGCAAGATAACTGACGAATATAACCAGGTTAAATCGGAGGTGGTTTATCAGAAAGAAAAAAGAAAGAAAGAAAGAAAAAATATTTATTCGTGACATAATCTTAAATTAACAGGTGAAAGAACGGTAACAGATACAACATTATCACGAAATGGTCCCAACTCAGCATGATGTCGGCTATGCACCTGACGCTGGTCTTCCGCTGGAACCATATCATCAGTATTTTTATAGCGGGGGGCCGCTTTGAGGGATCCAAGGTAGCTAACTAACCTAACCAGGATAAACGAAGGATGGTTTAAAGGTTTTTTTTTTATTACGGGGGCTTGGCCCCCCGAGCCCCCCTTCCAGTACCAAGGCTTCAATTTTAACTCTGAGAGACGCAAGATAACTAACGAATCTGGTAAGGTTAAACGGGAGGCGGTTTGACACTATTTTTTTTAGCGGGGGGCTCCGCCCCCCGAGCCCCCCCTCTATTCCGCTTTAAAGAGCGCAAGGTAACTAACGAACTTAACCAGGTTAAACGAAGGATGGTTTAAAGGTTTTTTTTTTATTACGGGGGGCTCGGCCCCCCGAGCCCCCTTTCCAGTAGCGATGCTTCTATTTCCACTCTGAGGGACGCAAGATAACTGACGAATCTAACCAGGTTAAACGGGAGGTGGTGTAAGAATATTTTTTATAGCGGGGGGGCTCCGCCCCAAAGCCCCCCCCCCCCTCGAAGGGCGGGGCTTCAATTTCCACTCTGATTGACGTAAGATACTAGAGAACTAATGAACCTAACCAGGTTAAACAGGGGGTGGATTGAAGGTGTTTTATATTACGGGGGGCTCCGCCCCCCGAGCCCCCCTTCCAGTACCAAGGCTTCAATTTTAACTCTGAGAGACGCAAGATAACTAACGAATCTGGTAAGGTTAAACGGGAGGCGGTTTGACACTATTTTTTTTAGCGGGGGGCTCCGCCCCCCGAGCCCCCCCTCTATTCCGCTTTAAACAGCGCAAGGTAACTAATGAACCTAACCAGGTTAAACGAAGGATGGTTTAAAGGTTTTTTTTTATTACGGGGGGCTCTGCCCCCCGAGCCCCCAATCCAGTAGCGATGCTTCTATTTTCACTCTGAGGGACGCAAGATAACTGACGAATCTAACCAGGTTAAACGGGAGGTGGTGTAAGAATATTTTTTATTGCGGGGGGCTCCGCCCCCCGAGCCCCCCCCCCCTCGAAGGGCGGGGCTTCAATTTCCACTCTGAGTGACGTAAGATACTAGAGAACTAATGAACCTAACCAGGTTAAACAGGGGGTGGATTGAAGGTGTTTTATATTACGGGGGGCTCCGCCCCCCGAGCCCCCCTTCCAGTACCAAGGCTTCAATTTTAACTCTGAGAGACGCAAGGTAACTAACGAATCTGGTAAGGTTAAACGGGAGGCGGTTTGACAGTATTTTTTTTAGCGGGGGGCTCCGCCCCCCGAGCCCCCCCTCTATTCCGCTTCAAAGAGCTCAAGGTAACTAACGAACCTAACCAAGTTAAACGGGAGGTGGTTTGTAGGTATTTTTTATTGCCCCCTTTTCTTTGTAGGTGCCATACCTACTTATAGTTTAGGTGAATGACTTACATAACTCTTAGGACTGCTTTGGCCAATTAATATTGTAGGTAATCCGATGTTCTTGTTATCAATAAAGAACGAACAAATATGCTTTAGGACTTTCAACAGTATGCCAAACATTCTTGGCCAGAAATTTTTAGAACAATCAACATTATGCGATACAACAGGCACTCTTTGCTGACTGTACTTTTTGACCCTGGTTACCAAAGTACTCTTCAAGACGAATCAAATGAGCTCAAACTCGATGGGGTTATGTCGTTTTATTACGGAGTTCTTATGGTCACCTTCTAACTCCATCTTCAGATCCTAGTTACCATCTAGGATCAAAGTACTCGTCAAGACAAATCAAATGAGCCCAAACTCAATGCGGTCGTATCGCTTTATTACAGAGTTTCTATGGCCATCTTTCAGCTCCATCATCAGATCAGCTCCATGTCATAATAATATTGCATCGTCATCCAATTTACATATGCCTGCAAAATTTCAGCTCAATTGGAAACCGGTTCAAATTTAACTTGCAAGATTTGACCCGTTGAGGAGTTCCGTTGGCCATCTACAGTCTTCTTCAGCAGGTCCAGTTTACCAAATGATACTTTCTGAATGCAAATACTTCACTTGATGCTAAAAATGCTAAAATCACCATAGGTTTGCCTGTAAAATTTGAAGGTTGCCCTCGATTTCTCTAGGATCCCATGATCAGATCTTGACTTGGTGCCAATGGGACCACCTCAGGAGTATACTCTTTCAAACAAAAAAAGAATTTTGAAAATCGGTTCACAATTGAGGGAGTAATCGCGTAACAAACATACAAAAAAAAAACATACAAGACGAATTGAGAACCTCCTCTTTTTTTTGAAGTCGGTTAAAAAATGGAATAAAACAAATATTTAACGGGGCTCCCATACAACAAACGTGATTTTTTTTGCTCGTTTTTGCTCGATATTGATAACGGCAACAGGTAGAAGCTTGAAATATTCACAGAATATTTAATTATGTAATGACTTTAAAAATAAATCAATAAATTAAAATAAAAAATATTTCAGGGGGACTCCCATACAACAAACGTGATTTTTATAGATAATTGTACGCAACCCTTCGTGCACGAGTCCGATTCGCACTTGGCCGGTTTTTTATAGTTAGTGCTCCATACATTAAATTTTAGCTCTATTTGGAGCCACTTTAACAGCAACTACTAGCTACATTTCTCAATATGTCTACGGAGTTTTACAAAAGTTAAATGGGAGCTCTATATAGAAGTAAAATCGATGTTTGTATTGATTTTTAATTTCACATTACCTACTCGAAATAATTTTAATTTATGCTTTTTTTATGTATTTGATTATTGTATTTATGCCGTAACAAACGTACCATACAGACCAAATATTAAGACAATCGTACAATTGCTGATGCGACTAAAAAAGACTTGCAAGTTTTCTTTATATTTTTAGTTAATTTATTTGTTAGTTCCTTTAGTAAAATTAGTTGGTCTTTTAATGAAATTATTAGTGAATTAGTTACGTTACAAGTGAAAAAAGTGTTAAAAAAAGATGCATTGCAATTCTCAGGTCTCTTGCAGACTCTAACAGCGTGTAATAACAGAATGTTATCAGCACAGTCATCCGATGAGCTCCTAACCAGAGCGAGACAAATTACACAGGCCATACATCAGGATACTGGTTTCCTTCCCTTTTACCTTATACCTTTCATAAATATGATTGTACAAATGAATATCACTATATAATTTCCAGAAGAGTCAACGGAGTCATCATTTCAGCCGTAAGGCAGGTTTAGACAGGGTCAGTAACTGACTTCGAATTCGAGACAAGTCAGCGCTGACCCGAGAAATACCCAATGTAAAGGCAGGTTTAGACAGGGTCAGTAACTGACTTCGAATTCGAGACAAGTCAGCGCTGACCCGAGAAATACCCAATGTTAAAGGCAGGTTTAGACAGGGTCAGTAACTGACTTCGAATTCGAGACAAGTCAGCGCTGACCCGAAAAATACACAATATAAATTGAATGTCAGCGCTGACCTCCCACCGCTGTACTGACTTCAAATCAATTTACATTGTGTATTTCTCTGGTCAGCGCTGACTTGTCTCGAATTCGAAGTCAGTTACTGGCCCTGTCTAAACCTGCCTTAAATTGAAAGTCAGCGCTGACCTCCCACCGCTGTACTGACTTCAAATCAATTTACATTGGGTATTTCTCGGGTCAGCGCTGACTTGTCTCGAATTCGAAGTCAGTTACTGACCCTGTCTAAACCTGCCTGTAGAATGTCCACTGCTGGACTGTACATAGGCCTCTCTCATTGATATCCAATCATTACGGTTAGAAGCGGCTTGCACCCACTGTGAACCTGCGGTCTTTATCATCCATCTATCTCATTGACGGACGTCCCACGCTGCGCTTGCCAGTCCGTGGTCTCCATTCGAGAACTTTTCAGCCCCAACGGCCATCTGCATGCTATATGGCTTGCCCATTGCTATTTCAACGAGCTAATCCGTTTAGCTATGTCGATGACCCTCGTTCTTTTACAAATCTCCTCATTCCTGATTTCATACCGTAGACTCTATGGCGTAGTGAAACCCCGAGCATAGCGTAACATAACACCAATAACTAGTTGTCATAGTATTAGTTTGCGGCAGCCGCTTCTCCGCCGTAATAATAATGTATCCAGATTTTAAAAAATCCATCCATAGTCCTAGGGAATTTTTATACAAAATTTTAGCTTTCTTAATTTGGGTCTGCCCTGACTGACTTTTCTTTTTATATTTAAGATTTGATCCTCGTATGCTTTTTGTGTGAAAAATCTATTCAAGAAAATCTGTTAAGAGAAGAAGTGTGCGAAAATTAACTAATCGAAATTAAGCAAAAATTAAATTTCAGAAATTTACTTTAACAAGGGTTTCTGGATTTGAGCTAGGTACTGCTCAACTCATTGTCGTCATTCTCAGCAGAATTCATAAGTAACAACTTATATTTATTGTAAACGTAACCTGTCTGATTATTAAGCATTTTAAATTCCAATTGAACTTAAAGCTTACGCAGCTTAATGTAACTTTAAATGGAAAGCTGCCGTCTTCCATTCCGTCACGGATATCTAATTATTAAACCATTCTCTTCCACTTTCTAAATAACAATCCCAATGTACCCGTTAAACTCCAGGAAACAATGTAAATTACTTATGTAAGCGCCATTACGTGGTAGGATCAGGTGGACTGAACCTATGAGAACCATATTACCTTTGCAGTTACCGAAACACAAACTCTTTTGGGTTACAAACCCACGTAGACGCAAATGGCTGTATTACCAATTTGGTCGCCGGAAAAAGTGTATGTTTGCTGGAGTTTCGTTCTTATTTCTGTAGAGATAGTACGTTTATAGACACAGTTTTTAGGGGGGTTGAAAAAGTAGGGCGCCGCGGTCACGAGCACGATTTGGAGCGTTGGTTTGTGGTCACGACGGAAAGGGCGAAGGTAGAAGTTCACGAGGCGTCGGTAATTGTTACCATTATGCTGAATTACTGGTTTTACGTACGGGGTTATTAGCCGGAGCAAATTGTTAGTGTTTCGTTTTGAGCGGCTTTTAAACTGTTCTGTAGCTGGAAAAATGTTGCCTAATTTCAAAAATTTTTGTTATCACTTTGGGACAGAACTGAGGCAGTAATTTCACTGATATATTATCATACTTGCACCAAGTTAAATATGGTGGGATTATTTACCTGGGTAAGAAATTTAGTGAAAATTTACAACACGCTCTAAATTATAATACTACAATAACATTACGAAGCAGTCAGTAGTCAGATTTGTAACTTTTCCTGAGTTAGACTATGCAATTAGACTACGTATTGTGATGGGGCGTAGCTGAAAAGAACTAACTTTACCTATTTACTTCTTGATGAAGTCACTTTAAAACTAAACCCTAAATTAAATAAACTTAGGAATTGGTCTTTAATAACAATCTTTGCTGTAAATTACAACCACACATACATAGCTATCGAAGAATGGCTCCCTAGACCATCTGCTCTGCTGTCCGCCGTTCGTTTCTTGATTCAAATTCTAGAAGACACAAATTCAAATTTACGAAACAACGACTCGGTCTCGGTGGCCAGTGTCTGTGCCAGTGTCTACAGTGCCTATCTAGGTTTTAGAAGTCTAATTTCGATCCGGGTTACTAGGAGTTCAGACTAAAACAGTGAACAGGTAAATTATTGAGTCTAAAACGGCCCAGGTAATACATTGACCTGGGAGGTGATTCATAAACTTTTATCGAAATAAGGTTAGGTGTTTTAACAGTACTGGCCAGTGAATTTAGAAATGAGGGCAAATCAAGTATATTGACTCGTACGAGCTTTTTAACTCTGAAAAGCTCAGCGAATTGATTCACTTACGGGTAGGTACTTTTATGTCGTGTGCTTTGTTAGTGTAGACATTCAGCGGATCTCAATCGTAGGTACTTTACTTTAGAGAGCGTTACTGATAAGGTTTTTTTTATAAATTACTATACCGAAACTAGAACACATTGAAAATACTAGAAGAGTACGGCTGAGGCTGAGCATCGAACCCAGTTGCCTATCATCTCGTGATGCGTGCTTGACCGTATACACCAACCTGACCCCGAGCATTTTTATTGGCATATGAAGCCAACCAATGCCATTGTGCCAATGTGCTCGCAAAGCAGTTCGAGTCTTTAATTGTTATCAAGCGCCATCTATAAATAAATTACAACTAATATTACAAGTGGAACTCTCGCTTCAGTTATATTAACTAGAAAGGGAGTTCCGCTTGTAATATAAGTTGTACTTTGTTATGCAATTGGGCCATGGATGCACATTCCCATAAAACCTAGCAAAAGAATAAGAAAAAAAAAACATTTTTTTCCGAAAATATCTAATCTTAAAAGTGATTATATTACATGACTTATTGTCAGCTATTATTGCTTAACTAATGTAAGTAGCAGATTTTTTTTTCTTATTTCTGCCAGAACTCGTATAACTTAACATCTTGCCCGGTATGCTCCGCTCCTATTGGTCTTAGCGTGATTATATATAGTATATAGCCTTACTCGTTAAATGGGCTATCTAACACTGTAATAATTTTTCAAATCGGACCAGTAGTTCCTGAGATTAGCGCGTTCAAGCAAAAAACAAACTTCAGCTTTATAATATTAGTATGTATAGATTGACCTAAGTAAAGATGCGTCGCTTTTGTTGGACGTAAAATACACAGCCAAAACATGTGACGAAACAGAGCAAGGAAATACTTCACCGCAAAAAATCTAATTACCAAGCCGCAAAGAACGCAATTGGGGCAATTTGCGAAATATGTCATTAACTGAATCAGTAGATAAGTAACTGCACGTGATATGTAAATAACAGCTAATCATGCTAGTCTATGAATATTTTAATCGCCGGCACCGCAAGTAAGCAAGTCTTTATTCTTATGTAGGTACGCTCAATTATAACGAAATTGTTCGCGCCACAATGGTCCCAAGATATAATACTACTGTCTTCTATAGTACTGGATTTTAGAGATGAGGGCGTTCACGACGGAGGCGCACTTTTCACTGTTAAATTTTAACAAATGGAGAATTTCAGAAATAGAGTAAGTGCACATTTTATTCTCAGACTTTAAAAAATGTATTTATTTCACATAACAACTATCATTACAGGATAACCCAATGCAATAGTGTTTTAAATAACAATTCCATAATAATAAGGCCTATAAGTAACATTCATAATTTTGTTAGTGATACTTGTGAGTATTTGCACGGATCTACTCAGAATCAGTAGCACTATCGATTCTACATAGAGAAAAAAGCGTCCCTAGGTCAGTTTTGTTACTTTTCATACATTGGTGTTAGAAGGTAACAAAACCGACACTTATCTTTGTATGATAAACTGGGGATTTTTTTACTCCATTATAATCGATAGTGATATTGATAGAGTGATTGATTCTGAGCAGATCCAAGCAAAAATTTCTAAAATCGGAGCAAAATATATAGTTGTACCCTATTTCTGAAATTCTCCAAATACTTCTACTTACAACCTTTTATTACGGGTGAAGGTACCGTTGCCGTTATGAATGTACCTACGGTCAGCTCCAGAGAAAAGGTACCGTAAAGGTTCGTTTTTTCTGCAGCCACTGTGCGTTTGGGAGTTATTTAAATAATACACACAGCAATCGGTAAAGTTGAAGTTAAAAGCAAAGCGGAACGACACTGCAATGGGTGTAATTACTCCAAAGTTTTTGCCGCTATTTCACTCCCCTGCATTTTTTTATAAAATTTGTCTGTAGTTTTTCACCTACTTTAAATTTATTTATTTATTAGGGACGTCAACAGGGAACACACATACCGTTATTATATTCATAAAACTTATCACATATATTAGTTTCGTCTAACTGACTTAAATATTGTATACCTATGTAAAGTTGTGCTGAATCCTAAAAACAAAATGTAAAATGAACATTTTTTTGTTTCATGTCATCAGCCGGGAGCCCACTGACAAAGTTCTCCTGCAACTCATCACAGTGAAAGGTCTCAGCATCCATCAGCTCCTCACCACCAGATCATCAGTCCACCTTTTGTACGTAGATTTCTCCATTTTTACCCTTTTTTTTCCCTGTCTTCTTCTGGCAAGCGCAGCGTGGGACGTCCACCAACGAGATGGACGGACGAATTGTGTGAAGGCTGCAGGTTCAGGGTGGATGCTAGTCGCTTCCAACCATAATGATTGGGCATCAATGGGGGAGGCCTATGTCCAGCAGTGGATGTCCTACGGCTGAAATGATGATGATGATGATGACTTCAATAGAAAAAAAAACGGAACCGTTATAGGATCATACTTTGTTGTCCGTCGCATCCTACTGCCAAGAGCCTTTATCTTGGTAACGCGTGGAGATATCGAGTTGAAATTATAAACAGTCTTGAAGCCGTGAGAAAATCAAACTTCTCAGTTAACGTAAAAAAAACCGGTTGTCTGTAAAGTCGGTTTACGGACGATAGTTTAGCGTGACAACGTCATAACAAAACATTAATAAAAAAAAAATGAAACCAGGCGGCCACCCATCCAAGTACTGACCGCGCCCGACGTTGCTTAACCTCGGTGATCGGACGAGAACCGGAGTTTTGTCAAACATCTTGAAAACGGTGCATCCAATGGCAAAATCAATGAAATTTTCATCCCTCCTTTAGTACCCTCGCACCCCCTACCCCGCAACCCCCTGAATCCCCCCCCGTACCCCCCCAATTAAAAATTACCCGAGCGCTAGTACTAAGATTGTACATCCTGGAGCGCGCTGCTCTCTTGTTACATCCTGGCGTTCACTGTTTTTTCCGGGACATGTACGTCATCCTTTTTCATGCGTGCAGCCGGCGTTCATCGATTTTTATTAGAAGTTGTCCGTCAAAAAAGATACGGCCATTTATGCCCCAAAAAACAATCACAATGGACACTCAATGGAATTAAAATTTATAGGGTAATTCCCATAGACCTAGAATCTTGCCTTCTGTGTTATTAAAACACCATTTTTATTCCATGTTCAGGTTGCATGTTAATTAATAATATAATTCAGCTGAAAAATAATTAAATTTAAAAGCTCATAATATTCTGCTTATTAGCATTGATGTTCCCTTTCCCACAATCCAATTTATGATGGTCGTTAAGCTAAATACGGCTCCTGGGGCCTGTTGCATAACAAAGTACAACTTATATTACAAGCGGAACTCCCTTTCTAGTTAATATTACTGAAGCGAGAGTTCCGCTTGTAATATTAGTTGTACTTTGTTATGCAACAGGCCCCAGCAGCCTTATTGTCTAACGTTTTTGACGCTTGCCTTCGCAATCGCTATTTCTTTCTGTCAAACGGTATAAAAGGATGACAGAAAGAGACGGTGAAAGCGAAGGCAAGCGACAGAAGCGTTAGACAATACCGCCTCTGGTCCTGCCTAGTTGTCCCCATTCGGATTCGGCAAAGTTTGACTGTTAATATTGTTACTATGTTGTACCATATCTAATACCTTTAAACGAGCTATTCTTGTATATATGTATATATATATATATATATATAATCAGGATCTCGGAAACGGCTCCAACGATTTCGATGAAATTTGGTATGTGGGGGTTTTCGGGGATGAAAAACTGATCTAGCTATGTTTCATTTTCAGAAAATCGCTTTTACTCGTGTTTTCCGGCTATTTTTGTTTGCATTAGAATATAAAGCTAAATTTCGCTGACTTCGAGCAGATCGTAATGGCACATTAGAAATAGGGTGGTCGCGGGTCCAGCCGGCCTCGGTTCGATTCCACGTTTTTTTCAAGATTTTTAGTTTTTTTTTTAAGTTTATTTTTTATGAGAAAACGTCAAGTTTCTTCTTTTGTGAGAAAAAGTTACTTTTTGTGAGAAAAAGTTACTTTTTTGTTAGAAAAAGTATTATAGGGAACGTGCAGTAACTATAAGCGGCAGCACTAATGCGACAGAAGAGACACTATGCGGACAGTAAAACAAACTTATCAAGGTAAAACATTCAAATTGATGGCACCCTTATGGCACCAGTTGGCAGCACCGTCTATGTGCACGTTCCCTATTGGGAGCACAGAACAGGAAAAGCCGGTTGTCTGTAAAGTCGGTTTACGGACGATAGTTTAACGTGACTCACCCCCCCCCCCACCCCCTCCGGTGTTTTTGTCAAATATCTTGAAAACGGTGCATCCTACGGTAAAATCAATGAAATTTTCATCCCCCCTTTAATACCCCCGCGCTCCCTCCCCCGCATCCCCTCCCCCCTCTCACCCCCCTCTCACCCCCCCACCCCTCCGGTGTATATAATCAGGATCTCGGAAACGGTTCCAACGATTTCGATGAAATTTGGTATTTGGGGGTTTTCGGCGATGAAAAATTGATCTAGCTTAGTCTTATCTCTGGGAAAACGCTTGGTACCGAGTTTCTGTCCGAGCAGAGCTCGGTCGCCCAGGTACTTTTTATAATCTGTGATAAAAAATAATGCTGAGTGGGGCCCAATTTATACCTACTTTTCGATGATTTTTTATTTGTCTTTTCCTGTAAATTGTATTTCTTGTGTATCGAATAAACATCGCTCTCTCTCTCTCTCAAAAAAAAAACAACTAAGAATAGTCCTTGAGAACTTTACCTTAGCGCGCCTCTTTAAAAAAAAATTAATTTAACTTTGGTTTTCCGTAATGGACACGATGGAAAATGAAATATAATGAAATGCACATTTTTACCCATTTTTTTTTATTTCATATAACATTGATCTATCAATTTTAAAAAGCTTCCAAACAAATACGTTAAATAAAAAATAAAAATTAAGATTGAAAAATGTTAGTCCCTTCCATTCGTCTTCTGCTCTAACAACTGTACTTGTAGTTTTATGTTACATCGAAAACAAAATGCAAAGAATTCGAATAAAATAAATAGCGCCAGTATCACTAATGAATGGCGGCGTGGGTACCTAATTAGCACACAAAACAAAACGAGAGCGAAAGTGTTCCGCAGAAACGGAGCGGAACCAAGTGGGATGCAACCATTTATTGTTCGTATTTTGACATTGCGGACGTAATGGCGGATTTACATACTTATAGTAGAACTTTTCGTTGTATCAAGGATGACATAGACTCTTCGATCAACAATACTACAAGATAACGGGTCAGCGCAACAAATACGGCCCGGCAAATAAGAGCTCACTCCCAAAGCGAGCTCTGTTGATCGAAGCATAGACTGGATTAGCAATCGCCATAGTACAGACCGACCACGGAAAAATAGTTCGATTATTAAAACTAGATGGCGCTGGCATTATAGCCCGAGGCTTTGAAAGCAAAACAATAACAGATGATGATATGAGATGTTTTATTTTTCAAAAATATTGCATAATAACTAATACATTTGCAGTAATATGAAACATCTGTATATACAAGTAAGTACGTTCTTTAGGTATATTTTATGAATGTTTTTAATTTTGACGTTCTATATATTTCTGAGAGGTAATCGGTCAGGGGTCAATGAAAACTAGCTTGTGCTATAGTTATCAACTTATTTATTTCGCTTGTACGTATTACGATATCTACTAAACCAACTGTCGGCAGCAAAGAGCAATTACATGGACCACGAAAGTCCATTTTGAATGTCTTTGTGACTCAAGAAACTAGACAGAACGTGCTTTTTCTAAATCCAAATTACTAACGGTCTCTAACCACTACGTAACAAAATAAAGACTCAAATTATAAAAAAATGTGACGATACTTAAAACAAGCCAAATTACTTAATACATAATGTTAGGCATAATATGCAATTAGTTGACTTGGCGCAGGCACTACTCGCAGATCATGTCTCAACTCAATCTTAGCCTAGTCATCGAAGTCATTCCAAGTTTTTACTAAAGCTAAAAGCAATCCATCAAGCTTCCTGCACATCGCAGTGTCATGCCTCTCACTTCCTCGATGACGCGTCAATATCTACGCGTGAATGGACACCATGAACAACCTTAACGGCTAAATAAACTTATGTCATGCTTATCGCGTTGATTTCGTATGTAGCTGAGCTACATAACGTTAAACAAAGTTCTTAATACATATAATAGTTTCAGTAAAAAAGAGAAATAACTTCTGTTTTTCTTACAAATGTTAAAAATGAGATGGTTTACTTTGACATACTTGCTACACCCACTATCGTCGCCAAGGGATCAGTGTTGGGTATAAGACTCTTCATTGAACTTTAAATCAATCTGCTCTGTTCTTCGTTATTAAAAATAAAAAGTAAACATATACGAAGTAAAATACAATGACAATTTAAATCTTAGCGTCACATGGTAATATTTTAAAAAGGAGGTTACAAATGAAAATCTAGGCGATCATCCAGCTTATACAAAATCAAAACCACAATCTTATTAAACTTTAGACAATGACGCATTGTGGGTGCTATCTAGTGAATCGAAAGCAATTAACGCATAAAGTCTGGAACACTATCTAGATCTTTCTAACAAGGAGGTCTTATCCGAGCAAGAGAAATGAGATAAAAAACTTATCTAGTGAAAGTCCGTCTGCAATTTTGCTGCCATTCTACGTATCTATTAGCTATTTGATTTTTGCAGTTGTGGTTAGTTGTCTATGTGATCATTCTTGGTCACCAGAAATGTAAAAGTGCTGCATGAGATGGGTAACTAACGTGAAAGCCATTGAGAAATGAAGGTTTTGGCATATAGCAGCAAAACGTATCTTTGTAATCATACAACTAAATAAATGTGACAAAAATGTTTACACTGGAAACATCTTAGGTACTTGTTAAAAGTTAAATTACTTACACCATTTTTTGCCAAGTTTTTACTTATTAAAAGTTGACTATTATGATAAATTATCCAACACCGGTTTTTTATGGATTTCAAGTTGCTTCTTTCAAATTTTCTTCGCCATCCTCATAATTACCTGCCTACCAATAGAAGTGCCATGCCAGCTATTAAATAGACAAGTTTAAAAGCAGGACAATTTTAAAAATACCCACTTGTCTGTTCCGTATGTTTGTGTATTTTATACATTAGGGAATTCAATTAAAAAATAAACCAAAAAAGTAACAGCGTAAGTAAGGATCATTAAACTTATACGTACGATTGAGATACGGCTGAGACGAGATCTCAGTTATTTTTGTGGAGTTCTAAATAGGACTTGCGTAAAAAAATGGTGGATTATATTAGCGAATGGATTTGCATAATAGCTCACCATTGAAGATAAGTAATCCGTTATCCCTATTATTAACTACGAATGAGTCCAACCCACGCGGACTGGCCGAAATAACAAAACCAGATCACCACAGATTAGAAAACATTACACCACAGATTATAGAAGACGGTCATAGCCATAGATAATTAGTTACACTCGGCGGCCATTACGCTACTGGAGTAATTAATTTAATATTTATTTAATTTGGAAATGGCCGTGGGTTGATATAATTAATTACAGTTTCTGTGAAATAATGCGTTCAATTAATACGAGCGTAAGTTAATTTGCTTTTTTGTTGCGTGCGGTCAAGTTATTGATGCGTTCTGGGGACTCGGTAAAAAGGGTGCCTAATGGGCTATTTATTTAATTGAATGGTCTCGCTGACCATATGTACCTATTTGGGACAGGAAGATTTTATCTTTACAGTATTGTGTATGATGTGGCTGGGTCAATATTCCGCGTTTTTATAGCGTATTTTTCTTCATTATCATATCAGAAACCTTATTAAAGCAACGATAACTTAATGATGGTTAGCTTTTTATGAAAGCTGATGACAGTACTGATGCTAATTCTAGTTTGGTCAAAATTCTTGCGAGTTGTCCATCCATTGTGATAATTAATGTTAACCGAGCGTTCAAAACGCTCGAATATTACCCCGGCCATATTACAAGTGTAAGACTTTTAGAAGATTAACAATCTTGCTTTAATAGCAGTTCTTATCTTGTTATAAAGCGCAATTAATTGAAATGTGTTGGTATTATCTTTTTTAAAAGCAGCATGACATTTCATGGCCCTGAATAGGTAGGGTCATAGAACTGATGGCCGATGGGGCCAAAAGGAATTTGAATGGCGTCCACGGACCGGAAGATGCAGTACAGGGAAGCCACCAACAAGATGGAGCAATCACCTGGTTAAGGTAAAGTTGCGGGAATGCGTTGAATGCGGATGACGCAGGACTAGGTCTGTTTGACGAACCTTGGGGAGGCCTGTGTTCAACAGTGGACGTCTTTAGGCTGAAATGATGATGATGATGATGGAAGGTAATTGGTGACATTATGTCATTCAAAAACCGGTGGGTCTAACACGGTTATGTTTTGTGGCATGATACTTAATTATAGTATAAATCTTCCCAGGTGAATTTTTCGCTTCGAGCCCTTATCTTTCAAAACAAACGGTATCGTCATAGTATTAAGGTTCAAATTTAATGTAATGGCTCGAAGCGAAAACTTCACCTGGGAAGATTTATATTTTACATGTCTTTGTAACTAGCACGTTCTTAAATAACGATTTGGCTTTTGACTTGGCTCACTTGCAAAATAAATCTACTCTACTAAGTATTGACTTAAAAAAGATTCCGACGAATTGAGAGCCTCCTTTTTTGAAGTCGGTTAAAAACACTGAGAAAAGTATAAATGGTGTAACTAATCATAAAAAATTTAAAAGGAAAACTATCACAGGTTACAGGCTTTATAAGAATGAGTAACAGTCGACCAAAACTAAACCTATACATATAAAAATCAAAAATGTAGGTATGTATGCGTTTAACTTTGGAACGGCTGCACCTATTTATTTGTCTTTTTTTTGTTGTGTTTGTAACTATTGAGAGAAGGTCTCTATGTAAGAAAAAACCTTTTTTTTTAATTAGTAGGACACTCTTACGAAACGACGGGCTGTTAATTTTAATATTTGCCGCGTAGAGTCGAGGAAACTGAAATACGTACCAGCGTAGAACCTTATCACAATCAATTTCAAGATATTTTTTTACCAGATCTATGGAATGTCAACTTGACATTTCTAACGAAAAGGTTCCACCCTGGTACACGATTCAGTTTCTTTGATTGTAACTATAATTATGGTAGCCTCCACTGAGCGTTTTTTTTCACTTTGATCAAAACTCTTTGGCTATCCATCTTTATCTAGCTCTCAGCTCAAGTCTAGGTGACACGTTTGTAGCTGTCGACAGGCCGTGGGCGACAGTTGAATCATAAATCGCATTTGAAACGTTATCTCGGTACCGTTACTTATTTGGATTATGGTTAAGATGACAATTACACTAAGTAGATGCTCGTGTAATTTTAACCAGCTAAATTAGAGCCAAGGAAAATTTAAGAATGTTTATGTATTATGTTACAGAATTAATTTGGAAGAATAATTTTAAACACTAAATTTTACAGACGAAATGCCTGCCTTACAGATTATGAGATTAGACACGAAGAAGAGTTCTAAATTAATGAAATTGTTTTCACGTCTTAAGTATGTATACATATATATATATATATGATTCCAATCAAGAAATAAAGTTTTTAAGATTTTTTTAACACAATGATGAATTGAATAAGAAAACTAACTTTTTATTTGTCAGTCATACTCATAACTCATAAAAAAGCGATACAGGTCAAAAAGCGGGAGATACTCTGGCTGAAATACTAATTTGTAAACATGACAAATGTTAAGCTCTATCAATTACTTTCACGTACCGAAAACAGTCCCTATTTGGAACACAGCTTTTAGTACAGCTTAAACCGTTTACAATGAACATCACAGACTTCCATATAAGATTTTATATCTCCGACTTAGTCCAAACGCGATATTTTAAAGCCAATTATCTATTAGATAATATTAATAATAATAATACATTATTGTTGACACTTATCAACATATTAAGCACAGTAAGTAACCTAATATGTCAAGAAACCCAAACCAAGTGAGCGTGGGCCTATTTCTTCACTACTTGTCTATTAAACGTGCGCTAGTTCCAAATCCTTATTACAACCCAATAAAGCTCACTATAGCTAGTTTATTTCTGTTTAGAGAGCGCGCTCGTGACTCTATTGAAAATAAAGAAGTAGAGTTGCGCGACTTTTTCAGACCTTAACAAATCATTGACAAATTGATGATTACTTTCCGTTCTGCCTGTTGCAATCGCAACGGGTACATGTGTGTCTGACAAGTGTTCTATCTCTGCAAACTGTTTGGACAGGGCTGTCGAGCCTGTCAAAGTTCATTTTCTATCTTGCCAGCTGCAGAATTGAGAAAAAGTAGTATCCGACCGAAATTTGCATTTGGAATCGAAATCGATACGATATTTCATTTTGTAAACTGAAACGTTATTCGAGGTTATTCAAGTGTAATATTTTGTAAACACGCGTTCATTATAGCTTTCATAAATATGTATTTGTGTTTATTGAAGCGATTATTCGAAAAATTGATAGTTTGGCAGCTGGGTAGTTCTACGAGCGTTTTAACCGCTATCAGAATCCTAAGTTAGCATGAAATTTTAACGAATCAAAATTGTACCACAAGCGGACTGTATCATTTTATAAAAACCTTCGGCTCGGTGTGGCTTGTTTCTTCGATATATACCACAGAATATATACCGGTTGAAACGCATTGACGTACAATAAAACAACTAGACTCCCAGTCGCTTAACAAAGTTCCTCAAAAAACGTCCGAGCGGCGTTGTGTGTACGTATACATCAATTTATACAGATAACATTAACAACATTCATCCAAATTAACACCTTATTTCGTAGCAGTAATGTTTAATGTCAATTGAATACGATCGTTAGAAGTAGTGACATGACGTCACGCGCTGGAAACCGCCTTAAGAGTAAAGAATGCAGTGAAGTGGTCATGCGAAGCGGAAGCTAGACTGACTGTCTCTATTTTCCTCGTGAGTTTGATTACGGTGCGAAAAAGACATATACGAATACGGGGCGAGAAGTGACGTTGTAATCAACGCGCGGTCGAAACACAACTGAACCAAAACTCTGCACAATAGACGCGTGTGCAGACTTTTGCTTCGGACAATTTTTGAGCGTGATTGGGAGTCTAGTTGTTTTATTGTACGTCAATGTTGAAACGCTAGTAGAACTGCCCAGCTCCAAAAAGTGAGTATCTTTTCTATTTGGCGTGGAATATCGCCGTTGTCACGGCAAATTATAGATGCGTGGAGCCAGAATTACGAAGCCGATTGCTCCCGAATGCTATGCCCACTTCGTTTCGATTTCGGTCCTAATTTCGGCTGATTTCTTGCTTAACCGAAACATAACCGAAGTTTGACACCCCTGTGCTCACATTCACTTTGTTATAAATCATAGAATCACGTAACTCGATAAGCATCTTGTGATTTGGAGGCAACTGATTGATGTTGGCCCGTACTCATGTTTTTGGATGGCAATCATTCATGTCTGCACTAGTTTCGGTTTCCGTGTTCTTTTAATGTTGGTTGTATACAGGATGTCCCGAAATACAACGATAACCTGGTACCGGGCGAGAGGCGAACTTATACCAGGCCTGGAAAAATAAAAAACATCCACGACGATAATAGTCATTTTTTACGATAGTTACATTAAGACTATAATAGAAGGAAAGATAGAAGGGAAAAGGAAAAGGGGAAGACCAAGAAGGACATATATGGAGCAAATAAAAGAAAAAAATAATGTTTCATTATATAAAGAGGTGAATGAAAGAGCGGAATGTAGAATAAGCTGGTAATTACTCCACCTACAATTACTCTTAGCTCATAAATATTATAATAATGATAATTTAAAGTAATATGTTATAGCTTAGCTCGGATAGGTGTCTAGGTCATTGCTGAAGCAACGGAAATAGAACAAGATTCAATAGAGTCCTAATAGTGTACCTAAAAGTACAATTATCTAAAGCGGATATTGTCGCAATTAACATTTGACCTTATTTAGTTGGATTTCTGTCATCATTTCGTCAAAGTGGCATCCCTGAACAGTTTTGTGACAACTGAAATTAAGTAGTGAGGGAGTGCCAGACGTTGATGGTTGCATATGTTCAATTTAAATATCAGAATTAAAAAAATGGAAATACCAGAATACCTTCACAAACACGTGGAAGATTTTGAGTTACCGTTTTAAATGTAATTGAAAAATATAATTAAATAATACTGAACATATTTATTTTTAATCTTATTGCACCACCTGCTGAAATCCATTCCTTGTTATTTTCCTTTGAAAAAATGGTTGCCTGGAAGAGATCGCTTCGAAGCGATAAGGACGCCTATTGCTTACCTTGTATATTTTTTCCATGTACTTGTTTTTCTGTATTGTTTTTCTTTGTGGTGTACAATAAAGAGTCATTGTATTGTATTGTACACAATTCGACTCCATTAATCTTGTTCTATTATGATCTGTCTGAGCTATGGTCATTTGACTCATTATCGCCTAAGTGACATTGTTTATTTTCTTTTTTTCCAATACTAATAATTATAACATGGCTTCTCGACCGGTACCAGGTTATCAGATTCTCATTGAATTTCGGGACATCCTGTAGAAATGGCTAATGCACTCGTATTACCGAAATAGCAATATGTATTTGTTTTTTGCTTATTGTGTGCTATTTAGGTTATACAAATTTTTTTATTCGCGTCTCTCCTGTGGTCATGGAAAAAGTTAAGGGTCTATAGCCAATATTTTTTAATCAAGTCTACATCGGCTTACGGGATGCCTGGCCAACTTTCTCCCCATTTAATTAAATCTTAAGTTTGCTAAATAACTCGGAGTCGCTACTTTTATATCCACAGGAGACACATCTTTTGTTTGTGTATGACTTATTTTGGTATTTATAAGGATTTTAGTTACATTTCAGTTGTGTGATTTGAACATTTTTATTAGACAACCCATTAGTGAGAGAAGCGCGAGTTAGGTAGGTCTGTGGTTGCTAGACTAAATAAAAAACATTATAATATCCATGACTCAAATATAAAGATTCATTCGTCACATAATGTCATATCGTTTCATACAGGATCTCTTTACAATCTTATACTTAAGTAGCTTAAACAACTTCTTCAAACAACCTTCATCATCTCTACGCCTTATTCAATTTCCTTGTTCCTTGCTTGATTTATTCACGATCCCTTATCATGTTAACTTGGGGTAGCTTGTCATCTGCCTGTCTAATGTATCCTTTATCTTGTTACACGGGTGAATTTACCTTTTACCGATAATGCTCATCTTTAAATTGTTTTAACCTTTCGCTATTTTCACTTCTAATGCTTTTTAAAATTACGTCGACTTTCGGCAACGTTGCAGTGACTTTTGTCATGGGTAGATTTGTAGACACGTAGAATCTACTCGTGATTTGGCAAAGTCATGGTAGCCTCATGAAGCTGTGGTGGCCATGTGGTTTGATCTATGGCCTCTGAAGCAGAGGGTCGTGGGTTCAAATCCTGGCTCGCACCTCTGAGTTTTTCGGAATTTATGTGTGAAATTACATTTGTAGTTTACCATGAGCTTTACGGCGAAGGAAAACATCGTGAGGAAAGCTGTATACACCTGCGAAGAAATTCAATAGTGTGTGTGAAGTTACGTGGGAACTACGGTCCAAGCCCTCTCATTCTGAGATGAGCCCTGTGCCCTGCAGTGGGACGTATACAGGCTAAGATGATGATGATGATGGTAGCCTCAATAGTTTGAGCAAAGTATGGCCTCTCTAGCAGAATGTCGTGAACTCTAGCCCGGTCTCGCATCTCTGAGTTTTTTGGAATTCATGTGCGAATCTATAGTTGACCAAGTAAGTGCTAAACCATTTTTTATGACAGTTCCTACATCAGAAGAAAAACAATAAGGCTGATTGTCACATTGACTTTTAAATGAAAATAACCTTTAATGTTTTACGCCGAACAACTCACATTGAACCTTAGGGTGGTAAAGTATTTCTTGGTCGACTATACATTCAAAATTTACCACGAGCTTACCTGCGAAGCAGTCAATGATGTGAAGTTCCCAATCCGCACTGAGCATGAGTACTACATCACATGCCCACTAAACCCACTCAGTGGAACATAAATAATATATGAACTGTCTACGGCCACTTCAGCAAACTTGTTCTCATCATCATCACTATATCAGCGAAAAGAAGTCCACTGATCGAAAAAAGGCTCCTCCAAAGTGTTCTACAACTAACGGTCGCCGTAGGGCGTCCACTGCTGGCCATAAGCCTCCTCATTGATACCCAACCATTACGGTTGCAAGTGGCTTATCCACCTTGAACCTGCGGTCTTCACCAAATCGTCCCTTAATCTCGTTGGTGGACGTCCCACGCTGCACTTGCCAGTCCGTGGTCTCCATTCGAGAACTTTTTGGCCCCAACGTCCATCCGTTCTGCGTGCTATAAGGCCTGCCCATTGCCATTTCAACGAGCTAATCCGTTTGGCAATGCCGGTAACCCTTGTTCTTTTACTGATCTCTTCATTCCTGATTCGATCTCATTGACAAACCCCGAGCATAGCCTTCTCCATAGCTCGTTGAGCAACTCTGAGCCTATTCATTAGGCCTACAGTGAATGAATAATTACTTACTTGATAATAGTTAATGATGAACAAACACGTCATTCCATCAGTGTTTATAAATTGAAGCAAGATGGAAGCAATCTGTGAGAAAAACAATGATTTTAATGACTTAAATATGTTTGCTCGGAGACGTTACGTCATCTCATGCGACTAATTAGATGCCATGACGTGTGGTGACTGAAAAAAGTAACAAAAAACGGCACGACGCTGCGTTGTAATGATCGTCGAGTTTCTTTTGAGCTTTGGTTAAATGTTGTGTTGTAATCAGTTTGTAGCGTCCTATAAGAAATGAGTAAAAAGTAAAGGATGACAACTTTCTAATTTTTTTAAACTTTCAATTTACTTGCGTTGTTTGTATGTTTGTTAATGTTATGGCTATGTAAGCGCATGATTAAGTCTAATTTTATGCATATTTAGTGATGAAATTCACTTGAAAGGGTATGCAGTTTGGGTAGTGCAAGTCAACAAGAACACCAGTAAATAAAGTTAGTGTTAAAAAATTTCAAGAACATTTTTAATAGTATTTCAAAGCTGAAACATAATACATATGCAGCTACAAGATATATTCAGTACAAGTAAAAATAAGACATACTTAGATGTAATATTTGTAAATTTTATCTTAGAAAAAGAAATAATACTATGAGCTAGTTTATTTATTTAAAGTTCATCGATAACAACATCAGTATAGAACATAATCAATTTTTTTTTCCACGCTAAGGAACTAAACTAAATAAAAAGAACAAATAAAACGGCAATAACATCTCGGCGTACGAGTTGGAGTAGCAGCTGTGAAATATGTAACTTGCTTGCTATAAATATTATCAATATTAGCACACTAAATTACATACGTGGCAGATTTGCACGAGCTTAGTAACTAATGCCTAGTACTTTTCACTTAGTTCACTTACACTTACTTACTGCATGAACATAATCAGGGCCGGTAAAGCATATTATGTGCGTTTTCGTGGCTTTCGTTGTTCTGTCAGTCATTTTAACGCATGTGTGCGATTGCGGCATCTGACGAAGCCTTATCATTGTCATCGCTTAAGTTTTGCGGGGTCATTTAATCAAAATGCCCACCCACAATCAGTCTTTAATTGATTACTATACAAATACATGGACTCCTTATTAAACACCACATAGTAACAAGTAACAATACAGAAAATAATTGAAATTTTTTTTTTACAAGTGTAGTAAAGTGCGATAAGTTCACAGCGATTTTTCCAAGCACCTGAACAATGAACCCTAACGCACCTGATGAAAAGTGCAGAGGAGGCCAAAGGTGTTATGTCACTGGTGGAATATACCTACTGCATAAACGAGCAAACATCCATAAAAATAACTGGTCACACAATATAGACTTATAACATAGACAAATATGCAGTAGATAAAACGTTTAGCATTGATTTTGTTGAATTGCATTCTACACGAATGCAATTTTTATTGTATAAAAAAACACGTGAAATTAACAGGTTACACGACAAACGTACGAATACGAACTTATCCCTCAAATACATCTTTTGCAGTCAACCTTTGAACGATTGACAGGACATCAGAATCAAGAGTAGACACACAACGCCAGATGGCCTAGTGGTTAGAGAACCTGACTATGAAGCTTGAGGTCCCGGGTGCGATTCCCGTGTCGGGACAGGTATTTGTGTGAAAAATACGAATGTTTGTTCTCAGGTCTTGGGTGTTTAATATGTATTTAAGTATGTATCTAACTATATAAGTATGTTTATCCGTTGTCTAGTACCCATAACACAAACTTTGCTAAGCTTACTTTGGGACTAGGTCAATTGGTGTGAATTGTCCCGTGATATTTATTTATTTATTTTAATTCAAAATAATTCTCGTCACTTCTCGGCTTAGAATTAAACTAACCACTAACGACAAGTACTAAGCTCGTGTAATCAAAGCTATATTACTTTGGCCACTTGCGCTTTTCTGCCTTTTCTCCTTGTTGCGGTCAACAGCAAGTACGTATAATTTTATAATGATGGAGCCTTTCTACAGACCACTATACATACGTGTACTAATATAGTGTCCTCGTATTTGTGTTTAGACCGTAATGGCATGTAATTTAGGTTTCTCTCCTTTGTTTTACCCTTACTCGTACTTTTGTGAAGTCTTGGCGTTTTTAAGTAGATTATGATACTTTACTTTGGCGTGATTATATTGGCAGTTGGAGCCGAAAAGTTCGCGATTGGAGACCACGGACTGGTAAGCGCAGCGTGAGACGTCCACCAACGAGATGAACGTTGATGCAAGCCCGTTCCAACCATAATGAGGGTATCAATGAGACCTATGTCCAGCAGTGAGAGTGGATGATGTTGAAAATTAAAGTCTCCGGGTCTCCGGGGTTGGGGTCTAGGAACTTTATTTGGGAATCGTAATTGTTGCCCTTGGCAGGTAGGTTGGCGATTGCAGAATGGTCCTCCGCTTACGAAGAGGATGTACCCCACCTTCCGATGGCACTGGTCGTAGTTTTGAGACATACCTAGGTATCTTTAGGGTTCCGGACCCAAAGGGTAAAAACAGGACCCCATTACTGAGACTTCGCTGTCCGTCCGTCTGTCCGTCCGTCTGTCACCAGGCTGTATCTCATGAACCGTGATAGCTAGACAGTTGAAATTTTCACAAATTATGTATCTGACTCGCCTCATGTGTGACTTTACTGGTACGTCCATGAGGCACATGTACCTCATGACTCTATGAGCGTTTAATATCATTGTTACTATGGGGTCGTGTCGAAAGAACGCCGCACATTGCTTCGGGGCAGGGAAACTGTTAAAAATGTTAAAATCATCGTCCGCGTTGTCAAAATCACAGTCCATTACTCAACTATTAATAATACACCCGACATCGTACGGGTCACACGGTTGCGGTAGTTTTGGCAGATAATGGATAGAATAATGGGTCATTTAGGCAATAATGTCATGGGCAACAAACATATTGTTATGTCATAGTTAAGCAGTTGGCCCTGCGACGGCCTTACGTACTGAGATCTGATCTATTTTGTCATTTAAAACAGTGTTGTGTGTGTTAAATTTACATTTATAGGTTTAGGTGTTTATAAAAATGACATTGGCGTTGGGTCGAAGGATAGAATCTAATAAAAAAAATGACACGGGACAATTAACACCAATTGGCCTAGTCCCAAACTAAGCAAAGCTTGTGTTATGGGTACTAGACAACGGATAAACATACTTAAAATATTAACATTCAAAAATTAAGAACATGAATTCGTATTTTTCATTCATAAAAATCTGCCCCGACCGAGGACCTAACCCATGACTTTAAGCTTTGTAGTTAGGTTCTCTAGCCACTAGGCTATCCGGTCGTCAAATTAAAATGAAATTGAGCTATGCTTAAAGCAGAAAAAAAAATACTAAAAGATGTAATGAAAAGGAGGGTCCTTGGTGAGGATCTGACAGCGTTCCCTCTTTGACTAGCTAAGCTAATTCTTTGTCCGAGGTAGCTGCCAGCTCATATCGGTCTCGTGTGACGTCCACTAACTTCTTTGCTGTTTTTTTTTTTTTTTTTTTTATGTTAGAGAGGCCAGACAAACGAACTAGTGGGTCACCTGATGTTAAATGATCACCACTGTCCATAGACACCCGCAGCGCTTTACGCGATGCCAGTGCGTTGTCGGCCCTAAAAGGGAGAGGAAAAAGGAAAGGAAATAGAGGAGGGGGAGAGGTATTGGGCCCCCGGCGCTCTCACTGACCGTACGAAACGCAGCAGGAAGTACTGCTGCTTCACGCCGGTGTTCTGTGAGAGGGTGGTACTGCCCCGGACGAGCCGGCCCATTCGTGATGCAGCGGCTAGCTACAACATGGCTCTACCACTACTGTTACTGTCTGTGTGCTGTTTTCTCATACAGCCTCATAGCAGTAGGACCGCACGTATCAAAGACGGACGCTTATGCTCTATCTTCCACATCGCGTTGTACTCGTCTATAATTACAAATGACATGTAGGAAACTTGAGGTAGGAGAGTCTATCCGGAAAATGTACCACGGAGTTAATTACACGAATATTCTCAAGACCACAGCTTAAAAAAAAACCCAAACATGCCAAAATTTTCCGAACCATCCATTTTGCTTACCCATGACTAATTTGAGGAAAAAACCAGTGTTGGATTGGAATAGTTGTTGAAGGAAAAAGACTCAGATTACTATACTTACGAGCTTGTATGACGTATTATATTTTGACTACAATCTCACCAATTTTGAGAATTTTAGACCAAACCTTTAAGTTTATATGTGCAACATAATTTATGGATTCACCACATCACACTATTTAGCATATTACCCATTTCCACCATAAAAAAACCGGCCAAGTGCGAGTCGGACTCGCGCACCGAGGGTTCCGTACAAATTTATATGTATCTATGAACATCCAGTCTTAGCAGACCCCTGCTCCTAAGAAAAATGTGCGCAGTGTGGGATCATTGTAAATTGGTTACTGACATAGACAGAAAGACAAAAAAATTTATGCTTTTCGCAATTTTTCCTTTATCTGAGCTATAAGACCTTGCTTTGTACCAAATTTCAAGATTCTGAGTTCACGGGAAGTACCCTGTAGGTTTTAATTCCCTTGCGAGTTTCGAAAATATGCAGAAATTTGCAGTATAAACGGCTGTATCTTTTGATTGCGTTAGCTTAGAAGCTTTATTTTTTCACAGCTCCAAGGAGCAGTAGACTTGAGTATTGGATATAAATTTCAGTTTGATACTTCCTCGCGTTCCTGAGAAAAAGGGTCTTGACAGACGGACGGACGGACAACAAAGTGATCCTATAAGGGTTCCGTTTTTTCCTTTTGAGGTACGGAACCCTAAAAATCACCTTTTTATATAAATTTCGCTTTTAGAAATGGATGTTTTTGAATTGAGTGTTTTATTAGTGGACTTTATCGAATCAATACGTATGTGTTATCTAGTTAGATGACGGATTCTGACCTTAGGAACAACCGGTTTCTACGAGGCTTGTAGCGAATTATAGGTAACCTAGCTGGATTTATAATTTATATCTAGGGGCACAGCAGTGCCCCCGCCAAGCCAAGTCGAGCGTTTCAAAGCGAAGCATTTCGGCATATTTTCACGCTTCTGTCTAGCAGTGGTCGAATATAGCGGGAGGCTGAAATTCTGTTCAGTTAACTTACTTAGTACTTCCACAATAACTAGGGAGTTGAAATTTGGCACTTGGTGCCCACAATAAACGAAGCCTTCAAAATCTCGATTTTCGAAGATTTGGAGTACCTGGTACCTAAAACGAAACCTGGCGAAACAATAAGAGGTTCTGAATAGTCGTCTTGGTAAAAAAATCATGTAGTAAGCGATTTCGCATAGTCAAAAAATAAATCATATATCTAAGTAGGTTCCCACAAAATATAAAATTTTAACTAAAATTACATGTTTTCTTAAATATACCTTGCCTTGGCTGTTTATTAGATAAGTATCGCTACTTTTTATAAACAAATCACTTCAATCGAGACTTGGCGCGTTTTTACAGCATGTTTTCGTTGGGATATTTTATTTACCTTGTATGCATTTTTGCGTGTATCCTTTCGGTTCTTTTATTATGAGAATTCCTAATCAGTATCAGTAGGTTCAGGGTGAATGCAAGTCGCTTCTAACCGTAATGATTGGGCATCAATGAGGGAGGCCTATGTCCAGCAGTGGACGTCCTACGGCTGAAATGATGATGATGATGATGATAATCAGTATCATTTAAAAAAAAATTTTAAAAATCTCAACCGCTAAGTCTAGAAGACCTGAAATTTTCCACACGTGTTCTGCTTTCAATCTAAATGAATGAAAACCACAGAAATTCCCATAAAAAAATCGTATGATTCCGGAATTTTAATTAAATTGTCAGACCTAAGTGACCTAAGTGAGTTTTTGTCCAAGGTAAAGTTCCCACGGGATACAGATTAAGTTACAAACAATATTCTTATGAATATTTTTTTGTTATTGTCATGCATGTTTACAAGCAAATGAGGAAAAAGACAGTGCACTGCTAATAACTCTAGTATTCGATTTATAAACACAAGAGCTTTCATGTTTTTTTTTAAACATAGACACTTAAAGTTTTTAAAATTCGAACGTCCATCCTTGATCCGGTTGCCCAAACAGCCACCCGGTTTTTTTCCAGTACTTATAATTTTATAAGCAAGATGAGTTGACATTGGTGTTGCCTGTGGAAAGGACTTTACCTCCACGTCAAGGCCGGCTTAAGGCTAAAATCAACAATGAAAGTTGAGTAAGTCAGGATCAATCCATATATTTTAATGGCGCCTAAAAGAAGTCAATGAAAAACTGTTACAATAAAAGCTATGGAAATAAAATAGTTATCTGAATTAAATATTTGTAGCTTAGATAAAATTTAATGCATTCGTGATAGGATAGACTTATAATGCTGACAAAGGATATCGGTAAATGTGTCGTTAAATTGCCAAGTAATAAAAAAAAATTGTTTATTTCGGACCATTACAAATCCATAGTGCTTGTTAGTAGGTAGGTACAGTACACTTCGACTGTTAAGAGGCGAATTGACTCAAACGCCCCCTGGGTGATAATGAATTTTATACATTTACATTACGCCGATTCCAATCAGGTATAACTTCAATATAATGTTGCCAGTAATGGAATTATGCTCGATTTCGTGTTATTTTTATAGATCCACGTTGGTTTTGACGGAAATAAAAACGTACGGTCGGCCAAGAAAGGAGATCTAAATATCGGTAAGATTGACTTTTCCTACTGAAGTTTCTAAGTGAAGCCTTTCGGTCTCATTGTATCATGACGTGCAAATGAACATAATCCGTAGGGCGGTAGACCATATTTTTGACTGACTGTACCTATCACATATATTATTTCTTATAAGAGCTTAGGTCATTAAAAACATGAAAATTTAAAATCCTGTCATATTAAGAATCATCAAAGCACATTTCAGAAATTAAAAAATCAGTACATGAATTAACGAGAGTAATGTTTTTGCGTAGAATTAGAAATTCAAAGCTGTTCTTTTATACGGTTATAAAATTAGTTTTAATGAGCACCTTTTAAGATCAATTGTATTGTTGTATCGATATATATCGATTGACAATCGCAAAAAGTGTGACTGCGATCTACGCTATCATTGTCTGCGCGTGATTATAGAGCACGGTAGAAAATGTGAGAAAGTAAGAGTTAATATCGATACACGCAGAAAGTAAACCTAAAGACACTGACACTTGTCATACAGAGCGCTCAAATAAAATCCTACTAATATTTATAAAATGATTTGTATTTGTTTTATTTTATCCTACAAATATTAAAAATTTGTACGTTTGTCATTCCATCATGCAAAAAAGATGAGAAAGCTATTTTTATCCCGGAAAATTACATAGTTCCCCCGGGATAACGATAAAAGTACGTAGACAAAGTCGCCCGTGCCGCCTAGTGCTTGATATGATATCATCAATATATATGTTTAGGCAGTCGATAAAAATATGTCGTACCTTTGTGGAACCTTTTTCGAAGAAAATATAACATGAAGCCCAGGGGGGGCACACTTACATATATCATCACTTTTCATGCGACTACAGCGATCTCTGGTGTTTGCCGAAGAACTAAATTAGCGGCCATCTTGGTTGACTTGTCAAACTTGTCAGTTGTCATTCATCGGCCATGGCCATGGCGTACCAAATTGTACGGTCAAGGACTTTAATTGATAGGCCACTTGCCAATGTTCGTATTTTAGCCGTATAATGCAAATCGGGTTTAGCCGCTTATACTTCGTATATGCTGATTTGAATTAGACGGCTAAAATACGAATAGTGGCAATTAGCCTATCAATTAAAATCCTTGACTATACATTGCTATAGGTACGCGTATCTATAGCTGTACATCACTACCAACATATAGATATAGATAGGTATACATCTATAGAAACGTCACATTAGTTCTTGAGCAGCCGTAGGGCGGCAGCACCTTCCATACATGCATATTTGACCATAGAGTTGCCACTCTTGTTCATAAAATATTACAATACTCTTTGATGAAGCCATACCAATATCGATCAAAGAAGTCGTGGGAATGGTTATGAAAGGTTTCCGTACAAACATTTCTTCTTGTTTAACTCGGTATACGGACACTAACAACATCATAAACATAAATAATGAATTAAATGGCTTCTTTTATAATTTCACCAATTATTTATATTATATGAATTCCCCGCTCTTCACAAAAACAATTCTGCATCATGGCAATGACAACGAAACGAAACGATGACACGAAAATTTATGGCCAATCAATAAATTCCAATGTTGAATGTTTAAAATCAGAACGAGCTCAAAAACTTGTCTTTTTGTTTTTTTACAGAGGCAGCAGCTGCCTGGAAAGGTAGCCAGTCCTAAAATATCTGGCCTTCGACTGAACATGGATGTGTGAATAAGTGAGTATTTTATTCATTTCGCATTATAAGGTTACACTAAAAAACGCAGTGTATTGTTTCACTGAAATAGAGAGAGACAATAGAGGATACAAAGAGAGAGGTGCATAAGGAAACCTTCTTGTGCATTGTTGCGCCAAAATTTAATGCTTTTAATGAAACTGTTCAGTCAGAAATCTTGAAACTATGCAGTGGTCTCTTGTGTTCTTAAAAAAATTCTGAGTTCACGTAATTAAAACATATACGTTTTTAAAAAAAGCCATGCCAAAACCATGGAAATCAAAACCAAAGAATTATGGAATTTGTAGAAAAGTATGTGTTCATACAGCTCATGTAAATGGAAAATTCAAAAAATCACTAACCATACAGAATTACTTTTTCTTTCATACATATCTTATGAAGTGCGTACTACCTACCAACTAATTGTAGCTTACTTTTTTTTATGTGCTTAAGAGAATTTGTTTAGAAATCTCAGAGCGTGAGTTTTATATAAAAACGTGAAAATACGAGAAAAGGGTGATAATGCTCTCTACCTACCGTTTAATTTTACCCAAAATTAGTAACTAAAGTAGATAAAGTGGTTTATAAATTACTCCCCAACTTTACAAGTTAGTTACCAACACCCTCGTCCAACAACTAACTCATTTAAAACCGTTTAAGAGCACTTGTTAATCTTCTGTACAGTTCACGATCAATTTAAGCTAGTGGCACTAGTGGCAGCCATTGGAAAATGTAGGGCGACCTCTTTGCCGGCTTTGTGGAGTTACGCTTCTGTTTCACTGTTTACGTGTTACTTGCTTTTGGGGTTCCGTAAAACTAGAGAAAATAGACGTTTAATATTAAGAAATACAATATATTTACCTTTTTCCTCCGCTCACACCAAGTACCACTTCAGTAGCGCAGGAATAACGCCAGAAGATTGTAAGTTCATTGTTATATTAAATGCCTAAATCTAAAATTAAAAACGTGAAAGTAATTCGATTTGTCTGTCTGTTGCCTCTTCATACTTAAACTGCTGAAGCGATTTAGATGAAATATGGTATGGAGATAGAGACCCTAGGAAGGGCATATAAAAGTGTTTGAAAAAATGTTGTTTTAAATATAAGTTTTTTTTTGACTGTACTTTTTCTTCACTATACTTAGAATAGAATAGAATAGAATAGAATAGAATAGAATAGAATAGAATAGAATAGAATAGAATAGAATAGAATAGAATAGAATAGAATAGAATTTCATTTATTACTTGGGTTGTCAAACTAAATTTTTTTTGAAGTCCGTTAAAAATAGAAGTCATTCTGCCCTACATAAATTTAAAAGTGTGCGGCATTCTTTATTCAAGACCGACTCACGCTTGCCGTCTGCCAGAGACAAGCGACCGAGGACACCGTTTTATTTGAACACTGTCGCACTCTACTGAAGACTCTCAATACAACTTTTTGTGGGTCGTTGCATTCACACTTACTGTTATTTTAGTTCTGTCCCAATCGTTCTTTATAGCCCTTTACGAAACGAATTGCACTGTATTTTATTGTTCTCCAGAGGTACGCTTTAGAATCCATCACGAAAGTTTCAGCTTTTAGACAGCGAAAAAGTCTGTGGTTAGGTAGTTCTTTTTAATTTTGAATGTCGTCTTCAACCGTAAATCAGCATACACTGTGGATGTCGTTGTCATGCAACTGCTAGCTAGTGTCAACAACTTTGTCTGCGTCCGGGAATTTGGCCCGGGATATACATGCCTGTAGCTTGCACATTTTTGTCCAGTAGCTGGCCCATGTACGTCAACCTTCATACAAATATGACACAACCATGCGAGCAACTTGCACAAAAATATGCAAGCTACAGGCATGTGTTGTGTATTGCGGGCCTTTCGCATTATAACTAGTCCTACTGGGGCTACATTCAGAAATGGCCCTACACGGTGTGCGAGCGGTAATTCGATCGTTTGCGAGAGGATAGGGATGAGAGGTTAAGGCTGAGATTGGGATGAGCCTTATTTTTTTCTTTCTGGGAAAATAAGGCTCATCCCAAGCTTAGCCCAAACCTCTCGCAAACCAGTGATTTTTGGCGTTCCTGAATAGCAGTTCATCCCTATTGTAACACCGCAAACCTCCGTGGTGCGCAACTGGCCGCTTACAGAAAAACAAAATTCTAAATTCTGAACTATTGATTTTCTTTTGTTTTTTTTTCACGTCATTGGCTCTACAATTTGGCAAGGCTTATGCCGAAATTTAATTTCTTCAATATATAATTATAATTTATACTCGGTAATAATACTAATTTACCGAGTTGTTTGTATTTTAAAGGGCTGCCGCTATTGCAGGTACTGTAAATATTATTTGTTAAGTTCTTTCTCTGTATTTTCTTATACATAAATTGTGAAACCTAATCCAAGTCTCGTTTAGTTTTCTTTCACTGACCTAGGCACTAAAACGAGACTTGGATGGGTTCTTCAAGCAAGCAGTAAAGCAGGGTATTTCTTTCAGCCCTTCTTTATACTGTATTATATTTTATTTACCTACTACATAGTCTCTTATTTCTCCGACCGGCTAGCCGGTTACACTATCCTCTCGCAAACGATCGAATTACCGCTCGCAAACCGTGTTGGGCCGTTCCTAAATTCAGCCCCTGCTCGGCACAGGCATCCTCTCAGATTAAGAGGGCTAAAGCTAAGGCTAGTTCCCAGTGCGGATTGCGAATTCCACATTGAGTTGCTTCGCATTGTGCAGTTCTAATTGAGAGGCCATTGGTCAAAACACAAGGCTAGCACGGCCTACTGAAATGATGTTACATATGTATATCAGCCTATTTATTTAGTTAGCCTATTTTCCAGTCTTGTGGAAAAAAGCCCAGTAGTTCGTCTTGACTACATATCCAGTGTTACGCACCAGCGGCATTAAGTAGGCAGAAATACAAGCCATCCATCCCTTTGCTATCGTGATCCTTGTCCGATGATGTAGGGCAGAAATTAAAAAAACTAAAAACACGCTTTTCTTCGGTCCTGTCGGTGGGTGCATTGTCCGGTGCCAAATTTCGAGTTAATCCGACGTTTTCAAAGGGACAAAATCATGTTCCAAGTTTCCGTTACATACTACCTAACATACGTATGAAGCTAATAAAAGCGTGTTAAAAAGCTTTAAACACTGGTGCTATCGATGGTAATAACTGGGTAGGAACTTATTTAAATAGGTACTGAAACGACGTTATATCATGCCTATCTATTTGTCCTATTTTTATCCGCACCCCTTTTCGTTCGTCACTTTTCGACCTTAACTCGTTGACATAGAGTCGAAAAGTGACGAAACTTTTCATTCCGCGACTGTACGAGGGTCATAAACAGCGTAAGAAACAAAAGTTGTCTCTCCTGTGGACATAAATTTAGCGACTCCGAGTCAGCAAACTTAAATGGACCGAAAGTTGGTCAGGCGTCCCACACGCTGATGTAGACTTGGCTAAAATTTTTTGGCTATAAGATAAGATAAGATAAGATAAGATAAGATAAGATAAGATAAGATAAGATAAGATAAGATAAGATAAGATAAGATAAGATAAGATAAGATAAGATAAGATAAGATAAGATAAGATAAGATAAGATAAGATAAGATAAGATAAGATAAGATAAGATAAGATAAGATAATAATTTATTATAGACCCTTAACTTTTGCCATGTCCGCAGGAGAGACGTGAAAAAAAACTTGATCATTAACGTTGTGCCGTCTTACGAATCCCCCTCACCCCCCCCCCCCCCCCCCCCTCAAAAATAAAATAACTACTCATTTGTTTTTAGATCGCTTTTTGTTGATCATATGTTTAATTATGGTTGCTCTCAGTAAGTAGAAAGTGTATTAGTCAATGATTTTAATTATAAAGGTACTAAATAAATAAATAAAATCTTTGCGATTGCGAACGCCCATGTTTATAAACATGAGATTAGTTCTTTGTCATCGAATTAGGAACAAATCGAACATGAGTGCGTACAGCAACAAAATCCTGGAATCCGACTAGGATGGAATTTGGAATCCGGCGAAGAAGGAACTAATTGAAAATAAGCGTATAAGTTATCTTTGCGTTTTGGGACATCCTGTTTGGGCCGAGATGATAGCATCGTTTCAATATTTAAGTAGTTAAAGTACTCGGTTATTTATTAGCATCGATAGGCCAGTGTTAAAAGCCTTATATCTCAGGCTACCCTACATCATTGGGCGAGGATCTCGATAACAAAGGTATGAATGGCTCGTCTTTCCGGCGGCGGCATTGTTGTCGCGGCCTTGCTTTCGCTCGGTTAGGAAATTAAAACTAAAACTCGATTTACTCGGAACGATACCTTGTTTATTTCGAGTGTCGGTGGTCATTGGATGTATTGTTAATTGTGGCTAGATTGTAACAATTGGACTTTAAAGCGGATCATTTGTTTCATACAAATGATTTATTCAGGCCTATTCTCATTTAGAAGCTTTTACAAAAACTGCGGGAGACTATTGAATGAATGAATGAAAAATAAAAAACACAAACAATTATTACTATTAAGACAATACAATTTTAAAATATAAAAAAAAACAATAAAAAATAAAAAACAAGCAAACAAAAAAAATTAAATATAATAAAAAAAATAATATATTAAAAGTGTACGAAAAATGTCCCGCCTCAGCATAAATGCGGACTCCTGGGGTGGAGCCAGCGCTGGTCTTAAAAGTATTTTCATAAACTGAACATTCTCATTTTATTGCAAAATATAAATCATAAATATCATAATATTTCTTTTCTTAGCCTATATTTGTGTCCCACTGCTGGGCAAAGGCCTCTTCTCTTGGCTTCCACATCTCCCTATCCAGAGCTATATTTGGCCACTCCCTCAGTTCCGCGTGCAGGTCGTCTCGCCATCTCTGCCTCGGCCTGCCTTGACGTCGGTGCCCGGTCGAGCGATACCAACCAATACCAAACGTAGGGGTGCCCCCTTCGCATTCCTTAGTTATAATAATTTTAAATATTTAAAGATTGTAACTAAGTATAAGATAAATTTTTTTTGTAACATTAATTGCAATAAACAGATTAATTTTTTTTTTCAACAACGTGGCTGAGTATGTTCATCTTTTTTGGTGCATTCAGATGCACGTCTTAGACCCTTTTTAAGCTTGGTGGTAATTTTACCAAACATCAGCGATTTGAGTTTTGGAGCGCAATGTGTGTAATCTCTTATATCTAAAATAGGTATGCATAGAATTTCTGTAAGATTAATTTTAAAGATATATATGTACTTCTGTTGAGACGGAGTGAAGACATAAGTGTTCAGACCAAATCGTTATTAGAAATCCACGTCTTGATCTGCTCTCCTTAGAATGGGACTAGGATTTAGACTGTCATGACGCGATCGATCGTTTCTGTCTAAACGTATCAACTTCACTTCACTGAACTCAAAACGTTTGTTTTAAAATATTAGCTACCTAAACTGACACCTGTATTTGCGCATACGGTGTTCTAGATTTTAATTAACATAAGAGCGCTCTACTGACCTATTAAACAGTAAATTAATGTGTAGGTTACGTGTAGCAATATTACTCTGCGAGAATGTGCTAACATTATATTCAAAATTGGAACATCGTTGGAAGGATTTGAATTCATTTCTGTGGTGTCAATCATAATAATAAAAGATGAACGAAAAAAAAGAAAGTACAAGGTACTTTGAAGATACTTTAAATTAATTGAAGTGGTAATTTTTGTAAATTTCAAAAAATACTGCATAAATTTAATTTAGAGTGTCCATACTTTGAGTTTGTGATTTAATTAGAATAGATGAACAACTAGCCGACGCTTTTTTGCCATTGGAACCATTTCAACCATATCATCATCTCAGCCGGAAACTCTTCATCTGCATGTACCTAATTAAAAGCCGGAAACAAAGGCTTCCTTGGAAGCAAGCCACGGAAAAATTGTAAGTATTTCTAATTATGCTGAACATAAACTTAATAAAATTCTCGTGGCTTGGTGCCAAAGAAGAAGCGTTTCCGCGTTGTGTAGTTACCTGTCCCTAAACGTTATGCAAATTAGTTAAAGATGACTCGTACGGATCAGAGTTAACTATGTAATTCCGATTTTAGTGCATTACGAGAGTTAAATGTGTTGATAAATATCAAACTCCAATATGTCCGCAATAAATTACATGGAGATGTGATCCTTATAATGACGGCTATAAGGATCATATCTCCATGTCATTTATTGTGGACATATTGGAGTTTGATATTTATCAACTGAAATAGTCTCAAAATGTATGGAACTGTCATCTCTCAGGGTTAACGATTTAATCCTCATACCGTGCAAGCTGTTTGAGCCACAGAAGAGTTAACCAAATACCTCCCCAATATCGCGACCGGTAGTGCGAGCCAATTTCTCTATTCATTGCGTTTATTGTCGGGTAATCATAACGCGGAAAGTGTCTCGGCCGCGCAATGAATAGCAAAAACACTGGCCACGCCACCGGTCGCATGTTGTGACCAGAATTCGAAATTCGAAGTTCGTATCGAGCCGTCTTAGAACTATTAGCGTGAAGGGATCAGCACGATACGAAGTTTGAAAATCGAACTTTGTAGTACCTAGAATCAGACCAAGATAAGTCTGCAATGGTTTTGATAGCACGCGCAGTGCGCTTGTTATTTATACGTCATAATTTCATAGAAGTTTGACGTTTAATATAACACTTGCACTGCGTGTGCTATCAAAATCGTTGCAGATTTATCTTGGTCTGACTCTATAAGGCCATAGGCGCGAGCCGTGCGCAGGAAGCCGTCGCATCACAAATCACCATCTTTTCCTGCTGTTTGTTTCCTTTGATGATCGTAGGACAATAATAGTGTTATGACATAACGATTTAGAATAGAATAGAATATCTTTATTTGCATTGAATGGGTTACAATTAGGACTTAGATATAATGGGAAATGATCACCATCCCCAATTAATATCAACAACGGAACTGATCTGCTGCCGGCCTTCAAAGGAAGTATAACCCTTTTTTTGAAGAGCTCCGATGTCATAGTTGTCTGGAAACACTGGCTCCAGAGTATTGATTTCACAATTTCACTGGTCGTCTAGTAATGGATTGATTTGAAATTTGGTATGACAATGCTATTGCAATTTTTAGGTTATACTTACTCGTAATATTTAACTACCTATTTCTAGAACTTCTAAATCCGCCTTTCCTTGCCTGCATCATAAAAGGTCTTCGTACAAAACTTCCAACTGTAACCAAGAAAGCCGTTGTGGCCTAATGGTTTGACCTAATGCCTCTCAAGCAGAGGTTCGTGGGTTCAAATCCTGGCTTGCACCTTTGAGTTTTTCGGAATTTATGTGCGAAATCACATTCGAAATTTACCATGGGCTTTGTGGTGAAGGAAAACATCTTGAGGAAACCTGCGAAGAAATTCGATGGTGTGAGTGAAGTTCCCAATCCACACTGGGCCCTCGTGGGAACTACGGCCCAACCCCTCTCATTCTAAGAGGAGGCCTGTGCCTGCAATGGGACATATATAGACTGGGATGATGATTGAGTTTTCATCCACGGTGAAGGTCGTTTTATACTCAGATCTTAGGCTGTAACGTTATTCTGATTTGGGTCTAAGCTGGCCGTTGATGAGTCAGTTTGTAAGATATAAGTATGTTTTCCATCTTAAGTATACATACTGAGACTGAGACATCTTACTTATGTGACTACTTCCGCAATAAATACGTACTTAAGATTTATAATAATATATGATTACACTATTACTATGATGAAATGTAGGTATGTAACATAATATAAAATTCCACAGTCATTAGTTCTATCATTTTTATCCTTCACATTTCTTGTGCTGACTCGGCCACCTCACTGTTTCTGTTTATAGGTAACGCCACCAGAGTTGAGGCCACGAACACAACCACATCTCATGTAATCACAGCGGGATTTTGAAGTTGTGTTGACGTTTAACGACAACACAACGTCAAAATCCCGCTGTCATTACATGAGATATGCTTGTGTGCGTGACCTCAACTCTGGTGGCGTTACCTATACTATCGCGTAGTTTTCATTACCCCTTTCAGACCCGGCCAATACAATTGTGACGTTTAATGGCAATTAAAATTGAACTTTATATCATTTTGAAATTTGAACTTTACATCATTTTGGGGATTCCAAATTTAAAGATAACTTTAGTAAATTTCACAAAGTCCATTATTGTAACACTTTTCATTCTCACTTGGGTTCGAAAGGGTTACTTCATATTATTATAGGAAGTTAGTGTCATTGTGAACGTTATTAAAATATTGTATAATACATAAAAGTCACTAAACCTAATTTAAACGGTGCGAGTAATATTGTAAGTCGTAGTGGCCTAGTAAGTGGTTTGACCTATAAGTACTCCATTTAATTTAGAATTAGAAACCACAACAACATTATATTGCGGCTCGTGAACTGTAATCTCTTCACAATTTGTACTAGAGTAACAATTGACGACACGCAAATAAAGTGACATTGAAACAATTTTATTTTGCGGCTCCCAGACTATTGTACTGTACTATTTGCTAGGTAAAAAATAGTTGACGAGCCGCAATATAATGATGTTGTGGTTTTCAATTCTAAATTAAATGAAGTATAAGGCCTCTCAAACAGTGAGTAGTGGATTCGAGCCCGGACTATACCTTGACAAGCTCGTGCGCGGCGCTCGGCGGAACCCTGTCGCAGGGAGCCTCTGCTGTCCTTAACAAGATTATTTTTAATAAGTGCGGCAAACGCTGACTGCGACAGGGTTCCACGGAGGGTCGCGTACGAGCTTGTCGGATTACAGCGCACCTCTGAGTTTTTGAAGTGAAACTTCTAATGCGACTTCCAACAAGGTCGCGTTAAACGTTTAACGCTAACATGGAGGGGGTATGAGAGCATTAGTATATGTACTGCCGAAGCAAGTAATCTCGCATTGTATATATATAATGTGACCATACGTCCCGTTTTGAACGGGACTGTCCCGCTCTCAGGTACTCTATCCCGGTGTCCCGGAAAACAAGTTGGGGACACGAAAAAGTCCCGTTTTCATAACATTTAAAATAACCACACGTAAGCGCTAGTCGAACACGTATTTTTGCGATAAAGAAGTTGTGGACAGAAAAGAAAACTCAATTATGTAGATTTCTATATGTATATTTGAAGTATGTTAACAGTAATTGTTAAAGATAACATTTCAAAAATCTTGCCAAAAGTTAGCTAGTTAGTTAAGTTGGAAATGCGAGTGTGTATGTGTTTGGATTTTTTTTTTTAAATTTGTTATTTTCCATATATTTTCTTTGTTTTTTAAATAAACTACTAGCAGTTGGAAATTGTCACCCAATACTGAGTTCATACTTATATTTGCCCATCGGAAAAAAATACGAAATTGGGTGTGGTAAGACGTTTGTTATTGTAAAAAAGTTTAACTTTGCTCAAAATATTCTTAAAAATTCGTTGTCCCGTTTTAAAGTGACAAAAAAATGGTCACGTTGTATATACATATACTAACGAATGTTAAAAACTTCGACAGTGCGATGCAGAACTCATACTGTCTGTGCCAATTTGTATGAGACTTGATAAAAGCGCCATCTAGTGAGTAATTTAAACACATAGATGCGTAAGTAAATTTAGTTCTTTAAGTTATTGCAATAAGGTTCATATTGATGTTAAGTGCCTTTTTCATTTCCACATTACGAAGTTTCACTTCTTCCGCGCGGAGGAGCTGCACGCACGATTTTTCCGATAGTGTGTGAAGTCACAGTTTGCACTTGGCCCGCGTGGGACTACGATCAAACTCCCTCATTCTGAGTTGCTGATCCTGCAGTGGGACGTATACAGGGTTATTTTGAATTCACTGACATCCTCTTAACCCTGAATTCCTATCACTCAAACAAATTTTTTAACGACCGCTTTAGCCTAGTTGGTAGTGACCCTGCCTACGAAGCAAGAGGTCCTGGATTCAAATCCCGGTAAGGGCATTTATTTGTGTGATGAGCACGAATATTTGTTCCTGAGTTATGGATGTTTTCAATGTATTTAAGTATTTATTTATCTATATAAGTATGTTTATCGTCGTCTAGTACCCATAGTACAAGCTTTGCTTAGTTTGGGACTAGGTCGATTTGTAAAATTAAAAAAAAAAAAAGTTTTTTGTTTTACGACTTTTTAAAATGAAGCACTTTTTTCCCATACAAATACACAGAGTATCGTAAAAATAAGAGGAAATCTCAAATTTTCAAAACGTTATTACACCAAAAATATTAAGTTATGACAAAAGCCGTAAAACAAAAAACATTTGTTTAAGTGGTAGGAGTTTAGGGTTAAAAGGATGCTAGTGAATTACAAATAACCCTGTATAGGCTGGAACAATGATGATGATGATGACGATAAGAAATTTGTTGTAGAGTTAGTTGTAGAGTTGCGGTACATTGCGTCGATTGATCGATCAGTTCTAGTCATAGCGGCAGCAACGTAATAGTACATTACTGCAGCGGCCGCGAAATAGGGGATTGCCGGCCGAGTAGTTATAGATGGCCGAGTGTTAACGAGGCCATCTAGAGATACGAGGCCGGCAATCCCTGTTCGTGGCCAAGGCTTGTATAGAGTTTTTCTCAAACATGCATCACCATCACCACCATCATCATCATCACCATCATGATCAACATCATCATCAACATCATCGTCATCACCATCACCATCATCATCATCATCATCATCATCATCACCATCATCATCATCACCATCATCATCATCATCATCACCATCATCATCACACCATCATCATCATCTCATCATCACCATCATCATCATCATCATCATCGCCATCATCATCATCATCATCATCTTACCTTACCTTAAATAAGCGTAGTGGCAGAATGTCTTAATGAACCAAAACGCAAATATTGCTTATAGTTTTTTTTAATGGCTAAATGCTATGATGCCATAGACCTATAAACGTCATGGTATGAAACAATAGACGATCACTTTGCTGGCCTTGGCCAGCAAAGTTGTATGAAATTCCATTATTGACCTCTCGTCTCGTCGTCCTCCACCACCGGCTGCACCTGCACCTGCAACGTGACACTTCGTGGCGTATTATAAGGAACATAACGTCAATATTTCATAGCATGTTTGAGAAAAGAAATTAGTCCCGTATCGTCTAAAGTTTTTTGCGTGATTATGGACACCGGCTTTAAGCTCTGAAGTTTTAAATTCAAACTCTGTATGGTACTTCCCGCTCACGCGCATAGTATTTAATAAGCGAGCGAGAGGGACGGTACGATACGAACTTCGAATTTTGGAGTAGCTCTCCAGGCCGTATACTACAAAATTCGAAATTTGAACTTTGAACGTGTTATCCTGCTCACGCTTATAGTATTTGATAAGAGAAAGGGACGATACGCTAAGAACTTCGATTTTCGAACTTGATAGACCTCTTCCACTGCGCCTGCGCCGATGACGTCACGCAATCGTGCGTCGACCGCCATTAGCAATAGGAAGCGAGTTCAGGGACACCCTGCGATAATTTTATAACCGAATAGAATAGTGCTTTGCTATTTATATTATAAGTATCTGACTAGTTGATGCTCGTGACTTTGTCTGCATCGCATTGGGTTGGGAGGATTTTTAAGAGTTTGACTGAATTTCTGGCTTTCGTTCGCCCCGCACCCGCTTTCCTTTGTACAGTCAAGAGCCACCATGGAACCTTTTCAAAGGAAAAGACTTCACGATTTTCCTTGTTAAGTAATTAATGATATGTCACTATGACGTTTACTGTGAAATGGTTCCATGGTGGCTCATGAATTAAAGTCCTTGACCGTACCGTTAAAATGTCCTTTTTGTCACGCCCGCCTTTTATCCGATCTTTTCGAATTTTGAAATAACAACCAACTGATTATCCGGTGTAAAAATTATCTAAGTTTCCTTCAAAGCTCAAAGTCAATGCCATAGGTGTTAGAATTAATAATGCCGTGCATTATTAAACTGTTTAGTGCCTGTGATGTTTAGCACTTGGGATATAAATAAAACAACTGTTGCTTGGTGTCTAGGTAGCACGGGGTAGAAGCAGTGTCCGCTCTGTGCCAGGGCAGAGCTCGGACTGCCGTGCGGGGCGCTGCCCCCACCCTTTACTTACTATTTATTTATGATCAACTAGCTTTTGCCCGCGACTTCGTCCGCGTAGAATTCCAATTTGTGGTAAAGCTTCTTCATCTCTTTCATTGTATAAAACAAAAATCCGGCACCGGCAACATCCATCATTATTATCATTTCATCATGAGTATCAGTTAGTGAATATTATAAATCCCGTTTATTCCCTATCCCGCGGGAATTTCAACAAATTTGTCCTTATTCTTTGCAAAATTACACTTATTTTTATCCCGCGGGTATTTTGCATTTTCCCCGAGAAAAGTAGCCTATGTCCTTAAAGCTTTCTACCGATAAAAGAACCCACGAAATCAGCCGCGTAGTTGAGTTCACTTATTTTTTTCCCGTGGGAATTTTGATTTTTCACGGAGAAAATAGTCTATGTAAGTAAGGGTTAGTGTAGCTACTCACTAATAGGTGAAAGAAATTTTCAAATCAGCCCTGAAGTGAAATTCACTTCTTAATATCCCAGGGGAATTTTGCATTTTACCGAATAAATAGTAGGTAGCCTATACCAATAAAGGATAGTGAAGCTTTCTATTGGTGATTTTTTTTTAAAATGAGCTCCGAAGTTGAATTTTCTTTTTTCTATCCCTTGGGAATTTTGCATTTCCCCGGAAAAAAGTAGCCTATGTCAATAAAGGATAGTGTAACTTTTTACTGGTAAAAGTTTTTTTTTTTAATCGGCTCGGAAGTTTCAGAGATTATCTATCCCACAGGAATTTCCAAAAATCCTGCAATAAGTTTTTTTGTTGTTATGGTCATTTTCGTTAATACTGTATTTGAAAAGATTAGTAATTGTAGTTACGGAGATATGGTCCAGTTGATTTGAGTACCTACATATATAAATCCTGATTTAACTTTATCCCGTGGAAATTTTCAAAATTCTTTATATTCGCTTTATATTCTAATAGTCTAATTGCATGCCCAATTTGTACAGTTTAGTAATCTTCGTTATGGGCATAGGGTCACTCTTGATGAAATATATAAATCCCGATTATTCCTTATCCCGTGGAAATTCCGGAAAATCCTTTCTTATCGGATGCCTACGTCATACAAAGAACACACCCTCCACGTTTTAGGTCTCTACATACAGCGGTTTAGGCTGTGCGTTAATCCGGCAGTCAGTCATTTAGGACTTCAGGACAAAGCATTTTATATGTATTTGCATTGCACCAAGCTTTTATGCGAGTTCAACAATGATATTTGAATACTCAATTCGATTTTATTCGAAAAAGGTTGAACTCGCATAAAAGCTTCATCATCATCATCATTTCAGCCGTAGGACGTCCACTGCTGGACTTAGGCCTCCCTCATTGACGTCCAATCATTACGGTTGGAAGCGACTTGCATCCACCCTGAACCTGCGGCCTTCACCAAAACGTCCGTCCATCTCGTTGGTGGACGTCCCACGCTGCGCTTGTACCTAAAAGCAAAAGCTTGGTGAAATGCAAATACTTAATACATATAATTAGCTATTATCAGAGATCAGATCAAGACGTGGTTGACAAACGTAGACAAAAATGGTTTGCAATATTTGAAGTTTCGTTTCGTTTACAATGTGTCAAAATAAAATGTAATTTAAATCAAAAGCACTAAGGAGTATTGATATCAACTTCGAAGCAAATCACCCCCAAAATAACTTTCTACTACTTTTTGACCCCGTCAAGGGATGAATTTCAATAAAATACGAAACACGTCTTTCATCAATTCTGTTAAAGAATGTTTATGCAAAATTTGAAGTAGATTGGACCAAGGAATCACGATGTCTCATACAAACTTTGCCCCCCTTTTTTACCCCCTTAGAAGTAGAACTACGGAAAATCCTTTCTTAGCGGATGCCTACGTCATACAAAGAACACACCCTCCAAGTTTCAGGTCTCTACGATCAGCGGTTTAGGCTGTGCGTTGATCCGTCAGTCAGGACAAAGGATTTTATATGTATAGATAATAAATATAATTAAATAAATTAACATAAATATAACTAGCAATGCCACAGTGCCTATTGCCAGTGTTTTTACACGTGCAGCCTGTGGGGCAGTTTTACACAGCGGGCGTACGGCAACTTAACAATTCCAATACAATAACGCTTTCAGGGTTGGTGGGGCTGACGCGCTATTGTAGCGCTTCTTTGATGTTTGCTGAGGCTAGGGTTGCCATCTCTAAAATTTGGAAACCAGGATAAGACGCGTGAAATCCCCGGATTTTAGAGTCCAGAACCCGGACATGTCAACAGGTTTTTTCAAACATAGTCACGGGAGTGGGGGGACGGTGAAGTGTGCGCGTGTCGCGGGCGGCGACTTTAAATTTTTAAACCCGGACTACAAATGAAGCCCCCCCGGACGCTCCCCGGATGCCCTCTAAACTAGGACAAATCCGGGGAAACCCGGACGGATGGCAACCTTAGCTGAGGCACTAGTTAGTGGATGGTTTTGCGACCATCATGCGTAAACGGTGTGCCTCTCTGTTGAGCCGCTGGCGTGCACTCTAACAGTATACTCGCTGCGTTAGGTGACAGGTGGACCTCACCACTTTTAGAGAGGCGGATTAAACTTCACCAAGATGTCACTTTGTTAAGGATAATAAATGTATCGTATTGTTTCTAGTTTTATCGACAAATACCTACAGGTCGCATTTTAACCGCATCCAAGACTAACCACTGTTTGTACTTAAATTAACTTAATCGGCACGAAAAACGTATTTTAGTAAACAGGAAAGTAAGATTACGGGCTTTCCCACGCCACCGGCCATATCGTGCCCACAAATCTGAGGAAATTCTGCCTCAAGATCTTTTTTACGATTAACTTTCAAAACAAGCCATTTACTTGGAAGTTACTTCATGTGATACACGTTTGTATTTACGAACTGTGCTGTGACAATATAAGACAAGTGATGACATGGTATAACTAGTAATAGTAAGGATTGGAGGCCTACCTACACTCCTTTCGTTGCTAAGACGCCATTCGAGAACCTTTTGGCCCTATCGGCCATCAGCCCAGTACCTCTACCATGAGTTACACTAGTTTACAGTGACCGTACTCGCTAGCGACGGCGTAAATGATTTGTATGGAGAATTGTACTTCCGTAAGTGACCGCTAGAGGCGCTGTACACAATTCTCCATACAAATCATTTACGCCGTCGCTAGCGAGTACGGTCACTGTAAACTAGTGTAACTCATGGTAGAGGCACTGCTCACTGCTACAAACTTGAGTCTGGCGATTCTTTGAACTATATCGATGACTTTAGTTCTTGCGAAGATTTCATAATTTCTAACGTGATTGCGCAGAGAAACTTCAAGCGTAGCACTCTCCATGCCCCTTGAGAGACCTTGAGCTTTGTTATGAAGCTCATTGTTAGCGGCCACGTCTCAGTGCCATAAGTCATCGCTGGCAACACACACTGGTCAAAGACTTTCGACTTGAGGCACTGGTTGTGCAAGAGGTTATTATTCGTGAACCCTGGACGGACAGTTCTAAACATTTTGTCAGTATAGATATACTGAACTAAGCATTTGTTTGTTTGTTTGTTTGAGATATTTAGTTTAGTACAATCTCGGAATTTCAACGACTGTCTGATTTAATATTTTACTCAAACGAAGCCGTTGGTAAACGCTAGTGATGTACAATTTGTTCTATTTTTTTATATAATATTACGAATGTGAGTTATTAAATAAAACTTATCATTCACTTTACTTAATAGTAGTAAGTAATAAAGAACTGCTATATTTCGTCCATTGTATGTTAATTATATTTAGAAAAACTCAACAAAGAGCGTTGGTGGCACTAAAACCTGTTTTCTTAAACATTTCTGATGGTTATTTATATTTGTGACTTTGGGTCAACCACAACAAAACTAATGAGAAAAGAACTGTTACACCAGATCAGTCATTTTATTTTTCAACATTCTAAGTTTTTCAGTATCATTAGGCTTTAAGGCCGGTGCACACCAGATGCGTGTGCGTGACACGCACCAGTTGTAATGAATGAAACTGTAAGAAAGAGGCACACCATGTGCACGCATCTAGTGTGCCATCCCTCCCACAGCTCCACTCACCACAACCGGTGCGCGTGCGTGACGTGACGGGCACACGCATCCGGTCTGCCCTGGCCTTTAAGGAGGAGGATTTATTTATATTATGGACGTCTTTCGGCTGATGATGAATCCCAATTTTGATTATGTATTTTGATAGGTGAAGTCCAGTTGAGTGAATTTCATTCTGTCAAGTCACTTCTGTCTACAAACCAAAAGATATTTTTTACTTGTTAATTTTTGTTTTATGTTTTGTTTCTATTTTTATTTTTATTATTAATTGTAGATATAGGTTATTGAGTTTTAGAGACAAAGGATACACTAATAACAAGCAATCAATTCCAAGGATATTGTTTCTTCCTAAAACAATCCGTCGTCATTTGCAATTATTTCTAACAAGATTACTGAGCAATTGTTTTGTAAATAATTTACAAATCCGTGTTTCGCACGGCATTGGTTGCGATACAGACACGAATCATCTGATAACTGGAAGGTAAGTAATATTATTTTCAAAACTCGTTTCCTAGTACAGCTAACTAGGAAATAAGATTTAAAAATAATGTTTAAAAATGATCTGTACCTACGTAGCTCTCTTTATTTAAATACAAATATCAATAATCAGCACGGTCTCCATTAGAATTAGAGTAACAAGAAGACGAATATGCAGATACTAACACCAAGGATGATATAGACTGGATTAGCAGTCGCCATAGTAGAGATCGTCCGCGGGTAAATTTAACTATTTTCCCGCGGACGATCTCTACTATGGCGACTGCTAATCCAGTCTATATCATCCTTGCTAACACTAACAGATGTATAATTATTAATAACAATCGTGTAGTTAACAATAAGTACAATAATAATATTCTAAAAACCTAAAAAATACAATTAAAAACACTCAAATAACCCGCCCCAGATCGTACCAAGCGCAAAGGTGCCAAATACCGGTTGAACCGCGATGGACAACCTTTGCACCAGAAACGACGCAGAGCGATGCTCAAGACCTTAAGTTATTCATATTTATTACTTGTAGCTCTAATTAATTAATTAATCTTGTCATATTTAGTACATAAATTCATTTGACATTCGATTTTTACCATTTTCGACTGAAAATACTTCAAAAATCGGTCTCTATAAAGCCATTTTTTCTTCCAAGCGTAATAAATGCAGCGAGATGTAACGATCGATTTCACTTCTCTTCTCTGAAGCTGGGACTTAAGTATAGTAATTATTATACTTAGGTACGCGTAGACACTGCTTACGTATATCAAAATAACATTCCTTTGACCTTACACTCCGCACGTCACGGCCGCGTTGCAATCCAATTGAAACTGCAAGATGCCGACAAAAAGTATCGACTACCACTCCCCTGCAATGGCGACAAAGCTACGTGCTTTGTTACTGTATTATAAGTTTCTCCTTATTATGTTGCGTAATAGTTTTCTGCAGGACAAATAACGTTGGTTACTTTGATCAATTATAACTGTAGATCCACAGTCGCGCGCCCGAAAATGTCCGAGCCAAATGAGCGCCACTTTGATAAAAGTGGCCTTCTTTTTTCTCAGTACGTTGCGTGAAATTGTCAAGTTTAGCTGTCAAGTGTCAACCGAAATTCGACTGTAATGAAGTAAAGACTAGGTTCAAATTTCTGTGTAGGTGATGATTTTAATTGTTATGCAAACAAATAAAAAAGTTCGGACATTTTTTGAAGGGGATTTTGTTCGGCAATGTGTATCTTCAGTTATAATTGATCAAAGATTGGTTAGGTCTGTTTTTCAAATCGAAATCGGCGGGATCTCTAAATATTCTGCATTATGGTAGAAAGAGGCTGCAAATGTGGGGCAATTCAAATTATCATTAGCAACTTCTGTGTTATTAAACTAATAGTTGTTTACCTCTACATAATAGCCCCTTTCTGCCTCATCAACTTTTTCTTCTGCCTTACTTTTATTCCCGTATTTATTTCATGTAGCAGGTGCATATACTTCTTGTTAATTTTCGTCTTCTTCTTCAGCCTTGCTTCTTTGTTCCCATCTTACTCAAGGCTAGTACTCCACATTTTCGCAATAAGGCTTGATTTTGATTCATATCCGTAATCCAAATCAATATCTGTATACTTTTTGTCGTAAATTATTTCATTGGGAGAGTTTAAAATTCAACATTTTTGTACAGGTTTCACGAAATGAATCCGCAATATTGCCAACGGCTGTATGTATGTATAAGTTAATCTAAATTTTAAATTGATATTAACAATGTTTGTTGTTGATCATCATAATCACCATCATTATGTTAGGTTTTGGTAATAAAGATTTTTTTACTTTTACTTTTATATTTCTACCTGCACCGATTCATCATCATCATCCCTGCCTATATACGTCCCACTCCAGGGCACAGGCCTCCTCTCAGAATGAGAGGGCTTGGGCCGTAGTTCCCACCCGGGCCCAGTGCGGGTTGGGAACTTCACACACACCATTGAATTTCTTCGTTGGTGTATACAGGTTTCCTCACGATGTTTTCCTTCACCGTTGTTGTCGATATCAAAGTGCAAAGCTTTCAAAATTAATTAGAGCTGTAATCATCTACTAAACTCTTTTTTTACTATAAAGTACTTACTGCCCATAGTAAATAGTATAACTCGCTCATTTGCTTCTGGCACGGCGTAGTACTTTACAGACAAAAAATAGTACATTGTGCATCTAGGGCCGTAAGTAGGGGATTACTAATGAGAGTCTATTAGAAGCCCCCCTTACTGCCCGTGATACACACAACGATTTTCATCACATTGCGAGAAAAAAAATCCAAAAATAAAATTAATTTGTCTCTAAACACTTAAATTGAATAAAATAATGGCTACCCGCCGAAACAGATAGACACTTTTTTCAAGTCACCTACCATAGATAATGTAAACTGTGTTTAGTTTAGAATTCGAGAGGTCATACGGCCAGATTCTGCCAACATGTTTAAAAAAATATTTTTACTAAAATTATTGCAAAACTATTTGATATAAATTTAAAATACATATAAAACTTAGATTATTTATGCACTAGATGGAGCGTCAGTAGCAAACATTGCGATACAAAACGTCCACAAATCCATTTGACAGCTTCATATTACGATCGCGTTACGTCATTCCGGTTGTCACTGTGTGCGTGCTTAATGATACCAGTTAATTTCACATTCCCCAAAATGTGGGGAAAGTGAAGCTGATTGGGGAATGTGTGGGGAGAGCTTCATTTCGGGGAAAATATGGGGATTTTAGGTATGAACACAAATACGCGACATTTGACATCGAATTTCTGCTAGTCTTGATTAATTTCCTACAATTCATTATTCGCATCAGCTCTAAACTAAGTCACTCGGCCCACATAATTTTTCATTCCCCACACGTGGGGAATTTCGACAATGCGTTCGGGGATATTAGCATATTACCATTGGCAACCCTGCAAATGACGCAAATGACATATAAGCCAACTGTTGGCTTATATTTTTACGGGACGTTTCCATGCCACCTAAGCTCTATCTAGCTAGTGCATAAATAATCTAAGATATAAAAATAACGAATTTCATGAAGCGTAGCTAAGTTTTGTGTTGTGAAATTTGGGTTATAGCTAAGTTTTAAAGATAATAAATAAAACGTTGGCTGACTTGAAACCTCCTTAGTCTGAAATGACTTGTTTGCAAAATTTAAAACTAAAGTTAGAACTCCCTTGGGTAGAAAAACTGTACGTAAATCTATAACTCCCTTAAGAACAATTTAGGCCATTGTCATTTAGTATACAAGCATGGAATAACACCATTGACCAGCAAATGTGATGAAAATAGACTAACGGTGCTCTACTCGTCTTTCAAAATCAGCAAAGTCATTTGCAAAGTGCTTTCCCCTGGAAAAGTTCCATATAGGTACTTACACACATAAGAAATGAACCTACAATAATTTTTTTTAGTTATTTAGTAGCCTATATTTGTGTCCCACTGCTGGGCCTTTTCTTCTTGCCTCGTTTCTAGCCCCTTGTGTATAATTCCGTGTTCAGGTCATCTCACCATCTCCAAGTTGCTGAGAGCTGAGTGCGTTTATCCAAAATTAACCTTAGTACCTGGGCGACCGAGCTCTGCTCGGGCAGAAACTCGGTACCAAGCGTTTTCCCAGAGATAAGACCAAGCTAGATCAATTTTTCATCCCCGAAAACCCCCAAATACCAAATTTCATCGAAATCATTGGAACCGTTTCCGAGATCCTGGAGGGGTGGGGGGATGAGAGGGGGAGGGGATTCGGGGGAGGGTGCACGGGGGTATTAAAGGGGGGATGAAAATTTCATTGATTTTGCCGTAGGATGCACCGTTTTCAAGATATTTGACAAAAACACCGGAAGGGGTGGGGGGGGGGGGTGAGTCACGTTAAACTATCGTCCGTAAACCGACTTTACGTTTATTTACCTTGATAAGTTTGTTTTACTGCCCGCATAGTGTCTCTTCTGTCGCATTAGTGCTGCCGCCTATAGTTACTGCACGTTCCCTATAATACTTTTTCTAACAAAAAAGTAACTTTTTCTCACAAAAGAAGAAACTTGACGTTTTCTCATAAAAAATAAACTTAAAAAAAAAACTAAAAATCTTGAAAAAAACGTGGAATCGAACCGAGGTCGGCTGGATCCGCGACCACCCGATTTCTAATGTGCCATTATGATCTGCTCGAAGTCGGCGAAATTTAGCTTTATATTCTAATGCAAACAAAAAAAGCCGGAAAACACGAGTAAAAGCGATTTTCTGAAAATAAAACATAGCTAGATCAGTTTTTCATCCCCGAAAACCCCACATACCAAATTTCATCGAAATCGTTGGAGCCGTTTCCGAGATCCTGATTATATATATACATATACATATACATATATATATATATACACACATATACAAGAATTGCTCGTTTAAAGGTATTAGATTAAACTTTTGCTACGCTCACAGGAAAATGGCCCTTAAAATGAGTATCTTTAAAAGATAAAATGGACTAAAACGTGAAATAAAAGGTGACCTACGATTCATCCAAACCCTTTTTCACCTAGCCTATAAACTTAGCCAATTATTACCAAGCCTCTTGTAAAACTGTATCACGATCGTCTAAAAACAGCCATTGTGCGCAGTCGCACGCCTCGAACCTTGAATGAACTTTGCGCAACAATAAGTATAATTATTAATTGAATGCCGGTTAAGTAACGCGCATTATACAATGCGCCGTGAGAATCATAACGATTCTGTAACTCGGATGAACAAATAAACACTCTTATTTGATAGTTTTCGTGTAAACTTTCTTGGTTTACTTGTGCTGTATGTAAATGGAAAGGTTTGCTTTGACCGAAACTTGTTTGACAAAAGTTCATTTCACAAATAACGTTTCATATACTATTTACTATTTGTTTGACAACATTAATTAAATTCTTAGTTTATTTTATAAATTGTATCAAATATTTATTGTGATTTATGTATTTTTCGCAATGTCTGAAAACGAAAATCCTACCCGTCATGACATACGGAGCTGAAACGTGGACACTCACAGTACGGGTGGGTAATCCACCAATTCAAGGTCGCTCAGCGAGCTTTGGAACGAGCTATGCTCGGAGTTTCCTGAAAGATAGAATCCGCAACTAGGATATTCGACACAGAACTAAGGTCATCGACATAGCTCAGAGAATTAGCAAGTTGAAGTGGCAGTGGGCTGGTCATATCGGTCGAAGAACCGACAACCGTTGGAGTAAACAAGTTCTTGAGTGGAGACCGCGTCTTGGCAAACGTAGTGTAAGACGCCCTCCGGCCAGGTGGAGTGACGATCTGCGAAAGGCTGCTGGTTAGAAGCTGGATGCGTCTAGCCGAGGACAGGGCGCAATGGGCGCTCATTGGGGGAGGCCTATGTCCAGCAGTGGACTGTTATAGGCTGATGATGATGATGATGATGATGTATTCAAATTCATATAAGTAGTCGTAGTAGTAGTCGCGTCGCGTAGAGACTAACATCATCGGGTATCGAAGATATGTGTAGCCTTGTGTACGAAGAGCCTTAGTTCTATCCTATCCTCTGAGTCGGTTCTGCTGTGAGAATATTTATATGGATCAGTATAAATAGATAAATGTGACGACTGTAATAAATAACACTGGAGCAAGCCTTTACCGGGCATTGAGGATTCGCAGCCTAATCTACACCGTAACACTGGAGGTAACATAAACAATACAGTAACCTGTCCTACTTTAACATATTACTTACTTACTTTAATGTTATTTTTTATACAATATAGGCTTGCGTTTGACCACAATCACGCCCGATGGAAAGCGAAGATATGCAGCAAATATTCACCCCATTTGGCTAGTTTTAACACTTGTCTACTGCACGAGAAAACCGAGAATCTATTTAACACGAAATCAATCAAATACTTAGTAGCGTTTATTTGTTCATCCAAGTTACATAAAAGCTAAGCTATTTCGAGAGCTTCAAGTTCAAAAGATATTCCATTGTGAGATGCATTTTTAACGATCGTATTTGCCACTTTGCTTTTTCTCTATCGAAATCTTATAAAGAATGTAAGGTGCCTGCGCCTCAAAAGCTCAAGCTAGAGATAGAGTTCACCTGTTCACTCGTTCACTCACATTAAGTATTTCGAACTGATTGCATTTGCTAGTCTATGCGGGTTAGATGGATCTTTAATATTTGATTTACCTGAAAGAACACGTCTCCCAAAGATACAACCGTATTTTTTTTAGCTTCAGTTTTATAATGCTTAAAAAGGGACCACTGCTGCATTACTTTTTTCATTTGTTTGTTTGGTTTTCAATGGTCATATTCTCTTGAAATTGGGTACTTGTGTAGAAGTTTGATGACGTTAACAATCCAAAGATAAGTAAAATTATAACCAACAGTTAACAAAAAAAATTGTAGGCAAAACGAAAATGTGTTTCAAATTTTATTTGTTTGAGGGTTTTTCATTTATGTATTACCTAAGACAATTCAGTGCTCTTTCTGTCCCCTACTCTCCCATGTTTAATTAAGGATAGACTTGGATAACCCCACCTTTACTAAAATCTTACATAAGATCAGATGCAAAAAAATTAGAGAACAGAAACACAATTTTTGTTTACTATTAAGATCTTATAAAAAAAAATTTAGACACCTTACATGGAGGTTCTTTCTAGGGTATCTAGGACCCTCCTCCCCTCCCCCGTTATCAACATAATGTTCTCAAAATATAGCCCCTTGGCACTAATAAATAAACTGTAAACCGTAGCCTGCCTTGTGAGGCGTACTCCATAAAACTTTTTTATAAGTTCCACTGCTTTCCGTCTCTGTCCCTCGCAAAATCCCGCCAAAATGAGTCAAAACAGTCCAAGTCATCCCGCCATCTCCGATTTAGTCTGAAAAAATATTAGACTATTAAAATTATAAAAATAGAACCAGACAATGACATAAATGTCAAAAGGCGACTTAGTCACTCGTTAAATGTAACAACCATAAACAACTCTCGTTTACGACTTTTTACTAAAGCGTCCTTCTAACGACTTTAGACGATCCTTACCCGATCTTGTCCAAACAAAACTCTGAAATTTCTTATCACGCATGACCCCTAGGGCAAGGGAAAGATAAAGAATTTACTACTTTTATAATAAAAAATAAAAAGCCGTAGCCTCTTTGATCAATTATAACTGTAGATCCACAGTCGCGCGCCCGAAAATATCCGAGCCAAATGAGCGCCACTTTGATAAAAGTGGCCTTCTTTTTTCTCAGAACGTTGCGTGAAATTGTCAAGTTTAGCTGTCAAGTGGAGTTTTGCCGCTACCGAAATTCGACTGTAATAAAGTAAAGACTAGGTTCAAATTTCTGTGTAGGTGATGATTTTATTTGTTACGCAACCAAATAAAAAAGTTCGGACATTCTTAGAAGGGGATTTTGTTCGGCAATGTGTATCTACAGTTATAATTGATCAAAGCGTAGCCTAGTGGTTTCACTAAGCAGAGGGTCGTAGGTTTGAGGCCCCGCATCTCTGAGTTTTTCGTATTTTATGTGCGTTACATTTGAAATTTTCCATGAGCTTTGCGGTGAAGGAAAACATGGTGAAAAAACCTCGACGCACCTATGAAGAATTCAATGCACCTATTCAATGGTGTGTGTGAAGTTCCCAATCAGCAAATATACGTAGAACTGGAACATCTTTACGCATTTCAATGCATTTGTTTTCATCAATGGAGCGTTAGAAGTTCAGCAAGTTACCTTCATTAAATTTGTTGTGTTAATGATTAAGTTTTTTTTTTAATTTTTCATAAAACCTTAAAAAAGTTCATACAACTAGGAAGCGAACAAAAACCAAACACGGTTTATCTGTCGCTGCGTCGCTCATTACAATATTATTACTAGCATATGATTTTTATGCCGGTAAGAACAATTCTTTTAAGATTTTCTTACATTTAAGGGGATTTTCACAAACGTTGCAGATGTCATCAGGCAATTCATTCAGAAGTTTTGGCAGTAAATATTCCCAGGTTAATATAATGATACTTGAACAGTCAGCAGCAGTGTATGAACGGTTACGGTGCTCACAATAGTTTACACATGACTCTACTGCCAATGATATAAGGGTGTGTAGATCATTTAGATACACCAAACCATTCATACACTGCTGCTGACTGTACAATATTTTTATACAACTAGAAAATAAAACGTACCTATAATAGCTATAATAATGAAAAGGGGTCCTATTAGGCAAGGTTCCGAAGGTACTGGCACAGATTACTTAATAGTTACTTCGTAACAGATACTGCATCCCGTACAAAATCTTGGTACTTACCGCGATTGAAGCCACAGATTATACTACTCCGTCTCCTTAAGAATGTGTGCGTGCCGACAGTGACAAGGGCTGGCAGTTTGGATTAAAAATTTTTTTCTACATGTTGTTTTACCATTTTGTCGGGATAATTGCTATATATTACATCCATGCAAACATTCTAGCACTAATATTCTTTAAGCTAAGCCACGGACGGGCAAAGAGACAGACGGTCATGGCGAAACTATAAGGGTTCCGTTTTTGCCATTTTAGCTCTGGAATCCTAACAAAAAAGGATATTTATTGTAATGCGCAGAACACATTGCCATGCTCACAGTACCCTAGCGTTATACTAAATACGAAGGTCAACTTTCGAACTTCGCATCGTGCCATCCCGCTCACGCTTATAGCTCTTTATAGAAGAGTAAGAGGGACAGCACGATACGAACTTCCAAATTGTTATATTAGCTATTAATTCTAGCATAGTCATATTAAAATTTGCCCCCTGTTTCACCATTCACTTATAAAAGTCCAGGCGGCATATTTTTTCCGTGGAACACGAATGAACGTACGTCGGCGCGCGCTTGTGACAACCTACTGGAATTTCGATCTTAGCAGATCGTCCCCGCGGTAGGTAAATATCGCGCGTAAGTACATGGCATGCATGAGGCTTGGTACTGGCAGCGTTCCTTCTTGAATAGCTAAGCCATATTAGTTAGTTGTCCGAAGTTAACTAGAATTTTTTTTTGATCTAACAATTTTCCAGAATTGTTATTTGCTAGTAGCAGAATTTCCATTCGGATTATTTCCTACATGCTTTTTTTCTCACTTTTTACTGAAGCTTATTTTCACAGTAGCGTTTCTCCCCAATTGAATGGACACAGAAACAGTGTCAACGGAGCTCCGTTCGCGCGGAGCTCCTTCTTCTGTGTGAACTTACCTATATCATATCATAACCTATACCTATGTTTCTGTGTTGATTAATATTGGGGAAAAACGCGATTGTGAAAATAAGCTTCAGTAAAAAACCATAGTGAGCAAAAAAGGATCTGGGAAAAAAAGCGGTATTAAATTTTTCTACTAGCATTATAACGATTCTGGCAAATTGATTTAACCAAATATGTTGCTAAGCGCCAAACTCGAGAACTCGAACAACTGCTCCACATTGGATATGTAATTCTTTTTTTCTCGTGTTCGTAAAGCACAAAGCTTTTATGAAAAATAATAACTTCGGAGGGGGCAAAGCCGCGAGCATTAGCTAGTAATCTACTATATAAAAATAAGTCGGGTTTTCCTTCCTGACGCTATAACTCCAGAACGCACGAACCGATTTCCACGGTTTTGCATTCGTTGGAAAGGTCTTGGGCTCCGTGAGGTTTATAGCAAAGAAAATTCAGGAAAAATTTCAACAGAAAAGCGGGAAAATCTTTTTTCACATACAGCGCCATCTCTGATACATTGCATGTACTACAAACCAATACTATTCTCCGCGGACGGAGTCGCGGGCAACAGCTAGTATGTAATAAAATATGTTAGACTTCAAAATAAGTTACTTATTAATGAGAGTTGTTACGTTGCGATGGCAGCTAAACGTGATACGTTGTAACTGCAATGGCTATCTTACTTTTTCTCCAGACAAATGAACGTTAAGCTATCAAATCGTATTAATCGAGAATCGCGTCAGCCGAAAGAATTTCATACTCTCTTAATTGATAATTTACTTTCTAAACTGTTAATTACTCGTAAATTCCAGTTGAGTCATGAAATGTGCTTCTGTGTGCATTTATTGACGAAATATTGTTTCAGTGTTTAATACAGAGAGTTTTGCAATGGGATTTTATTTTATTACTATGGCAACACTGATTATCTGACCGTCTGACACTGTGAAAATAGGTACAGTCAAGTGTAAAAATATGGGTGCATACAACTTGCTCATAAATAATTTGCAATGTGGCCGAAACGTTGAGGTAAATAAATAAATATTTATTGCGTGATAAGTCCCGTTTAGTTTAGTAATTATGAGAGAAAATCACGAAAGTTTAAAACAGTATATTAATCATTATAGTTGAGTCCGAAGTGCCATAGACTATCCAAGATTTAAAAGTATGTGATTGCAATTTTGTCTATAAACACATAATTGACAGATTAAAATCAACGAGTAGATAAACATACTTTTTAATAGACATAAGCTTTATTTGCTGACTGTATTTTTTGTTGACTGTACAGTCAGTTGCATTGTCATCCTATCTTTATTTCGATGACTGAAAGTGGGTGGAATTCGCCATGTAATGTATGTATTTGAAGACAACTTACATAAATCAAACACTACAAGATAAATAAAAGCTTGGACACTTATAATGAAAGGGGCTCCCCTCATCTGTCACCTCATCATTATCGGCTTGTGTACGACCCGCTGCAGGACACAAGCCTCCTACCTGAATGAAAAAGCTTGGGCCGTGGTTCCCACGCGAACCTATTGTGGGTTAGGTACCTCACATACACCATTGAATTTATTCACATTATGGGCAGGGTTACGATGTTTTCTTTCATCGTAAAGCTCATGGTAAAAAGGAAATACTTTTGGAAAACTCGTTGGTGCGAGCCCGGACTGGAACCTACTACCCACTGCCTGAGAGGCCATAAGTCAAACCACCAGGCTACTACGACTCACTAGGCTCTTTTGGCTTTTTTGATCTACATATTTCAAAAATGACTACCGTATTGTACGTAAACTTTCTGGTGTTGAAATTTACTCATAATCAGAAAGCAGCCAATCTTTTTGTTATATTATAAAGAGTACCTGGGCGACCGAGCTCCGCTCGGGCTGAAACTTGGTACCAAGCGTTTTCCCAGAGATAAGAGCAAGCTAGATCAATTTTTTCATCCCCGAAAACCCCCACATACCAAATTTCATCGAAATCGTTGGAGCCGTTTCTGAGATTCTGATTATATACAAGAATTGCTCGTTTAAAGGTATTAGATTAGATAAATAGATAGAAAGAGCTCAATACAGGTATTTTATAAAGATTATGATAGTTTATCAAATAACGGAGAAAGAAAAATTTACGTTAACGTCTGATGAGCAATAAGTTTAAAATAAACTTAAGTTACAAACGTCACTGATACAACATAAATACAACAAGTGATGTGTGTTACCATATGAGTAAATAACGAAGCAGAGACAAAGCTGCCATAGATCGTCCACTGACTGAGCCGGTGTAAACCAGTTTGGCGCAGAGGGTTACCAGAGAGAGACATCTCTCTATTGTGGCCTATCTCCACATTGTTGGCGTAAGACATTGGACAAAAACGCAACCTTTGAAAACATATAAGGTGAAGACGCAGTCTTACAACAAGCCAGACTACTTCACTGTGCACCACTATACCGGCGAAGTTTTAAAAGGCCCGATTTGACGTTTCTCACTTTTGAGAGAGAGAGAGAGAGAGACATTTGACAGGAAATATACAAATAAAAATATCGAATAGTATAAATTGGGCCGCCTTTTGATGCCGCAGTAACTTTGTGCGAACGTCTACCTCAAAAATCGGGGATGCCTTAGTTTCGCATAATTTAATAAGTCATAATGCATCATTCTTCATAATCAACGGTAGTCATACAGTGATTTATTTCTTAAACAGTATTTTTTCAGGACTTTTTTAAATGCCATCTTATAGAATGCAGTAAGTTAGGTTAGGTTAGGGGGGGAAGAGTAGCTCTCGGGCCACAGGCTCGTAGTTGTTCGTTGGGGAGGGTGGTGCCTTCGGATGCCACCAGTACCAGTGGGGGAGGGCGAGAATTCCCGAACCTACATTGCACGGTGTTTGCCAAGAGTGACCCCATTCCCGGGGTGGTCGGTAGGCGTCGCGGACGACACTTATGTTCCCGAGGCGTCTGCACTAACTACCGAAGGTGGAAACTCGTGCGGTTTTTATTCGGTAGGCCCACCTTAAAAGTGGGAGAGCCCGAAAGACCGGGGGGTCTTTCGGGCTCGGTGCTGCCTCGGACAAGGGACATGCATAAGGTGCATTTTCCACACGTAAAAAAAAACAAGGTTAGGTTTGTTTTATAACAATTCCGAAAAAAAAACTGATTCAGAAATAAATCACTTTATGACTAACGTTGATTATGAAGAATGATACATTATGACTTGTTAAATTATGCAAAACCATAGAGATCCCAAAAAACGATAAATTGAACTCGTAATACTTACGTACTCGTAATTTGCCGCTTTTTGATATATTTGCAAGTTTTAGATATGCCTATTACCAAAAGAGAAATGCATAATATAAATGAGTAAAATATGTATCTATACATATGTATATTATGTATATGTATGAAATATGTATCTATTTATTTACTTGTTTGTTTTGTTACTCACTTTTTACACCAACTTATTTGTGCTGATTCCGGTCCAACAAGTTTGATGCAATGATATGAAGGGTTTGACTGAAAATCAGTGCTGCAGCTTGTACCTACTGCAGCTTAAGAGGGTTTATACCTGCTGAGCTGGCAACGTTGCATTTTTGTTAGTTTTTCTCGATTATTCCATAAAAATTGAATGAAAATTATAAATGTTTTGAATACAAATTGTTCTAATATATAAGTTAATGTGTCTACTGCAATAATAATTCGTGATAAGACTTTTATTTTCTTTAAAAACCGTTAGGTAATAATTTGTTCGTTTTTAAAGAAATTAAAAGTCTATCACGAACTATATTGCAGTAGATACATTAACTTATATATTAGAACAATTTGTATTCAAAACATTTATAATTTTCATTCAATTATTATGGAATAGTCGAGAAAAACTAACAAAAATGCAACGTTGCCAGCTCAGCAGGTATAAACCCTCTTAATGCTGAGTCAAATTCCTTTTCGACATCTCAATTATGTTTTTTTTGTTTTAATTATTATTATTGTTTCTTTTTTATTATTATTTTTCTCCTGTATTAGTCAGTGTATTTTTCTTTTTTGATGTCGAATAAAGTTATGTCTATGTCTATGTCTGTCTAATAGCGAATCATTACTCATTATGTAGGTAGTACAATTAATAATTATTGTTATAATTTAAAAGCACTAAAGTACACATAATATTTTAAAAATCTTGATGAACGTGGTGTTTTGACATGTGTCAAATCGGGCCTTTAAGAACGTCGCAGGTATAGCACGTTGCTATAATATCTTTACGGTGTCTACAGTCTGTAAGCCCTCCTCCCACTACAAACAATACCTATGGCCTATCCCCACAAACTCGTCCCAATCTCATCATTTTACTATTTCCACATGTTGGTAGTATTGTAGTACAAGCACTACAATGGTAAATAAGAGCGATGCGCATCCAGCGGACGTCATCGACGCGTTGACACCGTTGCGGCACAATGGGATGACGTCGACGGGTTGTTTTGTTTACTTTGATACACACGCTTTGTAATGGCTTTTATACAAATTAAGTACGTACCTGTTATACTGATGTGTCAAAGAAGTATAGAAAGAAGGTACTTGAAAATAAAATAAAGCGAAAAAGGACGTGTAGCAGGAAGCAGACCAAAGCAAACAAATAAGTATGTATTACAATACCGAAGTACGAAAGACCGACCCCCTGTTTCATTTATGTAAGTTTTATGTAAGTTGTCTGGCTTCTGCGCAAGCCAGCCTTAGAAATTGTTAATAATGTACTCCCAGAGAAGTCGAAGGACAAATACTTAAAAGCTTACAAAGATTTCGACAAATGGAAAACTGCGAAAGGCGCAAAGTCAGTGTCAGAATCAGTGCTTCTGGGTCTATTTCGAGTATTTTTCTAGTAGCCTTGGTTTTTATTGTCACGCAAAAGGTGAGAAAAGTAGAGTATACTCCTCGGGGATAAAACTGATTTTGCCTTGGGCGCACTTAAATCCTTCAGTGCTCTCAGGACTCCATCTTAATTCCCTCGCTTCGCTCGGGAATCAACTAAAAACCCCCTCGCTACGCTCGGGAGTTAAATCTGGAGTCCCTCGATACGCTCAGGATTCAGTATCGCGCCCGTGACATAATGCAGCGCTTTATCCCCTTGGTGTACAATCTACTATTAAATCATTACCTATCCGCTATTTGAAACTAAAACAACAACTACAATCGGTGCAATAAACCACAATTGGGATTGGTAATTTAAAGGCGTTATTTATTGGTGTTATTTAGCACTTAATGTCATCCACGCGTGTGAGCCAACGAACAATCAGGCCGAAACGAAGCCATCCGCTCTCTTAATTACTCTAATTATCATATAGTAGCTGTTTATGGCTGTATGATCGGATTGCTTGTCGATTATAAAATGGTTTACGATTGTTAACACTGCTACTTTGCATGTAGGCATTTTGTGTGCTAATCTAATTTTATAATTTACTAGCTGTAGCCCGCGACTCTGTCCAGGGTATAAAAAATAGCCTACGACCTCATCCTCATTCTCAGACCTACCGAAAGTGGACAAAAAACATCGTGACACGAGATTTTCATATATTGACTAGCTGACCCGGCAAATGTTTTTTTTGCCATATAAGGGTAGGTATAAAAAATAGCCTACGACCTATTCTCAGACCTACCGAATGTAGAGAAAAAAGTTTCATAAAAATCGGTCAAGCCGTTTCGGAGGAGTTCGGTAACAAACACCGTGACACGAGATTTTTATATATTAGGTTAGACTAGCTGTTGCCCGCGACTCCGTCTGCGAAGAATAGGGGTATAAAAAATAGCCTACGTACGACTTATTCTCAGACCTACAGAGTATAGACAAAAAGTTTCAAAAAAATCGGTCAATCCGTTTCGGAGGAGTTTGATAACAAATAACACCGTGATACGAGATTTTTATATATTAGAAGAAGATGTTCTGTTTATACAAAATTATGTATGGGTAAGGCCGCGGATTTTGACCAATTGTGACATAGAAGTAACATAAAAAAATACGTTACATCACTATAAAACGTAACGTAAGTTCCTATAAAGCTTAGATCATACTGACACAATTTTATTCGATAACGAAACTAAAACTAAAAAGACAAGTAATAAAGAAAAATAAAGTTTTTATTAACAAAAACAGTGTACTTTTACAATTACTTAAATTAATTCTATCATTATGATGTAAAATGAAATATATTTTTGGTATTATTCGATTTTGTACATTTTATTGGAAAATAATTATAAACGTACTCAGTGTCAGAATTATCAGCCTACCCTATTTTTAGGGTTCCGTACCCAAATTTTATTTACCTATTAAAAAAGCGTTACCTAATTGAAACACATTTTTACAGTAATAAAATAAATAGGATGAGTGGATTATTTTCCCGATGAGTGTATAATCGTAACAACTATGCACATGAACTGAACGCAATAGGTATTGCACAGTTAATAAGTTTAGCAACCTGATGAACGGTGATGGAATTAAGTAAGATCTCTCTGATCTTTTATATCTGATCTTTAAGTTTGACGGAAGACCGAGGAAATTGGAAGAAGAAAACATGTGCCAACCGCATTTTTGTAGGATAAGGGCAGTGCAAAAAGAAGAGATCATTAACTTCGAAAGTACGGTACTTAAATAAATTTTACGCACAAGTAGTTGCAGAATGTTTTATGTTCTTTAACTAATTTTAAATTAACGTACTTTGTCTTTTATGCTGCCTCAATTGTTTTGGGCCGATTTCTGTACCTCCTGTACGCACTGTATTGCAAATTTATTATCTTATTGAAAATACCCACCTAATTATGTTTTTTCATACAAAAATCTAAAAAAAATCATTTCCGTTAGTATTTACCTGTGTGCACTTCCCTTTACTACATGCTTTCGTTACGTTTTATAAAAAATACGTTATATTTTATAAAAACGTAACGTAATCGTAATGAAAGTGTAACGTATTTTTTAAAAAACATTTGTTTTCATGGTGAAATTAAGACAATTTAAATACAATAATACATGTCACCTACCTAAAAAACACTACTCTATCATATAAAAAAACAGCCGGTTAAAAATAAACACTCCTTACCTTTGAAATCACTAGGCACTTTTTTAGTTTTTTGGCAAATTTTTTGCAGCGTCTACTTTGACAGCGATTTATCATCAGACTAGCGAGATATCTGTTACTCACTGGTGTTGCCCTACTAAATATGAGTTACCGGTATACGAAAACCAATTTCTACCCAAATTGGTTTTAAAACTAGCATTATAAAGCGTCACATAAGTATTCGTAACGTAAACGTGGAATTCATATATGATAAAAGAAACAAAGAAAACAATAAATTATTTCATTAGAATAATTCCGTAACCGCTTGAACTATGGTTGTAATGTCATATAATTTTGTTTTAAATCATACATAAAATCATAACAAGTTAAATATTATGAAAAAAATGGTTTTAATAACTCGGTGTCGAAAAAATGAGACGACTTTCGTTACGTTTTAGACACAAATATATTTTTATAAATTTTTTGAAGAAGTTTAAATCAATTATTGCAATTGCGATCTTGACAATTTTTGTCGCTTTATATACTAAAATTTTTTTCAAACCTCTAGGTGTCACCAGTAATTTATAATAAGCTAGGTAAATTTGAAACGACCGAATTGGTCAAAATCCGCGGCCTTACCCGTATATTAATTTAATCTACCATGTAACATGAGAGCGTTTCTAGCGTTCCCTAGTCCTACAAGAAAAAATAAGGGAAAAAAGAGAAAGCCTATGGGAAGGGGAAGGGATCTTTGGGTGAAATACCTATTAGAGTTTCTTTTATACCACGAACGATTCTAATTTTAATGTTAAAGATGAAAACACAAGAATCGATGTAATCACCTTTTGCTAATGTATTGAATGAAGTACCAGTTAAGTAACTACATACTGAAAATAAGAATTCTTTGAATATCTCAAGAATATCTCGGAGAAATTTACCCGTGAAAATGTTTAAAGGAACTGAATGAAATCAATCACCAAGTTTTGACAACAAAAATACATTTATTACAATTGCATTCTGTCGCATCCTGCCTAACAACATAACATATTAAAACCTTTATTTCGTTCAACGTCACATGTTTTTGTAGCACCGTTGATACAAGCAAATACTGCCTTGTCTGGCGCGAACTGGCATTGTGTGTCTCACACTTGTACCAATATCTTGATAATAAAAGTGTTATTATTCTCAAAAAGCTGCAAGGCCGAGCCATTGTTGTAGCGGTGCAATGTTGGTCCCAGGTAAATAATACGTTATATTATATTGTCTAATTAATTAATCCTTCACGCTCCGCGCCTGTTCTTTCTGAAGACAAGGTGGATTCAAAGCGGTTGTTACTAGTTATGTACAAATCGCACTTAGCAAGCCGAGATAATAACTTTAATTTCAATACTAAATGAAAAAAAACCGCCAGTACAATTCCCGTTCCCATGGGAATTTCGGGAAAATACATACCCTATGTCACTCGCGGAACTAAGACAAATCTAATGACAACTCTCACTTCAAAATCCATTGAGCCGTTTAGACTGCAGGGCGTGCCAAAAAATGATACATTACATACATAAATACATACGCTCGAAAAACATAACCCTCCTTCGAAAGTTGGGTGAAAATAAACAATAGAATGTGACAATCTCGTAGACCACTTGTCAAAATTTCATTTTCCCGAATTTTATTTGCCCGAATTTCATCTGCCATAACAACGTTTACCATAAAATATATAGAAGCGTGTGAATCTGTATTTTTCGGGACTTTTGAAATATCCTCTTATTAGTACATAGTATACAGTAGGTTAGGTTAGATTTGTTTTATAACAATTCTGAAGAAAATACTGTTTCAGAAATAAATTAAATTATGTCAAATAAAAATTATAGAAAACGATACACTATGGCATATGGGGCATATGAAATTCGAGCAAACGACAGAGAACCCTCGTAGACGCTTATAGCCAGACATGGACACCGAATCGTTTAGGTCCCTAGTCCCAGTGAATCTTAAATTCTTTTTCTTTATTGGTTTTCGATCATAATCATATTTTTAGGAACCTAAACAGTCAGGCGTCCAAGTCAGTTGGCTTTGAGTATCTAAGATATTATCAAATTCTAATAGAATTATTCTACCGTACTAGGTAGATAACACCCGTTTTTGCACCTTTGGCTGGTTTTGTTTTGATGAAATTTTCTTGTATGAACACAAAAAAACACAGACTTCGACAACTTTTTGACACCACCAATCAACTGACGTACTTTTTACAGAGTTTGAATGGCAATAGCAACTTATGACAGTTATGACGTCACTTGTTCTCCAACTTAATCAACTAACTATTTGTTTGTTTTAAAGCAACAAAAAATCTAATTTTGCAGTTCATTGAAAATTAATATGGTTTTCAGGGTTTTATTTTAATAAAGCGTTTTTACTGGAGTCTTGACTTCGAATTATTTTTTAATGGCGTCACCATTGTATTTAATACCTGGGCGAACGAGCTCCGCTCGGGCTGAATTTCGGTACCAAGCTAGATCAATTTTTCATCCCCGAAAACCCCCACATACCAAATTTCATAGAAATCGTTGGAGCCGTTTCTGAGATCCTGAGAGTAGGTACCGCAACCGTTCACTATGCTACCAAATGGTAAATAAAATACACATACGTTACACACATGTTAGCATTTTGTGTGCTGTTTTTGTTAGTTGGCCTGTGTGACATAGAGTATTGTTCGGGTTCTGCGTATATATTTCGCATAGACGTAGCTTTAATACACGATTGAAGCGGAGAATCAAGATAAAAATACTTATTTTAGTTCAGTTAATAAACATGTTTGAGTCCAACAGTTCAAAAGTGATTTTCTTGAATTTTTGGAATATAGGTACATAATTAACCAATTAGAATGTTAGCTATGCGATACCTACGAGAATGTACGACACAAAAACAAAACTACACCTAAACATACTTGTTACACGAAGTATGGCGAAACTAATTCAATTTGCACGTCACTAACTAATTCTTGCGCCGATGTCAAAATTGGCTGGCACAAAATGTGTTTTGAGAACAAGTTTTAAAGTTCATTAACCGTTAACGAACCATTTTGAAATTTGCTTCATAGCATAACATGAGGGAGTAATATCAAGAGCTATTAGATAATTATACTTACTCGCTTGCCGAATTACTATCATAGTTCCAAACTTGAAAATTTAACGGAAATTACTAGGTAAATTTATGTAACAATGAGTTTTGAAATACCTTGTTTTGTTTACACCGGTAATAATAAAGATAGTAATCATCGTAGTAATTAACAATAATTAGATTTAAGCACTTTAATTTAACAAATATAAATTCCTTAATTATTTTATGACTTACTGACCGTTATACTCAGTAACAAATTGGCTTGTTGAAGCAAATTGTTTCATTTAGATGCCATGTGCGGATGAGAGAGGTATTTTCTCAAGAGTTCCAGGCTAAGTTAATTTAATAAAGTGTGTTTATCAGAAATAAGTGTACGGCGCAAAAGGCTGTTTGACCTAGAATCATAGTCCACCAGCCAGTGCTAGGACTTATAAAAAAAAGAAAACGTCACTTCGTCTTTTTGCCGCCAATTAAGTGCCACAGATAATAAAACAAGTCGGTGTCACCGGTACGGCTGTGTAGGCTAGCGTGTCAGTATATTTAATCTGTGCAATTAAAGAGGTTAGACTAGTACCCGCGCAAATCGCAAATACAAGGTCAGTGTTAGATTATAGTATTTTATGCAACGGTTGTATAAGTAAGGTCTTAAAAGGCGAGTGACGTGAGTTGCGATACGAGCGAATGCGAGTATCGCAATGGAAGACGGCACGAGCCGTTAAGACCAAATTATACACCGTTGCATACAATATTTTTTCTACGACTCGACTCTACTGTACTGGACTGTACCCTATTGTAGGGTACAGTCGGGTACAGTAGGGTAAAATAGGGTACAGTAGGGTACAGTAGGGTAAAATGGGGTACAGTCGGGTAAAGTAGGGTACAGTAGGGTACAGTCGGGTACAGTAGGGTAAAATAGGGTACAGTTGGGTACAGTAGGGTAAAATAGGGTACAGTTGGGTACAGTCGGGTACAGTAGGGTAAAATAGGGTACAGTAGGGTACAGTCGGGTAAAGTCGGGTACAGTAGGGTAAAATAGGGTACAGTCGGGTAAAGTCGGGTACAGTAGGGTAAAATAGGGTACAGTCGGGTACAGTAGGGTGAAATAGGGTACAGTAAGGTACAGTCGGGTACATTAGGGTAAAATAGGGTACAGTAGGGTACAGTCGCGTACAGTAGGGTAAAATAGGGTACAGTAGGGTAAAATAGGGTATTTTACCCTACTGTACCCGACTGTACTCTACTGTACCCTATTTTACCCTACTGTACCCGACTGTACCCTACTGTACTCTATTTTACCCTACTGTACCCGACTGTACCCTACTGTACCCTATTTCACCCTACTGTACCCGACTGTACCCTACTGTACTCTATTTTACCCTACTGTACCCGACTGTACCCTACTGTACCCTATTTTACCCTACTGTACCCGACTTTACCCGACTGTACCCTACTGTACCCTATTTTACCCTACTGTACCCGACTGTACCCAACTGTACCCTATTTTACCCTACTGTACCCGACTGTACCCTATTTTACTCTACTGTACCCGACTGTACCCTATTTTACCCTACTGTACTCGACTGTACCCTACTGTACCGTATTTTACCCTACTGTACCCGACTGTACCCGACTGTACCCTACTGTACCCTATTTTACCCTAGTGTACCCGACTGTACCCCACTGTACCAGACTGTACCCAACTGTACCCTACTGTACCCGACTGTACCCAACTGTACCCTATTTTACCCTACTGTACCCGACTGTACCCTATTTTACCCTACTGTACCCGACTGTACCCTATTTTACCCTACTGTACCCGACTGTACCCTACTGTACCCTATTTTACCCTACTGTACTCTATTTTACCCTACTGTACCCGACTGTACTCTATTTTACCCTACTGTACCCGACTGTACCCAACTGTACCCTATTTTACCCTACTGTACCCGACTGTACTCTATTTTACCCTACTGTACCCGACTGTACCCTACTGTACCTGACTGCACCCTACTGTATCCTATTTTACCCTACTGTACTCGACTGTACCCTATATTACCCTACTGTACCCAACTGTACCCTATTTTACCCTACTGTACCCGACTGTACCCAACAGTAACCCTACTGTACCCTATTTTACTCTATTGTACCCGACTGTACCCTACTGTACCCTATTTTACCCTACTGTACCCGACTGTACCCTACTCTACTCAACTCAGCAGGTCTAAACTGGCCTATAGTGTTGAGTGTACCCTACATTTAATATTATGTGGCAGCTAGGTGTATCGTAATAACGACATTACGACACAAGTGCTGTTATGGCGAATAGATTAAGCATAGACTTTCTGGAGTCATATTATCTATGTTCTTATATATTTGTTCGCGGCCATGTAAAAAACAGATAAAAGTACAGGAGTAGGAAAAGAACCTTATATCTTTTTATTACAAGCTTTTATTTAACATACAACGTTTGTATGTAAGTATGTAGGTAAGAATGTATGTAAGTTGTGGTTTCAAAATTTGCGAACCATTTTTCGATCACTTTCTGATATCCGATCGAAATGAGGCGTACATACGTATATATTACTAGCTTTTGCCCGCGACTCCGTCCGCGTGGAATTAGTAATTTGGGCAGCTTATTTTTTTTATCCAATTTGCTTTTTCATCAATTATGGCTCTCCTTAGTTCCTTCCGGAAGAAGTGAAACTTCGTAATAAACCAACCCGCTCCCAATTCGCCCCCAACCCGCTCCTAACCCGCCCCCAACTCGCTCTCAACCCGCCCCCAACTCGCTGTCACCCCACCCCCAACTCGCCCCCAACCCGCTCCCAATCCGCTCCCAACCCGCTCCCATCTTGCTCCGAACCCGCCCCCTACCCGCTCCCTACCAGCTCCCAACCCGCTCCCAACCCGCCCCCTACCCGCTCCCAACCAGCCCCCAACCCGCTCCCAACCCGCCCCCAACCCACCCCCAATATCCTAAAACCTAATCTCCTGAACCCTGGCTTTTTCTAACTGATATAGTGCTTAAGATCTAGACGAGAGTCATAATTATGCTATTTAAAAAAAAATCAAGCATTATTTAAAGTTCTTTATTCATTTTAATCAATTGGCAGCTATTCCTACGATTGATTTATTCTACGCGTCGACTTGAGTACCTCCTCCGTCTTTTTCGTCGGTTGAAAAGTACTCTAGGACTGACGAGTTTAAATTAAATCTTAAAGTGACGTAACATGGTGCAAAAGGCCTGCTGTGTTCCCTCGTTAAAATGCACTATAGGTAACGCCACCAGAGTTGAGGCCACGCACACAACCACATCTCATGTAATGACAGCGGGATTTTGACGTTGTGTTGACGTTAAACGATGAGATGTGGTTGTGTGCGTGGCCTCAACTCTGGTGGCGTTACCTATACTGATTAGAAAGATAGCTGTTGGTGTTTAAGTCTCCAGATGTCTCACCAGGCGCAAATTTAATCCAAAAATGGAGGCGATGCGAAAATAAGATATTCAGGAAAAAATCCGAGGAGTAATACCACCTGATATAATTCTAGCTTGCTCTACCTACTTACTGCACGTGCACATACAACACAATCTAAAAAAGTTTTACTCTACCTCTATCCTCAAAGCACTTACCAAGGGAGCTGCCATTAGAATTAATGCCTTCGCATAATTTTAGCGGAAAATAGTCGAATAATATTAGTGAGAATCGCAAATGTTCAAAACATTCCTGCACACGTTTGATACTCATGTCATATCATGACAAAATTTGTTATATGTACTTAGTTCATGGCTTTACTCGTGATTAAACTTGTATACATATAAGATTGAATGCGTGAAATCTTAGTTGTAGGTACTTACGTTTGTTGACCATTTTATTACCTATTTTATGTTTTTTTATGGTAACGTACCCCATTTCGTTTGCTTATGCACACGTTTACCACAAGAAAATGCCGCGCGCCTAACTTGCAAACCCTGTATGTTCTTACAAACTCATACCAAACCTATCGCAGCCAAAACATTCCTATGATCAATGTGATCATTGCACCACCATCTCCCGTCGTAAGTGTTTTGTTCCTCTGTCCGAAGGGGGAGTTATTAATGGCGTAGGGAGGACACCGTTGAAATCGATTGAATCGGATATAAAACTTTATCGCAGCAGGCGAAAGTTCAGGAAAAATAAAAACCCCTGGCGGTACTCGGGAGAAATCGTGTCACCTAATAAAAAATATGTTTCTATTTCTATAGAGGGTAGAGTCTATTAACATTCATTATTAATATAAAAAAGATAAAAGGATACAAAAAATCAGATCCTCAGCGTAGGCTTTATCAATAAAAAAAAAAAAAATTTGCTATCCTCAACAAGCTTCAAGCTCAGTCCCAGCCAGACATAACATCTGCCTAGAAATATTTCTCTAGTGTACTTAGCTTGAATTGAGTTTAAAAAGAATTTTGTGCAAAAAATCACACAACAATATTTTTGTACAATATTCTATTTACTCTTTCCAGGCTATTCGGTTGTGGAACTCCATGCCAATAGACCTAAGGCGTACTAAATCTTTGCCTATTTTTAGACCCGTTTGAGCACTACTTACCTGTCATCTCGTGCACGAAAATAGTTCGTTTGTTTACAAGTATATTGCTGTATATCTATTTACCTATGTATGTTTTACTAAGTATATTGTGTACAGTATTTATTTATGTCACTAGTTGTTTCAAATTGCACTACCTGCTGAAATCACGACTTTTCTGTTGTAAAAGATTGCTTGGAAGAGATCGCTCCGAAGCAATGCAGGTCGCCTATTGCTTTCTTTGTATATTTTCCCCGTGTACTTGTTTTTCGGTGTCGTTGTATCTTATTTATTTGTTACTTCTCGTTAGTTAAAAATAAATATAATTAAGAGTCCATTAGTTCATCTGGCTTCAACAACTTGGTTCGTCAAAATAACAAAAAAAGCCTATGTCTTAAATTCAAGCTAACTCAGTCAATAAAATCCACAAAGCAAATACTTAGGTAACACAAAAAAGATCAAATTTATGTGTGTGGCTTGATTTCCTTGGTTTCACAACTTTATCTACATACCTAATTAGATAATTGGACTTAAACAAATAAAACGAAATTAGTCTACAATTAATAAAGATATCGTTGAAACATCGAACAGCCTCTTCCTTTTTTGAAATCGATTAAAAAGCTACCGTCGCATTTGTTTGCATTTGTTTGTTTGCTAAAATTACTGCTAAACAGTCGACTGACACTTCTGCTTAAGGTGTGGTGACGTCACCAATATGGCCGACCAAGTGTGGCGTTAGGTAAAGTGCAGCGACCCCGGTCAATGTTAATGTCAGCTGTAAGCTATCGACGGCTTAATGGGCTTTAGATGGAATTAATGCTAGAACAGTGAATATATATGTTAAATTAGTTTCATTTTAGGACGCTTAGAGTATAAATACAAGATAATCAGATCCACTTGCAGCAAAAAATCCCATATATTATTTTGGTTTTAAGAACACTTTTAAAGTGTTTAAAAGAAACTGTCATATTAAGACGCGGGTATTTTTTTTTAAATTTTTTTAATGCCGTCCTTATGAAATTTAACCATATTACTTATTTAATTTTATTTACTACTTATTTTTAAAGGCTATTTTCACTTACAAGCCAATCTGTTCTCAAGTTTTTCGTGTAATTATATATAATGTAATAATTAAAATAAATTAAAAAGAGCACAATCATTACGTGTCATTGTCAATGTTATATATTTTTCAACTGTATTGCTCTGAGCTCAATTCAAATCGTAATTTAATAATAAACATACCGTTAAAGTACTTAAAACAGGTAATTTAATTGGCCATCTTGTTATTGTACAAATTAACGATTAATTACTTAATATAATGTCGTTATAAAACGTCATTCAATTTACTGCTTACATTCCATGTGCAACCAAATATCAAAATATTACTGTACTGGGTGTAATTTAATAAATGGCAATTACTTTAATCACTAAAGTAGTTTTAATTTAAGGTCAATTATTTCTCACCTATCTGATTCATAGGTTTTTTTTATAAATAAATGGAATAATGAGTAGACATTGAATAGACCTCTTTTCATTTTTTTCTGAATCTTTCGTAGTGATATTAAAGAGTTATCTCAGCATAAGCCACACCCAGAAACGTCAATTAACATACAACTGAACTTTTGAATTCTGGGATTTTGCTAAATTCCCATGGGAATTCCCAAAAGATATATCGTGGTCTTCACTTACGTTATACGACAAATACCCGTGAAAACGTTCATGTCTTTAGATATAGCGCTTCACCATTATCATCATCATTTCAGCCGTAGGACGTCCACTGCTGGACATAGGCCTCCCTCATTGATACCCAGTCATTACGGTTGGAAGCAGCTTGTATCCACCTTGAACCTGCGGCCTTACCAAATCGTCCGTTCATATTGTTGGTGGGCCTTTTGTTGGTGGATAATATTTAAGAATTTTTTCATGGATCCCGTGTGAATATCGGGATAAAAATTAGCCTATAATGTTATTCCATACGTCTAGCTATCTACAGACCAAATATCATCCAAATCCGTTTCGTTTCTTTTAGAGAAAAGGAGTAACAAACTTGCACGCACGCACTTAAGCATTTATGACATTACTAGGGTAGTACGGTATCGGTATTTCCATACCAAATTTCGTCTACATCAGTTCAGTGGTTTAAGCGTGAAGTAACAGAAAGACAGATAGATATTCAGACACACTATAATTTATGATATAAGTACTTATGTATAGGATACGTAGGTACCTAACTAGTAAGATTAAAGTTGTAACAAGTCCCTGTCCTACAGATGGTCGATAGGGCAAAAAGGTTTTCGAGTGGCGTCCACGGACCTGAAGACGCAGTTTAGGTAGGCCTCCAACAAGATCTATTTGACGAGCCTTGGGGAGGCCTAAGATCAGCAGTGGCTGAACTTTCTTTCGGCTGAAATGATGATGATGATGAAGTCCCTATCCGCATCTAAACTTTACTAAGTACATTCACTTGTGGAGGGTGCCACTCAATAGTCCGGGGCGCGTCTGTTGGTTGGTTTCCGATCACAACGACGATTGATCGGGCAAATAGCCACCGAACACGAGTTGGCTGTGTTTGTATCTGTACTTGCTACTGCGATAATCCTTGTTTATTTATGTGGGGTGTTTACCCACGCTTCAAATATGGCTGTAAGTACTAATCGAACATTCGGACTTCAAAAGAATAGAGGCGTTCAAATAAGATGCAATTTTTTATCTGAAAATATAGGTAGTAGTAGGTATATACATTAGTTTTATCCCATTAATATTATAAATAAACGAACAAAGGATTGGACAAAACTAGAATTTAACGAAATAAGCATTTGACAAAACAAGCATTTGTCGATACAAGGATGGATGTGTGGATGTTTGTTACTCTTGGCGCACAGGTAGTTTGTAAAATAGATTATCATATAGGTACGAATACCTTTTTTATCCCGGAAAATTGCAGAGTTCCCGCGGGATAGGGATAAACGAAATCTTCGCAGAGGGAATCACATATCTTGTGTAAAATAAAATTGTTTTGTTAGTTTTATTTATTATCGCAGCATTATAATATTTTGTGTAGCCAAACCACTGCTATCCAGTATTATTTTGTGTGTGCTTGTGTTATTCTTTCGCGTTGGAGTCGTAGCCAACAACTAATAATAAATATCGAACTAAATAACCGTGATGACATGTGCAAATACTTAATCCATTTTTTATACAATATACCTACTAGGCTTACATTTGACCACAATAACGCCTGATAGAAAGCGAAGATGAGGCCTACGATGGAGCACGCTTGCCTAGTAAATGCTTATTCACCCTAGACTTGAAAGCGGCCAAATTGTAGTGTTCAGGGAACACAGTCGCAGGCAGGGAATTCCACTCCATAGCTGTGCGATTGATGAAGGAAGAGTGATAACGCTTTGTGCGGATTTTGGGAATACTGACAACGTAAGGGCGGAGACCCCGCCTACTTCTAGTCGACCTGTGGAAGAAATAAGCAGGCGGAATAAGGTTCTGCAGTCCCGAAGCACATTCGCTGAAATGTAGTCTGTAGAATACCAATAGGGAAGCGACTCTTCTGCGATGACGAAATCCGTCAAAATTGGACTTTTATAAACTCTAGTGTTTTCATTTCGTGATTCTATTAACACCAACGAAAGTAAGGAGAGAACAATCCATGCATTGTTGTCGAACGGCTATGCAGAATAGAAAATACTTAGTGCTTTGTACGGGGGTGCAGTCAAGCGCACTTTTCTCCAACAATGCCGTACAGTCACGTACAATGTATCGGTCACTTCTCATAGCTAAAAGGTTTTTTATGTAATCTAATAAGCCTCCATACAGCTATAATACGGGGTTTTCTAATCGTGACAGCATGCGCCAGTCAATGTTTAATCTTCGCTAAGTAACAGTGTGAGATGGCAATTACTGTGGTCTTTTTTTGTGGAACATGAGTATAGTGGTCGATGAAGATGTAGCTACGATTCTACAACGTACGTGGGTGCCGTAAATGCGCCAGAGTCTTAATCTCCGAGCTCAGACTTTTTCTAAGTGATGTAGTAGGTACTTAAGACTCAGATGAGACTCATAATTTTTGAAATTTCGGCTAGGGCTGATAGGGATGTTAGGGCTAGTGAAATTAGGTAGGTACAACGTAAATTCGGAATGCTAAAATGAGGGCTAATAAATACCTACCTAATTCAAGATTAGTTTTTTTGGAGTCTTTTTGTATTTTTATTTTTGAACTCCAATTTCGGCTTTTTGATTTTAGGGCTACAACACACAAAACACTTAAAAACTTCAACCTTCACTATAATCTTGAACATGATTTGGTTATTCTCAGTCACTTTTGTTAGCAAACAGTTCAGTTCGGGAAGTGACTGGCAGACGCTATCGCGTTTACGCTACACAGCCTCTGTTGTTTGCGGCGGCCATTGTAAACGTCAGACGCCAATGCGTTTAGTATTCTCAGATTCTAGATTCTGAATTAATTCCGAGATCGCATTTTGATTTATGTGAGGTGAAACGGGCGTCTTTAGTCGTTGCTTAAAACATTTGAAATGATTGTGGCGTATAAAGTGTTATAGAGATAACAGCGCTAGGAAGCGGGAAGCTAGCGAATGTTGGGATCGACCTTCTGAGCTGCCAGCGGAAAATAGTTAAGTTTATTTGATGTTCAACGGTTAAGGTATACGAAAAGAGTGACGTGACAGCAGACAGTAATAAATAGAAAAACAATATTCAAAAATTCAAATCATACACAGTATCAAAACATGGCCAGGGTATTTAATATTATAAAAATATACAAGAAGGTTTAACATTAAGGAAACAAACCACAGTAACGTGATAGTCAATTATGGTTTATTCACAAACACAATTCGAACATCTTAATTTTTAAGTATATAATCAGAAAAATATGATTCGTGAGTGTATACCGGGACGACACAAACAAACAGTGTATAAATGTAAAAATTAAATTAAATTAGGATTCGTTAGAATAATGCTCACAATGGTACGGGTATGGCAGGAAAGAGAAAGAGACAAGAGTTTAATTCTCTACCATAGACTATAAATAAGTAGTGTAGAGCATGCTAAATCCAACAATAAAAGTTTTTGCAGATGCTTTCCTAATTAATTACTGAAATTTTATTACACCAAGGCTAAGGTTGCTTGATGGTGCGAGACCGATCTGTTTGGCGAACTTATAGGAGATCTACGTTCAGCAGTGGAGGTCGTCAGCTAAAATGATGATGATGATAACTAGAAATCTCTGAATAAAAACAGAATCCTCTGACGCGAGACGCGTCGCGTGCGCATCAACCCAAGGAACTACTATTCGTATTTATCGTCTTCAAACGGGATGGAAAACTGTACAATAGTTAGTATTTTATGGAAACTGCGGCCATTGTCTCGAAGAGTATTGCGTGAGGCCAAACAGTCGACCGGTTTTTATTCCCATAGGTTTTTTGTGACTAAACCCAGACGAAAGTGGAAATGAAAAGATCAGGTACTTTATTACTTAATTCAGAATAATAAGAAGCTGAGATATATCAGTCTACAAATATTTCTCGGTTACACTATATATTTTTTAGAACTCATTACATTTATTTATTTGATAAACTAATTACCTACAAAAGGACTTAGCTTAATTAAAACTATAATTAAAAATATAAGAAAATAAACTAATAACTTAACTTAAACAATTATCGTAAAGTTAATGTACATAAAAAGTAATACTAAAGCAAGTTATGAAAAATTAGATCTAACGCGTAGTTAGATCTACCTGATGTTTGTAGAATCTACTGGTCTTTTAAATATTTCTGATAATTTGAGAATTAAGTATAGGTATTCGAATCCTCGTAGGGTAATCTAATTGATCAAAATCTTTTTATCATTAAGTGACATAAGTTTCGGTGCTACAAAAGTACTAATTTTTTTTATTATTACTAAAATAACTTGATATCAATCTTACTAACAAAAACCAGCGGTTGGTTCTGTCAACAGTGCCAAACATCGAACTCCACAGGATCGTCTTACACGATTGAGTTGTGTGCCCCAAAGCCTAGCCAAAGTTTTTCTGCTATTTCCATTTAATAAGTTAATAACCCAACTCTTTCTCAATTCCAGGTCTCACAATGAGGTGTCATTGATCTACGAGGCGCGACGCCCCCGTAACCAAGATGACGTCAGAGCGAGCCATCCCTCATCTCCGGGACATCTTCGGCCTCAACCAACAGTACGATACCAAGAGCTTCGAAGACGAAGACAAGAGTAAAAAGTCCAAGAAGAAGAAAGATGACTTCCGCACGTACCCCAACGGGGACGTCAAGACTTTGGAAAGACATCTCAGCATGAAGAAGACTATAAGGAAAAAAATAATGCGTGATCTCCAGCAGGCGTTTGTTGAAGACCCTAACGAGTTTAAGGTTGAGAACACGAGCCCTGAGAAACTGAAGTCGGAACTGAGTGCCGAGGCTGTGAAAATCGAGAAGAACGTCCGGAAGAATGATCCGACGTTCTTGGACATGCTGAGAGGTGAGACCAGGGGAGAAGAAGCGAGAGAGGAGCAACCGCCCGCCGAGAAGACTAGCTTCTGGCGAAGACTCACCATGAAAAACAAGAACAAGAGATAAAGGAAGCCGCATCGACGACCCTTCTCATCGAGCTGAACTGGCCATCTAGATCTCTAAACGACTGCAACTTTTGCCAACTGTGTAAATTTTAGCCAATCGGGAGTAACGAAATAGAATTGCAGTTTTATTTGACCAATTAGGAGCAACTTTGCAAGCAGGCTCTATAAAATTAAGATTTAAACGAGGTTCCAATTCCAATCTACGATTGCATCGTAAAATATATTTACAATGACCATGTTGACTTTAAATGAATGCAGTGGACTTGTACTTAGACTGTATTTTGGGATGTTGGCATAGATTATAAAAAGACCAGTTTTGTACTTATTCTATGTCAATTACTCGGATAATATTTATTAATATTATTACTCTATCGTAAGTTTTTGGACTTCAGATGTGTACTGACTATTCAATCATCTTATAAGTATGTACTTAGTAAAAAGAGCTCGTGTTTATGAATTAAGAGTTCCTAATGGTAATAAGGCATATCTGTTTAATGTTTGCTTCGACACTGCCTATCATTTACGACACTTTGTAAAGTAACTTTTAATCTAATTTTAACAAAAATAAAACAAGTTAAGTAACTAGTTACTGAGTTGAAAATCAATGCATTTCAAGTGACTATCGATAGCTATAAAGTCTTGCATAATTATTATGATAGTCAAATTTTAGAATAATGTCTCGAAAAATTTGGGATTAAGGTGCAAATGTTAATAATTAATTAATGACACTAGACCCCAAATACAAAAATTTAACTTATAGTTATCGGCCTTTGCATCTTACTTGGTAGCTTGGAGTGAAATAAAAAATAAATTATATACGCAAAGTAAATTAAAGAAAAGTGAGTTTAAATATTTCGTCACGTAAAGTACATTATATGCTTGCTGACATCGTTATACAAGACTGGCTGGACAAAGGCAGCTCTGTAGTTATATGAAATAAGTACAATAGTTTAATTCAGAAATTCATAGTTATTTAACCGGATAGCATAAAAATCTTAGCGGCTTAATTCTTTAAAACTCACTGAGACGCATAATAAAATAATATTTAATGCGGACTGTATCCCATAACATGTAATATTTGGGCTATTTCCAATTATTTGTAGCCCTTTGCTCGCACTGTAAAGCCCGGCACAAACCTGATGCGTGTGTTTGTGACGTCACGCACACGCACCAGTTGTAATTAGTAAAACTGTAAGAAAGATGACGCACTAGATGTGTGCGCACGATGTGGCATTTTTCTTACAGTTTAATTCATTAGAAGTGGTGCGTTACACGCACACGCATCTGGCCTGCGCCGGAAAACGGAGATTAAACCACGGAGATTTTTTTCCCCAAATGTTCGTTCTGCGGACAAGTGGGAAAAATCCCAATAATCTGTACTTGTTGCCGCGCGTGCGAACTATTAGAAATATAGTCAGTGTGGACGTCTAGTATTTTTCCCCACACGAAGTACGAACAACTGAGAGAAAACCAGTAGTGCGTAGTACGAACAAAAGGGTGCCAACTTCGGGAAATAGCCCTTATTTTTGCACATAAAAGTGGTGCAGAATATCGCTCGGACCATGCAGCAATTTTGCTTGTATACATCTTAGCTAGCAGGTCAGATTTTTGGCTGTGGTAGTGTCAACAAAACAGTTCTTATCTGCCGGACATACTGATACCAATTGCGGAAATGTATTATAATTATTGTAATGCTATTTTTAACGTTAATATTAAGCAAAACGCCTTCGAACACTGACTCTTAAAGTTTTGGAGTACCTATCAAACATGTGACATAAAATGAAGTTGTAGACCAGTTACAAAAAAGTTGTATCAGGGACTGAAACTTGAATTACAAAATATTTGATTTTGAAATTAGCAGCGACAAATTGTTATGAAAATAATGATGATTGCTAGTTTTATTTGAATTAATACTAAGAAGTGGTATGCTCCTGGGGACCGATTTTGAACTTCTACTTTTTACTGTCGTTCCCTAGTAGTAAGAATACTATGTATAAATTTGCTACAAATGTTACTTTAATTATGGAACCTATGTCTCTTTAATTATCAACCTATGGTCAACTTAAGTGTTGTTTCAACCCTTGTGTTGTGACAATTTACATTATAGTAGTTGACAGGTTTCACTAAAATAAATTATTGTTGTCCAATATCTGTCAAAATACCTCATCAAGATGAGGTATTCGGTCAGAGATTAAGTAATTGTAACAAAAATAGTTAAGGTTTTATTGATTCAGGCGCTGCTTTGTAAAGGTTCATATCACCTTTTAACCTTTAATCTTGCTTCTCTACCACTACACGTGCAAGAAAACTATGTCTGTGCTACACATGCATGAAAACACATACATATATCTCACACTGACTTACTTGCCCTGCACGTGCAGGAGCGGAATATCAAGGTAAAAGGTTAGTCTGCATTCGTTTATTTTAATGAATTCGTACAATACAAAATGACATTTTTAAAAGTTGAAACCACTGAACGACCGGGGTACTTCGTTTATGGAACTTTCAAACTATGATCACAGCAGCATGTGAGTTGGTGGAAAGGAGCGTTTCAGTGCTCCCTTTTTTGTTATATAATAAAATATCTCGTTCTACATTGTGATGTAACCTTAAGTCGTTTAAGCTAGTTTTTGCTTGTGTACTGTCAAATACGACCTATCATTATCTATGAAAAAGGTCCTGACTGACTAGGTTATTTCTAGTTGTTCGCACACACTTTATTCCCACTGCGAACTACTTGGATTTTTTACAAAGTTGTCTATAAACAAATGGGGAAAAATCCTAGGGGTTCGCACCACTAGCAATAAGGTGTGAATTAGTTTTATCCATCTGTTCGCACTACGAACAACTGGGATTTTTTCCCACAGTGGTAAAACTGTAATGAGTGATTCCTTTATTCTGATTGAATACATGAGTCATTTTCAAATTTTGTGCAGGTTAACTTGACCCAACCTAAAAAAAGTTGTTTCCGTTTAATTTGTCTAAGAGTAGGTACATTCTGCGGTTATTTAAGTGAAATGATTGATACAATACAATCGGCTAAATCACAGATAATTGATCATCAGAATCAAAAAAAGATTTTTACTATTTACTTATGTAATATTTGTAGCAACGCATGGTACCTAGGTAACAGAGTGGTAGCTCCATACAAATAGTAACAGAGTGTTCTGCGCAAAATTTGGAAATGACCCACATAGTTACAAGAGTCATGCATGGCACAATGAGGGTTTCTGTGACAGGTTAGTTGAGGCTAGTTTGAAAGGCCCGATTGACAACATTGGCATTTGTGTCACCTGGGCGGGTTTTCCACCCTTACGTTGTCAGTATTCCCAAAATCCTCTTCTCTTCCTTCATCAACCGTACAGCTAAGGAGTGGAATTCTCTACCTGCGACTGTGTTCCCTGAATACTACAATCTAGCCGTTTTCAAGTCTAGGGTGTATGAGCCTAAGCGTGTTCTTTCGTAATCCTCATCTTCGCTTTTCATCAGGCGTGATTGTGGTCAAACGCAAATCTATATTGTATAAAAAAAAAACCTTTGGGATTGGTTTATAACAATTATAACTAAACGAGCCAACGGCAAGCAAGACTGTAACGACAAACCGACCTCACGTTACTAACGCCATTTAGCAATATTTTGACTAACAGAAAACCATAATTAGTAAAGGCCAGTGACTTTGACTCGAAAGTCAGTACTTTTGAAATCACGCTCAAACATATCATTCGAAAATGGAGAAAAACTGTATTGAAATTGAAATAAGTAGGTACGAGTCGAGTAAAATAAGAGAAAATAACCACCCTAATTCATTTTTAGAACTAGTCAAAATTTTTTTCTAGCGGCGATTTTGAAGCAATGCACAAATTTACACGTCTTCCAATGGTATGTTCGCAAGTGTGATTTATAAAATCCTCCCCATATCGTGCAGGTACTTCGTAAAAAAATTACGAATTCGAAAATGTTATATATCTACAATTAGCAAACAAACTTTGTATGATTCGGTTGTTGTTGACAGTACACAAGTAGTTAGATATAATAAGTATCATATTTCGTAAGCGGTAATTGTATATGTAGGCTGGTGGCAATTCCTAACAGTTTGTTGTGACAATTTTAGGTATTATATTGCAATATAAATAATTTTACAAATTTCTTGGATGTGTCATTTATTTCAACCTTCCTTAAATATAATTATAGGCGACCAAGTAAGTGCTTTGCCATTTTTAATGCCTTCAGGACTGTTAGTTCCATACACTGCTAGGTTCCAGTTACACAGCATGATAATGGTGGGGCTATTAGGATTTGAAAATATTTATATCTCCACTTTTGTTCTAATAGGCCCAGGTTATTTTTTTTTATCTATACATATAAAATCCTTTGTCCTGACTGACGGATCAACGCACAGCCTAAACCGCTGATCGTAGAGACCTGAAACTTGGAGGGTGTGTTCTTTGTATGACGTAGGCATCCGATAAGAAAGGATTTTCCGTAGTTCTACTTCTAAGGGGGTAAAAAAGGGGGGCAAAGTTTGTATGAGACATCGTGATTCCTTGGTCCAATCTACTTCAAATTTTGCATAAACATTCTTTAACAAAATTGATGGAAGACGTGTTTCGTATTTTATTGAAATTCATCCCTTGACGGGGTCAAAAAGTAGTAGAAAGTTATTTTGGGGGTGATTTGCTTCGAAGTTGATATCAATACTCCTTAGTGCTTTTGATTTAAATTACATTTTATTTTGACACATTGTAAACGAAACGAAACTTCAAATATTGCAAACCATTTTACCACGTCTTGATCTGATCTCTGATAATAGCTAATTATATGTATTAAGTATTTGCATTTCACCAAGCTTTTGCTTTTACAAGCGCAGCGTGGGACGTCCACCAACGAGATGGACGGACGTTTTGGTGAAGGCCGCAGGTTCAGGGTGGATGCAAATCGCTTCCAACCGTAATGATTGGACGTCAATGAGGGAGGCCTATGTCCAGCAGTGGACGTCCTACGGCTGAAATGATGATGATGATGAAGCTTTTATGCGAGTTCAACCTTTTTCGAATAAAATCGAATTGAGTATTCAAATATCATTGTTGAACTCGCATAAAAGCTTGGTGCAATGCAAATACATATAAAATGCTTTGTCCTGAAGTCCTAAATGACTGACTGCCGGATTAACGCACAGCCTAAACCGCTGTATGTAGGTAGAGACCTAAAACGTGGAGGGTGTGTTCTTTGTATGACGTAGGCATCCGATAAAAAAGGATTTTCCGGAATTTCCACGGGATAAGGAATAATCGGGATTTATATATTTCATCAAGAGTGACCCTATGCCCATAACGAAGATTACTAAACTGTACAAATTGGGCATGCAATTAGACTATTAGAATACAAAGCGAATATAAAGAATATTGAAAATTTCCACGGGATAAAGTTAAATCAGGATTTATATATGTAGGTACTCAAATCAACTGGACCATATCTCCGTAACTACAATTACTAATCTTTTCAAATACAGTATTAACGAAAATGACCATAACAACAAAAAAACTTATTGCAGGATTTTTGGAAATTCCTGTGGGATAGATAATCTCTGAAACTTCCGAGCCGATTAAAAAAAAAAACTTTTACCAGTAAAAAGTTACACTATCCTTTATTGACATAGGCTACTTTTTTCCGGGGAAATGCAAAATTCCCAAGGGATAGAAAAAAGAAAATACAACTTCGGAGCTCATTTTAAAATGTCTTACACCAATAGAAAAGATGCACTGTCCTTGGTTAACATAGGATGCTTTTTTCCGGATAAATGCAAAATTCCCGCGGTATAGAAAATAGTAAAATTAACTATCCTTTATTGGTATAGGCTACCTACTATTTATTCGGTAAAATGCAAAATTCCCCTGGGATATTAAGAAGTGAATTTCACTTCAGGGCTGATTTGAAAATTTCTTTCACCTATTAGTGAGTAGCTACACTAACCCTTACTTACATAGACTATTTTCTCCGTGAAAAATCAAAATTCCCACGGGAAAAAAATAAGTGAACACAACTACGCGGCTGATTTTAAAAGTTCTTTTATCGGTAGAAAGCTTTAAGGACATAGGCTACTTTTCTCGGGGAAAATGCAAAATACCCGCGGGATAAAAATAAGTGTAATTTTGCAAAGAATAAGGACAAATTTGTTGAAATTCCCGCGGGATAGAGAATAAACGGGATTTATAATATTCACTAACTGATACTCATGATGAAATGATAATAATGATGGATGTTGCCGGTGCCGGATTTTTGTTTTATACAATGAAAGAGATGAAGAAGCTTTACCACAAATTGGAATTCTACGCGGACGAAGTCGCGGGCAAAAGCTAGTCTATACATATAATAAATCTGTAACAAGTCGGTGTCTGTACATTGAAGATATTAGAGAAAAACTGCCACTAGGGCTATTTACTAGCGCAATAGAACCCAAAACAATGATTTTTAGAATTATTGTCTGTTTGTCTGTGCGTTTATGCGCGCTAATATCAGAAACGGCTTAACCTAAAAGGATGTGGTTTTCGGATATGTTGGTATTTTCTTGGATTAACATTTAGTGTTTGTTTCATTTGAATCGGTTCACAAATAAGAAAGACACGTCTATTTTAAGAATTTATAGAACAGTTTTTAGAAGTAGTGACTTGCATGGGCGTAGGTACGGTGGTGAATGTGAACGCGGGTGTGCGGGGGGGGGGGGGGTTCGGTGGGGGGTCGGTGAGGGGGGGGGGGGTTTATATCGAGGAACTAAGGAGAGCCATAATTGATGAAAAAGCAAATTGGATAAAAAAATAAGCTGCCCAAATTACTAATTCCACGCGGACGGAGTCGCGGGCAAAAGCTATTTATAATATAATCTTAAAGTCATCATCAACATCATATATTTAAGAGCTAGGCTCTTGTCGGTGGAGTTATTTCCAGCTTATTCTACATTCCGCTCTTTGCTTCACCTGTTTATATAATGATACATTTATTTTTTCTTTTATTTGCTCCATATAATGTCCTTCTTGGTCTTCCCCTTTTCCTTTTCCCTTCTATTAGTCTTAATATAATTATCGTGCCGTAAGAGATGACCTAACATCTAATCTAATCTTAAAGTCACAGAGGTTTAAGTCAAATAATGCCAGTGGGGCCACTAGTCTAAATTAAATACTGCCTAAAACTAATATTGTTGGTTTCACTACGTAAATGGGTCCAGGATTACTTGAAAATCCTGCTGGACCTACTAGTGGAACCTAGCAGTGGAACTAATAGTCGGGAAGCTTTTTACGACAGTCAGTACATCAGAATAAAAACAATAAGGGTGACTGTCATCTACACTTGTAAGTGAAAATAGCATTTGATATTTACATCTGTACAACTGTACAAGTGATATTGAACCTTAGGGTGGTAAAGGAATTTCTTGGTCGACCCCATCTCCAAAGACATAAAATTATGTGCCTAGCTTATCATACATCCGAAGTCTGGTTTTTGATTTGTCCCGATTTCCACATGTGGAAAAATGTTAGCTTAATATTTTGTTTTTAAGTAAAGATTTGCTAAGTTTGCCAGACTGCCGCACAGGCCGCACTGCGCAAGCTCACTATTATCCCTGTAATGTCAAAATATCCTAATTTAGTCAAGACTCATCGATTTTTAATCGACTTCAAAAAAAGGAGGAGGTTCTTTGTTGGACTGTATGTATGTTGTAAAATAGGGTGCCCAGAAAATGAGAGATAGGGTGTTTTTGGGAGCTTATATTTCGAAGCCGATTGCAAGGGAACGGACAGACATACATATACCTTACTATATACTAGCGCCACTACATGTTGTGTGCAAAATTAGAACTACTGAGGTGATAGGTCACAGAACAGAAAAAGTTTTTCTGTTCTGTGTGATTGGTTGTCAACAGGCATCGATTGTTAAACTTAATAAAATTACCAAGCCATCTACGCCCAATTGCATAACAAAGTACAACTTATATTACAAGCGGAACTCCCTTTCTGGTTAATATAACTGAAGCGAGAGTTCCGCTTGTAATATTAGTTGTAGAGGTAACCACCAGAGTTGAGGCCACGCACACAACCACATCTCATGTAATGACAGCGGGATTTTGACGTTGTGTTGACGTTTAACGACAACACATCGTCAAAATCCCGCTGTCATTACATGAGATGTGGTTGTGTGCATGGCCTCAACTCTGTAGGCTTATTGTCTAACGTTTTTGACGCTTGCCTTCGCAATCGCTATCTCTTTCTGTCAAACGGTATAAAACGTTGACAGAAAGAGATAGTGAAAGCGAAGGCAAGCGCCAAAAGCGTTAGACAATACGGCCTCTGGTGGCGTTACCCATACTTTGTTATGCAATTGGGCCCTAGTTCGGCAAATAAATTCTAGATGGCGCTGTATCGAACATATGTATTTTTTTCTTTTTAATATGGTAACTATTATGCCACTCAACCCACATCCTACGTTTTGCAAGAGGCAGTACGGAGCGAATGTCAATTCATAGAAAACAGCCATTTTAGGTTATGTCCAAGACGTATTTAAGTTTTTATTGGAAAAACGTAGTGTAAATCTATCTAGATAAGAGCGTCTTGCATCTAGTTAGGTACTTTTTATTATAATGTACTTAAGGTTTTTATTGAACAATAAAGATTTATTATTATTATTATTTCGTCGACCTGGGGCTAAATTCAGGAACGGCCCAACACGGTTTGCGAGCGGTAATTCAATCGTTTGCGAGAGGATAAGAATGGGCTGAGCTTGGGATGAGCCTTATTTCCTGTTAATTCGCTTTGTAAATAAATAAGGCTCATCCCAATGTCAGCCCAACTCTCTCGCAAGCCAGTGATTCTTGGCGTTCCTGAATAGCAGTTCATCCCTATCCTCTCGCAAACGATTATATTACCGCTCGCAAACCATGGTGGGCCGTTCCTGAATTCTGGCCCTTGTATTTACTACTATTATAAATTCGAAAGAAACTGTGCCTGTCTGTATATTACCTCTTCACACTTAAACCGCTGAACCGATTCAGATAAAAAATATGATAAAGGTAACGCCACCAGAGTTGAGGCCACGCACACAACCACATCTCTTGTAATGACAGCGGGATTTTGACGTTGTGTTGTCGTTAAACGTCAACACAACGTCAAAATTCCGCTGTCTTTACATGAGATGTGGTTGTGTGCGTGGCCTCAACTCTGGTGGCGTTACCGGTATGGAAATAGTTAGATTTTATCCCAGAAAATTGCACAGTTCAGTTATACTGTATGTAGGTATGTATGAGGAACACCCGTGTAAATTTCATGTGTCAAGACTTAACGGTTAAGGTTTCGGGACTTTACAAGATCCCGTGACCCATATCGGGATAAAAAGTAGGTAGCCAGTAAATGTTTCGGTAGTATACGGTTCAGTTTTGCCCTCTGTGGATATAGCTACTGCTGCCTAAGTAATGTGACTATAATCTCTTTCTAAAAAGTGTTTAACTTTTGGAAGTAATACAATACCGCAATACCCACCATTTGCAGTTTGGGTTGTCCGTAGTCCTCCATAGATGTCGCCACCGGCTGCTACCACAGTTATTAATGCCGTTATATCGCTTGTTGGTATTTCGTTTTCCATGGTGCAACAGGGATAATGACACTACCAATCAACTGACATCAAACACCATTATTCTATAGATTTCATTATGACAATTGCTATTTATATAAGTACCTATGTCACTTCTATGCCAATTCAATCTACTTTTTGTTTAAAGCAGCGAAAAATCTAAATTAATCTGGTTTTCAGAGCTAAAATAAAGCGTTTTTTTTACTAGTTGCGTCTTAGAATTATTGTTTTATGGTGTCATTATCCCTTCTGGCTAGCACGAGCGACGAGTGCCAATGACTTGTTTTATCGCTCAGTATGTCCTTTTCTGACTGATCAGTAGCCCTGAGCGACCAGCAAGTGAGTGACATTCGTGCTACGTGTTTTGACTAGGACAATCTATTGTCACTTCGGGCAGAGTAATGTATACAATAACTTCTCGGAACACAGCCGATCAATTTTGTCGACGTCGATCGACTGGTCTGGTAGGTTTTGGTGAGTAGAAGGTAATGGATCAATCCATTCTACCACCGATCATGATAATCACCGATGGGCGATGGCATGAATGGACGATCGGTCGATTGATTTAGTAGAAAATGTCGATCGACGTCGACCAGCCCGTTCTATTTGATTGGGTGTGGTAACCTTAGGGCCCATTTTGTTTATTTTCACAGGCGAGTGAATTATTGTCATGGTCTACCTGCGCCAGTAACTGAACTATTCTATCGCAAGGAAATAATCGCTTTCATTAACGAAATTATGCAATTGACTGTAGCTTTATATTTTCCAATCGATAGACTAGTTTCATAATGGTATCACTTGTACAGTTTGTTTATACTTTCCAAATTTCCCGAGTCCACAAAATAATACATTGGTAAAATTGGGACTCCTTCTGGAAGTCAGGAAGGTACAAATATGTATTTTGTGATTTATTGCTTCTTAATGCCAAGTCTCAAAAATATTGTGCTGTATAGTTTTTAATTGTACCTATGTATTGTTTTTACCTCATTATTTTTGGAAACTTATATCATACAGAAAATATACAACAAGACTTTTTTGACACTTGTAATTTTTCTTTCAGTTCAATTCATTGAACTTTATGAACAGCCAGTAACAAAATAGGAACAATTTAAGGATTTACTACGAGTAAAGAGCAAAAAAGTGCAAACTATAATATAATGGAGTAATATTTGTTACTGACTGCTTTGATCAAGGATTAGAAATAAAAAAATATTAAATATATTCAATGGATGAGAATAATAATTAATCTCTGTTTCATTGATTACGAATCCAAGAATATAAAAAATATTTTTTTATTTCCTGTAGGGGACTATAGATAATAAAACAACAGGTAGGTTTAAAATTGCCAATATATTTATGCAATATTTCAATCAAATTGTTTAATTTATTGATGGCCATCAATTTTGATTGTTTTAGTTTTTTATATATTTTTTCGTCTTTTTCAGTCGATCTGTCTGTTTTGAAATAAGTAATCATAATCATTAATGCAAATACTACTAGTAAGTTACAGGAAAGGATTTTATTTCAGAAGTTAAATTTAAAATCTTATTTGTTTTGTTTTTTGTTATGCAGATGACATTTACAAAAATAGTAATTAAAATTGTTTTTATCAAAGATGCGGTTAAATTTTTTTAGAGATTTTTATTATTATTATTTTTTAGTTTAGAGTTCAAAAAAATCAGTTGGAACATTTTATATTCATATATTTTTATATTCATAATATTTTACTTTGATATTCATCACTGTTGAAGTTTTGAGTTTTTCAGTTTGTTTGAATTTGTTTTTTGATATTTTTATTAGTTTTGATTAAATCATAACATATTTTTCTGATGTATGTGTATTTATAATATTTTTATGCATTTTGCTTTAAGTACATTATACTTTTTAAATCGAAGATTTTTGTGCTATATAAAACTGTTTTAATACCTGTTGGTGGCAATTAAACCTTTTTTCATAGTTTATTTTTATTTGTTTTCTTCAATTAATATTATTTAATTTGGTTTCTATTTTTTGTTTGTACTGTTTTTTTTTTATATTTGTTTTTGTTTAACATTATTTTTTTTTTGATGTTTTAAGTATTCGTTTGTTTGTTGTGTTCCGCTTATTCCAGTAAAGTCGGATAATATATTATTCGTTTTTCTCGTTTCAAGATAAGTTTGATTTTTGTTCATTTATAGCAGAAGTAAGATATAAGTGATAGATAACCCAAATCAGTTCTGACCAAAATGGGTGCGCTATCAGTATATTTCAACTGACAAGTTATTCTACGTTGTATAATATATATTGTGTATTTTATACTTTTGTAGCAAATACCCAACATTAGGATAGTAGTACGATTCACAGGCTTGTAATAGGATTTCGGAACCCTAATTACGGTGCCTTTTGTAAAAGAAAAGTGTATGGACTTACCCCTAAATATATTAAAGTTACTACCTCGCTGTTTGAATTTAGGTAACTCTACCTATCCGCGATCCGAGTCGAAGTAGATTAAAATAACTGTAAAAAGATACTTAATTAAATACACTACAATTGCAACTCAAGTTTATATATAAATAAGTACATATTTGACTGACCGTGGAACAATACTGACTTACGGGTGACTTACAAACGGTCGTAATTTCCTGTTGTCTTTTACGGTGAGATACTGGCTAATGTTTGGAAAACGTTTAATGCCGCCGCTAAGATGTCATGAGAACTGCCTCCTTCCGTCTCTCGCTAAATCTGCTACCACCGGAATAGAACACGATCAGCTTATGTGTTTACTGGAAGAGATTTGTCATAAGGGGAAAACTTACAAACTAAAGATTTCAAAATAATATTTTTCAAGAAAATTATACATTGTATATAAAGTTTACAAACGATGCATATTTTTGTGCATCGCGAAAACAATGCAAAAAATTTAAATGCTTGTGGTAGGTTTTTAGAACATTTAAATTAAAAAATATCCTTTTTAGTCATATTGAGAATTAACAATTACTTATTATCGTTAATAGCTAACTAGGCGAACGATGTTAAGAAAACATTTTATTCTAATTTCTTTTGGAAATAAAGTTGTATCGTTTTTAATACGTTACTTACTGGCATTTACCTATATTTCGTTATCCTCGCTACGTGTCGACCTCAGACTTAATGATGTGTACCTGATCGATGTTTAAATGTCTATTGCAACTAGACGTTGTCGCGGGCGTAACGAAGAATAATAATTGTATACAATTATAGCCGCCTTCTACTTCCCCTCGTCCGTAATTTTCTCTCTTCAATCAACTTGTAGTAGGAAAAAAGCGGTTGTATCTTAAATTCTGACTGGAAAAGATGGCATTTAGGGGTAGACTTACAAACTAAACACAATTCCGATTCAAAATGAACAAAAAAGAAATCAAAATTAAATTAAAATAGTAACTCCAATTGTTGTAAGGTCTACAAAGATAGAGCCGATTCTACACTGTATACAAATGTGTAGGATGTGAGCTGGTTTAGTTTTATTTCTTCACTATTGATCTTCTTCAAGTTATCTATTTAGTATGAAGCTATTCTATTAAATTTTGTAGTTTTTTTTATAGCTATTCCTTGGTAGACCTATTTAGTTTTGTTCACAACAAAATTATGGAAGTTTCATAATTATATGGTGGATAAAATCATCTATTTATAATTTAGATAATACGATTGGAAACGTCTTATATAGTTTACCTGAATAATTATAAGTATATTAATTGCCAGATGACTGCTGAGTATTTTTATACTGCAAACAAAGCGATCATACACGATATGTATGTTACTTTGGTTCACCGACGATTCCCTCGAATTTTAAGTTTTACCCGAGATATTTCCGCTATTCCAGAAACGAGCCAACAACTGATGGTGTTTTAGAGCTATACTGAAAGAGATTTGTTTAAGGACAAACTTACAAACTAAAATACATTATCTGGTAGTATTTGGTTTATGTTTTGTGATATCTTTTATATCTTTATTCATCTCAACTAGATGTAAAAATAGGTATTAATTGAAATCCAAACTACAAATACAGAACAAATTTCCAGTTTCTTTATAGCCGTTCAGATAGAAATTGATAAAAGATTCATTTTTTATTTTTCCAACGGCAAAATTTGAATCATATATTACTTAAGTAAATTTGTTTATCAATAGAAGAATAATATAATAGGCTATAAGCCATAATTTTTTTACCTGGTAAAATAGCACGCATTAGGTACCCATTGACCGGTAAAGAGTATTTGTACGACTTAGAGATGGACGACCATATTATGTTTACTTTGGTTTTCCGATGGATCTCTCCCTCCAAAATCGTTCTTTACGCGGAATAGTTCTGCTTTTACCAAAACGTGGCAGGATGAAGGTTTATAATAATACTGAAAAAGATATGCATGAGGACAAACTTACAGACTAAGACAGTTAAGATTTTTTAGTTAATTTGATTCAATATAATGAAAAAAAATGCTGAAGCCAACTAGTCTTGAAACCGCTTCTTGCTGCCATCGAAGTATGGCTGTGTAGTAAATTCAAGCTGTTATTAAAAAAATTATACAGTGTGTTGTGTATATTTAATTATAATAGAGGAGCAAAAGTACAAAGTACGGTTATTTTATTAAAGCAATACTCGACAGTTTGAGTTTTGGATAAATAACATAAAAGTTATTAATATTGGTACATTAAGGATATGGTTTATAAAATAATAAATGAACCTTACGCGATATATAGCTATTTTTTTACCTGATAAATACCATCGAATACTCAATGACTGATGAGTAGGCATTTAAAAGAATGCAGACATGTCGATCATATCTCTACTTTGGTTTTCTGACGTATCCCTCCAATATCCGTATGTTACGAGGCATATTTCTGCTTAAACCAAAACGTGAGAGGGGAGGCAGCATAATATGTTACTGAAAAAGATATGTATAACGACAAACTTATAGACTAAAATAAATGCTCTGATGATATTAACGCCTTTTTTTAATTGATTGAATATTGTATACCAATATCAAAAAGTATAACGCCTTTTCGTTTGGTGGTGGCTATGGCCCGGCTATTGCAGTGAAATGACATCAATCTGCTATTATACGAAATTCTACTATGTATAATAAACAGAATTTACATGAAACGTCAATATCGCAGATCAGAAAAATGCAACCGAAAGATATTTTTGTTAGTCAAAACATTATTCAAAAACGTGATTTGAATCTTGAATCAATGACAGATTGTTTTTTCTTAAAGTGAGCAGCTATAGGTTTTTAATTTTGGTTTGATTGTGACAGATACAGTAAAGGCTTGTATTTAGACACAAATCATCAAGTACCGGAATACCTACTCAATATTATTATTTGTTACTGCCATAGATTTAGATTCAATTTTTAAACTAGTTAAAAACAACTAACTTTGCACATGACAATTCTACCAGTGCACTAGACACTACAAATATACAAATAATGGTTCACTGTCACAAAATACATGAACTACATATAAAATTATTTTGATTTTGTTGATGTTTTGATCCAAACGACTTACAGATTCTTCAATACTGTTGTGGGTTGAAAAATTTAAATGAAGCCTGTTGAACAAGGGATATACCTAAATTGGAAAAATCTTCTTTCGATGAGTTCTTATTGAGTATCAAACGCATTTTGAATTAGCTGCCTTTTTCTATGATTCCCTGTGAGTGTTAACTGGAAAAGATTCTAAATTAGACAAACTTACAAGCTAGAGGGTCTTGGAAATGTATTTATTGAGTAAAATATTCCAAAATAAAATTGCGTTAAGTAAAAATTATAATTTAAATACAATACATAGATAATACTTGAAAACGTCTGGATATGTAAATAGAAAAAAAAACCGTATATAAGTCAAACATAAAACTTATATTTCTTAATTTTTCGATATCATGTAGTTTGCCTGAAATGTTAGATCCGACGATAATAAATAATAAGGGGAAAAAAACACGTTGATCAAAAAATTTATTATGATGTCTTCGTCTAATCACCCGGATTATAGTTTGCTCTGGAAGAAATTCTAGATTAACAATTTCAATTGTAGAAATAATATAGTCCAAATCAAAACGTACAAATTGTATGAAATACCTGTAGGTAGAGTGTAAAATATATGATTACGTATCGCTCAAAGAACATTTTTAAGTATTTTTCATTGCATTGTTAACATTTTGAATTTTTGAGTTGTCCCTAGTAAATTAACCAGACGATTTGATGAATTTAATAGAACAACACAAAATTTAAAACGTGCAAACGAAAATGAAAAAACTAAAATGGTGACTAAAAAAAAATCACCTTTTATAAGTTTTCATAGTGTACATTTATGTAATTAAATCGTAAATATGACGTTAATTTACTTTTCTACACTTATTAAAAAAAAAATTGTATACCAATGAGAATTGATTTTAATTCTGTGTAAAATTTCATTATTTACCTTCCAATTCATGATTACCAAATTAAGAGGTTCAAAAATAATAATGCAGTGTATTTTACAGTAGTTTTTGCTGAAGGGTTTGATCAAATTATCAGTTGTTAGTGCTGCAGGCATTTTATATGCGATGGAATTAAATCCAGTCTGCATAATTGATCTTTATATTATTTTTGTCGTAGATCTTTATAATATTATTGCAGAACCGTTAAACGGCTTTATTAGGTATTTGGTATCACTTGTTTTTATTATTGTGTATTTTTGTTGAGGCTACCAGCGCTTCGAAAGAGACCATCCACTGAGAAGAAGCGCCGCAAGAAACTCTGTGGGAAGTCTTTTTTTTCAGGCTGCTTTAAAATTTTTAGCGCCAATGTTTTATGTTGTTGCGCAAATCTCCATTAAAGTTTAAGAGGAGCATATAGTAATTCGCAGTAAGTAAATTTTTCCATTTAGGATTAGTCCAGTAGTGCCAATTGTAATGAAAATTATCTAATGTATACAATCAGACAATGCTTAGCATGCTGATGTCCCTTTTATACAGTGCCATAATATTATAAACTTAAATAGTTAACCTGTTTAGACGGTTCTATTTCATACCTCAATATATTATCATTTTATCATTAATTTTGTGAAATAATATTATATAAAAGATATAATAATTAATCTTATCTGCATTTCTCTTAGTAAACATTACCCTTCTTAACCTGTTTATTATGTTAAAATTATTGCTTAGTAACTCTCTTATATAGTAATGTTCATAATTCGAGAAAATACGAAATTATTATGATGCGTCTACCTTATTATTTCTAATATTATATTTCATTTCTAGTCATTTTAATCGAAATTAACATAAATTAAGAATATTTTTAGAATACACATTTCTACCTATTTCTAAAGCTACTTTGATAGAGTCCTACATAAACCTTAGATTAAAAATTTATCTAAGTATTAAAATAATGTCGTTCCTACCTACCTATGTCATCGCCCGGATATAATTTAGTTCTAATTATCCTTAAAAATTATCATAATAAAACAAATATTTACGTAAAACTTATATCTAAACGCAGTTCTAACCACTAATATTAGACCTTAAGATGTGTATAGGCATTTTTATTTTGTATATCCTTAAGAATATGTAACTATATTTGATCTCCCTAACTTCATTATTTTTCTTATTTGGTTGTCGTTGGATTTTACCCTTTTTTCAATTACCTACAGTTTCCTCGTGTATTATACATATAATCGATTTCTGGGTAAAGTTATTCCTCTATAATTTTAACTTAGTTATAAATTTTTATCACTTATGTAGAACGCTTTGTGCTATAAATTACCATCTCACTGGTTAGGGATTTGTACTTTTTTAATCTAGAAACACACTAGAAGTAAAAACTTGTCACCTAAAACATGCCTTAGTACAAGTGCTTGTTACTCTTTGTTCCCTTAAAAAGTCATGCTTGTTTACGCTACTCTAGCAAATTAATTGTTAGTAGCCTAATTACTGTTTTATATGTGGTAACGAACAAACGCTCACACGACACCTCCCATAGCATTGATGAAGTCTATACAAATGATTCCGCCCGCCCAAACATTTGATGGAGTGCATATAACTAAAATTATTAATATCGACATTGCTACGTGAAACTTAAATTAGATACTTGCTTGTGATGTATTATTTTTATTACGATGTTAAAATAAAATAAATAATAAGTGTCAGTTTGTGAATGACATCTTTGGATATATTAATTGTAATATTGCATAAATATATTCGGATTTTTTAAATTACACAGCTAATTGCCCCACTAAGTAAATAAATTTCCTAATAAATCTAAAGGGATGTTATTTGATAACTTAAAATATTGACCATTTTTTAAGTCTTCTTATATTATTAAATTTTAAACTTATCCACTCGGTATGTTTGTTTCGAAACAATACCTTACTTACTTGACTAAATAATAAATAAAAGTGTATTCTTTTACCACACTAGGAATAATTTGCATTAGAATATTTTATATCATAAAATATTTCATTTTACTTAGCACATCAAAGGAAAATATTTACTTTATGTTTCGTAGTTTACTTTAGCAAATACAAAATTTAATATTTTTCTTTGCTATTTGGTATTATTTATTTTTCATTTCACTTTTTTTATTATACTATTTACTACATAATTTAACTTATCAAATTGATGTCTAGCTAAGATAATTTAATTGTTATTTCAATATTATAAACTATAAATATTATAAGATTATCTCCCAATGTAACTTATCACATGACTGTAATACGAGTGTATTTCGTATATCTACTTGTAATTGTGTAAACTGTTTCATTATTTAAATCCATTACAAATATTAAAATTATATGTCTTTATTTTGTAAATGTTAATTACAAATCGTATTTAAGCTTTCAAGTTTTCCTGTTTTAGCACGCGCGACCTACCGTATTTATATTCATTATAATTAATTAAGCCCCATTTCGGTAAGTTAAATGATTTGTCCTTATTTTGTAAAATGTCAATAACTAATATTTGTAATTTCAGTTTTCCTGTTTTAGCATGGTGATACACTATAATATAATCATTTTAATTAATTTATTATTAATTCGGTAGGTAAAATTATATTCCTGATTTTGTAAATATTAATAACTAATTATATTGAAGTTTTCAGTTTTCCTGTTTAAGCGTGCGTGACACAAAATAATATAAATACTATAATAAGTTAGGCCCCATTTCGGTAAGTAAGACGATTTGCCCTTATTTTGTAAATATTAATTAATAACTAATCAATATTTAAGTTTCCAGGCTCTCCTGTTTTCGCATGCGTGACACATAACAACACAATTTATAATTATTAAAGCCCCATTTCGGTAAGTAAATATGACTATTTATAGGAATTTTAAAGCCAACAAATAATTATTCACATTTATCAATATTATTTCTGCTGTTATTACTTTGATTCAAAATGGACTTATAGCAAGCATAAATTACTAACCTCGATTAATAAATAGTAAATTAAATGACAATTCCTAAATAAATTTGCGTAGTGCAAACGTGAAAACATGCTTTAAAGTACGTAAATAAGTGCAAATTTTAATGTGATTTCCATGCCCTTTATTTAATTATAGTTATAGGTGTGACCTGCTGGCATATTATCATACTTGGAACAAGTAGGCATTATATCTGGCTGGTGCTCCTAAAATTTTAATAAAATAAGGGGCTGACTAAATAAGTTCCGGCGTTACAACAAAATTTGTTAAACTTGTAAGTCCTAGCGTACTTTATAAAGTACCAAATGAAGAACAATTTGTTCTGTGAATAAAAAACTCTAAATATGTTGAAGTAATTTCAAAAAATATAAATTACACGACTCGCGTCTAGCCTTTAAGCATTACATCTGTTAAAAAGAGTCGGGACTCAGAAGGTACTAAAAAAGGAAGCTTAAACCATTGATTAAATTACGATAATTATTAACACTAAATAAACATTGTTACTATATTTAAATATAATTTCCAGCAAGCGGATGAGGTAGTAAATATGATTCAACGCAACATTTATTACACTTTACACTATCACATCTGGACGTCATAGCAAGATGCATGGAAAAGAAGATTTTTTATTTCAAAATAATTCTGTGATTGAGGCTAGATTGCATTCAGTTAATAGCAATGCGATTAACGAGGATATATATATATACGGTTATTCACCATACACTATATTTTACACTATTTTCAACGATGTCATTCCTTTTCTACCGTTTTTAGACAACAGTGCAACCGATTAAAATAAAAATAAAGTTCAGATAATTTTTTTGACAGTTATTTTATAGTATAAACAAATAAAACAAAACAGAAAGTAAACATTCATTACACAAAGGTATCTTCAATTGTTGTGAATAAACGCATTAGAGTAATAAAATTAAGACGTATTTAATTATTCACTTTACCCGTAAATGTCGGTTAAACACAAAGTTATCCTTATTATTTTGTAATTAGGAAAACGAAGAGACAAAATAATGAAATTTTAAACATAGCACATAAGCTATATAACGCTTTGTTCAAAGATAAATCAAACCATGATGCAAAAAGTCGTTCCATGACTTTTGTAAATCAAACCATTGTTATTCAATATCAACATTAAGTAAGATACTAAGTTTAGTTACAAATAGTTATTATAACATGTTTAAATTTCGTTTACACGTGTACACTTTTATAATCTTCCCAAATACTTTAGAATAACTACTTACTTACAAAAAATATCTATTAGATGTTTACATTGGAAACTTTTTACTCCACCAGCAACGGTGGAAGTCATTGATTTGATTTGCAAAAGTCGACAAACCACCCAACACACGTACGTCCTAGTTACGCAATGAGATAAAGGCAATGGTAATAACACAATAAAAAAATAAGTAGAATGTATTCAATTTCAAATCGATGGCAATTGATTGAAAAAGGGTTTCAGCACACGGACAAAGCTCATACACATTCATTTAAAAACGAACGGGGTTTCATGTAAGCACAGATTTGTAAGCCAAGGTTCCCGCAGCATACCGGACTCCGAAGGATAAGCTCGCATACTACTAAACCTAATCGAGAATGTGCGTCACATACAAACGATTTCATAGAAACACTCGGTGTTAGTTTTAGCACAAAATAATACTTCTAGTAAAAACGATGCCAAAAGTTGAAAATGCGTGGGACCACCTAAAAACACTTGGGCGAACGAACGTTTTAACGACAGTCAAAGTGAATAGCGAAACAACTTATTCCAGAAGCGAAATTATCAAATTTGGAAAGCTAAATAGGCCAAATTTTGTGTTAGTCAAGCTTAAACATTCGTGCACCCTCATCAAGGTATCAAACAAAAAATATTTAGAATCATGAGTAGCCTGTGTACAAAATTCTAACAATAAAATCTAGATTCTGAAGTACAGAAGCAAGACAATCTACGAATACGACCAAACTGAACACTTTGTACAAGACGATTGCCATATACAATATGCGTGGAATCTTAATAGCTTGTAGGAATTAAAAGACTATCTAAAATATACAATACATAATTTGATACGACACACTCAAAGTATCATGGTGACCTTGCATTAAGGTTAGGCGAACACCTAATGAGTGAAATCTAATGAGGATCAATTTATTTATGGTGGCTTTTATATCTTTTTACTAACAAAAATAAACTAGACAGTAAATGAAGTATATTAGAACACCTACATCCTCAGTTCATTCCGATTTCGTAACCCTTGCGAAAAAAAAATACCAAAGTTGTTGCACTTAAGATACCTACCTACGTCATTATCAGCCATATTGACCTTTAGTTTTACTAATAGACTCCCAAACAGCATAGAAACCTATCTTAACGATGCACCTACTTATTATGGAAAACGCTAAAATTTATCACATTTCCGAGGTTTTTTTTAATAATCCTGACCTATAAAACCTTTAGTCACTTATTTCTTGTAATATAATGTTTATTAGTTTGGGTCACTCTAAAAAAAACTTAAAAGGAGTATTATCGAAATTGTCTTCTTAAAAATAAATTCATCCTATGACTTAATAAAAAGTACTATACTTAACAAAATGTTTTTAGCGTGCCTAAATGAATAAAATGGTATCATAAGCGTTTATATGAATTAAATTTAATGAACGCCTAAATATATTTTTGATTATTGATCAATTTTACAAATTCATTCACAATTCAATCAGAAAAAAACTTTTCGTTAAATAACTTTTCACTTACTTAATCACTTCTCAGATCTCACAGCACTACAACACTTTTCTTCAGCAATTTCGTGATGAAAATGATATCTTCTAAAATTCTTGAATCAACTTTTTTGAAAAGTTACTTGAATTGATTTTCACTAAATGACACAATAACTTTACAAATATCACTTCGATTACTTTGAAAAACTTATTTTTGTTATTTATTCGTACTTATCGATTTTTTTTTATTTAATTCAATTTTACCAAATATATCCATGTACTTTACTTCCACATATTTCACTTCTAAAAACACAATTTCGGTAATTTTCTTGACATCAAAAACAACAAACACCCTGTTAGTTTTGTATTTAAGACACTTCATTCGAAATAATTTACGTTACATTTTTAAAACATTTCCTACGTTCCGTATTAAAAACAGTCGAGTATCACAATCAACTTTCGTAGTTACCTAAATCCTAACGCTGATCACTTTACTAACATTAATAGCTTCACAAGTACCACGGTATTTCTAATTTTATTCAGTTATTTCACTAGTGTCACAACCTAATACATTTTCTGCGCCTTAAATTTATTAAAATTTTCAACTATTCTCAATCTTCGATTGTCAGGTTCTAATACTTCTAATGTACCTTTCAACTAATTTTATCTTTTATTTTTTATCTTCAACGACTATTCTCTATTTTTCTGGAATCATGTCTCAACCGCCACTTTATATCTTACTACCTAGTCAATCTAAACCGTCTCTACCGTAATACCGTTGCACTCCACTGACCTACTTTCCGCACTGCACTTAACTTTCTACTACTTAGTATTTTACTGCAGTTGTTAGAACAGCTGGGCCGTTCTACTTTTCGTTGACCAGTAATTTTTTGTACTGTGCTCTTCAAATATTTTTTTTACAAATACGGTAAAGTGCTCGGTTTAAATCATTTAAGATTTAAAAAGGCACATAATTAAGCTTACATTTAAAATTATCACTACGTATAAAAAGTAATCATTATTATCAATAAAGTAGGTAACGCAGTGGACATTCATGTCCCCGCCATTTGTATGGAAATTGATGTATTTTCCGCTGAGTTACCAATTTTTTCCACAATATTTCTTTGAACTTAAAGTTTTATTGCTTTAAAACATTAAATTTCGGTGTTTCAGTTTGTATATAAGTTATTTACACTTGAAAAAAATCACCAGGTATGCCTTATATTTCACAAAAGATTAATGGTTACTGAAAAGTAGAATGGCCCAGCTACTTACTATTTACTTTTCATAACTTCACTAAAACGTCACGTCTCACTTCTAAAATAACGAACATTATTCTGACTAATTTCTTTCTTTTATTTTGTACTATATTTTTATACGGCACTTCACTCTATGACGTAACTTTACGTAAATTGTCACTTTATCTTTACTTTCTTTACGAAGACTCAACTTTATTACTTATTATCGTTAAGTATATCATTCATTATTTACACATGATATTTTTTTAACTGTATTAAACACCTCTAATCATTTTTACTGTCTCCTAACAAATTTTCGAAACTAATTTCGTCGCTAAGCAATGTCTTTTTACTCTGAAGTTAGCTGGGATCTCATATGCGGTATGATTACATTCATTATTCCGACCAAGGTTAACTTTATTATCTAAACTCACACTACTTTTTAATTTAAAACCGGACTACTATTTTATTCAGTATTTTTTCATATTTAGTCATTTCTTTTCACCCGACTGTCGAAGAAGGGTTATTTCTAATTCAAAGCTTCACATCTTATTCTAATTTCAGCAATAACCACGACTCTCTTAGTCTTAAAATTACTGGAATTTTCCAATGGGTAACTATTGTTAATACATAACTTAATATCTTCTTATACAGTCATTATTTTGGACGTAACCTCTCAACCTCTTAGCTTCATTTTTAGAATACTAATGCCGACACTTTATCCAACCAATAAAATAATAATTACTCTAAATAATAACTACCTATGATACTCAACTAATTTTACTTATCTTTGTACACTACGTCTACCACAAAGCTTCTTCAATGAAAATAATTCATCGGGAAGTCCCAAATTTATATCTACGACGTTTTGATTACTTTTGATATAGTTGTAGTTTAGGTTTTTTAACTTAAAGGTTTTATATTAAGTATGCTTTAACTTACAGAATAGTCAACTTACAATTTAAGTACCTATTTATCGCCATATTGTTTCATTTGTTTTTTTTTTTCAGCTCATTTAATTTATGAGTTTTTAAAATATATTCGTTACTCTTCCAGTCGATTATCCTTTTTCCGTAAGTTTCCTTTTAATTTCCTGAGACAAGTTTGTTCAAAATCATGAATCATTTATTAAATAAACCACTTAACTCTTATATTCTTAAAAAACATATTGTTTATTTAATCTATATTATGACAGTCTTAATTTTCAAACTAACTAAAAGTAAACCGTTCTCTTACTAAACACATCGCTATTAGGTATGTGTTGTAGGTACTCTGTATCACAAAAACTCTCATACTTTTCATTAAATCTTACTGACTTATTCTAATAAACAACGCACCTCTTATTACCTACTCCGTTTAACCGTAGTTTCCTACTCCACTCTTGTAATCTTGCTTCAGTCTCCCTCATTCGTTCATACTATCCTACTTTACTCTCCCATGATTGCTTCGGCCTACTTTGTTCCATGGTACCTTCCTACTGCGCTCTCCCACTATTGCCTCTACCTCCCTGGTTCGTTCAACTTTTCTACTCCGCTCTTCCATGATTGTTTCTGTCTACCTTGTTCGTTAGTACTTTCGTACTCCACTCTCCTAAGATTACATCTGCCTACAAGTTCGTCAGTACTTTTCTACTGCACTCGTCTAAGCGTGCTTCTACCTCCTTCGTTCATTCACATTTTCCTCTGCTTTTCTTGTTCGTTACTTTTTCTTACTTCAATCTCCTAAGATTATTATTATTAGTATTGCCTCCCTTGCCTGTGCATACTTTCCTAAACATAACCCTGTAAGCTTCGTTTATCCGTACTTTCCTACTTTCCTCTCCTAAATTTGCTTCTGCCTCCTTCGTTCGTTCACACTTTTCTACTCCGCTTTCCGATTGCCTATACTTCCCATAACCTACCTATTTTTCTACTCCACTCTTCTAAGCTTGCCTCTACCCTATTAATTTGTTCGTATTTCCTTATTCCGTTCTCTGAAATAAAATCAACGTCGAGTGTCATACGAGTCAACACTTATCACGACAGATCTTAAATTTCCATATCTCAACCAACTTAAACTAAGGCCAGACTAAGTTTTCTACCTCGCTTTTTGTTTGCTTCACCTCTCCCACTTAAACACTTTTTCGTTTTTCCTATAGCCATAGCCTAATGTTGCGCTTTCTTTCGTTTATTGTATCTTACTCCCCTTGCCTCGTCTAAACTTGTGTACTCAGGTCACATATAGATTCGTAGTCATAGGTCCGCAGTTGGATTAAATTTGCCGCCTTCGTTCGGTTAAATAGTTCTCTACTCCACTAATTCATGATTTCCTAAATCACTCATTTTTATTTCTTTAGTCCGCTCAGCTTCTTTGTATTTTCCTATCTCCTCGCTCGAATTTTCCTCCCCCACTTAATTGCAGTTCCTTACTCTACTCCACTATCCTAAGTTTGCTTCTCTCACTCATTTTTCGATTCGTGATAGTTACTTGAACTAAATTTCATTTCACTTCTCGCTCGCTTTTACTAGGCTACTCTCCTCACTCCCAACTCTTTCGTCTAGCCTATTCCACACAATGATAGTTCCCTACTTGCTCACTTAAACTATGCTAGTCTGCTTTATAAAATTTCTCTACACCTTAAACTACACTACTTCACGCAATGGCAGTCCTCTACAAATTGACTTAAACTAGGATACTTCACTCGATCATAGTTTCCATACTACTCACTTGCCAAAACTTAGCTACTCCACTCTATGACAGTTCCCCACTCACTCACTTATGCTAGGCTACTCCACTCAATAACAGTTCCCTTGTGGTTCGACCAAACTAGATTTTTTATCCTTAATTTCCTAATCATCTACTCTTTTAAACTAGCCTACTACACTGCTCAGTTACAAGTTTCCTACTCACATATCTTAACTATGGTACTCTGCTAAATCATAGTTTTGTACTTCAATCTCCTAAATTCGCCTGCACCACAAGCCACAATTACTTTTTCTATATATTCTAACTACCAATAAAGTATCCTAATTTTTTTACACCTATTAGGAAATTGCTTGTTTAAAATATTAATTGATAATATAATACACAACAAATCTGCCGCATACGCCACACATTCCTTTGTGTTGTTTTATAAAACCTTTTAATATTGCTAAGATTATTGTCATGACAGTTTTCTCTACTCATTCTTTGCTATGTCACATAACCACTGTATGTTCGCAAAATGTTTATTAAGTACCTTTTCTGAAAAATTTCTTCTTATAAATGTAAAAGACAATAACATTTTCTTACATGATGCTATTTTGATTACAATCACCTAGCAGTTTCACT